>JBBDGP010000222.1:322500-1522500 GCA_037952835.1 Lithobates septentrionalis | reverse complement strand
CTAGTGGAAAGGAGACTGAGGAAATGCTGCCTCCTGCCCACAGCAGATTGATTACATTGTATTGGTCTAGGCCAGTGATGGCGAACTTTGGCACCCTAGATGTTTTGGAACTACTTTTCCCATGATGCTTGTGTACTCTGCAGTGTAGTTGAGCATCATGGGAAATGTAATTCCAAAACATCTGGAGCACAATGACTGCTTTTTAGGAAAATGTTACATATTGTCACTGTATATTGTGACATGTCATTAATTTATATATACAGTAAACTGTATAAAGGAAGCTTGAAAGTAATGAAACTGAAACAAACATCAGTATACTCCTCTAAACTTTTTTTTTTTCCCCATGTACAAATATCAGGAAATGTAATAGATTACAAAGAGTCCCAAAATTTGGTGCATCTTAAAGTTTCATGCTTTTGTCATTTTAATAAATGAAATATGGAAAATTATTTGACACAATGTTAAGCAGCAATTAAACATTATTTTATAGCTACTTAATTATCCAGGCCAGCTCATTACATTTCAATCATGCTTATTAGAGACGCTTCATGTTAGATATTGCAATTTAATTGAAAAGCTTTAAAGTGGCTAATTTTAATGTGGATGTGATCTGAAAACCCTGTGTATAATTTTTAAACAAACCTGTCTAGTTTCTTTAAATTTTTATTTTCAGCAAATACATTTCCAAATCATTACTATCCGTAAATATATGGAAATATTACAAATTATTTTTTCTATAAACAGTGACAGAAAGGACAAAATCTGTGTTACCCTTAACAACCACATTTGATTGCCGCTTGTGTTCTGTAATGTGCACTAGAAAATCAATGCAGACCCTTTTTCTACAGTTTTTATACAGTACATGAAGTCCTTTATGAGAATTGCTGTTTACTAATAACCTGCAAGTAAATAGAAATTTTAAAAAAGGGCATACATTATATTTGGGTGTGTGAAAATCTAGTATTCAGCTCATTAAAGCAACTACCAAAATGAATAGAATATAGCCAGGAATAAAATATGCTACCATTCTCAGATCATTTTAAAACGGCAAAATGTTAACACATCTTAGCACTGTTGAAACTTTTAGCTCTGTCATACCTCATGAATTTTCTTATCATAGTGGTGGTCCAATAGTTACTTCTGTCCGTACCTTATACTTGTTAACAGTGTATTTTGTAAGTGACCTGAAGTCTAAACATTTATCTGTGTGACTCTTTCACATGGCTGGATCATAGTATTGAAATTAGAGAAATACTGGGGGGATATGTGTTTACTGTATATGTCACTCGCACAAAGTGTAAAAATAGACTAATACATAATAATAAGTGAAAATAAGCCAACATTTGGGTTGCTGTAGCTTAATGGTATGTTATACTCATGTGCATAGACCTTCTAATAGATGCTGTGCTACACTATATCAATACACCATATGTGAGTAACAACATTAAAGTACTTAGTGCTAATGATAGAACAACCAATTGTGTAGTCAATTGATCATACATTCATATAAATACATTCAATTAGAAAATCCAGTGAAAATAGTGAATTAATTTTCATCCAAATAATTCCAAGTGAAAGTGCTCTGTGTGCGTGCAATTAACCATTACCAAGCATCGTGCGTGCCCCCACCAGAGTGTACACTGACCCACAGGTGTGGACCCCCTGGGCTTATACCAAGGTGGGTCTACGAAGAAGATTCTGTGTATATGTTATTCCAACTGGGAATGAGGAATCCCCCTCGATTGATCCAATACATAGGAAAGATAAGACCACAGGAATCGGCATAGAGTGATAACGTTTATTTAAAAGTACACAAGAAAGATAAAAGGTGTCCACTCACATAGTATAGTGCCATGTCCCAGCACAGGGAATGATCTGCCAGCTGGTTAAAAAGCTGAAGCCGCTGCTGCTCCGTGATCTCCTGGAGCCAGCGTGCATTCCACTCGGTGGATGTGATGTAGTACGTGACCGATGTGCCTGCTCCTATGCGTTTCATCATCCAGAAGTCATTAGGAGGTGTGGTCATGTCCGCCACCTCCGCTGTTTTATACCCTGTCTTAAATATGCATTGAGTCAAGCTAATAGCGTGTTTTTTTTCCCCTATGATAAAAATATAATATTTTTGGCAGATTATTCTTACAATTATTGGCACAATTAAAATGTACATGTGCTTGAAACTTTATAAAAATTAAGAAATAAAAATGGATAATAAAAACATGGACCATGGGTCTCTATCAGCCTCATCTTGTGGTTAACTAGTAAATTACATTCACCACTCTCCTTTTTCTACTAGTAAACTATGGACCATAATCACCATATTAAAAACTATACAAAAGAGGTCACGTATATAATTTAAATAAAATGTTTTAATATGGTTATTTATGCTATGTATTGGGGCAATAAACTTCTAATATGAAAAGAGGTCCTTAGTATCCTAAAGACATGACTTTTGCTTGGAATTCTTTGGATGAAAATTCATTCATGATTTTCACTGGGAGCATACTTGATTTTAAGTTTATGGACTGTTATTTTTTTTTTATATTTTCAAGTTTTTACACTTATTTAATGTATTTATATTCACTTATGATTTATTGGCAACAAGATTAGTTTCTTTCATTAGCACCACCACATACGGTGTATTGATATAGGGTAGCACAGCATCTTTTAGAAGGTCTAAATACTATTGAGCTATTGCTATTGAGCAGCAACTGAAGATGGCTGCTTGGTAAGGCCCCTCCTTGACCCCCAGACACATTGGCAATTAATACAGCTTTTTCGAAAGTCTTTTCTTCCACCACCCTGTGGGTCATTTTCCCTGATCTCTTAGGGGATACTATGGGGAAGAAGACAATCATGACCCACGCATCCAACACCAAAGCTGCCGATCTTACAGATGGTGAGGCTTGTTGTTTAATGTCTCACATTGACATTATGTTTTAATATGGTTCTGCCAAAGGTAACTATGGGTATCTACTATGTGTTCAAATATGCTACCACTACATATTTGAACACTTGGCAGATACCCATACTCTAATTATAAAATTTCCATAAATGGCCTATTTTTTAGTTAATTTTACCTGCCCTATCTCTACAGGGCACCTTTGATGGGCTGTAAGATCCTTACTTGTTCCTTACTCATAGTTCAGTTGGCAAATTATTATTTTCTTATTGTGTGGGTGTCAGGGCTGGGCCCAGCCCTTCCTTCTCAAAGCTGGCTGCTCAGCTGTCTGCTAATTGCCAGCTCCAATCTCTCCACAGTGACTCACCTGTTGATATCCTGCTCATCAGTCCTGCCTACTTAAGCGACGCTCTCCTGTGTTCCCGGTAAAGACTTGCTTGGCTGACATTCCTTCTGGCTCCAGATCCTGCTTGCTGTTCTACTACGCTCCTCTTTGGCTCCCTGATGTTTTGGCTTGTCTGACTATCTGTTCCAGTTCCTGAACTCTGGCTATGTTTTGACTATGTTTACTTTGTTTACCTTTTTTTATTATTATTAAACAACTGTGAATTAACTGTACTTCTGTCTCAGTCTGACTCATGGTTTCTGACAGTAAGTGAAGGCTATGAATTCAGAAGATGCAGGCAGTCCACTTTTTTGTAATATTTTTTCCAGATTGAATGAGCAGGATCACTGCATGGATCAGTTTGCCATGGCATTACAAACATTTCTGAGTCACACGGCTAAATTGGAATCTCCCACTGTGGCTGCTCCGGTATAACCTGTGTTGCAGCCCATCCCTGCTGCCATTCCAGTCTCTATGCAGGCACATGCCTCGATTATTACCTCTAAAGGAGGTATGTCTGGTTTCGCTCCGCTTCCCCAACAATTTGGGGGTGATCCAGTCCAATGCAGAGGGTTTCTCAACCAGGATGAGATATACTTTGAGATGCTGCCCCAGGCATTTTCCATGGACAGAAGCAAAGTAGGTTTTGTGATATCTTTGCTTTCTCAGAGAGCCTTGGCCTGGGCAAACCCTCTATGGGAGGCACAAAAATCTGTTGTTTTGAGTTACCCTGAGTTTGTGGATTCATTTAAAAGGGTATTTGACGTTCCTGCATGCTCCACTTCTGCTGCCAAGTGCCTCATGTCCATCAAACAGAGTACGAGAACTGTTGCAGATTATGCCATTGAATTCTGTACTCTGGCAGCAGAGGTTGCTTGGAACAATGAGGCCATTGTGGCTGCTTTTTCTCATGGTCTCTCGGATACCATCTAGGATGAGATAGCAGCCCAAGATACATCCACTGAGCTGGAGAAGTTGATCACATTTACCATCTTCATTGACTCCAGACTCCCTTTTAAGGAGCGCTTGCGGAAGCCTCCTATACATTTGTCTCCAAACTTTGCAGTCCCACCCTTGCCTTCTTCACCTGGTAGCAAGTCAGTCTGTGAAGATTAGGGATGAGCTGAACACTCTCCAGTTCGGTTCACACCAGAACCTGCGAACGGACCGAAAGTTCGCGCAAACTTTAGAACCCCATTAAAGTCTATGGGACTCGAATGTTTGAAATCAAAAGTGATAATTTTAAAGGCTAATATGCAAGTTATTGTCCTAAAAAGCGTTTGGGGACCTGGGTCCTGCCCCAGGGGACATGTATCAATGCAAAAAAGGTTTTAAAAACTGACGTTTTTTCGGGAGAAGTGATTTTAATGATGCTTAAAGTTAAAAAAAAGTTAAATATTCCTTTAAATACCATACCTGGGGGGTGTCTATAGTATGCCTGTAAAGTGGCACGTGTTTCCCATGCTTAGCACAGTCCCTGCACTAAATGATATTTTTAAAGGAATAAAAGTCATTTATAACTGCTTGCGTCTTTAATGTAATGTCGGGTCCCGGCAATATGGATGAAAATCAGTGAGACAAAAGGCATGGGTACCCCCTCAGTCCATTACCAGGCCCTTTGGGTCTTGTATGGATAATAAGGGGAACCCCGCACCCAAATTAAAAAAAGAAAAGGTGTGGGGCCCCCAGGCCCTATATACTTTGAACAGCAGTATACAGGCGGTGCAAACAAGACAGGGAATGCAGGTTTGTTGTTAAGTAAAATATGTTTGTAATTTTGAACTGGTACATTTTTAAAGTGTAGCTCCAGTCAAAAAATCTATTTTTAAGCTTTTTGGAAAACATAGGGAAGGGTTATCACCCCTGTAACATTTGTTTTGCTGTCTGTGCACCTCTTCAGAAGATTTCACCTCACTTTCTGTCCCAATGACAAATGTTTTTTAAAAATTTGGGGTTTTTAGTGAAATTGATTGATGATAAAGCATCAGTGAAGAGGAGACACGTTTTTTCCATATTAACACTTACAGGAGAGAATTTCCCTTCCTAGGGGTAGATTTAATCTCACTTCCTGTTGTCTGCTTTCGTTTGTAAGTTGGATGTGTGAAAGTAGGGGCCTGCCCTATATACTCTGCAGAAATTGGGGCTTTAGGTGTTGGTGTTGCCACAACACTGTAAGCCCTCACATTTACTCTTGGTGGGCGCAGGAACGGGCCGTGCTGTGAAATATTAGATCAAGAATTGTAATTACATGCCATTGTTGAACAGTGGCAGAAAAATTGGGCCTTTGGTGGTGGTGGTGGTGTTGCCACAACACTGTAAGCCCTCACAAATACTCTTGGTGGGCGCAGGAATGTGCCCTGCTGTGAAATATTAGATCAAGAATTGTGATTACATGTCCCTTTTAAACAGAGGCAGACAAATTGGGCCTTGGGCACTGGTGCTGGTGCCACAACACTGCAACCCCTCACAGATACTCTAGTTGGAACGCAGGAATGAGCCCTACTGCAAAGTATTGCATCAAAATTTGTAATTATACACCCCTGTTGAACAGGGGCTGAAAAATTGGGCCTTGGGCACTGGTGGCGGTGCCCAGAACCAAAAATGTTTTTACAAGCTATCAGCATGAAAATTGAGGAGGAAGAGGATTGTGACTCAGCATAACAGGATGATCACTCAGCATCAGCATAGGCAGTCTTGAAGGGATCTCACATTAAAAAAAAAATAATCAATTGGATACATCAGCATCAGGTGCTTGGTAGCTGGTGATCCAAGACTGATTCATTTTTATGAAGGTCAGCCGATCGACCGATTCGGTGGACAGGCACACCCTGTGATTGGTTACAAAGCTTCCAGCAGCACTGAATGTGCATTCCAAAAGAACACTGGATGCAGGACAGGCCAGTAGCTCAATTGCATACTGTGCAAGCTCTGGCCAGTGATCCATCCTCAAGACCCAGTAACCCAGAGGATTTTCGGTGGGAAAGGTGTCCAAGTCTGATCTTGCCCCTAGGTATTCCTGCACCATGTGAATCAGATGCTGGCAATGGTTGCTGGAACCGATCAGACCTTGGGGCTGTGGACTAAAAAATTGTCTGAACGCAACGGTCAGACGGCCACCTTCTCCACCGCTCCTTCTGTGACTGACCGAAGCCTCAGCAACACGTTGTCAAGGAGGACCAGGAAATTGTAACCTCCCAGGCTCTGGAAACGGGTTGCACAAACCTTTCTGCAAGGCCTCCTGAAGATGTTTCATCCTCTGCTCCCTCTGCGATGACAAGATAAGGTTCGTAACCTTACCCTTGTAACATGGATCAAGGAGGGGTGCCAGCCAGTAATCATCCCTCCCCTTGATACCACGAATACGAGGATCCTTCCGCAGGCTTTGCAGGATCAGGGAGGCCATGCAGTGTAGGTTTGCTGAGGCATTTGGTCCAGAGTCCTCTGGGCCACTAAGGATAACATGATCCGCAGCCACCTCCTCCCAGCCACGTACAAGTTCCATGGGTTTGTTCAGACTGTAAATGATCCCTTAAAGACTGCTGCTGATGCTGAGTGCCAGGATCCACCTCCATGCTGACACAATCCTCCTCCTCGTCCTCTTCCTGTGTGATCGGCGGGCATGCAGGAACACTGTCCGGATAAAGGGGGCCTTGAGAGGTAAGGAAGTCCTCCTCTTCCTCCCTCTGTTCTGCCTCAAGTGCCCTGTCCATTATTCCATGCAGCATGTGTTCCAACAGGTGGACGAGAGGGACAGTGTCACTGATGCATACACTGTTACTGCTCACCATCCTCGTGGCCTCCTCAAATGGTGACAGGACAGTGCATGCATCCCTGATCATAGCCCACTGGCGTGGGGAAAAAAAAAACAAGCTCCCCTGACCCTGTCCTGGTGCCATAGTCGCATAGGTATTCATTGATGGCCCTCTGCTGTGTGTGCAGCCGCTGCAGCATGGCCAACGTTGAGTTCCACCTGGTGGGAATGTCACAGATTAGGCGGTTCTTGGGCAGGTTAAATTCCTTTTGGAGGTCTGCCAGCCAAGCACTGGAATTATATGCACACAGACTTTCCTGTCCTGCCTCAGGACATCCTGTAAGCCCGGGTACCTGCCCAAGAACCGCTGCACCACCAAGGTAAGGACTAGAGCCAAACAGAGCACATGGGTCAGTTGTCCCTGTCGGAGGGCGGAGAGGAGGTTGGTGCCAACCACCATGCTTGGCTTAAGCTGGCGTGGCGTCAACCACCTCTGAACCTGCCCCTGCAGAGCTGACAGAATCTCTGCCCTGGTGTGGCTCCTGTCCCCCAAGCACACCAGCTCAAGCACCACATGGCATCTTTTTGCCTGCGTGCTTGCGTAGCCCCTTGAACACCTACGGAGCACCACTGGTCCCGAGGACAAATCAGCAGAGGAAGAGGCCATGGAGGAAGAAGAAGAGGAGGGGTGGAGGAGAGAGGTGTGGTAGAATCACCACTAGTAGAATTTTGGAGGTGCGGCGGAACAACCTCACACACTATCGCACCCTGTCCTGCATCCTTCCCAGCTGCCAGAAGAGTCACCCAGTGCGCGGTGAAAGATAGGTAACATCCCTGTCCATGCCTGCTGGACCATGAGTCAGCGGTAATATTCACCTTACCGCTGACCGCCCTGTCCAGCGAGGCCAAGACATTGCCTTCCACATGCCGGTAGAGAGCCGGAATCACCTTCCATGAGAAAAATTGGCGTTTGGGAACCTGCCACGGGGAACCGCACATTCCACAAACTCATGGAAGTGGACAGAGTCTACCAACTGAAAAGGCAGCAGTTGAAGTGCTAGCAATTTAGCCAAGCTAGCATTCAACCGCTGGACATGTGGATGGCTGGGAGCGAACTTCTTTCGGTGGTGCAGCAGCTGGGGCAAGGAAATTTGCCTGGTACAATCTGACGTTGGTGTACCAATAGCAGATGGCTCGCAAGTACTTGGCTGTGACACACCTAATTCTACACCTTAATTTCTCTCAGTGCAGGTTTCAGACAAGACTGAAGGTATAGTGGGGTTGGAGATCCCAGCTGATGAGGAGCAAGGAGAGGTTTGCTTTGTTCTTTGGTGTGGGTCTTTTAGGTACACTTGCCAATGAACTGCATGGCAGGTCAACATATGTCTGGTCAAGCATGTGGTGCCCAAGGTGATGTTTTGGTCATGCAAGATACGCTTGAGACATATGTTGCAAATAGCAGCGGTGGGATCTGAAGTACTCGTCTCAAAAAAGGCCCACACCAAAGAACTTTTGGAATAACGCGCAGAGACAACAGTGCCCTGCACATGCGGAGCTCTGCGGTGTGATGCAGACGGTGTGCTGCCCTTAAGCTGTCCCCTGGAGGGCATCCTGCCTCGTTGGAGATGTGCCTCCTCCTCCTCCTCTCAGACACCCACGTGGAGTCAGTGACTTCCTTATCATCCCTTCCCTCCTCATCACTGGAGCAAACCTGGCAGTATGCTGCAGCCTAGAGGAACATGACTGCCTGATTGCTGTCCTTCTTTGGCACCCCCTCTCTCTGGGCTCACGTTACTGCCTTCCTCTAGCTGGGTACCATCATCGGAGCCTTCAAAATTCTGGGCATCCTCCTGGAGCATGTACCCAACACTGTGGTCAAACAGTTCGGGGGACTCCTCAGGAGGACATGGTGGGGCTAGGGAAGGAGTGACTGATGCCATTGAGCCAAGGCTAGAGGCCGCGTTGGCAGCTGCTTTGTCAGACAAAGTAGCCTGAGCCTGGGAGAGAGATGATGAGGAGGAGGGGACGGCTTGGTCATCCACTCTACCAAGTCTTACGCATATTGCGGCTCAACACGACCAGCTGTCAAAAAAAAGGAAAAGCGTGTCCCACGGCCACATGCTGATGAGTATGCACCATCTCCATGACCAGCACTGTTGCCTCTAGACACAGAGCCTGCTTGCCCTCTTTTATTGGCTTGTGACTGTCTGCCTCTCCTTGTTGGCTTTCCAGACATACTAATGGCCTGCAGTGAGATGTAGCTGCACAAAGCTGGGATATATATATATATATATATATATATATATATATATATATATATATATATATATATATATATATATATATATACATACACACATATATATATATATATATATATATATATATATATACATACACACATATATATATATATATATATACATACACACATATATATATATATATATATATATATACACTGATACTGCAGCTAGCAGAATCAACAGCCTGCCTGTAGTATTATTAGTATTAGTATTAAGGTAGCTTTAGGTGCACACTGTGCAGGGGACACAGTACACTAACTGTAAATACTGCAGCTGCCTGCCTGTGGTACTAATAGGATCAGAAGAACACCACCAATTTTTTTCAGGTAGTGTAATGGAAATTTGTACGTTCTGTATATAATTGTATTGTATTTTGTATGTATTGTACACTGCCCTTACTGTGCACACAGCACTAATAATGTTTTCAGTACATGTTTACATTCTTTCGAGTCCTGATTAGAATTAGCCTGCCTATGTAACGCCCCTTGTTACCAATAACCGTACAATTGTAATATTAATGAGATACCTACGTAATCATGTGTATAAAAAAACCTTCAATTGCGTCATAATAAAGCAGAACAGTTATTTGGAAAGATGCGGAGCGTATCTTTTGTGTCTGTTCCCTACTGCAGTAGTTATTAATTTGGAACCACTAATCAATATGAGGATAGGAGTTGCCTATCATCAATTTAACCAAGTCAGTAGCTTTAGGTGCACACTGTGCAGAGGACACAGTACACTAACTGTAAATACTGTAGCTGCCTGCCTGTGGTATTAATAGGATCAGAACAACAGCAATTGTCTTCAGGTAGCTTTAGGTGCACATTGTTCAGAGGGCGCACTACACTAACTGTAAATACTTCAGCTGCCTGCGGTACTAATAGGATCAGAAGAACACCACCAATTTTCTTCAGGTAGCTTTAGGTGCACACTGTGCAGAGGACTCACACTAACTGTAAATACTGTAGCTAATAGGATTAATAGGATAAGAAGAACACCAACAATTTTCTTCAGGTAGCTGTAAATACTGTAAAAATATCTGCTTACACACACACACACACACACACACACACACACACACACACAACCTAGGATGCATATATATTAACAATACACTGCAAGTGTAGCTAACTGACTGGCCTGCCTACTCTAACTTAAATCAAATGACACTGTCTCTCTCTCTCTATCTCTCTCTCAATGCCGGAACACACTACACAGGGCCGACGTGCAGGCGGCCTTATATAGTGTGGGGCGTGTACTAAACCCCCTGAGCCATAATTGTCCAAAGCCACCCTGGCTTTGGCCAATTACGGCTCTCTGTACAGACGGCGCTGTGATTGGCCAAGCATGCGGGTCATAGTGCATGCTTGGCCAATCATCAGCCAGTAATGCACTGCGATGCCACAGTGAATTATGGTCTGTGACGCGCCACTCGAATTTGGCCCGAACGGCCCATATCATTCGCAATTCGACGACTGGTCGAACATGCGATGCGAACTCGAAGCTCATTGTCAGGAAATGTTCCATCCGCTGGTAATACCTGTTATTTGGCATGCAGTACTGAGGTCCACCAGCAGGTGTCCCCTGGCAGTTTGGAACTGTCAGGAGAGCTTTTCCCTGTTAATAGTATATCATCTTTGGGCCGCAGTACTGGCGTCCACCAGCGGATGGATCCTGGCAGTGTGGAGCAGACAGTACCTCCTACAATCAGGTGTCACTTGAGGCCAATCGCAAGCCTATAAATACCCGGCAAACATTCACATGTTTGCCTTGATTTCTTCATTGCCTCCTGACCTGCTAGCGATCTGATCCTGTGCCCTGAACCTGAACCTGATCCTGTCTCCCTGTCTCGGACCCTATCCTGTCCCACCTGTTACCTTGCATCCCTGCCTGCAGTCTGACCCATCCATCCTCTCCCTGTCCTGTGTTCCATACCCCATCTACTGACCTCCCTGTGTATGACCTTGGCCTGGCTTACGTTTATGTCTCTGGAACATCCCCTGTCCATCTGCTGATCTGCTGTGTATGACCCTGGCCTGGCTATTGTTTATGATCCTGGTATTTCCCATTTATTGCACTTATCTGTCTGTTGTTATTTGTGGGTCTCTGTCTGTGGTTGGTTATTGCACTGTGTCATATTGGAGTTGGTTGTATTATATTACTCACTTTCCTTAATAAATTATTATATTTTCACTTATATAGGTTTTGGTGTCCTCTGTCGCAGATCACATGGTTCTGGTCACACCTGTTTATGACAGTAAATCAAGGCCATCTCTGACCAGAAGTGACTGCACAGAGGAACCATTGTAGTGCTGTTAAAATGCAATCAGAAACAGTTGTTCTCCTTGCCTCACTGGTGTTAGAGGATAACAATTACTGTCGTCTGGCCCATTCTCTGGTTGATCAGGGTAGATTACTGTTTGAAAACGTTCAGCCCCTGATACAGGTGTGTGCTGAGCTAGCCTTGTCTAGCAGTTCTAAAGGAAGTGATGATTTTTCTCCCCCCTTCAGTAGTGATCAGGTGGAGTCTCTGGTGTGGCTGTTGGAGGATGATGCTGTATACTTTCTGGAGCATTATTCAGCTTGTCCTAAACAGGTGCTAGTGGATTGTATAGATTCGGTGCAGTCCCTGGTTAGACAGGCAGTATGTGAACCCACGTTTGTTCAACCTGTACTACAGGCATGGTCAGACTTATTATTTCCAGCTTCGGTCAGCTCTGCACAACCCAGACCTGCTATTAGACACCTGCCTGCCCAGGAGTCTTTTTTCCCTTCACCCATGGCAACCTCCGTTTCAGCCCAATATACCCTGCTTCCCACCAAATATCGATACCCTGTCTCTACCCGCTGCACCTATCCTGCATTCAACCCACCTGCCTCTTCTCAGCTGTCCACAAACCCACAGGAACTTCCTCCAGCTACTGTTACCTCTTCTCTGCCATATTCCAATCCTCCTTTCCAGTCTGCTGCACACCTCACCTACAGAGCTTCAGTGGCTAAGCCAAAGAAAAAACAAAAGTTTTTTCCAACCAAGACGATCCTGCCAGTAACCCAACCTGCCTCCACACCAGCTAATCAAACCCATACCATCATGCCAGTGTCCAATCCTGCCTCCCCACCAGCTGATCTGTTCCAGCCTGATGTGTTCCTGTGTGCCGCCCAGCCTGATGTTCCGATGCCTACTTTTGTGCCAGTACCTGCTGTTCCGCCTGATGTGCCAGCACCTGTGCCCACTGTCCAGTCTGAAGTTTCAGTACCGACTGCCCGGTTTGAAGTTCCAGTACCTGCTATTCAGTCCACTGCACCTGCTGTTCTGCCTAATGTGCCAGCACCTGTGCCCACCGTCCAGTCTGAAGTTCCAGTACCAGCTGCCCGGTTTGAAGTTCCAGTACCTGCTATCCAGTCCAATGTACCTGCTGTTCAGCCTGTTGTGCCAGTACCTGCTGTTCTGCCTGATGTGTCAGCACCTGTGCCCACTGTCCAGTCTGAAGTTCCAGTACCAGCTGCCCGGTTGGAAGTTCCAGTACCTGCTATCCAGTCCGATGTACCTGCTGTTCAGCCTGTTGTGCCAGTACCTGCTGTTCTGCCTGATGTGCCAGCACCTGTGCCCACTGTCCAATCTGAAGTTCCAGTACCAGCTGCCTGGTTTGAAGTTCCAGTACCTGCTATCCAGTCCAATGTACCTGCTGTTCAGCCTGCTGTGCCAGTACCTGCTGTTCTGCCTGATGTGCCAGCACCTGTGCCCACTGTCCAGTCTGAAGTTCCAGTACCAGCTGCCCGGTTTGAAGTTCCAGTACCTGCTGTCCAGTCCGATGTACCTACTGTTCAGCCTGTTGTGCCAGTACCTGCTGTTCTGCCTGATGTGCCAGCACCTGTGCCCACTATCCAATCTGAAGTTCCAGTACCGGCTGACCGGTTTGAAGTTCCAGTACCTGCTATCCAGTCCGATGCACCTGCTGTTCAGCCTGTTGTGCCAGCACCTGCTGTTCTGCCTGATGTGCCTACTGCCCAGTCTGAAGTTCTAGTACCTGTTGCCTGGCCTGATGTCTCGGTGCTAGCCCTCCAGCCTGATGTCCCGGTGCCAGCCCTCCAGCCTGATGACCCGGTGCCAGCCCTCCAGCCTGATGACCCGGTGCCAGCCCTCCAGCCTGATGACCCGGTGCCAGCCCTCCAGCCTGATGACCCGGTGCCAGCCCTCCAGCCTGATGTCTCGGTGTCTGCCCTCCAGCCTGATGTCTCGGTGTCTGCCCTCCAGCCTGATGTCTCGGTGTCTGCCCTCCAGCCTGAATTCTCGGTGTCTGCCCTCCAGCCTGATGTCTCGGTGTCTGCCCTCCAGTCTGATGTCTCGGTGTCTGCCCTCTAGCCTGATGTCTCAGTGTCTGCCCTCCAGCCTGATGTCTCGGTGTCTGCCCTCCAGCCTGATGTCTCGGTGTCTGCCCTCCAGCCTGATGTCTCAGTGTCTGCCCTCCAGCCTGATGTCTCTGTGCCAGTGTTCCAGCCGGAAGTACCAGTGCCTGCTCTCCAGCTTGATGAGCCCTCTGCCCAGCTTGATGAGCCCTCTGCCCAGCTTGATGAGCCCTCTGCCCAGCTTGATGAGCCCGCTGCCCAGCTCGATGAGCCTGCTGCCCAGCTTGAAGTGCCCATGCCTGCTGCCCAGCTTGAAGTGCCCATGCCTGCTGCCCAGCTTGAAGTGCCCATACCTGCTGCCCCACCACCTGTTGTTTTGCCTGCTGCGCCACCACCTGTTGTTTTGCCTGCTGCGCCACCACCTGTTGTTTTGCCTGCTGCGCCACCACATGTTGTTTTGCCTGCTGCGCCACCACCTGTTGTTTTGCCTGCTGCGCCACCACCTGTTGTTTTGCCTGCTGCGCCACCACCTGTTGTTTTGCCTGCTGCGCCACCACCTGTTGTTTTGCCTGCTGCACCACCACCTGTTGTTTTGCCTGCTGTACCACCACCTGTTGTGCCACCATCTGTTGTTTTGCCTGTTGTGCCACCATCTGTTGTTCTGCTTGATGCCATAGACTATGGACAATTACAACCAATTGGAGCATCCGGAGGCCGCTCCTTTGAGGGGGGGTACTGTCAGGAAATGTTCCATCCGCTGGTAATACCTGTTATTTGGCATGCAGTACTGAGGTCCACCAGCAGGTGTCTCCTGGCAGTTTGGAACTGTCAGGAGAGCTTTTCCCTGTTAATAGTATATCATCTTTGGGCCGCAGTACTGGCGTCCACCAGCGGATGGATCCTGGCAGTGTGGAGCAGACAGTACCTCCTACAATCAGGTGTCACTTGAGGCCAATCGCAAGCCTATAAATACCCGGCAAACATTCACATGTTTGCCTTGATTTCTTCATTGCCTCCTGACCTGCTAGCGATCTGATCCTGAACCTGAACCTGATCCTGTCTCCCTGTCTCGGACCCTATCCTGTCCCACCTGTTACCTTGCATCCCTGCCTGCAGTCTGACCCATCCATCCTCTCCCTGTCCTGTGTTCCATACCCCATCTACTGACCTCCCTGTGTATGACCTTGGCCTGGCTTACGTTTATGTCTCTGGAACATCCCCTGTCCATCTGCTGATCTGCTGTGTATGACCCTGACCTGGCTATTGTTTATGATCCTGGTATTTCCCATTTATTGCACTTATCTGTCTGTTGTTATTTGTGGGTCTCTGTCTGTGGTTGGTTATTGCACTGTGTCATATTGGAGTTGGTTGTATTATATTACTCACTTTCCTTAATAAATTATTATATTTTCACTTATATAGGTTTTGGTGTCCTCTGTCGCAGATCACATGGTTCTGGTCACACCTGTTCATGACACTCATCCCTAGTGAAGATGAACCCATGCACTTGAGCTTCACGTGTCTCTCTGCGGATGAGAGAACCCTTAGAAGGAGGGAGAGATTGTGCCTTTATTGTGGCCAGGCAGGTCACTTTATCACCCGTTTACATAACCGGATGACCCCGCCCCCTCTGACAACACGGGGGAAGCCATAGGGAAGTCACTGGGTGGCCCCGCCCTCCGTTATATAAGAAGTGTCAGAAGAACCGAAGCGTCACATGGCAGAAGACTCCCACTGAGGCGGATTGTGCAGGCGGAGTGGAGAAGAAACTGGAGGAAGATGCGGGATGAGAAGAGCAGAGGAAAAAGAAGTAGAAGATGGAGAAGAAGAAGGTGGAGAAGAAGAAGATGGAGGAAGAAGAAGAACACCGAAGGAAGACCAGAAGAAAGAAGATGGAAGAAGAAGCGGAAAGAAGAAGAAATTAATAAAGGCATTGTCAAAAACCGCCTCTTGTGTTTTTTTAACACTTTTTTTTTTTACATTTATACCCAATTACCAATTCACACGGGGGGGCTGGGATCTGGGGTCCCCTTGTTAAAGGGAGCTTCCAGATTCCGTTAAGCCCCCCGCCCGCAGACCCCCACAACCACCGGGCAAAGGTTGTGGGGGTGAGGCCCTTTTCCTCATCAACATGGGGACAATGTGCCTTGGGGGGGTTACCCCAAAGCATCCTCCCAATGTTGAGGGCATGTGGCCTGATACGGTTCAGGTGGGGGCGCTCTCTCGTCCCCCCTCTTTTCCTGTGGCCTGCCAGGTTGCATGCTCAGATAAGGGTCTGGTATGGATTTTTGGGGGGGACCCCACGCCATTTTTTTTATTTTGGCGCGGGGTTCCCCTTTATGTCCATACCAGACCTGAAGAGCCTGGTATGGAATTTAGGGGAACCCCACACATTTTTCTTTTTAATTTTGGTTTGGGGTTCCCCTGTGGGGAAATTCGATGCCGTTTTTATCAATGAACTTTTATGTGTATTGCCGGACCGACAACTCATTATAGCCGGCGCTAGTGATAGTAGTTTTACATTACTTTTTTTCCTTTAGAAATGTCATTTTGCTGTCAGACTGTTCTAAACACGGGAAACATGCGCCCCTTTACAGGCATACTATAGACACCCCCCAGGTATGAAATTTAAAAGGAATATTACACTTTTATTGTTTCACTTTAAGCATTATTAAAATCATTGCTCCAGAAAAAACGTCAGTTTTTAAAACTTTTTTTGCATTGATACATGTCCCCTGGGGCAGGACCCAGGTCCCCAAACACTTTTTATGACAATACCATGCAAATAAGCATTTAAAATTGGCACTTTTGATTTCTCCCATAGACTTTTAACGTGTGTTCCGCGGCTTTCGAATTTGCAGCGAACACCCCAAATTGTTTGCTGTTCGGCGAACGGGCGAACAGCCAATGTTCGAGTCAAACTCATGTTCTACCCCAACATAAAGCCCATCCCTACTCCAGACTTACTATTCTTTCAATGCTGCTGGCCACCCTGGAAAGAATCAACTCTTTTGGGCCATTCCCAACAATTCTGGTGGCCTAGTCTACGTGCTGATTTAACCGCCTTCGTAGCTGCCTGTTCTGTGTGTGCTCAGAGTAAGACTCCACGACACCTTTCAGTGGGCCTCCTACAACCCATACCCAATGGAAAGAGAGGCCATGGACCCACCTGTCTATGGATTTCATTGTGGAGTTACCCAACTCCCAGGGCAACACAGTTATCCTTATGGTGGTTGACCGGTTCTCGAAAATGTCCCATTGTATTCCCCTTAAGAAGTTGCCCACTTCTAAGGAACTGGCTTCCTTTTTTGCTCGGGAGATCTTTCACTTACATGGACTACCCAAGGTGATTGTCTCGGACAGGGGTAGTCAGTTTGTGTGCCGCTTCTGGCGAGCCTTTTGTGCACAGTTGGGAATTCAGCTTGCACACACTCGCAGTCTAATGGGACACCAGAATGAGCCAATCAGTCCTTGGAGCAATTCCTACATTGCTATATTTATGATGACCATCATAACAACTGGTCAGACTTCTTACCATGAGCGGAGTTTGCTCACAATAGTGCCTTGAATTCTGCTTCCAGATTGTCCCCGTTTATGGCGAACTATGATTTCCAACCTTCCATGTTGCCTGACTTATTTGTTCCGCAGAGTATTCCTGCATTAGAGGAGCATCTCCGTAGTCTTTGCTCCACTTGGGCACAAGCCCAGCAGGCTTTGCAACATGCTAATGATAGGTACAGACTCCATGCTGACCACAGACACCTGCCTGCGCCTTCCTACCAGGTTGGGGACAGGGTCTGGCTAATATCTCGCAACCTCTGACTTCGTGTTCCCTCTCTGAAGTTCACACCTCGGTTTATTGGGCCTTTCTGGATTCTTCACAGGATGAACCCAGTGGCTTAAGCATTAGACCTTCCTTCTAATATGCGTATTTCAAATGTATTTCATGTCTCCTTATTAAAACCTTTGGTCTGCAAATGCTTTACCACCTCTGTGCCTTGCGCTCACCCTGTACAGTTTGAGAACCCCGAGGAGTATTAAGTACAGTCCATTATTGACTCCCGTAGGTTCCATGGGCGCATACAGTACCTGGTGCATTGGAAAGGGTAAGGTCCTTTGGAACGATCTTGGGTCTCCTTGGACGTACATGCCCCTGTCCTCCTCCGTGATTTCCATAGACATTTCCCCTCAAGCTTGGTGGTCCCCTGAGGGGGAGGGGTCATTGAGGAGAGGGTACTGTCAGGGCTGGGCTCAGCCCTTCCTTCTCAAAGCTGGCCACTCAGCTGTCCGCTAATTGCCAGCTCCTATCTCTCCACAGTGACTCACCTGTTGATGATATCCTGCTCGTCAGTCCTGCCTACTTAAGCTGTCCAGTCCAGATGATCTCTGCCTTTGCCTTGGTCACATTTCTAGAGATGCTCTCCTGTTTGCTTGGCTGAAATTCCTTCTGGCTCCAGATCCTGCTTGCTGTTCTACTATGCTCCTCTCTGGCTCCCTGATGTTTTGGCTTGCCTGACTATGGCTTGTCTGACTATCTGTTCCGGTTCCTGAACTCTGGCTATGTTTTGACCAAGTTTGCTCTGTTTACTTTTTTTATTGTTATTAAACAAGTGTGATTTAATTGTACTTCTGTCTCAGTCTGATTCATGGTTACTGACAGTGGGCCTACCTAGACGATATCTGCTCCTTTTGATGTGTTCTTTATGATGTGGAAAAATGTTATTAATTGCAAGTCTTAACCTCGTTTCTTAAGGATGCCAGAGGTCCCTGCCAAGATTCCATATCTGACTTCCTTTGAGTCTTGGTTTTTGCTAGTTAGAACTGTTCCTTCTCTCCTCACGGAATGGTACCTAGACCCTGCTTACTGCTTTGTGCTTCAGGGCTTGGAATTTCCCATTACCCTAATCCATTCAACTCTCTGGGCAATACTTTGCCTTCTGCTCCTTCCCTTGTCTCTTTCCACCAATAGGAATTCCTCTGGGCTCCTTAATTCTTCTGCCTTTACCTCACGATGAACTGGCCCTCAGTTGATTTCTGAGTTGAACTGTTTTATGTCTCTTGTTATCTTGGCCTTCTGGTTCTTACTTTTTCTTCACCATTTTCATCCTCTCCTCCTCCCGCAAACTCCCGAATTCGCAGGGCGCTCTGCGGGATGTTCGACTGCCAGCACCCCACAATGCACTGCATGCTTCACAGTGAATTCTAAGTTCATGACTAGATGATGCCTTGTACCTGACCGCACCAGAGCACTGTCATAGTGCTGATTGGACAAAGTGATGATGACTTTCTCCAGTCATGGCTCAGTGGTCATAGTCCCACCCCACACTATAAAAGATAACTTCCCATAAGAAGCTTTTACATTATGTTGGAGTGAAGATAGATAGAGCAGTGCTAAGTTTGCTACTAGCGAGTTAGTGTGTTCACTTATTGTGACCCTGAGTGTTGAGTGTTAGTGTGGAGTTAGTATAGTGTGTCAGTATAGTGTAGTGTCAGTGTAGTGTATTACTGTAGTGCCGTGTTTAACACAGTTAATGCTGTATACCCCCTTTTTTTTGGTTGCTGCATTTTTTTTTGTTTTTTTGTTTGTTTTCGTCTTTTTGTTGTGCCCTACCTGCCCCCATTTTTTTAAAATTGATAGCCACAGTTTTTCTGACTGCCACTTTGGTGTTCCCCCTTATTTATTTGTTTTTTACATTTCTGTCAGTGTCAGTCCTCGATTTAAAGTGCACCAGACACCAGTCACAAATTTCCCAGTTTTTATTAAATTTGGGTAATAAGCACCCCCATCATGTCTGGGAGACAAACAAGGAGTAGCAGACATTCCCACGCCACTATGAGGAGGCCAGCAGCGTCTGTGCCCACAGGCAAAGGTGGACGTGGTCCGTCCTCAGGCAGGGCACATTTTGTCTCTGTTTAGTGATGTTGACTGTGCTATTGAGCCACAGCATGCAGAGGAGTTGGTGGACTGACTTACTAAACCATCCTCATCCACCTCATCCTCTATGACCCAAGCTGACACTAGTGTGCAGTCGTCCGCAGATGCCAGTGTCTTATTCTGCTTCCTTGTCCACAGCTACTCCTGCCATAGCCCCAGCATTATGCATGGAGGAGTCAGCTGAATTATTTGAACACAGCGTCAGCTGCTTGCTTCCTGAGGATGCACAGACAATACTTGATTTTGATGTTGGCTCTGAGGTAGAGGAAGGGAGTAACATGAGCCTACAGCGAGGAGAGAACACTGATAAGCAAAAAAATTGGCAGTCATGTTCCCCCAGCCACAGCGTATTGCCATTTTGGCTCCAGTGATGATGAGGATGGAGATGAAGATGATGAGGTCATTGACGTGACTTGGGTGGACAATAGAGCAGAGGAGGAAAGTGACGGGAGAAAAAACTCCAACAAGGCAGGATTTCCACCAGAGGCAGCCATCATGGAAGAGTAGAGAGCAGCCACCCTATTCCATCAGATTGTGGAGCTGTTATCTCCCGGCCCACTTCCCACAGCTCAGCTGTGTGGACCTTTTTTAGCATATTGCACTGTTGCAATTTGCAATCTCTCCTGCATGCAGATGCTTGACATGCTTGACAAGGCATTTAATCTTCCACCACTCAGCCCTTTGCAAAAGCACCTGAAAGCCCACACCTTTCTGGTCTACCCCTGCTATATCTCATGACCTCTCAGCAGCCTCCACTGACATGTATGATGGTATAGCAAAGGGTGTCACGGGTCCTTGCCACACATCTGCCAGTAGCACAACAGCAGCTGTAGATTATAGCAGGCAAATTTCTTTGCCCCAACTGCTGCATTCAAAAAAATTAACTCCTTGCCACCCACGTGCCCAGTGTCTAAATTCCAGCTTATCCAAATGAATAAAGCTTGCAGGGAAACTTTATTTAAATTTTTTTGTTATAAATGGGTTTTTCTGCAGCAGGTTCTATACATGGTACAGATGCGCTACTTTACAGGTAGACTAAGGGGACCCTCCAAGCACTATACTTAAAGGAATTTTTCATTTTTATTGTTTCACTTTAATCTTTATTAAAATCACTGCTCCTTTAAAAACAATCTTTTTTAAAACATTTTTTTGCATTGGTACATGTCCCAATAGCTCGGCTCCCATACCATTTTTATGGCCAATAACATGCATTTAAGCCTTCAAAATGGGGGCTTTTGATTTTTCAAGTTCAATTCCAATCGCATTTGTCGTTTAGCCCATCTCTACTCTCCAGAAATACTCAAGTTTCTCCCAAGCAGCTTTGTGTCAGTTGGTTGATCCCCTCCTCTTCTGTATCCCTTGTGGTCGTGATGCTCTCTGCACACAGTGCGTATTGCACATGTACTGTATCACCTCTACATTGCCTCTCCTCGCCTTCTTTCTTCTCTTCTTGCCTCCTTTTCTCTGCAGACTCAGGGACCCAAAGGTCCAGGCAAACTTTTTTTCTTGTGATTCCTACAGGTTTATTCTCATTGCACATATCCTATTTACCACTATGGCCATGTGTCCCATAACAATTCACTCACAGAATATTCAGCGTTTCAACTCCCCTATTAAGAGAGCCAGGCACTATAATCTAGGTAATAATAGATATGTGAATGGTGCGCTCTTTCAAAAGCTCTTATGTACTCATATACATTGCAGTGATATACCATAAAAATAAAGAAATAATTGCACAACTTACTGTATATTGCTATAAACAGTCCATACACATGAGCATTGTAAATCAATAAAATCCAAACGAGGCTGTGTTCAAAAAATGTATATATAAATTGTGTTCAGAGTACCGGTAATAAATAAATGTATAACGTAATAGTCCAAAAAAATTGCAGGTGCTTTATCCACAATAACTTGACCCCTGTTACCACAATGTGCCCAAACGATAATATAATAACCTTCTAGTGAATTGGCCACTCACTTTAGGGAATGACCATATGGTCAAATATTGCTTTTTGCCATAAATAGCCTATCTTCAGATTCTGTACACTCCCACCATATAATCACCAGCGGTCCTTTCGATGGGACTATCCTTACCTCTCTCCCGTGGGTCAAGGTATTGTGGATGAAGCACCTGCACATTGGACTTTCATGTTTATATATATAATTATACACACACACACACACACACACAAACACACACACACGTACACACACATATATACATACAAACATACACACATTTTTTGAACACAGACCCTTTCGAATTTTTTTTTATTTTTTTGATTTACAACGCTCATGTGTATAGACTATTCATAGTAATATAAGTTGTGTACTTATTTCTTTATTTTTATGGTATATAAGAGCTTTTGAACAAGCACACCATTCACATATCTATTAATACCACCGGGGTGACATCAACTCATGACTAGGGATGGGCAAACGGTTCGGCCTGAGCATAAGTTTGGGCCAAACTTTGGTTGTTTGGATGTTCAAGTGAACACCGAACAATATGCGGTGTTCGGGGCAAATTCGAAAGCCGTCAGAACACCGTTAAAGTCTATAGGACACTAACATGAAATATCAAAAATGCCAATTTTAAAGGCTTATATGCAAGTTATTCTCATAACAAAAGGGTTTGGGGACCTGGGTCCTGCCCCAGGAGACATGTATCAATGCAAACATTTTTTTTAAAAAGCGGCCGTTTTTTCGGGAGCACTGATTTTTTTAATCCTTAAATTGAAACAATTGAAATGAAATATTCCTTTAAATATTGTGCCTGGGGGGGTGTCTATAGTATGCCTGTATAGTGGCGCATTTTTTTACCCATGATTAGAACAGTTCCGCAGCAAAATGACATTTCTCAAAGGAAAAATTGTCATTCAAAACTGATCGCGGCTGTAATGAATTGTCGCGTCTCTGCAATATAGATACAACTCATTGAAAAAAATGGCATTGGGTCCCCCCCAGTCCATTACCAGGCCCTTGGGGTCTGGTATGAATATTAAGGGGAGCCCTGAACCAAAAATGAAAAAATATTGTGTAGGGGTCCACCAAAATACATACCAGGCCCTTCAGGTCTGGTATGGAAATTAAGGGGGAACCCTGCGCCAAATTTAAAAAAATGGTATAGGGGCCCCCCCAAAATCCATAGCAGATCTGAACATGCAACCTGGCAGGCCACAAGAAAAGAGGGGGGATGAGAGAGTGCCTCCCCTCCTGAACCGTACGAGGTCAAATGCCCTCAACATGGGGAGGGTGCTTTAGGGTCTGACCCCAAAGCACCTTGTCCCTATGTTGATGGGGACAAGGGCCTCATAACCACCGGACAAGGGTTGTGGGTATGGGGGTATGCGGGCGGGGGGCTTATCGGAATCTGGAAGCCCCCTTTATCAAGGGGACTCCCAGATCCCGGCCTCCCCCCCATGTGAATTGGTAACTGGGTACATTGTACATTGAGATTATAAAAAATAAATATGTCCAGCGATGTCAATTCATCTTCTATCATGCTGCCAATGAGTTGAAAAAAAAAATAATAAAAGCCGCAACACCTCCGCCTCCATGGGAGGCTCCCACTGAGTGACGCTTCCCATTGGTGACAGCTGTTATAAAGCAGAGGGCGGGGCCACCTGGTGACGTAAATGGGTGACTCTGCCCCCTCTGATGCCGCTACGGGAGCTTCCCCAGGCATGATATTGAAAGGAATATTTCATTTTTATTATTTCACTTTAAAGCATAAAAAAAAAAAATCACTGTTCCCGAAAAGACGGCCATTTTTTAAACTTTTTGTTTGCATTGATACATGTCCCCTGGGGCAGGATCTAGGTCCCCAAACACTTTTATGACAATAACTTGCATATAAACCTTTAAAACCACTTGATATCCTTAGGCCGTCATATGACGGCCTTGACTTTCCAGGGTTATATCTGAATGATGCCTGAGGCTACAGACATCATTCAGATATCGGCATTTTTAGCCGGCGATTCCATACACCATAAGAATGATCATATCGGCTGTTCCACCGCTTGATTGTTCTCGCGGGCAGCGAAAGGGGACGTCCCCCCCCTCCCGCCGCACTCCGGTGCTTCTACCGACTCACCTCAGCGATCGGTGAGTCGGAGAGCGGATCCGCCGGCGCCGGATGTAGATCATAGAGATTTCCTGCGGACCAGATGGCCACCAGAGTCTCTATGATCGTTCGGAGGCCGGGCGCGATGTTATGACGTCACGCCCAGCCTCTGCATTTAAAGAAACGGCGCCGCCTCGGCTGGGAAGCGGTGATTTTTTTTATTTTTTATTTTAGGCTTCCCAGCCTAGAGGTGAGATGTGGGGTCTTATTGACCCCATATCTCACTGTAAAGAGGACCGATCATGTCATATTCCTATTACAAGGGATGTTTACATTTCTTGTAATAGGAATAAAAGTGATCAAATTTTTTTTTTTTTAAAGTGTCAAAATAAAATTTTAAGTAAAATTAACAATAAAAAAAATATTTTTTTTTTAAAGCGCCCCTGTCCCCGTGAGCTCGCACGCAGAAGCGAACGCATACATAAGTCCCACCCACATATGAAAATGGTGTTCAAACCACACATGTGAGGTATTGCCGTGAACGTTAGAGCGAGAGCAATAAAATTCTAGCCCTAGACCTCCTCTGTAACTCAAAACATGTAACCAGTAAAAAACTTTAAAGCGTCGCCTATGGGGATTTTTATAAGTACCAAAGTTTGGTGCCATTCCACGAGCGTGTGCAATTTTGAAGCGTGACATGTTAGGTATCTATTTACTCAGCGTAACTTCATCTTTCACATTATGCAAAAAAATTTGGCTAACTTTGCTGTTTTTTTTTTTTTTAAAGCATGAAACTGTTTTTAAAAAAAAATCGTTTGAAAAATTGCTGCGCAAATACCGTGCTAGATAAAAAGTTGCAATGACCGCCATTGTATTCTCTAGGGTCTCTTCTAAAAAAACATATATAATGTTTGGGGGTTCTATGTAATTTTATAGCAAAGAAATGATAATTTTTTACATGTAGGAGCGAAGTGTCAGAATTGGCCTGGATGCGAAGTGGTTTTTAAAATGAGCACTCTTAATTTTTCATGTTCGTGTCCCATAGACTTTAACAGTGTTCATGTGTTATGCTGAATTTTTTGCCTGTTCGGATGTTCTGATGCGAACCGAACCGGGGAGGGGGGGTATTCGGCTCATCCTTACTCATGACACCATCCAAGAAGCTCAGATGCACTCCCCTTCTTCAAGTGTATATTGATCATGTCTTCATGCTTTCCCAACACCTACAAGCTATCAATCCCAACCACCCTTTGGTCATGATCATGATACCATTATCTTTTTTTGCTATAATTTCTGGGTTGACACATTCCACATATCAGTGTTGATTGAATGAATCCCTTCTAACCTCACAAACTACTCTTCTCCATATCCACTCTCATATTTAATCCTTTTTTGCTGAGTTGATTCGGTCTCACTGTGGGAAGCCCAAAAGCCCATGGTTAGGGGTCATCTAATTCAGATAGCCTCCTCAAGGAAAAAAAAGAGAGGAAGCATAGGCTACAGGACCTTACCTATCACATGGTGGCTGTGGAGGCTACATCCTTGTGGCAGAACTAGAAGTTCTCCTCACTGAGAAGGATGAAAGGGCCCTATGGTGATCTAAACACAATTGTTACTCATGTGCAAACAAACCTGAGCCTATGTTTGCTAAGAAGCTTAACTCTATAGTTAAGTCCTATAAACCAATTCAATTGAGATCCCATAGTAGGGAGCTTAAGTCTGATCTCAGTAAGATCACCTCCATTTTTGCAGACTTCCTTGCCTCTCTGTACAATAAACCTGCTCCCTTCTGCCACTTTTGAAGGAAGCCCGAGGATGCCCAAAATGCAGATATCTCTGAAACAGAAGTTGAACAGGGTCTATCAGGCATGCAGATTTTGCCCTCTGCAGGGACCGTGTGATGAGAAGATCTCCCCAGCAGCTGTCAGGAATGCTGTCTCCGGTCCGGGCTAGTCCAAGTGAAACGCCTGAAGAGGGGGGGAAGGACAGCTCTCTTGCTCCCAGTGTGGGAAAGGAAAGAACAAAAGAGCGGAGCTCCAATAGTGTAAAAAGTTTCAGGATTTATTGAATAAAAGTACAGACCGCAACGGAGAGTGCACGCTCCGTGAGGTAGAAATACAATTAAAAACAAGCCGGCATATAAAAATCGCAATAACCCGTGCATAACATGGGGCAATCGTGACGGCTTACAACGTAGCCACCATGTTTCGTCATTAGTAGACGTCTTCAAAGGGGCACGGGCTACGTGTTAAGCCATCCCTTATATAGTATAACAGTGCACACCAAGCCTCACTTTCACCTCCACTCTAAGGGAAGGGAAAAACCAAGCCTCTACCTAGTGCTCCTCAGTAAGTGGATGTTGCCAAGGTCACCTGCGATTTTTATATGCCGGCTTGACAGCATTCACAGCATTCATCACACGGTCCCTGCAGAGGGCAAAATCTGCATGCCTGATAGACCCTGCCAAGGAGGGGGTCCAACACGGAGGGTAAGAGTCCACCTTTACCACTTTTCTCACTTATTGGAGTCACCGCCAGTGGAATTGTACCATCCTGCACATCCCTCACCTTTGTTGATCCACTCATAGGGAGATTGGTTGCTGCTAAGCTGTATAGTGGATGGAAGTATTTTTTCACTGATGAACGTTTTATGTTTGAACTCATGGACTGAGTTTGTTTGATTATCATGTTTTCACGTTATTATTATTGTTGTACTTCACATGTCTTTTTATTTGAGTTTTTATGATTGGCACGTATATTTTTCTATCACCCATTGAGTCATTTATTTGCTCTCAGTAGATTGTGGTTTTCACTACCACCCATATGCATTCACATTTATGTGTATATTCTCATACAGTTAGCGCACTTTATTTATTTTTATTTTCCATGGTATACACAGATATTGGTGTATTTTATGTGCAGCTTCTACCTTGACTTCTTGCTCTGTAGCGCAGTTTTTCTTTTTATTTTTGAGAAGTTGAACAGACCATTAAATTCCTGACACTCTCTAAAGCCCCAGGCTCAGACTGATACTCCAATTTCTACTATAAACAATTTCCATCTGCCTGACGCCCTACCTACCTAACCTCCTTAATGCCTTAATGAAGGGCTCTACACTTTCCCTGGACTCTTAAAAGACCCCCATTTCTATGATACCCATGAGTTCAACAGAGGAATTTGAACCTCAACCTTATTTATTTATTTTTTAACAATAATTTTTATTCAGTTTTTTTCAGTATACAAAAAGGTGAATAACATTATCATGCATTACCAAAATGATACATATGCTGGTATCAATGACCAAGAATTATACATTTTCACAGATGTTTTAATAATAGTGTACATAATAAGTGATATTTGTAGTGCTAGTAGCATCGCCCCCCTCCCCCATGCACCCCATTGGGAACTAACTGTGCTCTGGTGGGGGGACAGCACCCATATGCACTTTTGATTCAAAATTTATTGCAGAAGAAATTTACAATAATTTGTCATCTCCTGTTGTAGATAAGGTTCAGCATGTTTTTATTATAGTAATAGCCATTCACGGAGAGCATGTAGCTTCAACTTAAAGTAAAGTAAGTGATGAGTAAATTTAGGAACTAAAAGAAAAGAAAAAGAAGGAACTTAGACCCCAAATATGGTACCATTGCTCGGGACTCTGTGGGGTATGCTCAATATTGGTTTTGAGCTCAGATTAGTAGTTTGAAAATTATTTTAGTTTTGTTATGCCTTGAATGCGTTATACCATTCTATCCATGATTGTCAGTGAATGATGAAATCTGCGTATTTTCCCTCTAACATACTTTCATAAGTGTAGTGTATTGATAGTGTGCGGATGGCCTCTGCTACCTCAGGAGGATTCGGGGATCTCCATAGTCTGAGCATCACTAATTTAGCTGCTAGAAATAAGTGCGGGGTGAATTTCCTATGGGGTGATGGTATATCTTCAATGCCTAGGTTTAGGAGGGCTAGAGAAGGTGAAAAAATTGTATAGATAGGCCTGTGACTTGGCAAAGAATTGAGAATATACTGGACCAAAATTTAGCTAGTCTCCCACATGTCTATAATATGTGAAAGATGGTGCCTGATTGTGTGCAGTTCCTCCAACACAAAGGAGGTGTGGAGGAGTCAAATTTGGCGATTCTGTAAGGAGTTAGGTACCATCTTTGTGTGACCCTATGGGAGAGTTCCCAAAGATTGGTGCATTTGGTAGCTGAGTGAGTATGTTGTAGAGCTTTGTGCCATTGCTCTTCTGTGTAGAAGGCAGCAAAGTGCCTTTCCCAGGCAAGCATAGAGTTTGTTTTCATGAGTATAGATTTGTTATTGAGGAAGTTGTAGAATAGCAATATTCCGCCTTTGCGACTTTCTCTAGTAGTAAGATGTGTGTGTATCTTCCAGAACAATTTATAATGTATGTATTTACTACTTTTGAGATATGACGTCACCAGGTGGCCCCGCCCCCTCTGACGCTACGGGGAAGCCATAGGGATGTCCCCGTGCATCAGAAGGGGTGGGGTCACCCAGCGAGGTTACCGTGTGGCCCTGCCCTCAGTTATAAAAGAACTGTCACCTGAGAGGACGGTCATTACGGTGCGTGCCTCCATGGAGGCGGATTGGTGGCGGCAGGCGGGTTTTTTTTTTCTTTTTCAGTCCATCGGCGGAGCAAGAGAAGAAGAGGACTTTGTGGGACATTTTTATTTTTTTATTTTTTAATAAAGGACGTGTCCCAAGCTGTGTCATGTCATTTTTACCATTTTCACACTCTTTTTGTGAAATAGTAGGGGTACATTTGTACCCCGTTACCATTTCACAGGGTGGGGCCGGGATCTGGGGGTCCCCTTGTTAAAGGGGGTTTCCAGATTTTGATAAGCCCCCTGCCTGCAGACCCCCACAACCACCGGGCAAGGGTTGTGGGGATGAGGCCCTTGTCCCCATCTGTCAAGAAAGGCTTTCCAGCAAACGTTCTAGCAATCTGGGTGCTAGAAGAATGCCTGTGCACACAAAGACCATCTGGTGCACGCGCAATAGCGTGAATAGCGGTGTGCGGGTGCGCGCACTCCTTGTGACAGCACTTGGTGCCAAATGTGCTATTTAAAGGGGACTGATGCCTTGCTGCCATGCTGTCTGATCTACAGCATTTCCTGAAGACCTCTGCTGCCCGTTACTTTATTACCTGATCTATACCTGACTTGGCTTGTTCCTGACTTCTCTGCATGCTGCCCGCCCCGACCCCGGCTTGGACTTTGACTACTCTTTGGATTACCCTTCTGTACCTGATCTGCCTGCCTGTGTTTGACTCGGCCTGTCCTCACTATCCAGTCTTCTGCCGCCATCTTGCTGCTGTACTACAGTGCACCTCCCTGCTGTCTGCCGCATCCAGCCTCCTGCCTGCGTCCTGCTGCTCGACTACAGTGCACCTCCCTGCTGTCTGCTGCATCCAGTCTTTTGCCTGCATCTTGCTGCTGGACTACAGTGCACCTCCCTGCCGTATCCAGCCTCCTGTCTGCATCCTGCTGCTGGACTACAGTGCACCTCCCTGCTGTATCCAGTCTTCTGCCTGCATCTTGCTGCTAGACTACAGTGCACCTCCCTGCTGTCTGCCTCATCCAGCCTCCTGCCTGAATCCTGCTGCTGAACTACAGTGCACCTCCCTGATGTCTGCTGCATCCAATCTTCCGCCTGCATCCTGCTGCTGGACTCCAGTGCATCTCCCTGCTGTCTTCAGTATCCAGCCCTCTACACCAGCTTTCCAGTCAGGCACTCGTGCCCCTTTGTACTCCCAAGCCCCTGTCAACTCTACCAGGGGTTCCTGAGTCAGAGGTATACGAGAGGCCACAACCTGCATTCTGGGCTCTACTACCAGGTACGTGACACCATCAACATGGGGACAAGATGCTTTGGAGGGCTACCCCAAAGCACCCTCCCCATGTTGAGGGCATGTGGCCTGGTACAGTTCAGGAGGGGGGGCGCTCTCTCGTCCCCCCTCTTTTTCTGCAGCCTGTCAGGCTGCATGCTCAGATAAGGGTCTGGTATGGATTTTTGGGGGGACCCCACGCCATTTTTTTTTTAATTTGGCGCTGGATTCCCTTTAATATCCATACCAGACCTAAAGGGCATGGTATGGAATTTGGGGGGACCCTTACGCAATTTTTTTTTTACATTTTGGTTCAGGGTTCCCCTTAATATTCATACCAGACCCAAAGGGCCTGGTAATGGACTGTGGGGGAATCCCATGCCATTTCTTTTAATGACTTTTATGTGTATTGCGGGGACCGACAATTCATTATAGCCGCAAGTACTTTTAAATGACTTTTTTCCTTTAGAAATGTTGTTTTGTGCAGGGACTGTTGTAAACACGGGAAACATGCGCCACTTTACAGGCATACTATAGACAACCCCCAGGTATGAAATTTAAAGGAATATTTCACTTTTATTATTTCACATTAAGCATTATTAAAATCACTGCTCCATTTTGCATTGATACATGTCCCCTGGGGCAGGACACGGGTCCCCAAACACTTTTTATGACAATACCATGCATATAAGCCTTTAAAATTAGCACTTTTGATTTCTCCCATATACTTTTAAAGGGTGTTCCGCGGCTTTTGAATTTGCCGCGAACACCCCACATTGTTCGCTATTCGGCGAACAGGCGAACACCCGGTGTTCGACTCAGCTCATCCCTATTCCTGACCAGGATAACACTTGTTTGGTTAATTTTTGCATTCCTTCTTTTAATTTGCTTTCAAGCGGAAGATTTGAAACATGTTCTATTTCTAGGTCCGACAGAATTTTAGAAAGAAAAAGTCAGATGAAGCCCACACATGATCGGAATGTCATATGGAATGATTCCGTCTGACCTTTTCTGCCGGTCGTGTGTACGTGGCATTAGAACGCCATACACATGCAGTGGTGTTAGGATATGAATCCCTTATGCCGCGTACACACGATCGGATTTTCCGACAACAAATTTTTAATGGGAGCTTGTTGTTGGAAATTCTGACCATGTGTAGGCTCCATCGGACTTTTTACCTTGTTAATTTGACATTGTATTTTTGAAATCTACCTGCCTACTCACAAACCAACCATCATTTTTTAAAATAAAACACATAGGCAAGTATTTTTTTTAAAAAATAGCCATTTATTATGGGTCATAACAAAATAAAGAGTAAAACAACACTGGATAAACTGGTGAAACTTGCGAAGCCTTTGTACCCCAGGGCACACATCAAAACTAATTTACAGGCAAAATTGGTGGCCTGAGGAGTCCATATAATAGTGAGCACAATCCTGTGCAGGAGTCCAAGAGATCAGGAACAGCAGCAGATGACATATGTCCACAGGCTGTGGTCATACAACAGCCTGCATCTTTTGCCAGAATAGACGGAACCCAGGCCATCACACTCTTGTCTTCCTTAGAAGCTTCCTTCCAGACTGTGGCTCTAGTGTTGGAGTTGTAGCAGGAGGTGGAGCACGATGGTCCCATACTCCAGAGAGCCCCCTCCTAGTCCTTTAAGGATATCATGTGGTCAGATCATGCAGTGAATGAAATGGTGTTGGAGGAGCAGGTATCTCTGGATCGAGCATCAGTGTGGCATTGTAACATCAGGAAATTACAAGACCCCCAAAGTGCTAAAAGTATATCTCAACATCTCCTGGAATTTTTCAAAATAAATACCTATTCAGTATCAGACCCATGGGTTTTGTGGAATGCACATAAAGCTTTTATGAGGAGCGTTTGCATCCAACAAAACTTTAGAATTAAGAAGCTATATAACAGTAAATTAACGAAGATAATGTTGAAAATCCACACCATAGAAACCAGAAATAAACAACTCCCTACACACCTAAATGCTTAATCCCTATACAAACTGAGACAAGAGCTAAGATCATTACTCTCTTATCAATATGACAGACACCTAAGAAACCTAAAACGTACTTCTTATGCTGAGGCCAACAAGGCAGGAAAATATTTAACAAAATAAATAAGCTAAATCCAGAATTACCCACCTAATCCACTCTACTTCCAGACATAAAATCACACATATACAAACTGAGACAAGAGCTAAGATCATTACTCTCTTATCAATATGACAGACACCTAAGAAACCTAAAACGTACTTCTTATGCTGAGGCCAACAAGGCAGGAAATATTTAACAAAATAAATAAGCTAAATCCAGAATTACCCACCTAATCCACTCTACTTCCAGACATAAAATCACACATTCCCAAGAAATAGTGGATACATTTGCTAGCTACTACAGCACACTGTATTATTTAAAGGATGACCCTAATACTCACCAACCGTCCACATCTGAAATTCAAAAATTTCTTGACAAACTAGATTTACCTACCCTATCTGAGGATCAATTACAAAAACTCATTGCTCCTATAACTAATTCAAAACTGTCCCAAATCATAAAGTCTCTCCCAAACAGAAAATTTCCATGCCCAGATGGATTCTCTAATGAATACTATAAGATCTTTCAACCAGAAATGAGCTCTCATCTCTTATCTGTCTTTACTAAAGCAAAACAGAAAGCTTCACTTCCACCACAGATGTTAAGAGCATGTGTAGTTACCCTTCCTTGTTGAATATATTTATTGATTTTTCAGAAAGAAAAAAAAGTAAAAGAACATAATACATGGATACATAGCATATATTCAAGATGCTTTACAGTATAATAATATATATAGAACCTGACTTACACCTGTTATTAAGTTATACACATTGTTAAGTAAGGCACAGAAATAAGAATAAAAATGAAATGATTAGACTAGATATAGTTGCCTAGTTGTAAGATGAACAATAAAAGAGAGTATGATAAAGAACAAGTATCTCTTATATACATATAGCATATACTATAGAAAATGGTAAAAAAGAAGGGGGGGGGGAGAAAGAGAGAAGGAAAGGGGTACCCGGGGTTGTGTCCTGACTGATGGCAGACATACACTTTTATTTAATAAACATATTATATAATCTAGTGTGGTAATAACAAAGATTGCTCAAAGTCGGCGGGGAAATAGTGTTTAACCCATGGTTGCCAGATCTTACTAAATTTATCAATTTTATTCTCTTCAATAGCTGTCATCTTTGCTTGTATGAGTGCTTTATTCATTCTATGTTTAGCTTCATTCACGATTGGAGTTTGAGACTTCCATGCCTTGGCAATGGTTTGTTTGGCTGCAGTACTTAGTTGGATAAACAAATTAAATTGAGTGTGAGTGAGCATGGCAAGTTTTAGGTTTAGAAGAGCCATAATTGGATCTGGAGGAATTGTAGTTTCCAAGGCTTTAGAGGCCATTAGAAATATGTTCTTCCAGAAATCCAGAAATCTTTGACAACTGGGCATTGCCACCATATGTGGTAATGCGTACCTGGCAAGTCACATCCTCTGAAGCAATTAGGTGAATATGTAGGAGCAAATTTAGCTATTCTGGCTGGTACCATGTACCATTGTGTTAAAACCTTATAATTTATTTCTACAGCAAAACAGTTAGGAGAGGAAGTTTTGGTGGCTAACCATATATTAGACCAATCTTTATCATCTAGTTTTTGATTAATATCATGCGTCCATTTAATAGCATATGAGGGTAGAGTGTCTCTGGAAGTTACATTAAGTTGTTGGTATAATATCAAGATAAGTTCTCTGATGTGTGGATCGCTTATACAAATTCGCTCAAATTGAGTCATTTGATTGAGAGTAGAACCTGTATTAAGTAATGGTTCATAAAAGTTTTTAATCTGTAAATAGCGAAATATTTCTTTTTTAGGTAAGCCGTAAGTTTCACATAATACAGGAAATGCATGAATATTGGATGAAGAGGATAAATTATATAAGCGAGTAAGATTTACAGTGGACCATATAGAGAAAGATCTTGGAAATTTCCAAGCAGGATAAAAGGCTGGATTATTGAGGAATGAAAGCAGAGGATTATGTGGGGATTTAAGGTTATGCAGACATTTGAATTTATCCCATATAGTCAAAGTATGTTTTGTTATTGGGTTAGAAAGATGGACCCTATCAGCAGGGTTAAGCCATAATATATTTGCTACTGAGATAGGATCACTGTCTACCAATTCAACAGCTACCCAAAGGGGTGTTTCAACCGTAGCGTGATATTTGGGAAGAATAGCAATCTGCGCAGCATTGTAGTAAGAAGAAAAGTTGGGTATCCCCAAACCACATTTCAGTTTATTCAGATATAGTGTAGATTTAGATATACGAGGTTTGGTGGCACCCCAAATAAAGGACATAACTCTACGTTGAGTAAGTCTTAGAAAATAAGATGGTAATGGTATTGGAAGTACCCTAAATAAGTATAAAAATTTTGGTAATATTGACATCTTAATAGCGTTAATCCTTCCCAACCAGGACAACGGAAGAGAAGCCCATTGTTTCATGAGAGCAGTAATTTGTTTCAGAAGAGGTAAGTAATTAACTGCAAAAAGATCCTTAAGGGAAGTTGTGATTTGTATTCCCAAATACGGGAGTTGTTTCGGAACCCAGTTAAAAGGTAAGGAATTTTGGGCTTGTTGAAGTTCAGATTGTGATAAAGAAATATTTAACGCATTCGATTTTGTAGGGTTAATGTATAGACCTGAGATTTGAGTGAAGTTTTCAAGTGTGAGTAGTAAATTAGGGGTAGATACATGTGGTTGTGACAAAAATACAAGAATATCATCTGCGAAAAGGCATAATTTATGGTGATGACCACCTAATTCGATACCTTTAATATCAGGAGTATTCCTAATTAGTTGTGCTACAAGTTCAATTAATAGGGCAAAAAGTAATGGGGAAAGGGGACAACCTTGTCTAGTTCCTCTTTTGATGTCGAACATTGTTGACTTGTAACCGGAGTATTTAATATATGCTCTAGGATTATTGTATAAAGAGGAGACCCAGGTTAGAAAGTGATTACCAAAACCCCATTTTGGATATTAGATAATCTGTTAATGCTTTCTCAATTTCAACTCGGTGTGAGGGGTGAGTCAGTATGGTGTCGTTTATACACCAAGTGGTGTCATATGATCTGGGAATTGTAGAGGCAATAGTTGTGATTACTGCACAATGGTCTGTCCATGGAAGAGGAACAATTTTGGATGAAATGATTTCTGGTAGCATACTAGATGGAGTGAAGATGTGATCTATTCGTGAGAAGGACTTATGTGGGTAGGAATAATGAGTGAAACGTCTACTGGCAGGGTTCATCTCTCGCCAGGTGTCAACTAAGCCGTGTGTGTGAAGTAGGTGTTGAAAAGTCAAGTTTTGTGTACTCGTGGTTGGTTTTGAGGGAGATTTATCCAGAAACGGAAAAATAGTTGCATTAGAATCTCCACAGATAACAACTGTACCAATCTTATGTGATTCTATTACATGAAAGAGATCAGACAAGAAGGCAGTTGGGTGTTTGTTGGGTGCATAATACGATACAATTGTAATAGGATTATCAGAAATAAAACCTGTTAAAAGTAAATAACGTCCCTTAGGGTCTGATCTCTGCGATACTAGATTAAACGGAGTGGAATGATGAAAACCAATCAGAGTTCCACGCTGCTTAACCGTGGCAGAGGCTGTATAGAATTGTGGATATGAGGATAAAAGAGATTTGGGGTAAATCTTATCTGTGAAATGGGTTTCCTGTAAACAAATAATGTTAGCTTTCTTTATCACAAAGGAGCGTAATGCTTTTGCACGTTTATGCGGAATATTAAACCCTTATACATTTAATGACATGACATTTATAGGGGCCATGTACCAAGTAGAATAAGCATTATATTATTATAGGTAAAGTACTTACCAAGAGCCAGGAGAAGCAGCCGGAGAGTCAAGGGGGAATAGAAAAGGATAGAAGGAGAAGAAAGAAGAGAATACAAAAAAAAAGTAAATAACTCCATATAGAGACTAAGAATCATTAGACAAATGCTAGAAAATAGGGTGTGGGAGCATCTCAGGTGGGTATACAATACCCCCTGAGAGGATCCGGGACCACCAGCAAAGTCCCCCATAAAATTTAGAGGGCTCTTTAGGTGATAAAAAGGGCCGCAAAGAATTCCTTTGGGATTAACACCGGAGGATCACAGGAGCTATTAGTGTAATATTATAATAATAAACTGGTAATTTTTCAAAAAAGGGAGAGTAAAGAGGAAAGAAAAGGAAAAAATTCAAAAAAAAAAAAAAAAAAATTTTTACTCATCCTCTTTTCCTCCTCTTCCCTCATACTTTAATAATAACTAAACCATATAGCCGAAGTTTATTTTATTTATAAACTTGGCATTTAAAGGAACTTGACCAGCATGAGAAGCTGGGAACCAGAAGCAGATGAGAGGAATTTGTTTGAGCTGGGACATCAGTCCATTGAGTCCACAATGGTGGGAGGTGAATGTTCGTAATGACCGCGTTTATTGAGATTTTGGTATGACGAGGTTGCAGAACTGGGTCCTGTAACTTTATTTTGCTGTGAAGATCGTGAGGTGGAACGACTGCGGGGCTGGACTTTGGTCGAGGTTTCTTCGGCTAAACTTAATTCAATAAGGATTGATTGTAGATCCTCTGAAGAGCGACAGACATATTTAGTTTCCAAATGTGTAAATCGAAGACAGAAAGGGAATCCCCAATGATAAAGAATTTGATTGCGCTGGAGTATCTGTAATTGAGGCTTTAGTGCACGCACGTCTCTTAGCCACCGTAAGTGGGGAAAGGTCGATGAAGAGCTGATAACTATGGCCCTGAAAGCTGAGGGGTTCTTTGCCTCTGGCGGCTGTTAAAAGCTGTTCTTTAGTCCTGTAGTAATGCAATTTAGTGATAATATCTCTAGGAGGGCCATTAGATTTGCGTGGAGCTAAGGCTCTATGTACTCTGTCCAATTCGAGCCTGTCGATAGGAATACCAGGTATTAATTCTTGAAACAGCGCCGTGACTGTTGTCTGCAGGTCCAAAAAAGATTCAGAGATCCACCTAATACGTAAATTCAATCGACGATCTCTATTTTCCTGGTCTTCCAAACGTGACTGAAGTGTGAGGTTTTCTTCTTTTAAGGCCATAAGTTCAGTCATAGAATTATGAGTGCGTGTGTCAATTTCATCAACTCTCAATTCTAGGTCAGCTGTTCTCTGATCAAGCTCTCTGATTTCTCTAGTTAACATATCTGTTATATGGTCAGAGGTCTGCTTAAAGGCTTTCTGGAGCATATATTCAAATTGTTTAAATATGTCAGTCTGTGTAGTATTTCGTATGTCATTTTGGTCACAGACTAGCTCACTGTCAGAAGCCTGTATATTCTGGCTATGAGGCAGAGACTGCTTTCTGTGTGGGCTGCTGTGCTGTGAGGGAGAGGATGATGGGATGATGCCGCCATCTCAGCCGTCAATCTGTGGAGCTTTTCCTTAGAAATACCGGCTTTAAATTTAGCTTTTGTACCTCTTAAGACCATTCTTTAGGTAGCTGGCAGTGCTGGGGTGATTTGTGTCCTGTTTTTAATAGAATTTACCGGCGCTGGGACCTGTAGTCCTCCGGTTCGTCATCCTGAGGAGCGGAGCTCTAAGGACACATTACCGCCGCCTCAGGCTGCCGCGCATGCGCCCCTGTAGTTACCCTTCCTAAACCTGGGAAAGATCCAACAACACCAGCCAACTTCTGCCCAATTTCCCTACTAAACTCTGATGTAAAAGTTTTTGCCAAACTCCTAGCAAAACGCCATATATATATATATTGCCATATCTAATAAAAAAAAAGATCAAAATGGGTTTTATTGCAGGTCACCAAACATCAGACACAACTAGGAGGATTATTATTATGATTCATTACGCTGAAAAAAACAGAACGCCTTCTCTGCTTCTAGCATTGAATGCAGAGAAAGAGTTTGATAGAGTACACTGGCATTATATGTGTTTGGTACTATCAAAATTTGGTATCTCAGGAGACATTTCATCAGCTATACTAGCACTTTACTCGAGTCCTGCAGCACAGGTGTACACATCTGATATTTTGTCAAAACCATTTAACCACTTGCCGACCGCCTCACGCCTATATACGTGAGCAGAATGGCACGGGCAGGCAAAATCACGTACCTGGTACGTGATTGCCTTCCCGCGGGCAGGGGGTCCGATCGGACCCCCCGCCCGGTGCCAGCGGCGGTCGGCTTTTGTCTGGCAGCGATCAAAGATGAGGGGGAGGCCATCCGATCGTGGCCCCCCCCTCGCGATCGCTCCCAGCCAATGAGAAACATCCCCTGCCTCTGTATAGTACACAGAGGCAGAGGATGTGATGTCATCTCTCCTCGGCTCGGGAGTTTCCGTTCCAGCGCCGAGGGGAGAAGACATGTGAGTGAGTGCACCAACACTACACAACACAGTAGAACATGCCAGGCACACTAAACACCCCAATCCCCCCCCCGATCGCCCCCCGATCCCCCCCAATCACCCTCCCCCTGTCACAAACTGACACCAAGCAGGTTTTTTTTTTTTTTTCCTGATTACTGCATAGTGTCAGTTTGTGACAGTTAGAAGTGTTAGGACAGTGAGTATTACCCCCCTGTAGGTCTAGGGTACCCCCCTAACCCCCCCTAATAAAGTTTTAACCCCTTGATCACCCCCTGTCACCAGTGTCACTAAGCGATCATTTTTCTGATCGCTGTATTAGTGTCACTAGTGACACTAGTTAGGGATGTAAATATTTTGGTTCGCCGTCAGCGTTTTATAGTGACAGGGACCCCCATATACTACCTAATAAATGTTTTAACCCCTTGATTGCCCCCTAGTTGACCCTTTCACCACTGATCACCGTATAAGTGTTACGGGTGACGCTGGTTAGTTCGTTTATTTTTTATAGTGTCAGGGCACCCGCCGTTTATTACCGAATAAAGGTTTAGCCCCCTGATCGCCCGGCGGTGATATGCGTCGCCCCAGGCAGCGTCAGATTAGCGCCAGTACCGCTAACACCCAAGCACGCAGCATACGCCTCCCTTAGTGGTATAGTATCTGAACGGATCAATATCTGATCTGATCAGATCTATACTAGCGTCCCCAGCAGTCTAAGGTTCCCAAAAACGCAGTGTTAGCGGGATCAGCCCAGATACCTGCTAGCACCTGCGTTTTGCCCCTCCGCCCGGCCCAGCCCAGCCCACCCAAGTGCAGTATCGATTGATCACTGTCACTTACAAAACACTAAACGCATAACTGCAGCGTTCGCAGAGTCAGGCCTGATCCCTGCGATCGCTAACAGTTTTTTTGGTAGCGTTTTGGTGAAATGGCAAGCACCAGCCCCAGGCAGCGTCAGGTTAGCGCCAGTACCGCTAACACCCACGCACGCACGCACCGTACACCTCCCTTAGTGGTATAGTATCTGAACGGATCAATATCTGATCCGATCAGATCTATACTAGCGTCCCCAGCAGTTTAGGGTTCCCAAAAACGCAGTGTTAGCGGGATCAGCCCAGATACCTGCTAGCACCTGCGTTTTGCCCCTCCGCCCGGCCCGGCCCAGCCCACCCAAGTGCAGTATCGATCGATCACTGTCACTTACAAAACACTAAACGCATAACTGCAGCGTTCGCAGAGTCAGGCCTGATCCCTGCGATCGCTAACAGTTTTTTTGGTAGCGTTTTGGTGAACTGGCAAGCACCAGCGGCCTAGTACACCCCGGTCGTAATCAAACCAGCACTGCAGTAACACTTGGTGACGTGGCGAGTCCCATAAGTGCAGTTCAAGCTGGTGTGGTGGCAAGCACAAGTAGTGTCCCACTGCCACCAAAAAGACAAACACAGGCCCGTCGTGCCCATAGTGCCCTTCCTGCTGCATTCGCCAATCCTAATTGGGAACCCACCGCTTCTGCAGCGCCCGTACTTCCCCCATTCACATCCCCAACCAAATGCAGTGGACTGCATCAAAGGCATTTTTATGTCCTCCCGAGTACCCCTACCCAGCGAACCCCCCCAAAAAAGATGTTGTGTCTGCAGCAAGCGCGGATATAGGCATGACACCCGCTATTATTGTCCCTCCTGTCCTGACAATCCTGGTCTTTGCATTGGTGAATGTTTTGAACGCTACCATTCACTAGTTGAGTATTAGCGTAGGGTACATCATTCCACAGACTAGGCACACTTTCACAGGGTCTCCCAAGATGCCATCGCAATTTGAGAGACCCGAACCTGGAACCGGTTACCATTATAAAAGTTACAAGTTTGCAAAAAAAACACAAAAAAAAAATAGTTGTCGTTTTATTGTTCTCTCTCTCTCTATTCTCTCTCTATTGTTCTGCTCTTTTTTACTGTGTTCTATTCTGCAATGTTTTATTGTTGTTATGTTTTATCATGTTTGCTTTTCAGGTATGCAATTTTTTATACTTTACTGTTTACTGTGCTTTATTGTTAACCATTTTTTGTCTTCAGGTACGCCATTCACGACTTTGAGTGGTTATACCAGAATGATGCCTGCAGGTTTAGGTATCATCTTGGTATCATTCTTTTCAGCCAGCGGTCGGCTTTCATGTAAAAGCAATCCTAGCGGCTAATTAGCCTCTAGACTGCTTTTACAAGCAGTGGGAGGGAATGCCCCCCCCCCACCGTCTTCCGTGTTTTTCTCTGGCTCTCCTGTCTCAACAGGGAACCTGAGAAAGCAGCCGGTGATTCAGCCAGCTGACCATAGAGCTGATCAGAGACCAGAGTGGCTCCAAACATCTCTATGGCCTAAGAAACCGGAAGCTACAAGCATTTTATGACTTAGATTTCGCCGGATGTAAACAGCGCCATTGGGTAATTGGGGAAGCATTTTATCACACCGATCTTGGTGTGGTCAGATGCTTTGAGGGCAGAGGAGAGATCTAGGATCTAATAGACCCCAATTTTTTCAAAAAAGAGTACCTGTCACTACCTATTGCTATGATAGGGGATATTTACATTCCCTGAGATAACAATAAAAATGATTTAAAAAAAAAAAAAAATGAAAGTAACAGTTTAAAAATAAGATACAAAAGCAAAAAAATAATAAAGGAAAAAAAAAAAAAAAAAAAAAAGCACCCCTGTCCCCCCTGCTCTCGCGCTAAGTCGAACGCAAGCGTCGGTCTGGCGTCAAATGTAAACAGCAATTGCACCATGCATGTGAGGAATCACCGCGAAGGTCAGATCGAGGGCAGTATTTTTAGCAGTAGACCTCCTCTGTAAATCTAAAGTGGTAACCTGTAAAGGCTTTTAAAGGCTTTTAAAAATGTATTAATTTTGTTGCCACTGCACGTTTGTGCGCAATTTTAAAGCATGTCATGTTTGGTGTCCATGTACTCGGCTTAAGATCATCTTTTTTATTCCATCAAACATTTGGGCAATATAGTGTGTTTTAGTGCATTAAAATTTAAAAAAGTGTGTTTTTTCCACAAAAAATGCGTTTGAAAAATCGCTGCGCAAATACCGTGTGAAAAAAAAATGAAACACCCACCATTTTAATCTGTAGGGCATTTGCTTTAAAAAAATATATAATGTTTGGTGGTTCAAAGTAATTTTCTTGCAAAAAAAAATAACTTTTTCATGTAAACAATAAGTGTCAGAAAGGGCTTTGTCTTCAAGTGGTTAGAAGAGTGGGTGATGTGTGACATAAGCTTCTAAATGTTGTGCATAAAATGCCAGGATAGTTCAAAACCCCCCCAAATGACCCCATTTTGGAAAGTAGACACCCCAAGCTATTTGCTGAGAGGCATGTCGAGTCCATGGAATATTTTATATTGTGACACAAGTTGCGGGAAAGAGACAAATTTTTTTTGCACAAAGTTGTCACTAAATGATATATTGCTCAAACATGCCATGGGGATATGTGAAATTACACCCCAAAATACATTCTGCTGCTTCTCCTGAGTACGGGGATACCACATGTGTGAGACTTTTTGAGAGCCTAGCCACGCACGGGACCCCGAAAACCAAGCACCGCCTTCAGGCATTCTAAGGGCGTAAATTTTTGATTTCACTCTTTACTGCCTATCACAGTTTCAGAGGCCATGGAATGCCCAGGTGGCACAAACCCCCCCAAATGACCCCATTTTGGAAAGTAGACACCCCAAGCTATTTTCTGAGAGGTATAGTGAATATTTTGCAGACCTCACTTTTTATCACAAAGTTTTGAAAATAGAAAAAAGAAAAAAAAAAAAAATTCTGGTCTTTCTTCATTTTCAAAAACAAATGAGAGCTGCAAAATACTCACCATGCCTCTCAGCAAATAGCTTGGGGTGTCTACTTTCCAAAATGGGGTCATTTGGGGGGGTTTTGTGCCATCTTGGCATTTTATGGCCTTCAAAACTGTGATAGGTAGTGAGGAGTGAAATCAAAAATTTATGCCCTTAGAAATCCTGAAGGCGGTGCTTGGTTTTCGGGGCCCCATACGCGACTAGGCTCCCAAAAAGTCCCACACATGTGGTATCCCCATACTCAGGAGAAGCAGCTGAATGTATTTTGGGGTGCAATTCCACATATGCCCATGGCCTGTGTGAGCAATATATCATTTAGTGACAACTTTTTGTAAAATTTTTTTTTTTTTTGTCATTCAATCACTTGGGACAAAAAAAAAAAATATTCAATGGGTTCAGCATGCCTCTCAGCAATTTCCTTGGGGTGTCTGCTTTCCAAAATGGGGTCATTTGGAGGGGTTTTGTACTGCCCTGCCATTTTAGCACCTCAAGAAATGACATAGGCAGTCATAAATTAAAAGCTGTGTAAATTCCAGAAAATGTACCCTAGTTTGTAGACGCTATAACTTTTGCGCAAACCAATAAATATACGCTTATTGACATTTTTTTTACCAAAGACATGTGGCCGAATACATTTTGGCCTAAATGTATGACTAAAATTTAGTTTATTGGATTTTTTTCATAACAAAAAGTAGAAAATATCATTTTTTTTCAAAATTTTCGGTCTTTTTCCGTTTATAGCGCAAAAAATAAAAAACGGCAGAGGTGACCAAATACCATCAAAAGAAAGCTCTATTTGTGGGAAGAAAAGGACGCAAATTTCGTTTGGGTACAGCATTGCATGACCGCGCAATTAGCAGTTAAAACAACGCAGTGCCGAATTGTAAAAAGTGCTCTGGTCAGGAAGGGGGTAAAATCCTCCAGGGCTGAAGTGGTTAACATCTCTAATGGAACTCGGTAGGGGTGTCCATTATCCACACACATATACATATACATATATATATATATATATATATATATATATATACACACACACACATCTATCTACACATCTATCTATCTATGCTATAAGAAGAATATATATATATATATATACATATACATACATACATACATACATACATACATACATATATATATATATATATAGCTATCCGCTCCAACCCATCTATTAAAGGCTTTGCATTCCAAAGATCTTCACACAAAATAAACTTTTCATTTGCTGATGACATTATCTTAATGTTTACAGACCCCGCAAAATCTCTCCCCATAGCATATAATGTACTACAACAATTCAGTGACATTCTATACTACAAGATGAACACTTCAAAGTCAGTAATCTTAGACCTTGGAGCAGGGCAGCCATCAGAAATTTTGGGGCCCCTTACTAATCTTTAGGACTGGGCTTGACCCACCAATATTCCCCAGGGTCCACCCACTGGCCATCTCACAGAATCGGCTGTAAATGGAGAGGAATACAATTTACAGCTTACCAATACTTAGATGTGGTGGCTGCATTAATTTTTTTTTAGGCTTATTTATTTTCTGTTTTCCCCTAGTGATCTGGTCAGTAACACACCTCCTGTATTATAGGGCGTACACACGGTCGGACTTTGTTCGGACATTCCGACAACAAAATCCTAGGATTTTTTCCGACGGATGTTGGCTCAAACTTGTTTTGTCTACACACGGTCGTACAAAGTTGTCGCAAAAATCTGATCGTTCTAAACGCGGTGACGTAAAACACGTAGGTCGGGACTATAAACGGGGCAGTGGCCAATAGCTTTCATCTCTTTATTTATTCTGAGCATGCGTGGCACTTTGTCCGTCGGATTTGTGTACACACGATCGGAATTTCCGACAACGGATTTTGTTGTCGGAAAATTTTATCTCCTGCTGTCCAACTTTGTGTGTCGGAAAATCCGATGGAAAATGTCCGATGGAGCCCACACACGGTCGGAATTTCCGACAACACGCTCCGATCGGACATTTTCCATCAGAAAATCTGACCGTGTGTACAGGGCATTAGAGTGCCCCCACTCTGGATGAAGGAGCAACAGAGACACCTTTGGGCAGCAGTCTGAGTGGCAGGGAGGTGGTAGGTGTTAGATGTACTAGCAGATTTAGGTAAACAAAACAAATTGTAGCCATTCTCCAGCTCACACTTTATTATTAGTTACAGAAAACACGTAGGGGTAGCATGTGGATGACCACATTATAGTAAAATGCCAACAACTGGTTGCATATAAATGTGTGGTTTTATGATTGATGGATAATGTTATTTTCATGTGAATGCCAGAGCTAATTTTTTACAACTTTCATGAATTTGTAAATTACTTTTTGATAAAATAAAATAATTTAAATTAATAAACCTCAATACTTTTCTTGGCTGCTAAAAAACCCTGAGGGAATTTTCCATGACCTCCTACTTCTGTCACCAACAGAGAAAGGCCTACAAGACAGCCTGGAAGTGCCGGAGAAATACAGTGCCACATGGGCACTAACAATCAACTCAAGTAAAACAAAGATCACAGTGTTTCAAAAGAAAAATACTAAACAAACAAAGAGCCCTTCCTTTACATTAAACAACTGCACTGTTGATGAAACTAACAGCTACACATACCTCGGCTTAGAAATTAACAAATCAGGAAGTTTCAAGCCAGCCAAAGAGGCACTAAAAGACAAGGCATGCAGAGCCTTCTATGCCATCAGAAGACAGCTGTACCACCTAAAACCACCAGTGAGAGTCTGGCTCAGAATATTTGATAGTGTTATTACCCCAATTCTTCTTTATGGCAGTGAAGTTTGGGGTCCTGTCACCTACCCAGACCAATCCAAATGGGACCCCAGCCCAACAGAAATATTCCATCTGGAATTCTGCAAGCACTTCCTCCAAGTCCATCGGAGCACCTCCAACAGTGCTTGCCAGTCTGAGTTGGGCAGATTTCCCTTACTTCTCACAGTACAGAAGAGGGCACTATCATATTGGGACCCCCTACAAAACAGCAGTCCCAACTCATACCACCATAAAGCCTTACTGAACAGTAAAGACCAGTCCAAGCCGTGTGGCCTGCAACAACTCATCAACACCTTGTCTATCCCAAACTCTCAACAATGCAGCCTGACAAAATCTCAAATAAAAAACATAATCAATGACTACAAAGAAAAACATGTTGGAGAATAGAGAAATGAGCTAACAAACTCCAAAAAACTAACTGTTTACCAGTCATTGCAGAGAGACTACAAACTGGCCCTGTACCTGGAGGTGCTACAAGACCCCAAAGACAGACAGACCCTGATCCTGTACAGACTGAGCGCCCACAGCCTGGAAATCGAATTAGGATGGCACAGGCAGACCTACAAGCCCAGGGAGAGTAGATTGTGCCAGCAATGTAACCAGGGGGTCCTGGAGGATGAGGACCACTTCCTGCTACATTGCCCAAAGTACTCATCAGTGAGGGACACTCACTTCCAGAGACTCTCCACTCTCATCCCGGACTTCAATTCTATAGAAGAAAAGAGGAAACTCCAATTTCTACTGGGAGAAGAGGAGCCAATGGTAAAAATTGCTGCCCAATATGTGACAGCGTGTCACCCACTGAGAGGGACATGAAAGACTGAAGACTTAAAAATCCTTTACATGGACATTTCCCTCTATATTAAACCCTACCCCCTTCTTTTTCCTATAGAAACTCAACTGCTTTGGCAATGCTAACATGTATGTGGTCCTGCCAATAAAGCTTATTTGAATTTGAATTTTGAGAAAGAGAGAGCAGAGAGAGAGAGAGCAGAGAGAGGGGTGGTGGAGAGAGAGAGAGAGAGATGAAACAGAGAGAGAGCAGGGAGAGAGAGGGGCAGAGAGAAAGAGAGAAGGGAGAGAGAGATAGAAAGGGCTGAGAGAAAGAGGGTGACAGTGGCATCGGGAGGGGGGGCTGACAGGAGCTGGAACCCCAAGTGTGCCCCCAAAAAGCTCCGGGTCTCAAAATCCCTAAATACATTATTAGCCCCAAGGCACAGCAACAGGGAACAATCTCCCGCTAGCGCGGCCGAATGATGTACAAAAAGTCCCGCCTCCGGACTCGGCTCCTATGATATCATAGGCGCTGTCGGGTCCACGAGGAGGCGGGAATGACACTACGGCCATGCTGGGCACTGGGGGATCCCCACTGAGCCGCTCACTCTGTGTAAATTGGCGGGTGGCTCTTCTATCCTGATCCCTGGCTCTGGCTGCCTGGTACCTGCAGGGCTGTCTGGTGAATGTTGGGGCCCGGGATGAGTGTACAAAAGGTAAGACTGAGCAGCAACAATCTGTTGTCATATAGGTCAGTCATGTATGTGAGGTAGGTCAGTCATGTCAGTCATGTATGTCAGTCAGGTAGGTCAGTCATGTATGTCATGCATGTCAGGTAGGTCAGTCACGTATGTCAGTCAGGTAGGTCAGTCATGTATGTCATGCATGTCAGGTAGGTCAGTCATGTATGTCAGTCAGGTCAGTCATGTCCTGCCCCAGGGGACATGAATCAATGCAAAAAAAAGTTTTAAAAACGGCCGTTTTTTTAGGAGCAGTGATTTTAATAATGCTTAAAGTGAAACAATAAAAGTGTAATAATCCTTTAAATTTCATACCTGGGGGGTGTCTATAGTATGCCTGTAAAGGGGCGCATGTTTCCCATGTTTAGAAGTCATTTAAAACTACTTGCGGCTAATAATGAATTGACGGTCCGATGATACACATAAAAGTTCATTGATTAAAACGGCATAGGAATTCCCCACAGGGGAACCCCAAAACAAAATTTAAAAAAAAGGACGTGGGGGTCCCCCATACCAGGCCCTTATCCGAGCACGCAACCTGGCAGGCCACAGGAAAAGAGGGGGGGGGACTAGAGAGCAGCCCCCCTCCTGAACTGTACCAGGCCACATGCCCTCAACATTGGGAGGGTGCTTTGGGGTAGCCCCCCAAAACACCCCCAAAACACCTTGTCCCCATGTTGATGGGGACCAGGGCCTCATCCCCACAACCCTTGCCCGGTGGTTGTGGGGGTCTGAGGGCGGGGGACTTATCAGAATCTGGAAGCCCCCTTTAACAAGGGGACCCCCAGATCCCGGCCCTCCCCCTGTGTGAAATGGTAAGGGGGTACAAAAATACCCCTACCATTTCACAAAAATGTGTCAAAAATGTTAAATGACAAGAGACAGTTTTTGACAATTCCTTTATTTAAATGCTTCTTCTATCTTCCTTCGGTTTCTTCCTCCATCTTCTTCTGGATCTTCCTCCGCCTTGTCTTCTTCCCTTCGTCTTCTGGAACGCTCCGCATCCAGCATGATGGGAGGCTCCCACTGTGTGACGCTTCTCCTCTTCTGACGGTTCTTAAATAATGGAGGGCAGGGCCACCCAGTGACCCCGCCCCTCTCTGACGCGCGGGGACTTCCCAGTGGCATTCCCCGTGACATCAGAGGGGGGCGGACAGGGAAGTCACCGTGCGTCAGAGGGAAACCAAAAGAGAGATGTGCCCAGAAGGGGATATTATGGGCAGTATATCCCCGGAAAATGAATGGATGGTGCAAAGATCAAATACACAAATATTATCAAAATTTATCACAAAAGTTTTATTAGTTACACAGTATACAAAAATATCTATAATGTAAAATCAAATAAATGAAAGAAGCAATGAACAATTATAATCTAACTGCTGTGGTGTTGTAATAAGTCATCCCAGCAAATTTGGAGGACAACTCACTGGGGTGAGGATACGGCAACACATGGCACTCAACATGTTTTAGAATAATATAGACAGGCTTAATTCCCTCTATATTGTGTGTTTCCTTCTTCAGGAGTTTCAAGAAAGCAGTTTTGAGAAATTTCTAAAAGAGAGAAAATATGTATGTATAGGTGTATATCAATGAGTATATTTAGCACCAACATATAATATGAAACAATTTTATCTCAAAGTTTAGGAGACTGTTATATTCCAAACAAAGAATAGGGACAGAAGCAGAATCTCAATCTGAACAGGCATGTGTGTGTAAATATAAATATAAAGATACTCACAGATCATTCGTCTTTTCAATGTAAACAATGTACACAGGTATATCGAGAGAGGGACTCCCACCTCCTTGAGTCCAAAGAGTTAAATTGGCTGATCAAAAAATCTAGGCAATAGGTGTCGTTGAATGGATGAAACAGGGGAAGTAAAGTCAGCAGTTCTTTGCAGATTTTTTGGAGATTTTTGGCCCCGATGCTGATCCCCACAGAGGCGGCAAGCCAGGGCTCACAAGAGCCACTAATACTGTGCGGACTGGACACACATCTAAGAAATCAATAGAAAAAAAGTACATATCTCTGATCAGAGACACTGGATTTATAAGGTTTTATACTAACTGTCTTTTAACACAGGAGGTTTTACTTTGTAGGCGCCATGCACAAATTGGCCCCCCGAGCGGCATCAATTGACGCCACAAGGTCGGAGCCGGGTTTTTTTTTTTTTTTGTTTTGTTTTTTACATCTGACGCCTCCAGCTGTGAGGAGTAGACATCCACTGAGGTACTCTCAGCTGTGATTGCTCTCTTGTCTCTCAGCTGCCAATGACGTCATGCATGACGCTGGCAGGGACCGGCCCAGGGCCAGAGTATATCAGCTGGGACCGACAGACTGACGGTTCACTCCCTCACTGTGCTTTGCTGAGAAGGGACCGCTCTGTTAAGCAGCTACTATTCAACACATGGGTAATTAATATATTTTTCTATATCTTTTTTCTTGTTTACAGTACACACATTCCCATCCTCTCACCTATTTACCTAGCATACGACACCCTCTATCTTCACACATTTCCTATGGATTTCCCTTCCTATCTTTTTTCACATGCATTTTTATGCATCTAATTTATTTTCATTTCCCCTTATTATCTCATTTTACTTTTTCAGATGCACCAAGTACACATTTCTTTCAGTCATTCTATCCATCCAACACGTTTAACTCTAGATTTACTTTCTTTGACACATCCCATTCTCTTTAATTTTCTGCAGATTTTCCCATTTACAACTCATTGACCAGTATATTGAGGGCTCAGGAATCAGTCGGCTGTGGTGTCTCCTGGCCCACCATCCAATCACTTTGGGAGGATGGTCGGTGCCCTGCCTCAACCCCGGTTGAGACGGTTATATCTCACACCCTAACAGATCCCATTGCTGGTAACTCTTCTTGACTTTTGGGCTATTTTGTAAGTAGCTTCTCTATTCAAAGTAGACAATTTGGACATTTCTGATACAATTTTCTCTGTTGGCCGGAGGTTCCACATGTATCAATATTTATGATATTCCTTTTGTTTTTCTCAGTTAAATCATGCATCCCACCCCTGATGACTGGCAAGAAGACAAGAAACGCGTCGGGTTCTCAAACTAAGGATGCCCTATCAAGCCTAAATCATATTCCCAACATTTATCAATTTTTCTATCGAGTTTTCTCATTTTATGCGATTTTGTGATTTTGATTGGCGATTTTAATTCATGTATTTCTGTCATGAATTGCATATATGTATGTCCATTGATTTGTTTACACTACTGAGTCTTTAATGATTGTTACTGCCAAATATGTTTATATATTAAGTCATGCGACTATGTCTGTATCTATGCTACTTTATTGGTACTGTATGCATCAAAATCATGGACTTGACTATAAATTAAATCCAATCATTTTACCTAATCACATGTATTCATTATTATACTTTCAATTGACATGCTTCATTTAAAGTCCCACTTGCCCCTCTCTTTTTCTTGTATATATGGACCCGGGATGGAAGCATGCCATTGATATTCAGTTATGCGACTGGTCACTTTCTTTGTTTATATTACTGGGCACTGCACCTGGATCAATTGAAACACTAGTTCCTTGAAGGAGAAACTCTTATGGGTGGAAATAGAAGCAAATCTAGTACCAACCAGAAATCTCCACACATTGCTACTGAGCGATCTGTGGAAACCCTGGGATCTTGCTTCGCTCCCTCTTCCTACACAAGTCTCACTCAAAGCGTGGATACACCTCTCTAAACACCATGATTCTTGTGATCTAATACCCAACACCCCTCTCCCTTTGAACACTCTAGAAGCCATGATCCCTTTGTTAAATACCAAATCTCTTTGTAAATCTGGATTGCACAATATCCATCAATTCTATAATAACAACAAGCTTAAAACCAGAGTTTTTGGTAGGAGAATTTTGCCTACCCAAAACATACACGTTCACACTTACCCGTATACCAAATTTACTATCAAAACACCCCTAAGACAGAGTAGTCACGCATCCAAAAGTATGGGATTTTTACACATCCTCAGGTTCCAAAGCTAAAGGAATCTCTCTTCTCTATGGTATCTTGCGAGACAAAAACAAGTTTTATAAAACAAACCCCATACAGAAATGGGAAAAGAAGTTAAAACGCACATTTACCCAGGAACAATGGAGAAACGCACTCCAATCTATTCTCAAGTCCTCCCATTGTACCACTCATTGGGAAATTATCCTAAAAATTACAAACAGATGGTATTGCACACCATTTCAGTTGGCAAAATTCTCCCCTTCACACTCTCCGCTATGCTAGCATAATTGTGGCCAAGTAGGGAATCTACTGCACATTCTATGGCAGTGCCCAGCAATAACAAGCTTCTGGAAGCATGTTTTTAAATGTATTTCCTTATGTACAGGTGTACTACTGCTACCCTGAACTAGCCCCCCTCAATAAACTGTATGTACACAGAGTATAGATAGGAGGCTAACACACGCACGTAGTTTGGTAGGAAGCTCCACACCTACACACAGTAATGTGCAGTTCAAACAGAGTTTACCTAAACCAGAGGAACAAGGAAATAGACCTGCCTACCCCCCCCAATCCTTATCCCCCCCAACCCTTGGGTTGAAGGGGAAGGGGAGGCTCTAAGAATAGAGGGAGAGGACAACCACGCGGACATCCAGTTTCGACATACCGGCAAGATGACCTCAGAGGCTCTCTTTCTCTGACCCTTCATCTGGTTGGTATGACCATCGGGATGATTATTAGGCAGAATTTACCTAGGAATGATGCAGCCTATAGAACACCTGTTTGCACCTATAATCATTTCCACCCTCTCCAAGAGAGGGATTCAAAAATGTTCTGCTCTGATCCCTATGGATGTGGAGATAGGGAAGATGATTTATGTACTAGGTCTCCATATAGTTATAATCAGAACTATCCCGGGCATTCATACCATTCGGATTTTCACAAATCACAATTTCACAAAGGCTTTGCAGCTGTCGAACACTATCTGTCTCAGAATGTCACAATCCCTTTATTACAACGCAATTTCATTATGGAACTTCTTAGGTTTGCCACCAGACACAACTATTTTTAGTTTCAAAGTTGTTTTTATTTACAAGTTAAAGGTGTGGCTATGGGGGCAAAATTTGCCCCCAGCCTGGCCAATTTATTCATGGCCAAATGGGGAGGAGGATGTCATCTATGCCTTTAAGAGACCTGGATTGGCTCTATGGGTTCGTTACATAGACAACATCCTCCTCCTGTGGAAGGGTGATCTTACATCTTTAGATGAGTTTATGTCTCTGTTGAATTCTAATGACCGAGGCATACATCTTAACTATGAGGCCAGTTCTGCTTCTGTCCATTTTCTCGATTTGGAGATTATTGCTGTTAACCAACATAGAGTTTAAAACATATTTTAAACCCACTGACCGGAATGCATACATTACGGTCGACAGTTGTTACCATGCCCAATGGCTAAGATCAGTTCCGTGCAGCCAGTTTCTCAGATTGCGACGGAACTGTACCCAGACAGAAGATTTTCTTGCCCAGTCTCAAATTGTGAGAAACAGGTTTATAGAAAAGGGATATGAACCCGTTGAGTTAGATACAGAGATTCAACGGATTTGTTCCATTGATAGACAGACTTTGTTTAGGGCACGCCCAAAGGTCGCTACGGATAAACACAAGTGGTCTTTTTTTACCACATATTCAGTTCAATTCAGACAAATTCTGAATATTATTAGAAAACACTGGGGAGTTCTCCAAAATGACAGATTTCTGGGGCCTGTCATTCCAGACCGAGCAGCGGTGATTTTTAGGGGAGCTAGATCCATTCAGGGACAGATAGCTCCCAATGTCATAGATCCCCCCAAGACCATTTTCTTTCTTTCAGCAACGTAAAGGATATTTTCCCTGCAGGAAGTGTAATGTATGCTTTAATAACACCCATGGCAGACACAAAACAGTCACATTTTAATCTTCTGTCACATAATGGACATATGCTATGAAACACTTCACCACCTGTGCTACAAAAGGCATAGTTTATCTTTTGACGTGCCCCTGTAAGAAACAATATATAGGGCGTACCATCAGAACCTTTTCTATTCGTGTAAACGAACATTTTTTTTTTTTTCTTTTAATTTGATAATTTTTATTTATATTCATACAAAATACATCACAATATACATGTGACATCATAATACTAAAATCACCACTATTAGATGTACATAAGAAACCCGTAAAAAGTGCTCTATTATTTTTTTTCCCCCATCTTCTTTCCCTTCCCTTTCTCCTTTCCCCTTCCCCCCTCCCCTTCTTTCCCTTCCCCCTCTCTCTGCCTATATTACCCTTCTCTCTAAACTCATATTTACTCTTCTTATTAGTACAACGAGATCTGCATCTTATCAAATATCGATTCTTTAAGGAAATAGCTACCTCATTTATACAAAGCATATGTGCCCAGGATATTAAACTTATAACTAATGAGTTTAGGACAGAGAAAAGGTGCAAGTTTACCAGAAGGAGACAAATGGTTCTCTCCCTTCCTTCCTTTCTTCCCCCCCGCCTACCCTCCCCATCCAGCCACTACCCTCCCCTCCTCCCCCTCCTCCCCCCTTCACCCCCTGTCCCATCTAGCTTAACCCGATTCAGACCATTCTGTCTATGTTAACTTCTATAATCGTAAGGACATTGTCTCTATATTTCCCTACAGTGGGTATCCCATTTCCTCCAACCAGGGTCTCCAGAGTTTTTTAAATTCTTTCAGGTTCCTTCTCTTTATATATACTGCCTTTTCCTTCCACATTGTTTCAGTCACCGTTTTGATCCACTCATCTTTCCGAGGGGGGGTTCTTGCCTGCCATCTTTGGGCAATTAACTTTCTTGCCTGGAAGAGACATCTCTGAACTATTATAGTCTTGGAGATTCCTCTATTTGTACTGTCCCCTACTCCTAAAATACATAATTTCGGGTCCATTTTAAGTTCTAAAGAGAAGATCCTATTGAGGGTTTCTACTATCTCTGACCAATACCGGAATAATTTCGGACACTTCCATAACATATGTAACAATTCCCCCACATCTTGACATCTAGGGCAGTTAGCGTCTATCCTCCTACCAAATTCAAATAACCTTTTAGGGGTGTAATACGTCCTATGGATTAACATCAGGTGTGAAATCTTTTGGGCAGGTGAGACCGACACCCGGTGTCCCCCTGCCAGTATCTCCCTCCACTGCCCATCTGAAAACCCACCCAACTCTCTTTCCCATTTACCTCTACTTTTAAGTTTTTCCGGGGCCTCCATGCTGTTTTTACAAATATGTGGGTATATTTCTGCTATAGACCCGCAGTGGCCCCCCTGATCTCCCAGCTTCTGAAGTACAGTGGACTCATTCCAGTAGGGTCCCCGACCTCCAAACTGTGTCTTAAGGGCGTGTTTAATTTGTATATAGTTATATAGTGACCAATCCGGTATATCAAATTCCTCCTTCAATGATGATAAGGATTTTAGGGAAGACTGATTATATAACTGGACTAGTTTATTTATTCCTCTTTTTTCCCATATTTTAATTTTCCCTATTGCTTGTAGTTCTTGTACGTTCTTATTATTCCACAATGTAGTAATTTGGTCCATCCACTCATTCCCTTCATGGCTTTAATAGATCTCCAAACTTTTGCTATTAATTTGACCGTTGGGGTTTTATGTATAAAGGAGTCCGCCTCCAATGTCTCTATCACGGTCCTATGGGGGGCTCCCATGATCATCAATCTCTCATTGCTACATCCCCTAGGAGTCTTGTTTCTCCCCAAGTGCTGCAGCTGGGCTGCCAAAAAATAACTTCGTGGGTGGGGTACTGCCAACCCCCCTTCCCGCGATGGGAGTTGTAAGGTCTGCAACCTTATCCTAGGGGATCCCCCTTTCCATACGAGGTCTCTAAATATTGTTTCTATTTTATTAAACCATTTCCTACTTATCCATATTGGCGAATTCTGCATTATATACAGTAATTGGGGGAGCCATAGCATTTTAATTAAATTACACCTACCCGCTGTTGATAACGGGAGGCCCTTCCATATTTCAGTCTTACTTTTAAATTTCTTTAACAAGGGGGTTAAATTATTATCTAGGTAATTCTCTGGATCCTTCATTATTTTAATACCCAGATATTTTGTTATCTCTGTTATTTCTAACCTGCTAATATTTAAGGGGGCATCTACTCTAACAGGGTCTAATGGCAATAGGACTGATTTTTCCCAGTTTATGGACAATCCCGAGATTTTTCCAAACCTTGAGAATATATCCATTACTTGTCTCAAGGATCCCTCAGTGTCTCCCATGAATATGAGGACATCGTCCGCATATAATGCGATCCGCTCCTCTCCATCCTCCCTTCAAAACCCCTCTATTATTCTATCTTGCCTTACTGTTGTAGCTAATGGCTCCATAGCTAAGGCAAAAATCATGGGAGACAAAGGGCATCCCTGCCTTGAGCCCCTCTCTAATTTAAACCCAGCCGAGTAATCGTTATTGATTTTTACTTTTGCATTTGGTTCACTATACAATACTTTAACCCGATGAATGAAGGACCGAAACCATACTCCTTTAATACTCTCCAGATATATTCCCATTCTAAACTGTCGAATGCTTTTACCACATCCAGCAGTAGAACTGCCCTAGAACCCCTATTTTCCGTGGGAATCTGTATGTTCAATAGAACTCTCCTGATGTTCATACTGGTTGTTCGATGGGGTATGAATCCCGTCTGGTCCGGATGGACTATTTTATGGATCACTTTTTTTACTCTGGTAGCTAAAACTTTTGCTAAGATCTTTACATCTGCACAGAGTAATGATATGGGTCTATATGACCCAGGGTCCAGGGGGTCTTTCCCCTCCTTATGCAATACAATAATTGTGGCTTCTGTCATTGATGTTGGTAAACTCCCTTTCTTTTTTGCCCAATTAAACACGTCCAGAAGTTCCTGAAATAGTACTTCCCCATACTGTTTATATATCTCAACTGGGAGACTATCGGGACCGGGTGATTTATGATTGGCCATTTCTGTTACCGCCATCTTGATCTCCTCTATTGTAATTGGTCTTTCCAATTCATCAATATCCATCCCCTCCAATGTTGGGATGTCAATATTTTGAAAGAAATTATCCATTTCCCCCTCTCACATAGTCCCATGAGATTTATATAACCCCTTATAGTATTCTTTAAACGTCTCTGTGATTACTTCTAATTGAGATGATATCTCGCCTCACGAGGTCTTAATGGCTGGGACCATGGATGGGGGGGAGCTGGTCCTAACTATATGGGCCAATATCTTCCCGGCTTTTTCCCCTTCCCCATACATAACTTGTCTCTGAAATACCCTTTTGTTTTCTGCTTTCCTAATTATTATATCTTTATACCTTTGTTGTTTATTCTCCCACACTCTGTTTTTCAGGGGAAGGTTCATTCGTGTACTCCCTTTCAGCCTCAATTAGTTCCCTCCTGAACTGCAAGTCCCACAAGTTCTATGACTTATTTAAGCTTCTTCCCAAAGTGAAGGCATAAGGGTGGTGTTATGAAAGATAGCAGCACTTCCTTCAGTCCCACTTCACATTTTAAATTTCCCCTCCCCCTTCCAGAGACTCACCCCCCCAGGTGAACGGATCCCTCCTCGAGATACACAGGGTCAGAATCTTCTCAACACCTCCGGTGTCCCGTTCGACATTCAGATCAGCCTTTCTCCACAGTGCCGCTCTCAGCGGTCTCATCGGTCCTTCCCTGCTGACACCTTGACGTCAGCCCTTACTGTGAGTGTCTTCGCTCGTGTTCCCGCGAGAGTGTATCGCAGCTTTACTTCCGGGTCTCACACGACTCCAGCGACACCCGACGAGCGGCAGGAGGACCCAAAGATGTTGAAGGGGGGAGCACCTCAACTTCTTGGGAAAAAAAGCGCCACTTTAGGTAGGGACAAACGGCAAACGGGTTTACACATCGCCGATCTGAAAACCACGTCAGCTAGTTTCAGGCAGCAGCGGGTAGTAGGTTGCTGGTAGCAGGTAGCGGATACTCAGCACTACTAGTGCATACCTCTGGCCATATACTCCTGAGCTTTACCAAGCTATAGGTGGGGTGAGGAGAGCACTCACGCCGCTCCTCACTGACTCACTCCTCCATCCACGAAACGAACATTTGACTAACGCCAGAACGGGTAAAACTTATCACAGTGTCCCCAAACATTATATGAGATATCACAATCGAGACCCCACTGGCACTCAGTTTCTAATTATTGCCAAATTTGTCCCTAATTAGAGAGGTGAGTCCCGTGTCCGTGGGGTCTCTAAACTCGAGACTTTTTGGATACACAATTTGCAGTCCTACTCGCCTTATGGCATGAATGTCGAGTGGGACATCAACTCGTTTATAAGCCGGGCTTGATTCTGCCCTCTTATATTTGCCCTTCATGTTTGTCCATGTGAGATGTTGGTTCATGTCTTAGCAGGGATGTCCCATTTCTTATTAGGGATAATATATTTCCCTTTACCCATATTGTTTATTGGTTAGTATGGTGACTATTGACATTTGTCTCCATCTTTCTGTTTCACCATATTAGTTTGCATATTGTTCTCTATTTCATTTATTCTAATGATTACATACATTATTTTATTATTTATGTTTGTTATAATTCTTTATTATTAATTGTATACTTCCGGTCTTGGGGTTTTGTGATCTGTGGCCACCCTGTTTCACATGCTCCCTTAGACCGTTTGTGACATCTTTTTTGCTCTATGGGCTATGCTGGTGGGCCGTCCTATTACATCATGGGACGTTACAAGGCGATGCCCTCCCTCTACGTAAGACGGGCCTTCTGATACCATTTGATACGAGACCCACTCGTATTAACTGCGTATTAGATTTGATGTCCGGCGGATACGTGCAGTGTTTTGTTTCTTCATTTAGAGGCACAGGGACATCGGTAACGTGCGTTAGACATCACCGCGTCCGTTCCGTGTAGACATCTAGACACGTGACCTGAGGAGTCACGCAGTCATGTGATATACGCATGCCGTGATGACGGTTTTGTTTTCATTACCGTCTTCCAGGTTTGCGACCCATGATGCACATCGGAGACTAGGGAACAGTATTACTTTGCGGACACTTCCTTCTTTATCCATTCTCATTGGCTAAGGGAGAGTAGTGTACTCCCACTTCTTATTACAAGAGGTCATACGTTTTTCGCAGGCTTTTTTCTAGCTGCACACATTGTCTATGAGCCATTTCACCTCCCTTGTTGTTTTAGTATCTATTATATCATTGGTGGTTGTTATAGTAGTATATACCTATTGGTTGACTGCATCGAGGCTTGGTCAGTGAACATACAGCTGACACCCCTCCACCAATGGCATAACTGCATTATCTTATGTCCAATTGAGTGATGTTTATTGGATGTATTCCTTGCTACAGAATATATATATATATATATATATATATATTATATGTACAGTGGCTTGCGAAAGTATTCGGCCCCCTTGAACTTTTCAACCTTTTGCCACATTTCAGGCTTCAAACATAAAGATATAAAATTTTAATTTTTTGTGAAGAATCACCAACAAGTGGGACACAATTGTGAAGTGGAACGAAATCTATTGGATATTTTAAACTTTTTTAGCAATTAAAAAACTGAAAAGTGGTGCGTGCAAAATTCGGCCCCTTTACTTCCAGTGCAGAAAACTCACTCCAGAAGTTCAGCGAGGATCTCTGAATGATCCAATGTTGTCCTAAATGACTGATGGTGATAAATAGAATCCACCTGTGTGTAATCAAGTCTCTGTATAAATGCACCTGCTCTGTGATAGTCTCAGGGTTCTGTTGAACGTGCAGAGAGCATCATGAAGACAAAGGAACACACCAGGCAGGTCCGTAATACTGTTGTGGAGAAGTTTAAAGCTGGATTTGGATAAAAAAAGATTTCCCAAGCTTTAAACATCCCAAGGAGCACTGTGCAAGCGATCATTTTGAAATGGAAGGAGTATCAGACCACTGCAAATCTACCAAGACCTGGCTGTCCCTCTAAACTTTCAGCTCAGACAAGGAGAAGACTGATCAGAGATGCAGCCAAGAGGCCCATGATCACTCTGGATGAACTGCAGAGAACTACAGCGGTGGGAGAGTCTGTGCATAGGACAACAATCAGTCGTACACTGCACAAATCTGGCCTTTATGGAAGAGTGGCAAGAAGAAAGCCATTTCTCAAAGATATCCATAAAAAGTCTCGTCTAAAGTTTGCCACAAGCCACCTGGGAGACACACCAAACATGTGGAAGAAGGTGCTCTGGTCCGATGAAACCAAAATCAAACTTTTTGGCCACAATGCAAAACGATATGTTTGGCGTAAAAGCAACACAGCTCATCACACTCAACACACCATCCCCACTGTCAAACATGGTGGTGGCAGCATCATGGTTTGGGCCTGCTTTTCTTCAGCAGGGACAGGGAAGATGGTTAAAATTGAGGGGAAGATGGATGCAGCCAAATACAGGACCATTCTGGATGAAAACCTGTTGGAGTCTGCAAAAGACCTGAAACTGGGACGGAGATTTATCTTCCAACAAGACAATGATCCCAAACATACAGCAAAATCTACAAAGGAATGGTTCACAAATAAACGTATCCAGGTGTTAGAATGGCCAAGTCAAAGCCCAGACCTGAATCGTATCCAGAATCTGTGGAAAGAGCTGAAAACTGCTGTTCACAAATGCTCTCCATCCAACCTCACTGAGCTCGAGCTGTTTTGCAAGGTAGAATGGGCAAGAATTGCAGTCTCTCGATGTGCAAAACTGATAGAGACATACCCCAAGCGACTTGCAGCTGTAATCGCAGCAAAAGGTGGCTCTACAAAGTATTAACGCAAGGGGGCCGAATAATTTTGCACGCCCCACTTTTCATTTTTTTATTAGTTAAAAAAGTTTCAAAAATCCAAAAGATTTCGTTCCACTTCACAATTGTGTCCCACTTGTTGGTGATTCTTCACAAAAAATAAAAATGTTATATCTTTAGGTTTGAAGCCTGAAATGTGGCAAAAGGTTGAAAAGTTCAAGGGGGCCGAATACTTTCGCAAGCCACTGTATATATGTCTATGTGGGGGAGCTGTTATATGCCCCTGTTGATGTCCTTTTTGGACGAAATGCGTCGGGTTATGCTATCTGCTCCCCACATTGCTTTTATTATTGTGATCACTTTTATGTATTATTGGTTTTAATAAACCTATATTATTGATTTGCACTATTGGAGCCCCCCCTCTTTTATATATATTCATTTTGAGGAGAGTCGCTGTGGCGTGTTTCCTTGGATACACTGTACTTCCAGTCCCGCAGAGCTCCATGAGGCTGTTCGGTGACATCTGTGGAGACCCAGACTTCCATTTCCATCGGAGGGAGCCACTGATTCGATCATCCAAGCCTTACTGACCTAGTGTCGCTGACATCTAGGTCCACCCTATCCGGTAAGAGTACCTTATCTTTTTCATCCCTTGGATCCACCACTATTGAAGTCGCATAAGGTTGTTTGCACCATAGAAGATTGACCCTTCATTATCACGTTTTTCCATGGACTTTGTACATTCATGCACTTATTTTGGACTTTTCACTTTGGGATTGATTGTCCCCATTTGGGTTTATTGCCTACATTTGTTTTCCTTTGCACTTACCACAGAGCAGAAAGATATGAAAGAATGGGAATCCCATCAGAATAGAAATATAGTAGTACTCACCACATATATTAAAGGGGGTGTGATAAAAAAACTATGTATAAAGGAAAAATAAAAAAATAAAAAAACTAAATTGACCAAGGCACACCAAACAGAGTAAACTACAAAAAAGTTTGTTAAGCTATACAAAGCTGAACACAGAAAAAAAGTGTACACAACCACCCCTAAAAAGACAGATATAGTGGAAATACCGGTAAGGGGATCCCACCAATCTATCTGTACCCTCCCTGTAAACAGTATATAATCCCTCATAAAAGAGGCAAGGAAGCCCGCAAGTGGGGGAGGATCCTCCCTACCCCAATAGATATCACACCCCTATAGCATCTATGAAACCCCCTACTACTTGAGATGGCAGGCTGAACCATACAGTTCCTGAAGGGACAGCGTGATAATGCAAATGCACTAGATATTCACGCTGTTCCCAGACACAAACAGCTCAATGGCTAGCCATGGTATCTGCAGTCAGTCAAAGGAAAAAAATGGGTGGTAAAAAATAGGAACAAGTTGGACAAAAACAAAAACCAGTGGAAGGACAAAGAATATATATGATGATAAAGTGCTGTGATATAGGATGAAACAAAGGGGTCTGATTCCGCCTGGTAGAAAATTGTATCCTGAGATGTAAGTCCATCCAAAAGTATCTTCCTGTATTATTAGAAACAGGGATATATCAAGTGCCCAGTATAGTTTTTGCTGCTGGATATAAAAGCGGTGTGTAACCACACAAATGGGGGACAAGTGAGTGAATAGATATGCACTATACCCATATGCTGAAGAGTCTATTATAAGACAAAATGTCTTCACGGCTGAATAGCTGAATGAATGCTAGATAGGGACACAATTCCAATACACAATTGCTAGCTGTATGTCCTCCTTATATTGTAGCAAGCATAAATGCAAAAAAGGGTATATGCAAAAAGGCCAGGGTTACTCACTGATGGTAGAAGAATATGGATGTCCCTCAGAGATAGATGACCTGGATGCAGATCTGTATGGTATGTATATCCAGACGATATTCCAATATGTCCATATTTAAAACGCAAAGCATTAGTGGCTCTTCACCTGGGCTGCTTAGCTGATCAACAGGGCTGTTTTCCATTCCTTGACACCTGCTGCTGGTCTGATCCATGGTAATTAGTATGAAAAAGAGGATATATTTGTATCCAAGTGAATGAGTCAGGTAGTGGTTCAGTACCCCGATTCCATATGTCAGTGTAGGCTGCGGGTGGGGGGTGCATGGCGGGGGTGCATGGCGGGGGTGCTCTCCCAGCATAGAGCAGCTTACATGTTTTGTTCCCTTACTTCATGGAACTTCTTCAGAGCTTGGGGATTGGTTAGTCATTGTCTGTTTAAATAAGGGAGCTACAGAATAACCCCTAATTAAATGTAATTAAAACCAGGTGCTACCCACCCTTCAACCAAGTAACCATGTGATAGATATAGACAGACTTTTTAAAAAAAAAAGATTCATCTAAAGTGATGTACCGCTCATACATACAAATAACATAATATAATTTCTAAGTCCCTTTGAATATGATAGAAACAAAAGTAATAAATAAAAAGATTGACTTAATAAAATGATGCCTGAAGAGATCCCAAAAATACAGTGTCTATATAAAAACATAATGTTCTTACTGACTACAATGATAGTTGAATTTGGAGAGATATAGCTATACTTGGGATAAGTGTCTCACTGTACTATGAGCATAGGTATATACATTATGGTATGTAGGAAAGTAAAGTGTGGGTACTGTATATCCACACATCTACACTATATACTCACTACTCCATTTCGATACACATGTTGTGCTGTCTATATCTCGGTGAGTTGATCAGTCAGATTTCATAGCGAGATATAAGTATATTCATCATCTGTGTGCAGTATCGCACACAGGGCACCACATAGTAATTCAGCATTAAGAAATGTGTGTCTCCCATACTTAATGTGTATCTCCCATACTTAACCCTTTAACTAAAATTCTGACTAGACAGGGAAAGAAAGCCAGTCTCTCAGATACATGTATGTGTATTTAACCTACTTTGGTCCCTTATACGTCTCAGGTAGTAGGGGGTTTCATGGGTGCTATAGGGGTGTGCTATCTATTGGGGTAGGGAGGATCCTCTCCCACTTGCGGGCTTCCTCGCCCTTTTTATGAGGGATTATATACTGTTTACAGGGAGGGTACAGATAGATTGGTGGGATCGCCTTACTGGTATTTCCACCATATCTGTCTTTTAGAGGTGGTTGTGTACTTTTTTCTGTGTTCAGCTTTGTATAGCTTAATAAACTTTTTTGTAGTTTACTCTGTTTGGTGTGCCTTGGTCATTTAGTTTTTTTATTTTTTATTTTTCCTTACCACAGAGCATACATCATGTTAGCGCTACATTTTTCTATAGTTTTTGTTTCAAATTTTGGTCACATTTTGTGTAGCAGCTGTCACTTTATATTAATATTTGCGCAGTATTTCTTCCACTTCCCAGGTATAGACCAAAAAGACCTATAGATAAGTGGTTGCACATATATTCCTAGCGGCTAGATCTCTAATGCCCCGTACACACGGTCGGACTTTGTTCGGACATTCCGACAACAAAATCCTAGGATTTTTTCCGACGGATGTTGGCTCAAACTTGTTTTGCCTACACACGGTCGCACAAAGTTGTCGGAATTTCCGATCGCCAAGAACGCGGTGACGTCAAGCACGTACGACGAGACTAGAAAAGGCCAGTTCAGAACCAAGCGAGGCACCCTTTGGGCTCCTTTTGACTTCTCGTGTTAGTAAAAGTTTGGTGAGAGACGATTCGCGCTTTTTCAGACTCGTGGCTTTCAGATCATTTTCTGCCGTTCAGTTTGTGTTTGTGGGTTTGTATCTGCTCTTCAGTGCGTGCAAGCAAGTTCCGCGTGACTTTAAGGAGTCATTGTATTCTTGTTCGTTCGTTACTGGTTTTCAGGTCACTCTGAGCAGCCGACCGTTTTCTAGCCATGTTTCGTATGCGTACTCCTCGTACAGTTCGTGCTGTGCGGGGGCTTGGTGTTGGGGTCCTGACCTTGACACAAGTCCAGTCCATGAACAGGGTGGGGAGGAGTTCATGGACCAAGAATTGGTTGCTTCAGCGTGACCAGTTCTGTCATATGCCTTTGCTCCGTGAGATCCGTGAGAATAATCCTGATGATTTCAGGAACTTTCTCAGGATGACGGACCCCGTATTTCACCGTTTGTTGGCTTTGCTGACCCCCTATATCAGCAGGCAGGATACCTGCATGAGGCAAGCCATCACTCCGGAGCAGAGGTTGGTCACTACCCTGCGGTATTTGGCCACAGGGAGAAGCCTGCAGGACCTCAAGTTCTCGACAGGCATCTCCCCCCAGGCTCTTCTTTGTGGACATTTACTGCTTGTGTTTGTTTGAGCTGACCCTGACAGAAATGTGTGGAGTCCAGAAAATGTCGTGATTGTGTAACCTTCCAAAGCACTGTTGGCTGTTATTTACTAAATGCAAAGACACTTTGCACTACTACACTGAAACTGCACTTGTAGTGCAAAGTGGATTTGCCCTTAGGAAATTACCCCCATTTTCTCATCAAACAACAATTACATCACCCCAAAAATGTTGTAGCGTTGAGACAATAATCCACACATTCTTGATGAACAATCTTTTTAATACCAGCACAATCACATGTGCATTTCCCAAAGGTTTTTCTGACAAACCGACATGTTTGTTGTATACCAATTTTTGTGGTGTCATTATCCAAAATCAAAATGTCCATTTTATAGGAAACAGGCCTGTGTAAAACCAACAAGAAAAGACACAAATCTTGATCTTACAAAGTTCACATTTGGTAGAACCTGAAGGCAATATCAGACATGAGTATTTAGGAACTGGGTTTGATATTGCGTTCAGATGGTGGGAAATCACCCCTGGAAAAGCCAAATTTGGAAGATGCACACAAATTTCACAATGTCAACATGTGCTATCTGCCATCACGGGGGATCAAGGGACGTGTTTTGGGGGAGAAAGCCCTTCCTCACCGCTACTTTATTATTGAGGAAGGGGTTGCACCCCCAAAACGCGTCCATTGATCTCCCGTGATGGCAGATAGCACATGTTGACACACTGTGTGCATCCTCCAAATTTGGCTTTGGGAAAAATCACAAAAACATTTCGCACATTGTAGCACACAAAAGAAGAAAGTGATTTGGAGGGGCTTTAAACTCGCCCCAAAACATCAATGATGTTTTTATATTTTGGAATAACATCATTGATGTTTTGCTTGATGTTTTCCAATTGTAAATTACACCCCATGATCTCCCTGATCAGGATCTGGGCACTTTCGGATGTGAAAGGATCTTCACCCACAACCTCACGATCACCTAAAAAGAGAGGAACCACAAAATAAATTAGGTTTCCAAAAAATGCCGCCATCCATCTCTTATCTGAGCCTGTGGTCGCAAACACTCACCTGTTGTGGTGACTATTTCCACCACGTCTTCTTCCTCCTGCTCAGCTTGTGTTGGGGGGATTTCACCTTCTTCCAGAGGGGGGGGGGGGCTCTGGTCTCCTCGGATGAGGGGTGTCCTCCGAGTCTTTTATCCCCTATGTAAAACAAAAATGGTATAATTAGCACACAGATATTTGATGGCAGAACTATAAAGATGAAACATTGCTTGGAAGTGTGGTCCAATTATCTATTTTAGCCGAGTTCCAAGATGTATATTTTTTCTTGCCCTTTGTCAAGCTGCAATACTTTACCTGTTTGGTACAAGCTTCACAGATGTAGCCCCCCCTATAGTATACACTGGAGCACCTGTGTGCCCCCCCTAATAAAAATGGTGTTCTGGGGTCCCACACTAGTGCTCCAGCGTCCAGATGTGAAAACAGCTGCTCAGTGTCCTCTCCTTACACAGAATCTAGTTTGCATTTCATTCTAGTAACAAAGCCATCTACACAACCCAATTCTTTAAAGACAAGTATAGGGCGTCAAAATGGTGGCCAAATGCATATGGCCTAAACAATGGTATTTTATAGTCCGAAAGAAAAATGTGTGATCCGAACGAATAATGTGCCCATGAACATGAAAGTTGCCATTTTAAACTGTACAACAATTCCTAAAAGCACATGGAGCAGCACGAACGTAATAAACCCCCAAAAAATAGGAACACAGCACAACTACTTACTTTTTTGCAGCACTCTCCGGATCTTTCTGTACTGCTCATGTTCTCGTAATTTGAGGTCCGACCACCGCTTCCTGAGCTGATCTTTCGATCGTCGTACCCCGAAATTCTGGTGCAGACTCCTGACCACTTTCGCCATGATCTTGGCCTTTCTGACATTGGGGTTGGGGTAAGGCCCATACTTTCCATCATAGTCGGCCTTCTTCAGGATGTCCACCATCTCCAACATTTCCCCAAAGGACATATTTGAGTCCTTTAATCTCCTTCTGGATTGGGACGTTTCAGGCTCCAGCCTTTCCTCCTCCTCCTCCTCGTTGCTACAGTTAGCACGATCCTGCTGTCTATCCGCCATGTGCTCTTCCCCCCACTGCGCCGAACAAAAAGGGGCGGGGAATAGACTAGAAAGAACGTCAGGGGCGGGCGGAGTTATACGCATGCGCAGTGTGTATAAATCGTAACGCGCGCGTCTTACGTACGATCTGTGAGCGGAGGAAGGAGCATCGGACACGCCGATCGTGCTAACGAAGGTAAGATCTAAACTTGGGCCTATACTGCTTTGAAATGGAAGCCTATATTGTAACAAGATTATGGGAGTTTGGCCTGACATTAGGGTTTGTCTTGTGTTGTGTCTTGCAGAGAAAATGGATGGCTTCAATGACCACAACTTCCTTCCCCTGTTCATAGACCAGTACAGGGAGCTGCCCTGTCTGTGGCAGGTGAGACACCCCCATTATAACCACAAACAGAAGAGGCAGGCAGCGCTGGAGAAACTGCTGGAGTTGGTGAAGCCGGTGGTCCCCACAGCAACCATCCCTTATTTAAAAGCTAAAATTGGTAACCTGAGGAGCACTTATCTGAGGGAGCGCAAGAAGGTCACAGATTCCCAGAGATCCGGAGCTGCAGCAGATGACGTTTATGTCCCCAGGCTGTGGTACTATGAGAGACTGTGATTTCTGTCAGACCAGACTGAGGTCAGGGAATCCCTCTCTACTCTTCCTTCCACGCTTCCTTCCACCTCAGCTGAGGCTTCCGATGTCCAACCTGGGCCTTCCAGCCAGGAAGAAGTGGAGGAGCCCAGCTGGAGTCAGGTATAGCATTCTTCTACAGATTTCTGGGCAATAAATAAATGATGTTTATTAGATGTTATTATTGATCACTAATTGCTGCTTGAAAGTGTTTTACATATCAATAGACAGTAGTGGGCACCCAAAATTGGGAAAAGAATGAAAAATGCTGGGCTCAGAAGGATAGTCTGTTATATTTGTTAACATTCAATTTGCAGCAGTGAGGAGGTGAAAATTGTGTGTGATTGATGAATAAAATACTAAAACTATGTCCCTTTTTCATACACAGGAAGACCTCAGCCAGGAGGAGGCCGTGGAATGTGGCAGTCAGGAGGAGGCGGGGATTAGTGGCAGCCAGGAGACGGTGGGGCTAAGTGTCAGCCAAGAGAAGCCTGGGACCAGTCGCAGCCTGACTGAGTCTCAGGTTCCTCCCCTCCGCCTGCCACATAAAAGGGCCAGGAAGATGACTCCCAGTCCTGTGCAGGATTCAGCATACAGGCTGATCCAGGAGGCTTCGGCGTCCCTCCGAGCCTTCCCCAGTCCTGAAGAGGCCTTTGCCTGCATGGCTGCCACCAAATTGCAGGGCATGCAGGAGGGCCAACGCAGGCTCTGTGAGGACCTGCTTTATAAAGTGCTTCGTAAGGGGGAGAGTGGGGAACTGACACCCAAGACGGATGTCATGGAGATGGACGATCCTCCTCCTCCTCCTCCTCCTCCTGCTGCCACAACTCCACCACCACAGCCAAAGCCTGGAAGGAAGCGTGGAAGGAAGACCAAAGAGTGATGGCCCTGGATCCAGTCTGGTCTGACAGAAGATGCAGTCTCTCGTATGACCACAGCCTGGGGACACAGATGTCATCTGCTGCTTTCCAGATCTCTGGGACTTCTGGACCAGACTGCCCTCCCTAAGATAAGGACTCCTCAGGCCACCAATTTTGCTTTTAAATAATTGATGTCTGCCCTGGGGGTCCCAGGCTTCGCCCACTTCTGCAGTTTCTCCAGCGTTGCCTCCCTCTTTGTTTTTTTTATAGTTGTGACCCCTTAATAAAAAAAATTTCGGGAAATTCTACTCTCCTGTGTGTGTTTTCATCCAAAAAGGACAGTTTGTTGGTGACGATTCAGGTACATTTCTAAAGTACAATGTGAAAATAACAAGGGACAACAACACCAAACAATCTCCTACAGATTAAATACAACAACATATAATGGTGTTGTGGGAACTTGTCACAAAAAACACACAAACATTTTCGGGAGTACAAATCAAAATCACCAAAAAAAAAAATTAAAAAAGAGAAACACAAAAAAAAAATCTACATTAAAGTAAAAAAAAAATAAAAAATTCTGCGTCGGAATTTCTTCTGAGCATGCGTGGCACTTTGTGCGTCGGAACAGGCCACACACGGTCGGAATTGACGCGATCGGATTTTGTTGTTGGAAAATTTTATCTCCTGCTGTCCAACTTTGTGTGTCGGGAAAATCCAATGGAAAATGTCCGATGGCGCACACACACGGTCGGAATTTCCGACAACACGCTCCGATCGGACAATGTCCATCGGAAAATCCGACCGTGTGTACGGGGCATAACACTTAAGCAGTGGAAGCCAACATTAGCTCCAAACCTTTCAGAGGTAATCAACACTGTCAACATGAATAAAGCATACGAGAAACTTCTAGCTTTCAATTCATTGTCTTATAAAAAAATTCAAGAAGCATGGAGCATTTTGGCTGAAAGACTAATAGGGCGTACACACGGTCGGACTTTGTTCGGACATTCCGACAACAAAATCCTAGGATTTTTTCCGACGGATGTTGGCTCAAACTTGTTTTGCCTACACACGGTCGCACAAAGTTGTCGGAATTTCCGATCGACAACCACGCGGTCACGTACACCACGTACGACGAGACTAGAAAAGGCCAGTTCAGAACCAAGCGCGGCACCCTTTGGGCTCCTTTTGCTAATCTCATGTTAGTAAAAGTTTGGTGAGAGAGACGATTCGCGCTTTTTCAGACTCGTGGCTTTCAGATCGTTTTCTGCCGTTCAGTTTGTGCTTGTGGGTTTGTATCTGCTCTTCAGTGCGTGCAGTCAGTTCGTATCGGAGTTTTCTGTGTGATCTTGCCTGCTCGTTGCTGTTTTTCAGGTCGCTCTTCACAGGCCTTGCTGTTCTTCAGTGCGTTCTGTTACTTCGTTCTGAGCAGCCGACCGTTTTCTAGCCATGTTTCGTATGCGTACTCCTCGTACAGTTCGTGCTGTGCGGGGGCTTGTTGTTGGGGTCCTGACCTTGACACAAGTCCAGTCCATGAACAGGGTGGGGAGGAGTTCATGGTCCAAGAATTGGTTGCTTCAGCGTGACCAGTTCTCTCATATGCCTTTGCTCCGTGAGATCCGTGAGAATAATCCTGATGATTTCAGGAACTTTCTCTGGATGGCGGACCCCATATTTCACCGTTTGTTGGCTTCGCTGACCCCCTATATCAGCAGGCAGGATACCTGCATGAGGCAAGCCATCACTCCGGAGCAGAGGTTGGTCGCTACCTTGCGGTATTTGGCCACAGGGAGAAGCCTGCAGGACCTCAAGTTCTCGACAGGCATCTCCCCCCAGGCTCTTCTTTGTGGACATTTACTGCTTGTGTTTGTTTGAGCTGACCCTGACAGAAATGTGTGGAGTCCAGAAAATGTTGTGATTGTGTAACCTTACAAAGCACTGTTGGCTGTTATTTACTAAATGCAAAGACACTTTGCACTACCAGTGCACTTGCAACTGCACTGCACAAAGAGTATTTGCCCTTAGGAAATTACCCCCATTTTCTCATAAAACAACAATTACATCACCCCAAAAATGTTGTAGCGTTGAGACAATAATCCACACATTCTTGATGAACAATCTTTTTAATACCTGCACAATCACATGTGCATTTACCCAAGGTTTTTCTGACAAACCGACATGTTTGTTGTATAACAATTTTTGTGGTGTCATTATCCAAAATAAAAATGTGCATTTTATAGAAAACAGGCCTGTGTAAAACCCACAAGAAAGACACAAATCTTGATCTTACAAAGTTCACATTTGGTAGAACTGGAAGGCTATATCAGACATGAGTATTTAGGAACTGTGTTTGATATAGCGTTCAGATGGGGGGAACTCACCCCAGGAAAAGCCAAATTTGGAAGATGCACACAAATTTCACAATGTCAACATGTGCTATCTGCCATCACGGGGGATCAAGGGACGTGTTTTGGGGGAGAAAGCCCTTCCTCACCGCTACTTTATTATTGAGGAAGGGGTTGCACCCCCAAAACATGTCCATTGATCTCCCGTGATGGCAGATAGCACATGTTGGCACACTGTGTGCATCCTCCAAATTTGGCTTTGGGAAAAATCACAAAAACATTTCGCACATTGTAGCACACAAAAGAAGAAAGTGATTTGGAGGGGCTTTAAACTCGCCCCAAAACATCAATGATGTTTTTATATTTTGGAATAACATCATTGATGTTTTGCTTGATGTTTTCCAATTGTAAATTACACCCCATGATCTCCCCGATCAGGATCTGGGCACTTTCAGATGTGAAAGGATCTTCATCCACACCCTCACGATCACCTAAAAAGAGAGGAACCCCAAAATAAATTAGGTTTGCAAAAAAATGCCGCCATCCATGTCTTATCTGAGCCTGTGGTTGCAGACACTCACCTGTTGTGGTGACTAGTTCCACCACGTCTTCTTCCTCCTGCTCATCTTGTGTTGGGGGGATTTCCCCTTCTTCCAGAGGGGGGGGGCTCTGGTCTCCTCGGATGAGGGGTGTCCTCCGAGTCTTTTCTCCCCTATGTAAAACAAAAATGGTATAATTAGCACACAGATATTTGATGGCAGAACTATAAAGATGAAACATTGCTTGGAAGTGGGGTATAATTGTCTATTTTAGCCGAGTTCCAAGATGTAGATTTTTTAGTGTCCTTTGTCAAGCTGCAATACTTTACCTGTTTGGTACAAGCTTCACAGATGGAGACCCCCCTATAGTATACACTGGAGCACCTGTGTGGCCTCCTAATAAAAATGGTGTTCTGGGGTCCCACACTAGTGCTCCAGTGTCCAGATGTGAAAACAGCTGCTCAGTGTCCTCTACTTACACACAATCTAGTTTGCATTTCATTCTAGTAACAAAGTCATCTACACAACCCAATTCTTTGAAGACAAGTATAGGGCATCAAAATGGTGGCCAAATGCATATGGGCTAAACAATGGTATTTTATCGTCCGAAATAAAAATGTGTGATCCGAACGAATAATGTGCCCATGAACATGAAAGTTGCCATTTTAAACTGTACAACAGTTCCTAAAAGCACATGGAGCAGCACGAATGTAATAAACACCAAAAATATAGGAACACAGCACAACTACTTGCATGCAGGAGGGCCAACGCAGGATCTCTGAGGACCTGATTTATAAAGTCCTTCGTAAGGGGGAGAGTGGGGAACTGACACCCAAGATGGATGTCATTGAGATCGACGATCCTCCTCCTCCTCCTGCTGCCACAACTCGACCACCACAGCCAAAGCCTGGAAGGAAGCGTGGAAGGAAGACCAAAGAGTGATTGCCCTGGATTCAGTCTGGTCTGACAGAAGATGCAGTCTCTCGTATGACCACAGCCTGGGGACATAGATGTCATCTCCTGCTTTCCGGATCTCTGGGACTTCTGGACCAGACTGCCCTCCCTAAGATAAGGACTCCTCAGGCCACCAATTTTGCTTTTAAATAATTGATGTCTGCCCTGGGGGTCCCAGGCTTCGCCAATTTCTGCAGTTTCTCCAGCGTTGCCTCCCTCTTTGTTTTTTTATAGTTGTGACCCCTTAATAATTTTTTTTTGGTAAATTATACTCTCCTATGTGTGTTTTCATCCAAAAAGGACAGTTTGTTGGTGACGATTCAGGTACATTTCTAAAAACATAAAATGTGAAATTAACAAGGGACAACAACACCAAACAATCTCCTACAGATTAAATAGAACAACATATCAATGGTGTTGTGGGAACTTGTCACAAAAAACACACAAACATTTTCGGGAGTACAAATCAAAATCACCAAAAAAAAAAAAATTAAAAAGAGAAACACAAAAAAAGAATCTACATTAAAGTAAAAAAAAAAAAAAAAAATATGTTGTCAGATGTGAGAAATCAAAATATATTGAGGGAATCCCGATAAATAGTAACAAAAGTTTGTGAGAAGTGTGTGTGAATATGAGCAGCAAAACTACTATATTCTTGTCACATTATAAAGAAGAAGAGAGTGCGCTGTATTAAACCATTTTGAACATTGCAGCGTGACGAAAGTGCTGTATCCATTGCGAACGCTAAGTTTACCAGAACGAGCTGTCCCGTGTCGGAATTTCTTCTGAGCATGCGTGGCACTTTGTGCGTCGGAACAGGCCACACACGGTCGGAATTGACGCGATCGGATTTTGTTGTTGGAAAATTTTATCTCCTGCTCTCCAACTTTGTGTGTCAGAAAATCCGATGGAAAATGTCCGATGGCGCCCACACACGGTCGGAATTTCCGACAACACGCTCCAATCGGACATTGTCCATCGGAAAATCCGACCGTGTGTACGGGGCATAACAGAGTGTATTAAAGTTTATTAAAGTTTTACTGTTTATGTACCTCACACATATAACGCATGTGGATACTGTACTTTCTATATTCAATCCTTTCATCTTGCCCTTGTATTAACATATGGTTAAAAACCAATAAAAACATATTGTTTAACCACTTCAGCCCTGGAGATTTGGCTGCTCAATGACCAGGCCATTTTCTTTGTGTTTCGGGATGGCGTCATTTTAACGGACAATTGCACGGTCGTGCGATGCTTTACTCAAACAAAATTTTTTCCCACAAATAGAGCTTTCTTTTGGTGGTATTTGATCAACTCTGAGGTTTTTATTTTTTGTGCTATAAACAAAAAAAGAGCGATAATTTTGAAAAAAACACAATATTTTGTACTTTTTATTATAATAAATATCCCCATTTTTTTTTTTAAAAAGCAATTTTTTTCCTCAGTTTAGGCCGATATGTATTCTTCTACATATTTTTGGTAATAAAAATCACAATAAGCGTATATTGATTGGTTTGCACAAAAGGTATAGCGTATACAAAATAGGGGATAGATTTATGACATTTTTATTATTATTTTTTTTTCTACTAGTAATGGCGGTGATCTGCGATTTTTATCAGGACTGCAATATTATGGTGGACACATCCGACACTTTTAACACATTTTTTTAACCATTGACAATTATACAGCGATCAGTGCTATAAAAATACACTGATTACTGTGTAAATGTTACTGGCAGGGAAGGGGTTAACACTAGGGGGCTATCAAGGGGTTAACTGTGTTCCTTGATTGTGTCTTCTAACTGTGGGGGAGAGGACTGACTATAAGAGATGACAGATCTTGGTTCCTAGCTATTAGGAACTCGCGATCTGCCTCTCTTCTCCTCACAGAACAGGGATTTGTGGTTACATACACACACACACGTCCCTGTTCTGCCTCTCGTGCCTGCGATCACGCGTGACCACCGGCCACGAGCATCAGCACCCCTGCAATGCATTGTATGCACACTGCCTGCTATTCTGCTTACAGGAGCCGATGTACAGCTACGATGGTTCGCGGGATCGTGCCGACCTGCCGCAGTATAATGATGGCGGCTGGTCAGCAAGTGGTTATAAATAAAAAAAGAAAAATATTTTTAACAAATAGTGCCTGGGGGGTCCCCTTAGTCTGCCTGTAAAGTGGGACATCTGTACCCTGTATAGAACCTGCTGCATCAAAACTGACATTTGTTAACCTAAAAAAAAAATACATTTAAATTAATTATCGTGGCTGCAAGTTAATTGCCAACATTTTTTTTTTTTAAATGGCGTGGCCCCCCCCCCAGGCATGCCAGGCCCAAAAAAAGAAAAAAAAAAACACTCTGCCTGTGATGAAGGCTAACCGCCAAATGCCTGCTTCGGCATGTGACAATCCTTAAATCGGTAAGGGCCGGGGCCACCTGGTGACATCACCTGGTGGCACCACCCCCTTGTGATGTTCCAGACAGGTGCATGCTGGGTCAGTGACTTCACATGGGGGCAGTATACCCCTGAACGACCACAACATAGAGGGATATACAATGTAATACTGACATATAATCACACACATAGGTTGGACTTGATGGACTTGTGTCTTTTTTCAACCTCACCTACTATGTAACTATGTTACCTATTTAAGAACTGTCAGATGGAGGAGCAGGCATTCAGCAGCTAGCTTTCGTCATGGGCAGGGCATTTTGTTTGCTGCAGCAGTGCAGCAGGCATCATGATTGACCATGGATCTACATCAGGGGACATTGTTTTTTTATTTTTTCAACAAAGGAATTGTCAAAAACTGCCTCCTGTCTATATTTATTTTTGACACTTTTTTTGGTGAATGAGTAGGGGTACAATAGACAACCTCTGATGATGCTTTCTGGATGGAGCGAAATGCATAAAGTGGGTGGATGTTTCCGGTGACTTCATATCCGCAGATTGGAACACAAACCATGGCTCTTTGAATTCCAGGACAGTGTTAGCATATGCTCGCATACAAGGGGAAAATCTTGTAAGTTTATAATTGGCTGTGAAAGCAAGTTTTTAATTGAATAAACAGTATTAGACTATGGATATCTTCTGGTTATATTCCCTATGATATATTTGAGGATCCATCCCCACCTGCTGGAGAACTACAAGAACAAGCAGACCATCAATTGAAAAGATTACCTGAAGAGAAAATGCTCTTAATATAGGTGTAATATCCACCATTATCTGGACTCATTCCCACCTGCTGGAGAACTACAAGGACAAGCAGACCATCAATTGAAAAGATTCCAGCATCCTCCATTCCCAGTAGACAACATTTTTGTGGAAACGCGTCGGATCTGAGAATCCCTGTAATGCCACTCAACTGGTCAGACCAATGATATAGTCGCCAGATACTACAATTTTTCATGCTTGAAATTTCAGACTTGTTGTAAGTGTATCCTTTTTAAGCTTTTTAATAAATCCATGCAGTTTTACACTATGAGGCTTTTCTTTCCTTATCTATATGATTTCCTGATATTTGGAGTTCCTTTACATTTTTATGGATATAAAGATCTGGTATCAATAAACTTGAGATTTCCAAGCCAGTTAATAAGCTGAACACCCATGAAAGTAATCCAATTTCTTGGTCTTTGAATCACCTGAGCTCAAGTCTGTGAGTTACATGGAAGCAGGGCAACCAGACAGGTACTCCTACAGCGAGTTTGGTCTCTCTAATAGGGGTCCATCATTTCTGGTAGGAGTCCAACTTTTACCTTATAAGACACCATGGGGGTGATTTACAAAAGCTGTGTGCCATCAGTAGAGGCGCATGGCGAGGCGCAACACACATTTCCATATTCACGAAATGGTGCTCTGTAACAGAGCACGAATCCCCCATTTACTATAGCGATCTCGGCACATGGGAGAATGCAATCTGTGCGCCACTATGGACATGGCGCACGGCATCTCCAAATCAATATTGGCAGAAGATGGAGGTGCCAATATTATGGGGTGATGTGCGGAAGTTTAGTAACAACTGCCCAAGTAAACAATATGTCCAAATTAGAATGAGAAAGTACCTTTTTCAGAGAAAGCCTGCTGTGCCCACAAGTATGTTTAGAACTGTGTGAGATCAATGTAAGCAGCGCGCATGCGCAAGGGGCTGTTGCACTCAATCACATGTGTTTGTTCACTGTGCAGCCAAAATCTTGGTAAATGTTAACCACTTCAGCCCCGGAAGGATTTACCCCTTCCTGACCAGAGCACTTTTTACAATTTGGCACTGTGTCGCTTTAACTGCTAATTGCACGGTCATGCAATGCTGTACCCAAACGAAATTTGCGTCCTTTTCTTCCCACAAATAGAGCTTTCTTTTGATGTTATTTGATCACCTCTGCGGTTTTTATTTTTTGCACTATAAACGGAAAAAGACCGAAAATTTTGAAAAAAAATGACATTTTCTACTTTTTGTTATAAAAAAAAAAAATCCAATAAACTCAATTTTAATCTCACATTTAGGCCAAAATGTATTTGGCCACATGTCTTTGGTAAAAAAAATGTCAATAAGTGTATATTTATTGGTTTGCGCAAAAGTTATAGCGTCTACAAACTAGGGTACATTTTCTGGAATTTACACAGCTTTTAGTTTATGACTGCCTATGTCATTTCTTGAGGTACTAAAATGGCAGGGCAGTACAAAACCGCTACAAATGACCCCATTTTGTAAAGTAGACACCCTAAGGAAATTGCTGAGAGGCATGTTGAGCCCATTGAATATTTATTTTTTTTGTCCCAAGTGATTGAATAATGACAAAAAAAAAATTTTACAAAAAGTTGTCACTGAATGATATATTACTCACACAGGCCATGGGCATATGTGGAATTGCACCCCAAAATACATTCAGCTGCTTCTCCTGAGTATGGGGATACCACATGTGTGGGACTTTTTGGGAGCCTAGCGGCGTACGGGGCCTCGAAAACCAATCACTGCCTTCAGGATTTCTAAGGGCGTAAATTTTTGATTTCACTCCTCACTACCTATGACAGTTTTGAAGGCCATAAAATGCCCAGATGGCACAAACCCCCCCAAATGACCCCATTTTGGAAAGTAGACACCCCAAGCTATTTGCTGAGAGGCATGTTGAGTCCATGGAGTCCATATATTATTTTTTGACACAAGTTGCTGGAAAGTGACAATTTTTTTTTTTTTTTTGCACAAAGTTGTCACTAATGCCGCGTACACACGGTCGGACTTTCTATCCTACTTGGTCCGGCACACTTCCTGATGGACTTTGTCCCCCAGGTGCGCCGGACTTTAAAACGGATGGACTTGCCCACACAAGTCTTTCCGACGGACTTTCGCCAGAGTTACGGCGGACTTTCAGAATGAACGGACTTGCCCACACACGGACAAGTCAGTTCATTTTGAACGTGACTCAGGTGCGACGGGACTAGAAAAGGATGTCAATCTTGCCGCTTTTATCGGGAAGATTGACACGTTGCGAGCCCCGTCGCGGGGCATACCAGGCCCTTAGGTCTGGTATGGATTATAAGGGGAACCCCCCTACGCCGAAAAAACGGCGTGGGGTCCCCCCTAAAATCCATACCAGACCCCGATCCAAGCACGCAGCCTGGCCGGTCAGGAAAGGGGGTGGGGACGAGCGAGCGCCCCCCCCCTCCTGAACCGTACCAGGCCGCATGCCCCCACCCCAAAGCACCTTGTCCCCATGTTGATGAGGACAAGGGCCTCTTCCCGACAACCCTGGCCGTTGGTTGTCGGGGTCTGCGGGCGGGGGGCTTATCGGAATCCGGGAGCCCCCTATAATAAGAGGGCCCCCAGATCCCAGCCCCCCCACCCTATGTGAATGAGTATGGGGTACATGGTACCCCTACCCATTCACCCAGGGAAAAAGTGTAAATAATAAAACACTACACAGGTTTTTAAAATATTTTATTAAACAGCTCCGGGGGGGGGGGGATATTCCTCTGGCTTGGGGGGTCTTCTTCCGGCTTGGGGGGTCCCTCCGGTTCATCTTCTCCCGGCGTCCGGTTGGTTTTTCTCCGCTCTCTCCTCCCGGTGTTCCAGTTCTTCGGCCGGCTCCTCCACTGTCTTCAGGTAGCTCTCTTGCCAGCGGAGGTCCGGACTTCTGGGCTTCTTGTCTTCTGGGCTTCTTGTCTTCTCTTCTCTTCTCTTCTCCAGATGTTGACACGATGCTCTCTCCGGCTGGACTGCTCTCTGAGGGCTGCGTTGTAACTTATATAGGCGGAGACCCGTCCCCTTTGATGTCACAGTCCCTGGGCATGCTGGGACTGTGACGTTTTAGGGGGTGTGGTCACTGGGTGATGTTGACCATGCCCCCTAAACCGTATGCACCCACCCCCATGTTGAGGGCATGTGGCCTGGTACGGTTCAGGAGGGGGGGCGCTCGCTCATCCCCTCCCCCTTTCCTGACCGGCCAGGCTGCGTGCTCGGATCGGGGTCTGGTATAGATTTTAGGGGGACCCCATGCTGTTTTTTCGGCGTAGGGGGGTTCCCCTTATAATCCATACCAGACCTGAGGGCCTGGTATGCCCCGCGCTCGCCGCAATAGGAAATTTTTTTTCCCTATTGCAGCGAGCGCGAAATGCAATAACCTGCCCTCGCGTCGTATCTGGTCCGTTGGACCAGCATACACACGAGCGGGCTTTCCGTCGGACCAGCACACAGACGAGCGGACTTTCCGCCCGAAACTGAGTCCGACGGAAATATTTAAAACTTGTTTCAAATCTAGGTCCGGCGGTCCTTTGGGAAAAAGTCCACCGGAGCCTACACACGAGTGGATTGTCCGGCACACTCTGGTCCGCCGGACCAAGTATGCTGGAAAGTCCGACCGTGTGCACGCGGCATAAATGATATATTGCTCACACAGGCCATGGGCATATGTGGAATTACACCCCAAAATACATTCTGCTGCTTCTCCTGAGTACGGGGATACCACATGTTTAGGACTTTTTGGGAGCCTAGCCGCATACGGGGCCCGAAAACTAAGCACCGCCTTCAGGATTTCTAAGGGCGTAATTTTTTGATTTCACTCCTCACTACCTATCACAGTTTTGAAGGCCATAAAATGCCAAGATGGCACAAAACCCCCCAAATGACCCCATTTTGGAAAGTAGACACCCCAAGCTATTTGCTGAGAGGCATGTTGAGTCCATGGAATATTTTATTTTTTGACACAAGTTGCGGGAAAGTGACAATTTTTTTTTTTTTGCACAAAGTTGTCACTAAATGATATATTGCTCACACAGGCCATGGGCATACGTGGAATTGCACCCCAAAATACATTTTGCTGATTCTCCTGAGTACGGGGATACCACATGTGTGGGACTTTTTGGGAGCCTAGCCGCGTACGGGGCCCTGAAAACCAAGCACCACCTTCAGTATTTCTAAGGGCGTAAAGTTGTGATTTCACTCCTCACTACCTATCACAGTTTCGAAGGCCATAAAATGCCAAGATAGCACAAAATCCCCAAAATTACCCCATTTTGGAAAGTAGACACCCCAAGCTATTTGCTGAGAGGCATGGTGAGTATTTTGCAGCTCTCATTTGTTTTTGAAAATGAAGAAAGACAAGAAAAATGTATTTTTTTTTCTTTTTTCAATTTTCAAAAGTTTGTGACAAAAAGTGAGGTCTGCAAAATACTCACTATACCTCTCAGCAAATAGCTTGGGGTGTCTATTTTCCAAAATGGGGTCATTTGGGGGGGTTTGTGCCATCTGGGCATTCCATGGCCTCCGAAACTGTGATAGGCAGTGAAGAGTGAAATCAAAAATTTACGCCCTTAGAAAGCCTGAAGGCGGTGCTTGGTTTTCGGGGTCCCGTACGGGGCTAGGCTCCCAAAAAGTCTCACACATGTGGTATCCCCATACTCAGGAGAAGCAACAGAATTTATTTTACGGTGTAATTTCACATATTCCCATGGCATGTTTGAGCAATATATCATTTAGTGGCAACTTTGTGCAAAAAAAAAAAAAAATGTGTCTTTTTCCCGCAACTTGTGTCACAATATAAAATATTCCATGGACTCGACATGCCTCTCAGCAAATAGCTTGGGGTGTCTACTTTCCAAAATGGGGTCATTTGGGGGGTTTTGAACTGTCCTGGCATTTTATGCACAACATTTAGAAGCTTATGTCACACATCACACACTCTTCTAACCACTTGAAGACAAAGCCCTTTCTGACACTTTTTGTTTACATGAAAACATTATTTTTTTTGCAAGAAAATTACTTTGAACCCCCAAACATTATATATTTTTTTAAAGCAAATGCCCTACAGATTAAAATGTTGGGTGTTTCATTTTTTTTTCACACAGTATTTGCGCAGCGATTTTTCAAACGCATTTTTTGGGAAAAAAACACACTTTTTTTAAATTTTAATGCACTAAAACACACTATATTGCCCAAATGTTTGATGAAATAAAAAAGACGATCTTAGGCCGAGTACATGGATACCAAACATGACTTGATTTAAAATTGCACACAAACATGCAGTGGCGACAAACTAAATACATTTTTAAAAGCCTTTAAAAGCCTTTACAGGTTACAACTTTAGATTTACAGAGGAGGTCTACTGCTAAAATTACTGTCCTTGATCTGACCTTCACGGTGATACCTCACATGCATGGTGCAATTGCTGTTTACATTTGACGCCAGACCGACGCTTGCGTTCGCCTTTGCGCGAGAGCAGTGGGGGACAGGGGTGCTTTTTTTTTTTTTTTTTTTTCTTTATTCTTTTTTTTTTTTTTATCTTATTTTTAAACTGTTCCTTTCATTTTTATTTTTTTTTTAATCATTTTTATTGTTATCTCAGGGAATGTAAATATCCCCTATGATAACAATAGGTAGTGACAGGTACTTTTTTTTGAAAAAATTGGGGTCTCTCCTCTGCCCCCAAAGCATCTGACCACACCAAGATCGGTATGATAAAATGCTTTCCCAATTTCCCAATGGCGCTGTTTACATCCGGCGAAATCTAAGTCATGAAATGCTCGTAGCTTCCGGTTTCTTAGGCCATAGAGATGTTTGGAGCCATTCTGGTCTCTGATCAGCTCTATGGTCAGCTGGCCGAATCACCGGCTGCATTCTCAGCTTCCCTGTTGGGACAGGAGAGCCAGAGAAAAACATGGAAGACGGTGGGGGGGCATCCCCTCCCACTGCTTGTAAAAGCAGTCTAGAGGCTAATTAGCCGCTAGGATTGCTTTTACATGAAAGCCGACCGCTGGCTGAAAAGAATGATGCCAAGATGATACCTAAACCTGCAGGCATCATTCTGGTATAACCACTCAAAGTCCAGCAACATACCAGTACGTTGCTGGTCCTTGTTGGGCATATATTGTAAACTTTTTTTTCATGCAGCCTGTGGGCTGAACGAAAAAAAGATATTGATCGGTGGGTATGCCCACTATTAGAATACCTCCCTTCATCCACCCACTTCTAATGATGGGCATACATGCACCATATATATATACTGAAGCATGGGGGCATCCTCCCGCAAAAGTTAGGAGCAAATCGCTCCTCTGCCCTCTGCTGCCCCCACGCTTCGGCATATATGCTGAAGTATGTAACTGTGGTGGTGAAATCACCTCCGACAGCGCTGGAGTCATGACTTTATGTATCGTGGGAGCAAACGCTGTTGCTGTCAAGATAAATAAATCCGCGCTGCAACTGAATGGCGTACCTGCTAAGCAAATGATGGTTAAAAAAAAAACAAAGTAACATTACAGTACAACAGTAATACTTACCATACCTGCAAAGCAAATACAAAAAAAAAAAACATAGTAAAAAATAAAACATTTAACGCAACCTGTGCCTACCTAAAATATATATATGCCGAAGCATGGGGGCATCCTCCCACAAAAGGCAGGAGCAAATCGCTCCTCCACCCACTGCTGCCCCCACGCTTCGGCATATATGCTGACGTATGTAACTGTGGTGGTGAAATCACCTCCGACAGCGCTGGAGTCACGGCTTTATGTATCGTGGGAGCAATCGCTGTTGCTGTCAAGATAAATAAATCCACTCTGCAGCTGAATGGCGTACCTGAAAACAAAAAAGTGGTTAACAATAAAAAAAAAAAGTATAAAAAAATTGCATACCTATAAAGCAAACATAATAAAACATTGCAGTATAGAATGCAGAACAATAGAGAGAGAATAGAGAGAGAACAATAAAACGACAACTATTTTTGGTTTTTTCATTTTATATGTTTTTTTTTGTTTTTTTCTTTTTTTTTTACACTTTTTTTTGTAACTGTAACTTTTTTACCTGGTACCAGGTTTGGGTCTCTCAAAATGCGATGGCATCTGTGGAAGTGTGTCCTAGTCTGTGCAGTGCTGTACCCTACGCTAATACTCAACTAGTGTATGGTAGCGTTCAAAACATTCACCCATGCAAAGACCAGGATTGTCAGGACAGAAGGGACAATAATACCGGGTGTCACGCCTAAATCCGCGCTTGCTGCAGACACGACATCTTTTTTGGGTGGTTCGTTGGGTAGGGGTACTCGGGAGGACATATTGAAAATGCCTCTCATGCAGCCGGCTTACTGCATTTGGTTGTTGAAGGTGAGGTGAAGCACTGTCTGGAAACAGAAGGGCTCTGACGATCTCTTTCTGGAATTTAAGGAAGGATCCAGTCCGTCCTGAAGCTCTGTATAGCACATGAGCGCTCAGCAAATTCCATTGAAATAAATAAACAGACACTTCTTTGTACCAGCGTCTGGCCTTACGGGCAACTAGGTACGGCGCCAACAACTGGTCGTTGAGGTCCACCCCTCCCATATTAAGGTTATATTCGTGGACACAGAGGGGTTTCTCCACAACACCAGTCGCCTTAGGAATTTGGACCATCGTGTCTGCATGAAGGGAGGTAAGAACGAAAACATTCTTATTGTCCCTCCACTTCATAGCGAGCAAGTTATTACACTGCAAGCAGGCTCTCTCCCCCAGCCTAAGACGGGAATCTACAAGCCGCTGGGGAAAGCCCCGGCGATTAGGTCGCACGGTGCCACATGCTCCAATCTGATGATCAAAAAGGTGGCTAAAAAGTGGCACGCTCGTGTAATAATTGTCCACGTACAAGTGGTACCCCTTTCCGAATAAGGGTGACACCAAGTCCCACACTATCTTGCCAGCGCTTCCTATGTAGTCAGGGCAGTTTGTCGGCTCTACGTGACTATCTTTGCCCTTGTAAACAATAAAACTACATGTATAGCCTGTGGCCCTGTCACAGAGCTTATACATCTTGACCCCATCTCTGGCACGCTTGCTGGGAAGGTACTGTTTGAATGACAAGCGGCCAGAAAATTTAATCAGGGACTCATCAACGCAGACAACTTGATGGGGGGTAAACAAGTCTGCAAAACGTTGGTTGAAGTGGTTTATGAGGGGCCAAATTTTGTAGAGCCGATCATATTCAGGGTCTCCACGAGGACGACAGAGTTCATTGTCGTTGAAGTGCATGAACCGCAAAATCTGCTCGTATTGTGCCCTGGCCATGGAGGCAGAGAACACGGGCATATGGTAAATTGGGTCAGTGGACCAATATGAACGCAACTCACTCTTTTTATTTATGCCCATGTTGAGGGAAAGGCCCAGAAAGGTCTTAAATTCGGAAACCGTAATTGGTTTCCAATCTCTGGCAAGGGAGGACTGGGGATTAGTGGCGATGTGTTGACCAGCGTATAAATTGCTTTGGTCCACAATAGATCTATAGAGATCTTCGGTGAAAAACAGCGAATAAAAATCCAGTGGCGTAAAATCAACTGTTTCCACCTGAATTCCGGGTTGGCCAGTGAATGGGGGAAGTACGGGTGCTGCAGAAGTGGTGGGTACCCAATTCGGATTGACGAATGCAGCAGGAAGGGCACTATGGGCACGACGGGCCTGTGTTCGTCTTCTTGGTGGCAGCGGGACACTACTTGTGCTTGCCACCTCGCCAGCTTGAACTGCACTTATGGGACTCGCCACGTCACCAAGTGTTACTGCAGTGCTGGATGTAAATATATGTAGTAATATGTGTTTTGTTTATAATTTGTTTACTGAGTACACCTACTAATTGCCTAACAAGACACATCCAATGAGATGAAATTAACCAATTGTATTGGGTGTGCGCTATTATCAATGAGAAAACCGCAGTTAGCACCAGTTGCAGTTTACATATGCGGGTATTTATTATAGTTATTTGCGCTTCAATGTGCACGTTCAATTAATGACTTTTCCAGCGCACCAATTAATGTATGAACTGGTGCAGTGCCTTCTTCTTAGTAAATCACCCCCTATATTTTCAAACATATGTGATTGTTTTCAAGCGGAACATATCAGACATCTTGCAATGCTCACTTGGAAGTGTAGTCGCTGTAGATCCGAGGGGGACATGCAAGGAAAATAAAAAACAGCATTTTAGCTTGCACATGATAAAATCAGCAGAGCTTCCCCTAATTTCAGATCTACTTGTAGTGCAAAGTGGATTTGCCTTTCGTAAATAACCTCCAGTGTGTTACAAATAAAAGTCACAAAAGGCACTTATTTATAATAAGTTTATTGAATGTTTATTAATTTTGCACTTTTTTGAGCACTGTTTTTATATTGTTGTTTATTTATCAGTCACTTTATTAATTTTCATTATATTGAAGCACATTTGCATCAATTATTATCTTATGCACAATGATCAATTTATAAATTATATATTGTCACATTTTATATGGTTTAACACAGGAAATAGCGCTCCATATATATTAATACATCAATTGAAAAGATTACCTGGTGAGCAATTGCTCTTAATACAGGCAAAATAGCCACCATTATCTGGTGAGTGTGGGCACATAAGGAGGGGAGCACGGCACAGCACGGAATAAGAAAAAGCACTGGCACAAGGACTGCACAATAATATATGAAAAGAACACATTTTTTGACTTTGTGATTTTTTTGGATTTTGTACATATATGATTTTCAGAAATAATGTTGATGGAAAGACAGTGCTGAGTACACATGTTATAAAATGTACCTCCTTTGGCTTCCAGATTCCTATAAGCCCCCTGTCCTCAGACCCTAACAACCACCGCCCAGGGTTGTGGGGAAGAGACCCTTGTCCCCATCAACAGGGGACAAGGTGCTTTGGGGTGGCCATGTTGAGGGCATGTGGCCTGGTATGGTTCAGAAGGGGGGGCACTCACTTGTTCCCCCTTTCCTGTCCTGCCAGGCTGCATGCTCGGATAAGGGTCTGGTGTGGATTTTGGAAGGACCCCATGGCATATTTTTTACATTTTGGCACAGGGGTTCCCTTCAAAATCCACATCAGACCTAAGGGTCTGGTATGGATTTTGGGGGACCCCGTGCTGTTTAAAAAAAAATGGCATCGGGTGCTCCTTAAAAGACATACCAGACCCATTTTTAAAAAAATGTTCTACTGCGAGCAAATTTGGCAATGTTATTTTTTCAATTAGTTTCAGCATTTTTTTCTTCTTTTTTTGGGTTCAGCTGTGGCGGGGGCATGGTGATTAATGATGGATCTACAGTTAGGTCTATATATATTTGGACCCAGGCACAATTTTCCTACTTTTGGCTCTGTATGCCACCAGAATAAAATTAAAACAAAACAATCCAAATGAATTTGAAGTGCAGACTTTCAGCTTTAATTCAAGGGGTTGAAAATCATAAAAAAATGTTAAATTTTAATATTTTGTTGAGATTCCTTTACTGGCAATGACTGCCTGAAGTCTGGAACCCATGGACATTACCAAAGACTGGGTTTGCTCCGTTCTGATGCTTTGCCAGGCTCTAACTGCAGCAGTCTTCAGTTGTTCTTTGTTTGTGGGTCTTTCTGCCTTTAGTTTTGCCTTTAGCAAGTGAAATGCATGCTCAATTGGGTTAAGATCAGGTGATCAACTCGGCCATTGCAGAATATTCCACTTCTTTTAATTAAAAAGCTCCTGGGTAGGGATGGGCCGAACACCCCCCTGTTCGGTTTGCATCCAGAACATGCAAACAGGCAAAAAATTTGTTCGAACACGCAAACACCATTAAAGTCTATTGAACACTAACATGAAAAATCAAAAGTGCTAATTTTAAAGGTTAATATGCAAGTTATTATCATAAAAAGTGTTTGGGGACCCGACTCCTGCCCCAGGGGACATGTATCAATACAAAAATACGTTTTTTAAAAACAGACGTTTTTTCGGGAGCAGTGATTTTAATAATGCTTAAAGTGAAACAATAAAGTGAAACATTCCTTTAAATTTCGTACCTGGGGGGTGTCTATAGTATGCCTGTAAAGTAGCACATGTTTCCTGTGTTTATAACAGTCCGAGAGCAAAATGACATTTCTAAAGGAAAAAAAAGTCATTTAAAAGTACTAGCGCTTGTGCCAGCTATTAATGAATTGTTGGTCCCGACAATACACATAAAAGTCATTGAAAGTCACAGAGCCAGCATTGTGAGAGAGTTCAGGTAGATGTGTCGCCCGCTAGAGGCCGAAAAGCACAAGAAAAGGAGGAGCCAAGAGTTCCGGTGGGGGACACCAAAAGAGGAGAATTGGGGCCACTCTACTGCACAGAGCAGGGTTAACTGCAGCATGACTATTGGAATCATCTGAAGCATAGCAGCAATAGCAGCAAAGTCCTTGTGTGCTACTACAGGCCTGATACCCCTGCAGAGGTTCCGACATCTGGTGAGTGAGCATTTTAAGGGGGGATCACAGAAGTCACCATTCAACCCTGTACACACGAAAGTCACTCTGGGGAAAACCGTGCCTGGCTGTCACATGAACTGCATGGGACTATACTACATATTCCTATAACCGCTACAATATATGAACTATATGAATATTGAGATACATAGATACACCTAAGGTGCATGCATTTTTTCCCTTACAGGAATTAATACAACTGGATCCATATATGGTTTATATATGTTTTCTGCTATACATACTATGCTTTTAATTTGCAAACAGTGGCAAACAGTGGTAATGTAGTTTGTGGTTTTGGAGAAAGTATACTTATGATTGTTTAGGAGTATATGGGATGTATAAAAGTTTTTTCTCTGACATGCCTTATACACTACTACCCATGTAGGATGCATGCAAGTATATGCTGACCCATACGTATCCATTTCAGCCATCTGCTTGCATTTTTTAATATTTGTTCTCAGGTGGTATAACACTGAATTTCCTTCTTATATTAGTTTGAAGATCTGTGATATATATAAAATAACGTTTGCATAATGTTTTCCTGTATAGGATAAGCCAAACAGGTTTCTCAGGTAGCGCCGGTTTACCCTAATATCTCTAAATAGTTCTACTTTGCAGGACACCCCTAGTGAGTGTCTTTGCTTAAGGGAGGCAGCAACCTGTATAGATTTGCATATATATCTGTCCTAAGCGCAGTTTTTCAGGATTATTACTATTAAAAAAAAAATGCGTGGGTGTCCCGGAGGCACCCAGCCAATGACGCGGCGCTAGCTTGACAGCTCTTATGTTGCTGAGGGCGGGGCCACCCGTCACGTGACTCTGTCCCCTTCTGACAAGGGGAAATGCCAGGGTTTCCCAGTGACGTGTACAGGTGACCCTGCCCCCCTTTGATGCAATGGGAGTCCTGCCGTTGCCCCACCCTCAGCTACATAAGAGCTGTCAAGCTAGCACCGCGTCATTGGCTGGGTGCCTCCGGTGGAGGCAGGATCCTGTGCGTGTTTCTCGCTGGAGTCGCTGGATATCATCCATCGCTGGAGATCCAGAATTGGATTACATCACTGGAGTAGGAGCATGGATTTATTGGATTACATCGCTAGAATCTCTTTTTTATTTTTTATATTTTTATTTTTAATAAAGGACTTGTCCCAAGCCGTCTCCTGTGGTTTTTTAACATTTTGACACTTTCTTTTTGTGAAATGGTACCCCTTACCAATTCAGATAGGGGGGGCGGGATCTGTGTGTCCCCTTTGTTTGTGAACACCGAAGGAAGACCAGAAGAAGATGGAATAAGAAGCGGGGAAAGATGAAGACATTAATAAAGGAATTGTCAAAAACCGTCTATTGTCTTAACTTTTTTTGTGAAATGGTAGGAGTACATTTGTACCCTATTACCAATTCACATGGGGGAGCTGGGATCTGATAAACCCCCCCGCCCGCAGACCCTGTCCCCATCAACATGGGGACATCCTCCCCATGTTGAGGGCATGTGGCCTGGTACAGTTCAGGAGGGGGGCGCTCTCTCGTCCCACCCTCTTTTCCTGCGGCCTGCCAGGTTGCGTGCTCGGATAAGGGTCTGGTGTGGATTTTTGGGGGAATCCCACGCCATTTTTTTTTAAATCATCGCACGGAGTTCCCCTTAAAATCCATACCAGACCTGAAGGGCCTGGTAATGGAATTTTGGGGAACCCCCTGGCATTTTTTTTTCTCAATGACTTTTATGTGTATTGTCGGGACCGACAATTCATTAATAGCCGGCACTAATGCTAGTACTTTTAAATGACTTTTCTTTCCTTTAGAAATGTCATTTTTCTCTCGGACTGTTATAAAAACAGGAAACGGGGGCGTGGCTTGGCAAGCGACCGCGATGGAAGTGTGCTAGTGGAGCTCCTGGACTGACACAGCCTAAAGCCGGACAACCCGAGAGCACAGACCTGGAGATGGGCAAACTGACCCAGCAGACACCTCACTCCAGATCACGCCACAACTCTGCAGCCGTTTCTGCCGCTAGAAGCATCGCGGAACTCCTCAAAGCTCAGCCGTCTCCACGAGGCAGCGGTACAGGCCTCAAGATGGCGCGGGCTCCGCAAGACGAGGGGGACTTCAGTGAGGACTCACAATCGGCACAGGAGGATTCAGGTAGGGGACGCAACCGCTTTATCAAACCCCTCACTTATGCGGACATGTCCGGATTTGCCGCAGATATAAAATCTACATTTTCTGCCGCCATCACGGACCTGAAATCGAATTTACTCACACTGACAGACAAGATGGAGACTGTGGAGGCGGCGGGCAGGCACAGGGACAGGGCCATACACAGGTTGTAAAAGATCACTGACTCACATGCTGAACAGTTCATTGAAATGAACAGACATTTAGAGGATCTTGACAACCGTGGGAGGAGGAACAACATTAGGGTGAGGGGGATCCCTGAAACTGTGGACTCTGACCAGATAATACCGGCATTACAGCGTGTCTTTAATTCACTGCTGGAAAGACAGGAAGACATGGACATTGAGTTTGTAAGAGCACACAGGGCCCTCAGAGCCAGGGGTCCAGATACAGACCCCCCAGGGGATATAATCTGCTGCCTTCAAAGTTATCCACTCAAGGAAGATATCATGAGAAAGGCACGCAGAAATTATCAAATTGTTTTCAATGGTGAACATATTATGCTTTTTCAAGACCTCTCCCAAATTACTCTGAAAAACCGTAGAGCATTGCGTCCCCTCCTAGACAAACTCAGGGAACATGATATGCGTTACACGTGGCGCTTCCCTTTTGCTTTGGTGGTAACTCTGGCCGGAAAACAACACATCTTGCGCTCACCATCTGATTTAACAGATTTTTGTGCAGGACTGGGTATAGACAGAGTGGAATTGCCTGAATGGTACCAGGAGTTTACCCTTCCACCACTCACAAGAAGTCCCCACACCTCACCATCCTCCACACCGGAAAAGCAGTTCCCTAAGCGGATGAAACATGGCCGCGGCGGTGGTCATCACTCAGGAACACCAAATAGGAGGCAAAACCTTCTCGGGTCTCAAGCAGCAGAATAAGGCATTGTGCTTACAACCCTGGAGTCTGGCACTTCGACTCCCAACAACTCCCATCATAGACTATAGATCTGGTTAATCACAATTTACTATCTTCCTAAATCCTCCACAGACAAGGAGGGGATATCAGAGGACTTACACTTATCTCTCATAAGCTAACGGACCTAGCTGTTACAGAATTTTCCTTCAGATACCAGTGATTGATCGGATAATATTACAAGATACTGTCTTTGGTCACGACATCTGACAACACTCTGACCCCTTCCACTTTGGGCTTTGGATAACACAAGACCTCCAGGAAGAAGTAAAGTAGACGGCTGCATTCAAATAGAGTCAGAAGCACCTCAAACAGAAGCCAGGGAAGCTAAGCTGGAATCCCTAGAGACAAGTTACTCTTTCCAAGCAAACCTTTTTACAGGGTTGATTCCCCAAGACACTAGTTTATTTTTGGCCTATTTTTTAAGGCTGTGTCGTTCTTTTTAGTTCCATTTTGTTTGATTTACACTTTCTAAGTCACGTTTTGATACCTCTTTGAATTTATCGTATATAAAGGTCTCGTGGCTGGGATTTGTTCCAGACCACGACACCACTGACTGTGACTTTTCCACCTCGGTGGTAAACCACCCACGTACCCATAAAGTGCACCTGGGCCGGAGGCTCCACGACCCAGGTGCACTAACTGTTTGCTTTAGAAAAGTTGTTTATTATCTAAAGTAGATTTACCTGAAGAATTCCTCTGTTGTTATAGGATTCACTATCTGTTTCTGAATCCAACTCTCTCTATTCTTTCTTCTATACCCCTCACCCCTCTATACCTGAATCTTTCTTGCGCTCTCTCTCCTTGGTCTACCAATCATTTCTGTAAACACTGAGTAAACCGGATATGTTTTCACAGAGTTAGATTGATATATCCCCCTCATATTTGAACTACAGAGATGGCTTTCTCGTCAGTCGGGGGGAGGCCTATGGTGATCTTGCACAATATCAAGGGACTGAACATCCCTGAGAAACGGGTGTCACTTCTCAGAGAGCTGAAGAAAGGTAGGCTTCAATTTGTTTTCCTGCAGGAAACTCACTTCCGAACCAACCAATTGCCTAAACGAACTACTTCACCACAGCATACCACGCGACTAATGACTTAGCAAAAACTAAAGGGGTGACTATTCTACTTAGCAAAGACATCCCCTTTACCCTTACTGATAGACTGACAGATCCAGAGGGTCGCTATATCTTTATTAAGGGGACTTATGGAAACAGGACTGTGATGCTGGCTAACGTATATTTCCCAAACTCTTCTCAGGTCACCTTCTGTCAGAAGGTCACTCGTGAACTCAAGGGCTTTGCAGAAGGGACACTGATATTGGGAGGAGATTTTAATGTCCCATTAAACCCAATCATGGACTCCTCCACTGGAAAGTCCTGCATTACGTACAGAGCCCTTAAAACAATAAAAAAGTGTTTAAGCACTCTACAATTAGTAGATACCTGGAGATTCCTCCACCCAGACACACGAGATTTCACATTCCACTCTATTCCCCATGATCGATACTCCCGCATTGATCACATTTACATCTCCCAAAGAGACCTACAGACAGTGACAGAGGCACACATCGGCATTCAGACGATTTCGGATCATGCACCTATATCCTTAGGGGTAGATCTGCTCTCCACACCACATAGGGCTAACACCTGGAGACTGAACACATCTTTACTGTCAGACCCTGACTTGCTTCCTCGCATTCGGGAAGCTATATTTGACTTTTTTATTCTTAACAATACACAGGACATGGATCCGATGATGATATGGGAAGCACACAAATGCACGATTCGGGGGAATTAATCAAGCTGGGTGCACAACGCAAAAAAAAGCAGGAAAAAGAAATTCGGGACTTGTCTGATAGAATACGAACACTAGAAGCCTCACACAAACAATCTTTGGCGGTTAAGACAGCTAAAGAACTGCTAGAAGCTAGGAAAACACTACAAGAGATAATTCGCACCAAGACACAGAGATCACTATTTTTAAAAAAAAGAGTATACTATGAATCAGGAGACAAGACTGGACAGTTCTTGGCAAGGGCCCTGAGAGAGGCTCGCTCCAATAACGTCATCTCTGGCATTAGATCGCGAGGTGGGACACTGGAAGTAACCCCAGAAGCCATTGCGTCACAGTTCCACAACTATTACTCTAAACTTTACAATATACCACAACAACATAGACCCCCCACAATACCAATTAACAGAATGCAGGCCATACAGGACTACCTGATTGACAGTGGTTTACCACGGCTTGAAGTGGAGGAGATAACTCCCCTAGAAGTCCAGATAACGATAGCTGAAATGCAGGGGGCAATCAAAGGACTTAAGTCAGGAAAGAGCCCAGGTCCGGACGGCTTCACATCCACCTACTACAAAACATTTCAAGACATTTTATCTGCCCCATTGACAAGAGCACTGAATTCCCTCTCCTCACCCAGACAGGTACCCACGGACTTTCTCTCAGCCTATATATCGGTGATACATAAAAATGGTAAAGACCCAACAGAGTGCCCAAGCTACAGACCCATTTCGTTATTGAATCTAGACCTCAAACTATTATCTAAAATACTTGCCAATAGACTAAAGCCACTCTTATCCTCCTTAATAGGACCAGGCCAAGTGGGCTTCATGCCGGGAAGAGAGGCAAGAGACAATATTATCAAGGCCTTGCTCCTGACGCATGCAGCACACTCACGGGGCATCGAGGGCCTTCTCCTGTCCACAGACACGGAGAAGGCCTTCGATCAGGTTTCCTGGGACTACATGCTGGCAGTTTGTCACCATGTGGGGTTGGGAACACACATGATGACTTGGATCACAGCTCTGTATCAGAACCCTTCTGCCAGGATAAAAGTAAATGGCATACTGTGAGACAAGGTCCAGATATCGAATGGGACCAGACAAGGATGTCCCCTATCACCGTTACTGTTTATTCTGTCATTAGAGCCCTTTATCAGGAAGGTAAACAAGAACCAATCCATATCAGGTTTTGAAGTAGCTAATAGAACCTACAAGACAGCAGCTTATGCAGACAATCTCTTATTTTTCCTGACCAAACCCCATACCACAATCCCAAAACCTATTAGAAGAATTTGCACATTATGGCTACATATCTAACCTCAAAATTAATTACTCTAAATCTGAGGCAATGAATGTTACGCTACCAAATGATACACTCTCCAGAGCTCGGGGGACCTGTTCGTTCCGCTGGGTTGCGGGTGTACTCAAGTATCTAGGGGTCTCATTACCTTCGAGACTGACGAAGACTTATGAAGAGAACTTCCCCCCTTTGTTAAAAAACATTGCCTCAGACTTACAGAACTGGAATTCCAAATTTTTCTCTTGGTTCGGAAGGGTGGCCATTCTTAAAATGACCATTCTTCCACGACTACTGTATCTTCTGAGATCACTGCCTGTTAAGATCCCACTGCATTTTTTCAAACAATTACAATCAACTCTCACACGTTTCCTTTGGAGACATACATGACCCAGAGTCAAATTCACCCTTCTAGCTAGACCCAAGGAGCGGGGTGGAATGGGCTTACCACATTTCCACAATTATTACCTAGCCTCTCACCTTACTAGGGTGATTGATTGGCACTGTCATGGTAAATCAAAAGATTGGGTCCAGTTGGAAGAAGCTCTGACCTCGGGCACACTTAGGTTTTCTCCCTGAATTCCTTGGGGAAGACAACACCAATCTATATGGAGACACCCACTGACAGGGACCACCATGGAGGCTTTCCAGACGGTGATTAAGAAATATGACTTAACGACACAACTGAGCCCTTTGGCACCTATACAGAATAATCTAGATTTTGTCCCTGGTTTGGTGGGTGGAACATTTCAAGCGTTGGACCCATCAAAACTACTGACCGCAGGAGACTGCATCAGAAATGATAGGGTCAAAGACTTTTCAGTACTGAAAGAGGATAACAATCTGACCCACTTACCCAGATGGTCATATTTCCAACTACGTAGCTTCGTTACGGATAAGACTAAACAACCCCACTTTCAAAGACCTATGACACAACTTGAGACAGTGTGCCACCGAGGAGATGACTTTGCCAGGGCGACCTCTGCCGTATACCGCTGGCTTCAACACCCTACAACAACTACTGAGGACAGATTTAGAATAAAATGGTCCAGAACACTACAGAAAGATATCACTGACAATCAATGGCTGACAGCTTGTACGTTAGCACATAAATGTTCCATCAGTACTAAAACACAGGAGACGGCGTACAAACTTTTGACTCAATGGTACGCCACACCCCATAAACTTAAAACATGGTATCCAGAGGCCTCTGACAGATGCTGGTGATGCAACAGAGAGACAGGCACACTTCTACACATTTGGTGGCAATGCCCAATACTTGAAACTTTTTGGACAGGGGTGAAGGATATCGTACGACAGATAACAGAGACTAGAATCACTTTAGATGCAGCATGCTGCCTACTCCACATTTCTAACTTCCCGTATAGAAGGTACAAAAAATCCTCAACGAAACACTTCCTAAATGCCGCTAAGGCCCTGATTCCGTTATGCTGGAAGAGTACTCATGCTCTTTTGGTAAAAGAGTGGTTGCGAAAAGTCGCCGAGATCTGTCGTATGGAAGATTTACTGGCCCAAACCTCAGATGACATAGAAAGATATCACAAAACATGAACCCCCTGGTTCCATTTCAGGGTTACACCAGCATACGACCAATTAATGAATATTTAATACCCTTGGAGTGCTGGTTTCTATCGACACTCATGTGTAAAACCAAGGCGTGCTATGGTGACCAAGGAGAGAGATATATTATTACTTTATAGACTAACTCTAATCTCTTATTCCTCTTCTACTTTTTCTACTTTCCCTTTATTACTCTATACTTCTCTTTAAATAACAAAAAACATGCTTCTTTTCAAAGAACTCAAAGCTATTTCATAGATATATTAGATGTCATACTAGTTAATTTGATCCAATTATCTAACTGGTTGAAACAAGAGATAACTTTAATAGCAATTTCTTTTCTGTTCAACTCCAGTATGGACTGTAGGCCTACACGATTCATAGTCTGTGTTCCATAATTTAATTCAGATGGTTGACATTATACTTGTTGTTAATTGGATGCTATGGACACATATTTCAGATTAACAATGTAAAGTGGCTTTGATTGTTTAACCTCATTAACCTTTAATAAAACTCATTAATGAAAAAAATAAAATAAACACAGGAAACATGCGCTACTTTACAGGCATACTATAGACACCCCCAGGTACGAAATTTAAAGGAATATTTCACTTTTATTGTTTCACTTTAGGCATTATTAAAATCACTGCTCCCGAAAAAACATTTGTTTTTAAAACTTATTTTTGTATTGATACATGTCCCCTGGGGCAGGACCCGGGTCCCCAAACAATTTTTATGACAATAACTTGCATATTAACCTTTAAAATTAGCACATTAGATTTCTCCCTTTTAAAGGGTGTTCCGTAGCATTTCGAATTTGCCACAAACAACCCCAAAGTTATGTCTGTGTCCAAATATATATATACCTAACTGTACATCTGGGGCATTTTTTTTATTTTTAATGAAGGAATTGTCAAAAACTGTGTATGTGTTTTTATTTTTTTTACTTGGTGATTGGGTAGGGGTACTATATACCCCATACTCATTCACTTGAGGGGGAGGGCAGGATCTGGGGGCCCCCTTGTTAAAGGGGCTTCCAGATTCTGATAAGCCCCCTGCCTGCAGACTCCCACAACCACAGCCCAGGGTTGTCAGGAAGAGGCCCTTGTCCCCATCAACATGGGAAAAAGTGCTTTAGGGAGGCGGGCAAAGCCACCCTGCCCCAAAGCACCCCCCATTTTGAGAGCATGTGGCCTGGTATGGTTCAGGAGGGGGTGCTACCCCCCTTCCTGGCCTGCCGGGCTGCATGCTCGGGTAAGGATCTGGTATGGATTTTGGGGGGGGACCCACATGTTTTTTTTTTTTATTTTGGCATGGGGTTCCCCTTAAACTTAATACCAGGTCCGAAGGGCCTGGTATAGAATGGGGAAGGACCACCACGCTGTTTTTTAACATTTTTGTATTGCTGGAAATGTAAATGTCATTTTTTTTTTCTATACAAATGTCAGTTTTGCTGCAGCAGGTTCTTTACATGGTACAGATGCACCAATTTACAGGCACACTAAGGATACCCCCACCCACTATGTTTAAAGGAATTTTTAATTTTTAAAGTTTCACTTTAGGCATCATTAAAATCACTGCTGCTTTAAGAACAATATTTTAAGCAAAAAAAAAATTGGCATTGATAGTATCAAAAATAATAAAAATAGTAAAAAACTAATGTTTTTGCATTGATAGTATCAAAAATGAAAAAAATAGTAAAAAAAAATAGTAAAAAAATGAAAAAAAATATTGTGAGGCCCCCCATGCATACCAGGCCCTTTGGGGGGACCCCCAGGCCAGGAAAGGGGGAGCGATCAAGTGTCCCCCCTCCTGAACCATGCTAGGCCACCTGCCCAGAATATGGGGGGTGCTTTGGGCAGGGGGGCTGTGACCCCACCACAAAGCACATTGTCCCCATATTGATGGGGACAAGGGCCTCTTCCCGAGAACCCTGGGCAATGGTTGTAGGGTCTGCAGGCATGTAAATCTGTAAGCTCCTTTAACAAGGGGGCCCTCAGATCCCACCCTCCCCTATGTTAATGAATTTGGGGTACATTGTATCCCTACTTATTCACCAAAATAAGTGTCAACAACAAAAAAAAAAACACAAACACAGTTTTTGACAATTCCTTTATTAAAAAAAAAAAACGTTCCCCAATGTAGATACATCGTCAATCACAACAACGCCAGTTGGTTGGTGACATCACCAGGTGACCTGGCCCCACCTATATAATAACTGTCAAACGGCGAAGCAGGTAGATTGTGGTTAGCCTTCATCAAGGGCAGTGTTTTTTTTTTCTTTTTTGCTGTGGCAGTGGCTGCGGGCGTCATGATTGACAATAGATCTACATCAGGGGACATTTTTTTTTTTATTTTTAACCACTTCCTGCCCGCCATATAGCAGAATGACGAGCACAAAGTAGTTAAGTTATCCTGACTAGACAGCATATGACGTCCAGCAGGATAAGCCGCGAGGGCACGCAGCGCAGCAGTCTTTGGTGTGGTGTGTCAGTCTGACACACCACATCACCGATCTCGGTAAAGAGCCTCTGATGTAGGTTCTTTACCATGTGATCAGCTGTGTCCAATTACAGCTGATCACAGTATAGACAGGAAGAGCCCTTTATTGGCTTTTCCTCTACTTATGCTGACAGATGTGAGTAGAGGAGAGCTGATCGGCTGCTCTCTTGACAGGGGGGTCTGCGCTGTTAGATTATCAGATTATCAGTGCAGCCCACCAGGGATGCCCACCCAAGACCACCAGGTATGCTCAGCCATGACCACCAGGGTTGCCAATCAGTACCCATTAGAGGTGCCAATCGGTGCCCATCAGTAATGCCTGCCAGTGCCTCCTCTATCAGTGCTCATCAGTGCCCATCAGTGCGGCCTTTCAGTGCCAATCAGTGTTGCCTATCAGTGCCCATCAGTGCCACCTATGAGTGCCCATCAGTGCTGCCTATCAATGCCCATCAGTGCTGCATATCAGTGCCACCTATCAGTGCCCAGTGCCACCTATCAGTGCCCATTAGTGCTGCATATTAGTGCCTTATCATCAGTGCGCCATGAGTGCCACCTCATCAGTGCCACCTCATTAGTGCCACTTCATCAGTGCCCATCAGTGCCACCTTATCAGTGCCCTGCAGTGCTGCCTTATCAGTGCCCGTCAGTGCAGCCTCATCAGTGTCCATCAGTGAAGGAGAAAACAGTTATTTACAAAACTTTATAACAGAAACAAAGAAAAACTTTTTTTTCTTTCAAAATTTTTGGTCTTTTTTTTATTTGTTTAGCAAAAAATAAAAACCCAGTGGTAATCAAATAGCTCTATTTTTTTTGTTTTGTTTGGGCACAGAGTTGCATAACCGTGCATTTGTCATTTAAAATGTGACAGCGCTGAAAGCTGAATATTGGCCAGCCCAGGGTTGTGGGGAAGAGGCCCTTGTCCCCATGTTGAGGGTATGTGGCCTGGTATGGTTCGAGGTGCTCATTCCCCCATTTCCTGGCCTGCTGGGCTGCATGCTAAGATAAGGGTCTGGAAAGGATTTTTTGGCGTGGGGTTCCCCTTAAATTCCAAACCAGATGTAAAGGGCCTGGTATGGATTGGGGGGATATCCCCATGCCTTTTTTTCACTTTTTTCTATTGCAATGTTTTTTTCTCATTCAGCTGTCAGCAGAGAAGATCACTGATAGGTGATGACTCACCCATTGTTAAAGATGCAGTGGCTGGCTTCCCAGGCCCACTCCTTAACAACTGCTATTCACTGTGCCCTGGTTGAGCAAAGCTTTGCCCAATCAGGGCTTAGAATGCACTGTGCAGCGCAAAGTGCATTATGGGGTACTCAGTGTTTGCCGAATGTGTGAACAGACAATGCTCGGCCAGAACTTTTGCTCTGCGTGAATAGTTGTACCAATTCTATTAAGGAGCGTGGTGACAGCCTCGAGGGGACAGAGGCCTACCTCAGCCTAAGATACAATATACTGTATATTCAAAGGTTGCATTAATAGTAAATATTTAAAAGTAACCTGAGTAGAATCTACCAAGGATCTAACACATGGGATTGCACAGGTATCTCAATAAAGATCAGGGTAAGTGGGCAAGTCTAGTCAGGTGGTTCCAGGGTTCCAGAATGTTGAGGAGTTTGGAAAGACTTTTTCATTGACTGGAGTCCAAATCTTGTTAGGGTTGGTCATAGAATGAGGAGTGGGAGGAGGTTGGATCAAGGCATCATCTGGTAGTAGAGGGAGTCTCAATTCTTTGAAGAAGGCCTCAGCCTCATGGAGATCCCAAAGATGAAATTGAGAGTTGTCCTGTAACTGTGAGTCAAAATGGGAACCCCCAGCGATAGGTGGTATCATGTTGTTGAAGATAAGTCATAACTGGCTGCAGGTTGTGGTGCTTGGCCAAGGTTATAGGAGATAAGTCACCATATATTTGGATCTGTTCTCCTTTAAAATCAATTGTGGATATATTGCGCATAGAATTGAGCAAAGCTTCATTACTAGAATAGTGAAAGCGGATGATGACATCTCTAAGTTTGGAGCCCACTGATAGTTTAGGGCCAAGAGAACTATTGACCAGATCCATGTGTCAGTCTATGTCTGGGACCTGTGGAGCTAGAATAGTGAACAAAGACAGCAAACAATGTTTCAGTTGAGAATTACTGACCGATTTGGGGATGCTGCTAATATGGAGGTTTTGATGACTTTTCCTATTTTCTAGGTCCTCCTGTTGGAATTGAAGTTGGGTAATGGTATGTATTAGGGCCCAATTTCCTCCTCCAGGACATGTACATACTGGATCAGTTAATCAGACTTGGTTTCTAAGTGGTCTGTGCATTCTCCCAGTAAAGTTATTTTGCCCCAAGCTCCTGTGTAATTTTCCAAATTTCAGAGGCAATAGTGTTAGTTATGTTATGAAGTAATGAAAATGGTGTTTAAATGCGCTGTCTCATATGTGAAAAAATACCAACGATGTATACTATGGTTCAACACTGAATATTCAACATGTGATATTAATATCAAAACAATTAAAAACAAGTTCACAAATTAAGTTTCCACGTGTATTCATTCAAGATATTTGTTCAAATCTTGTTCCAACAAAATATTTATACTGTGCACTGATCCCAGTGACAAAATAACGATCAATCCATGATCCAGATATAAAGATTAAATGTGCCTGTTACCAGATCCACATGATCTCTATATTATTGGAGATCATGATACGTCTGAGGTGAACAAATATCAGATGTAAAGCCTCATCCAATGTGTACTCTGACCTCTGTGATGGATGGATCAGACAGCCTGCAGATCAATGTCTCAGCCCACCACACTCAGATCCAGACTCACTCTGCACTTTCCACTTGATATATGTATTGGATTAAGAACAGAAGGAAGGCTCATCGCATAATATATAAAACATGTGGGATTTATTGAGCTAAAATATGCACTTACAGCAGAGTGAAGTAAAACAAGCAGTAGAGGGAGGATAATCCAACCTAGGGATCAGGGGCGTAACTAGAAATCAAAAAGCAGATGGCGCAGCACTAAAAATGCATATCAGATATGAAACAGCTGAGAATAAATATCCTATACAGAATCAAAACACTGAACAGTCCATAAATAGTCCTTATGTGAGGTAAAACAGCATGCTTGTAGAAAGGTGACAATTCGATGATCCCACCACCAAGGTTCAGATTGGCCTCTCACCTGATGGAATGGACCCTTTAATTATAGAGGGTCACAAAGCGCATTCCCATAAGGGTCAAGCAAGGTACGGCATACACAGATCTCCGTCAGGACCTCAAGTCAGGATACTCAGATGTGGCAGTGCATATAAAATAAAATGGCAAAAAATAGTGCTCTCTGTATGTATAAACATTTATTGTAAAAAGATAAAATACAGCACTCACATAAAAGGCACTCGACTAGTGCAAGTAAACCAGCTCAAGCAGTAGTGACAGACAGCATGAATGAACAGCACAGAGGATGCGCGATGGCCGCGGGTGACATCACGACGTATCCTCGTTCTGGACGCGATGCGTCCCAGTGGGCGGGGACTTCATCAGCAGATGAGGACACGACGTGGGCAACCGCGCTTTATACTAGGTGAATAACCATGATGATGGTAAACAAGGTCTACATCACCGGAACCGGAACTCAATCCGGAAGTGTCCCCTTGCTTAGCAAAAAAGATGAAACGCAAACGAGTCACCAAATTTGTGGGAGATAAAAAACTAAAAGCATATAAAATTAGACTATGTGATAAAATATATATCATAAATGCAGCAGACCTCAACGGTAGAGCAATCATATTGCAAAACAATAACACAACGTGAGTCATCCGCGGCCATCGTCAACCTTATGATAATTTTAACGGTCAGATATAAAACAATTGGTATCGAAATCCACGTTTAACCCTTCAGGGCAAAGAACTCTAGTCTCGAAGATCCAATACGATTCCCTTTTACTAAGTTGTCTTATAAAGTTACCTCCCCTCCAGTGCTTAGTAACCCTTTCAATGCCCCAAAATCTCAAACTTTTCGGATTCTGTTGATGATAAAGTTTAAAGTGTCTAGAAACATTGTGAGATTTGAGGCCTTTTTTAATATTGTTAACATGCTCGGCTAACCTCACATGTAAGGGTCTGGATGTTCTCCCAATGTACTGGAGCCCACAACCACACTCCAGCATATACACAACCCCTACAGTTTCACAGGTGATGAGTTGCTTAATCTCGTATTCCTTATTAGTGGCAGATGCCAGAATTTTTTTTCTTTTCTTAACATTTCCCTTAGCATGCTTGCAGGGGATACATTTACCACATGCGTAAAAGCCCCCTAAAAAGGAGAACAACCTGTCAGACCTGGGGACTGGGGGGTTTAAAACACTAGGGGCCAAACGGTCCCTTAGTGATGGGGCTTTTTTGTAAATAAATTGAGGACAATCAGGTAGAACCGGGCCTAATATTTTATCTTGTTTCAAAATGGGCCAGTTTTTTTGTACAACTTTCTCAAACATGCAATATTGTACTTTATAGTCAAGCACCATCTTAAAATGATGACTATCTCCTGCGGGGTTTCTCGTGGTGTCGGCAACTAATGTACTCCTGTCCATGGATTTAACTCTAGTCATTTCATCCTCCAACTTAGGACGATCGTAGCCTTTTTGCCCAAATCTAGATGTAAGGATACAAGATTGTGTAACAAAATCTTCCCCTGACGTGCAATTTCTTCGCAACCTAATATACTGACCCCTGGGGATATTGCACAACCAGGACTGGTGGTGACAACTACCCGGGGGATGTATGAATTGCGATCAGTGGGTTTGAAGTAATTGGTCATTTTAAAACGATCATGTGTAATGTTGATAGTCAAATCCAAAAACACAACCTTTTCAGGGTCGATAGTCCAAGTCAAGGTTATGTTCTTTGTATTATTATTGAGACTTTCAATGAAGGTATCGAGTTTGTCTCTATCACCACTCCATATGAGAATGAGATCGTCAATAAATCTCCGGTAGCAAATAAGCTCTGGTGGCCAGTTTAAAAATACAGCTTCTTCCTCCCAGTGGACCATAAAAATATTAGCCACACTGGGAGCAAAGCGAGCCCCCATAGCAACTCCCCTTGTTTGTAAATAAAAATCCCTATTATACCAAAAATAGTTCCTCGTTAAGCAAAAATCAAGACAACCTAAAAGATACTCTTGATGTCTTCCCGAAAGTGATGATGAGGACAGGGCCCATTCAATAGATGACATGACATCCTTGTGTCCTATAATGGTATACAGTAAACTAATGTCCGCTGTTACCAAAAAAGTGGGGGGTGAGCATTCCAAGGTCTCAAGAATCTGGATGATGTGTTTCGTATCCTTAAGGAAGGCAGGGGTTTTGGTCACAAGCGGCTGCAGGAAGAAATCAATATATTGCCCAAGTCTCGCGGACACTGAATCGATCCCATTAACAATAGGTCGCCCAGGGGGATTGACAGTGTCTTTATGAATTTTATAATAGGGGTTCTACAAAACAAGGGATCCAAATACATAGCTTCTTTCTTATTCAGGATCTTTTGCTCCTTACCATCCTCTATAATGGAATGTAATTCATCCTTAAATAACAACATGGGATCTTCACTAAGTGTGCAATACGTTTCTTGATCTGAAAGTAAGCGACTCATTTCTGTATGATAATACTCCTTACTTAGAATAACGAAGCCACCCCCTTTGTCGGTGGGCCGTATCACAATATCTTTCCTTTCCGCTAGTGATTGTATCCCACACCTAATAAACAGGGGATCAGAAATTTTCTTAACCTGGAGTTGGTTCAAGTCGTGAGAAACCATGTTTTTAAACACTTCTAAAAATGTATTAACTGTATTCTGTGGATTAAACGTGGATTTATTCCGTAACGTAGAATGATTAGAGACAAGGGATCTAGTTCTCTGTTGTGGTTGAGATAAAAAATATTTCTTCATATTAAGAGTTCTAACAAATTTCTGAATATTGAAGTAGGTTTCAAATTTGTTAAGGTTTTTTATGGGCGCAAATTTCAAACCTCGATCTAAAACCTTAATTTCATCTTCATTCAGCCTGACTTGACTGAGGTTATATATACCAACCCCTAGCGTGGTTTGGGCCTTTTTTGTTCTCCTGCCCCCTCTCCTTCCTCTCTTTCTTTTCACTTGCGCGGGCCAGCGTTTGGAGGAGTGTATGGTGCGGGCTGTCTCCATGGATCTCCTCGATAGGGTTGATAAGGGGGGGGGTTCCTCTGTTCCCCCCGCTGACCTAAAAAACCTTTCTCATTATAAGGGGTGTGGTCAGCCAAAGGAGTAAACCGGTTGGATGTGGGAATAAATTCATTATGAGATGGGTAGGAACCTCCTCTTTCGAATTGGACCCTACTATTCTCATAACTAGAATAACCACTCCTACGATAAGGTGTCTCCTGAGAATTGTGAGGCCTATTATTGCCTCTACCCCTCCCTCTAAAATTCCCTCTCTTATTATTCTTTTTCTTATGGCCATAAGAGTTTTGATAAGGTGCAGCCCCCACTGGGTGTTGATGGCCATACTCATAGATGGGGTTATTTCTAGGAACATCATTATCAATAACATCTGTAGAGGCTTGAGTGCGCCCGGGGGCTGAGGCAGAATCCTCAGGGACTGGGGTGTTTTGCCATTTGAAAATAATCCCTCCCTAATAAATTTTTTCTTTTTCTTGTTTTGTGTTTCCAAATCCCACTTAGTAAGCTTAGTTTTAAGTTCCCCAGACAGTCTGATGAACTCATCATTGTCTTTGAGAAATTCAATTTTCTTAGTAATTTCAGCAATCTGAGAGTCAAGAATAGCCATTCTCTTCCTCTTATGGATTAGAAGAAACTCCAATAGTTCAAAACCTTTTTTGACAAAAAAATCACTCCATTCAGACATGGACTGAACATCAGTCAAACCATCGTTGGGGGGTAAATCCCACCTCAAACGCCTGGGTATGAGTCTGGCAGTAAGATACTGCTCAAATGATGGGATGTCCCACCAGGTTTTAATCTTTTTTTCATAGATGTAACCTAATTTCCTAAAAGACTGTGGTAAATCATTAGTAGGTTCTAAAGTGGGATTCCTGGAAAACACTTCATTTATCTTGATATCCCGTTTCTCAAAATAATTGAAAACTTCCATAACGCCGCTAATGAAAATTGCACAAATGACTAAATAAAAAATACAATCAGCGCGTAATGGCACATAGAATACAGCAGCTGTACACCAGGGTCAAAATTCAAATCCCTTAAAGTAAATCAAAAAGCAGATGGTGCAAAAATGCATATCAGATATGAAATGGCTGAGAATAAATATCCTATGCAGAATCATAACACTGAACAGTCCATAAATAGTCCTTATGTGAGGTAAAACAGCATGCTTTTTTACTCAGTGAGCACTATTTTTTGCCATTTTATTTTATATGCACTGCCACATCTGAGTATCCTGACTTGAGGTCCTGACGGAGATCTGTGTATGCCGTACCTTGCTTGACCCTTATGGGAATGCGCTTTGTGACCCTCCATAATTAAAGGGTCCATTCCATCAGGTGAGAGGCCAATCTGAACCTTGGTGGTGAGATCATCGAATTGTCACCTTTCTACAAGCATGCTGTTTTACCTCACATAAGGACTATTTATGGACTGTTCAGTGTTTTGATTCTGTATAGGATATTTATTCTCAGCCGTTTCATATCTGATATGCATTTTTAGCGCTGCACCATCTGCTTTTTGATTTACTTTAAGAGATTTGAATTTTGACCCTGGTGTACAGCTGCTGTATTCTATGTGCCATTACGCGCTGATTGTATTTTTTATTTAGTCATTTGCATAACTAGAAATAGCAGGGCCCCATAGCAAAATGTTGTATGGGGCCCCCCTGCAAACAGCCCCCCTCCCCACAGCTGCCCTAGTGTCAATGCAGCGTGACCTGTGCCACATACAGCGTGACCTGTGCCCAATGCAGCATGACCTGTGACCAATACAGCGTGACCTGTGACCAATACAGCGTGACCTGTGCCCAATACAGCATGACCTGTGCCCCATACAGCGTGACCTGTGCCCACTGTGTCACTGGGAGCAGTGCACAGTATAAATATTTTGTTGGAACAAGATTTGAACACACATCTTGAATGAATACACATGGACACTTAATTTGTGTACTTCTTTTTAATTGTTTTGACATTAATTTCACATGTTCTAATTTCAGTGTTGAACCTCAGTATACTTCAATGGTATTTTTTCACATATTAGACAGTGCAAATCTTTTATATTGTAGCACCTTTTTTGTTATTTCCTAGTATTCAATGAGTAGTAAAAGTGCAGCAGTCTTTATCATTTATTCAGCGCAAGATTTTTCTTTGTTATGTTATGAAATAATGCTTGCAATTTCTTCTCCAGCACCTCTACATTTAAGTACGGTACCTGAGGGATTAATGGTGGCTTCGGAGAATCTGTGTCTGCTGCTTCCAGGACTGGGAGATCAGCACTGCACTTGCCTTAAAAATGTCCAAATAGAACCAGAGAGGTAACATGTTTCAGCCTAGGTTCACACTGATGCGATGCAGGAACCAGTGTGATTACATTGCTAGTTCCCGCATCCCATCTCTCCCGCAGTCAGTTCACACTGCCTTCTGCGAACCGCTGTAGGTGTCATTACATTGTTAATGACACCCCCAGATCGGTTCACAGATTGCAGTGTGAACTGCAACCTCACACAGGAATTGGATCGCATAGGTGAGAACACCCATGCAAAACGATTTCAGTGCGGGGGGGTCCCTGCACTTTTTTTCCCTGCAAATCTAATACGAGCTCAGCCATACAACTGTATGGCTGAACTTGCATCTCACAGACATCGCATGTAATCGATGGGTGCGAATTACATGCAATGTCTGTGATCGCAGTAGTGTGAATCTGAGCTAAAGGAGCTTGTACTGAGGAAGTATGGAGATTTATATGACCAATCTCTTCTTCTGAAAATGCTAGTTTTCTTGCTGTCAGCCTAATACAATGATTTCAGTATTTGTTAAGTCATTGCCACAAGTATCCTGCTAAAACATTTGACTATCTACATTTCTTTCAGTACAGGTTTTCTTTAAAGTGTAAGTTCACTTTTACAGAAAATCTGTAAGGTGAACTTACACTAGACTCTGTCCCCATCACACCCGGTCCCTCTAACCTGGAGAGCGACAATTTTCGATTCTGAAGCACGCTATCGCTGCTTTACCAGTCAGAAGATTTGAAATCCCTGCAGCTTTCTCTCCTCTTTGCCCGTGAAGAGGAGAGTATTTCTAAGACCTGGACCAGTGAGGCAGCTATACAAGGTCTTATAGCAGGAGATCGCTCTGGGCTCCAGGTTAGCAGGACTGGGGGGGGGGGATGCTGTGTTAGTTCACCTTCACAGGTTTTTTTGTAAAGGTGAACTTACCCTTTAACATTGTATTTACATTTGTAATGCAGAAAAAAGAAAAATGTACTAGTTACTTACTGGTAACTGTCTTTCTAGGAAATCTTCCATGACGGCACACCTGAGAGATGAGAGGCTCCTCCCCACAGGAAACACAATCAATCAACAGCTGTTTTAAGTCCACACCCCTCCCCCTGATCCTCAGTTTGTAGAGAAGTAACTCCTGAACCTGGTTCACAAGGGAAATCATTCCTCATAGGCACTCACCTTCTAGTGTTCTAAAATTTTCCCTCCTCCGACGGGTGGGAAGTAGACCTGCCGTCCTGGAAGATTTCCTAGAAAGACAGTTTCGGTAAGTAACTAGTACTTTTCTCAAGTCATCTTCCAGGACGGCACACCTGAGAGGATAATCAAGTAACTCAGGCCTACCTTTAGGGTGGGACCACTGCAAGACCCTCTTGGCGAACCTCGGTTCTGCAGTGAGCTTTACCTTCACTCCATATGCTTGATGAAGGTATCTTAGCTGGATCATGCGGCTGATCTGCCGGTCTACTCCACCGGTGTCCTTGCCTTCTCTGCTTCGGATGCAGGATCTAGGTGGAGTGGGCTCTTAAAGATGGAATCAGAAAACATGTTAAACTTGTAGGTTATCAATGTTGCCTGTCACACATCTAACAACAATGGCCTATTCTGCCTATAGGTGCTCCTTAGAACCACTAAAAAGATTAATCGGAGACCTGTGTTGTAAGACAAGGACATTACATTGATCAATAAGGGGGCCTGTCTTAACACAACCCTGTCCAGGGAAATAAAACTGCCAAGAAAGGGGGCCCCTGACAGACAACCTTTTTTGTTCATTTTTATCTTTACGTCAGCAAAGAGTGAAGGGAAACCTACTTAAGGGAAATAGATTTAACAAAAACGTAATCCCTGGGTTTAAGGCATGCCCAATCTATAGTTTTACTTACGCCTGAGAGCCTACTCAGGAGATTAACATCCGTAGCAGGAGAAGAACACTCATACTGCTACATCTAATTTTGCTAGAAGGGCAAAATGAAGGCCATGCACCGAGCTGTAACCTATTTGGTCGGGTATACATCTTTATACTTCATCTTCAGGCCATAAAACTCCTCTGTGACATGCAAGAGAGGGTGAAGAAGGGAAGCGCCACCTCTGAGGATAGCAGCCGCCTTCTAGATCCATTGCTCCATCAACCTACTTCACACAGTTTGAACTGCTACATCTTTATTAACCCCTGGACTGCCAACCCCTTTTAATCATGTAATCTCATATCCATATGCTTCTAACTGCCAGACCCTCATTAACCCCTGGGCTACTAACATTTTGGCCATGGACTATATGCCTGGCCAATCTGATTAATATTGTATACTGTATATGCGCTTGAAGTTATTATTATCTTTATCTGTTGTTATTACTTGCTTTAACTGAGCAGCTATACTGTGTTACAGAAAAAACCTCCTTTTATTTGATTAATTAATGTACTATAATTGCTTCTATGGATCTCCTTAATGCCATTGAAGACAACAAACATATTGTCTTGGAGGAGTTCTTTGCCCTTTTTCCCACCCATTTTTTTAAAAAAGATAGCCCCATTGCAGACTCCAAGACCCCCACCTCCAAACTATGCACCCTTTTTAAAAAACTTGAGGACTTAATCTCCACTGCCAACCAACAGTGGTGGGATAAGTTTTTTCTACAATTATATATTTCACATAAAATTTCCCCTAGAGGGCTTAGGGTCCTTAAAGAGTGTGCCTTCCTCGACCCAGATCTACATACAGAATGGGCACACATATCCGAGTTCTGCACAACCAAATGGATGAGTGTCATCATCCAACAAAGAGAAAGAAAATACACAGCCCTGAAAGACAAAATTATCACTCTTTGCCAAACCATTTGTGATACCATTACTCACCTACCACACACATGGTTCTGCATGCTAAAAAGGAACACAATTAGAAATGAGGATTACACCATTGCCAATAAACTTGACAAATTTAGAAGGGACCTGTTTGACTATAACAACAACCAAATATTTACCTGGAAAAGGAAGAAATACCCCAGCCTTAATCCAGGTCCCGGTCCCCGCCCACTCATGTCTATCCCGCCACAGGGAAGCCTCTTCAGATCCCATCAAGCACCAAAACCCCTGGTGCCTCATTCATCTCCACACCCGCCCAAACCCGGGCCGATGTCCCGGTATACCCCACTACTTCCCATTGGACCTAAACCACTCACCCCCAAACCTAAACGCCTCAAGAACAGACTCTATAAAGCTCGCACAGGCCCCACCCAGGCACAGATACCGTCTACCAATCATAACCACTAGACACAACAACCTGCCTCTACCCAAGGTCTAGACCCCACAGATGTTTCCCGACGCAACTCAGCGCCTATCTCTGGCCCAATAAGTATACTTTCTGATGATTCACATAGGATTACCCATGATCACCCTGATACCACCAGTGAATCGCAGTCATTAGCCTGGATAGAGAATCTCCCTCTCACGCAATTACAGAGTTCCAAACCCCCGCTGAAAATAGCCACCAGTCTAGAAAATGATTTTTTAGCACTTACCCCCCCCGCCGCTCCTCACAAAAAGAAAACACGTAGAAGAGGACGGAGGGGGGGACGAAGGAGAAAAAAAGTCAGTAAAGATGCGGAAACTGTAAAAATCTATAATCTATCACATACTTCTTTAACCGCATATGACCTATCCCTCCTCAGAAAGGGGCTCACCTTTGCCCCTACCATGCAGCCCAACAGTTTTACACTATTCAAAGACCTCAACAAATACATCAGAGACCTTACAGTCCAGAGATATTTCAATATCCAATCATCTAAACAAACCTCCACGTCTGATATCGTCAACTCTGTTTCATGTCCCACAAACCTTGATTCACCTGACGAATCAGACAGACCCGCCCTTGCCCTACTTGAGGAGTTATATGCCGAAAATTACAACGCTGACCTTGAATGGCTCACCCAACATGGTTCTACCTCACCCCCAATCCAACATACCTCACTACGTCCCAAATCCATCTTTAACCCAACATCCAACAAGGGTCCGTATTTACAAACTTTCTACCAGGTAGTCTATACAGACCTCACTAATATGTGCAATCACACCTCCAAACATACCTATATCAAATCCAACCTTTCCCCATTAGAACGCAAGGCCCTGGAACAGCTGACACACAACGAATCCATTGTCATCAAACCTGCGGACAAAGGGGGTAGTATAGTCATCCAGGACAAAGAAGATTATTTACTCGAATCACGCAGACTACTTTCTGATTTCAACACCTATGCTAGGCTCCCCAGTGATCCCACATCCCAGTTTTCATTAGAAGCAGCTACACTCATTAATAAAGCCCTTACTGACCAAATCATTTCCAAATCTAAAGCTTCGTTCCTAAAGAAAAACTTCCACAAAGTTCCGTACTTCTACCACCTACCGAAAATTCATAAAGATCTCACCTGTCCCCCAGGCCGTCCCATAGTAGCTGCCATGGAGAGTGTCACTAGTGGCTTCTCCATATATATTGACCAATTCCTCCAACCCCTAGCACAGAACCTCCCTTCCTATATACGGGATGGACCCCATTTACTCGAGATGCTCAAACCCTATACATGGCATAAGAACTACTGGTGGCTTTCACTCGATGTGTCATCACTTTACACATCGATACCCCATGATATAGGAGTCAGGGTTGTCGGGCATTTTTTGGCCAACGATCCCCTCATTAACCCCCGGCAAGCTAATTTCATATTAGAAGCCCTAACCTTCTGCCTCAAACATAACTATTTTGAGTCAGAGGGTACACATTACCTTCAGATCAATGGTGCAGCTATGGGGGCCAATTTTGCCCCCAGCTACGCCAATCTCACCATGGGATACTGGGAACATATGTACCTCGCAGCAGACCACCCCTTTGCCGCAAACATAATATACTATGGTCGATATATTGATGACATAGTTATCATCTGGGATGGTACACTCGATGGCATACTCACCTTTGTCCAGCATTGTAATACCAACATCTTAGGCCTATCATTCACCCATGTGGCTGATCCTGATACTCTGGCATTCCTAGACCTTGAACTTTGCCATGACAATGAAACCATTTATGCCAAAAATTTCATCAAACCCACTGCGGGCAATTCCTTCATACATTATACTAGCTGCCACCATCCCAGATGGGCGAAACTGCACCAGAGACTCAGACTACGAAGCCCATGGTCTACTCCTATCAAAAAAATTTCAAGAAAAAGGATATCCTGCTCCTCTCATAGAGGCAGCCTTCAACAATTACCGCAAGCCACAGAACGATCGTCATAACTCCTCTCCCGTTGCCAAACAACCAACCCGCTTCATCACACAGTTCCACGACAAACATAAGAGAATGGAAAAAATACTAGAGTCACACTGGTCCATTCTCCTGGAAGACCCCCATTTGAAAGCTACAGTTGGGACAAAGGCAAAAGCTATACCCTCAAGGAATTTTTCAACTGCTCTACGGACTTTGTTGTATACTGCCTGACCTGTCCCTGTGGACAATTCTATGTTGGCCGCACCATAAGGGCACTCAGAGCACGATTTGGGGAACACAGGTGCTTCATCGAAAAGGGTCGTGACCACCATAGCGTCCCCAAACATTTTCTTACACACCACGGCCGGTCCACTGTAGGCCTAAGCGTGTGGGTCATTGAGTCCATCCCTGCTACATTCCCTACAGCTGAACGCTTCAAACGCCTGTGCCAACAAGAAACCTACTGGATCTATTCCTTGGGCACCCTTACACCCGGTGGGCTTAACGAAGAAATTGAGGTTCACACACTGTTATGAGCCACTTTGCCATCCAGCCTCCCCCACATCCCCCCTCCATTTCCCCTTCCCTCCATCCAGCCTCCCCTACGTCTCTCCCCCATGTCCCTCCCCTCCTTTCCCCCCCCCCTTTCTTCCCCCCCCAAAATACCCCCCCTTCCAGCTTCCCACCCCCCGCAACCCCCCGCCCCGCCAACTTGCCCAAGCCCCAGTTTATCCCTCTTTAAACTTTGTACATTCCTATATACTCACGTATCACACCGTGCGCAGGCACATGCATACTACTGTACTTAAATATATTGTATTATATATATTTTTTTGTCTTTATTTTTATACAAATGCATATATGAGATCTTTTAAGTATAGGGTAATTCCTTTTTGTATTTTATTTAATAAAGATGTGTGTACGTGTACATGCATGTATATGTGTGTGCATGCATGCTTGTAACACATATTAGCTTCATATAATGACAATTCCCTCCACACACATGATTCCCTTCCCCTCCCCCCCCCTTCCTCTTTTTCTGAATTTGATTTTATATTGAATTTTTTTATTGACTTTTTATTTGACTTTCATTGATTTTTTACTGACTTTTTCATAATTGATTGTTTACTTAATTTATTTATATGTATTATACTTGATATGCATCAACATTTTCTCAACCATCATGCGCCCTCCTTCCATGTGTCATTCTATTTGTGTTCCTTCCCCTCCCCCACCTCAGTACGGTCTTTCACAAATTACGTTTCACATCCCCTCCCTCTCCTCCTCCCTTTAGCCCACCGCACTGTAATACTCCATCCCAGAGCTGTGCTATCAGCCGGCGCTGAGCCTTGTTGTCCCACAGCGCCGGCATATAAATAGCACAGCATCTACACACTGCCCTTTCAGGCCTATTGAAGGAGCAGCTGCTCCGAGCGCGTAGCCTATCCACAGACTCCCTCACAGCTAGTATCCTCCCTCCATGTGAGCCCTCCCCTCGGAGTGTACCCGGAAGCCGGAAGCCGCTGAACAGCCCGTGACGTCACGCACACCCTCTGTGCACTCCACGCTGGCCCCAGCCTCCCCCTGATGGCCACAGGACGGACCATCTGCTGAACAGCTTCTCTTACAGCCTTACACCGCTGACACATCACCCAGACTGGAGCTCGAGGAACTCACCAGGATCATCCCCACCAGGAACCCACCAGGATCATCCATCTACAGATGAGCCCTTTTTAATCATGTCTTTTGTAAGTGTTTTTAAACTTTGTGTCATTAAAAGTATTCACTAATACTGCACTCAGGTGGCGCTTCCCTTCTTCACCCTCTCATAAAACTCCTCTGAACTGAACTTCCTAAGTTCTTATTAAACAGGGCGACTCATTATCGCCTTCCTCCAGTGACCCATAACTCTACTAGGCTTCAACCTACCTGCGGCCAATATGTAAGCATTAAGACACAAACACACCTTAAATGCTGCGCATTTCTGAAGTGCAGCTAGCTAGGTCATAACTGGTAAATACAGAAAGGACGGGAACCCCCTTTTACAGTGGTGTTTTTCTGATGTACAGCTAAACAAGGCCATAAAGAGAACACAGAAAGACCCAAACTTCTATGTTGCGTATTTATGACGAACCACCAAGTACAGTTATAGGACAATTCTTCCTGTTATGCAGTTCTGTAGTGCAGTTACATAGAACCAACACAGAAAGAACACAAGCAACCTACAGCATTGTGTTTTTCTGAAGTGCCATAAGGTAAGGCAATATAAAACAGAAAGCACCAACAAGCTTCAATGTTGAGTATTTCTGCTGTGCAGCAACATAAAAACAAAGAAACAACAGACAGCCTTTACAGCTGCGATCTTTCTGGTCTACTGCAAAATAAGGCAATAACTCCACAATGAGTATTCCTGCTGCGTAGCAAAACCTCAACCAGAAGGGACAGATAAGCTTAGGGTTCCCACACCCGTGCAACCCAACCTGCCACTTGGGACTGCAAGACACATGAGAAGTCATATACTATGGCTTCCAAAGGGTACCATTCGTGACTGTGCGACTCCAGGTCGCAGCGTCTCCAGCAGTCCCTGCTTAAAGGAACCACAGACCGCAAGATTACACAGGTTGCAGGAAAAGCAGTTTTCAGGTCGAACAAACAAAGGGTCCCCATGCTGTGGCTCGCTGGAGGAGTGCAGCCAACAACCCCCTACTGTGTATACCTAAGAAACAGCAAGGAAGATCAATGAGAAACACCACTTACTGCTGTGCCTTTCTGATATACGGACAATAAGGCAGTAAATATAGGACATACAGGACACAAACAATGTTCAATCTTTGTGTATGTCTGATGTGTATCATATACCAATACTGAGCAGAGATGCCATCACCCTCAATGTGTCTCCCTGCTGAGCAACAAAAACAAATCAGAAAAAGACAAACAACCTTCACTGTTGTGTCCTTTCTGATATGCAGCCAATAAGGCAGTAAATGTAAGACATAAAGGACAGACAACCTTCAATCTTGTATGTGTCTGATGTTCAACAACAATTTTGAATAGAGATAGCACATCCATATTCAAGTGATTTGGCATGCGACTCAACATGTCAAATCGCATGCCTAAAATCGGCAGCCATTGCCGTTAATAGCACTGTCTGAATCAGCACGGGCCACTTTGTGGTGCTGCACCGATTACCAATGGCAGTATGTGTACTACCCATGGCACAGGTTCAATTTGTATTTTCCAACAAAATCAGGACCATCCATCTTCACTGCTGCCTTTCTGATAAGCAACCAACAAGGCAGTAATACAGGACCCACAGACAGACCTCAATCGTGTATATCTCTGATGTGCAACAATCTAACAATTCTGAATAGAGATAGCACATCCATATTGAAGCGATGTGAGTGTTGAGTCGCATGCCTAAAATCTTCAGCCATTGCCGTTAATAGCACTGTCTGAATCAGCACGACGCCACCTTGTGGTGCTGTACCGATTACCAAAGGCAGTATATGTACTACCCCTGGAACAGGTTCAATTTGTACTTCTGTTATGGAGCCCGACAAATCAGGACCATCAATCTTTCCTGCTGCCTTTCTGATAAGCAACCAATAAGGCAGTAATACAGGACACAAAAATCCCACAGACAGACCTCAATCTTGTGTAGGTCTGATGTGCAGCAATATAATAATTATGAGCAGAGATCCACAAAACCAGAAAGTACAGACCACCTTCCCTGTTGTATTTTTCTGATCTGTAGCCAAACAAAGCAGTACCTTTAGGATATAAAGGACACCAAACAAGTTTCAGTGCAGTGCATTTCTGATGTACAGCAATATACCCCTTATGAGCAGAGATGTCACAAATCTCAATTTGTACTTTTGTTGTGCCACCAAATACCCCAGCAAGGACAAACCTTCACTACTGAGGTCTACTGGTGAGCAGCCAAGAAGGAGTCATGGTGTATTCCTTTATGAAATAACCAAACAGGGGCAATTTATTTCATAGGCCTAGCCTGGGCTGTAGATACTAATCCTTCACCACCAGTGAAGGAACCAATCCTTAAATGGTTGGACACCTTACTATACTAGCTGTTGTCCTACCTTACCTCCGTAGACTGAGCAAACGCTAGCCAGCTCATACACGGGTAGGGCTGATTAGTAACTAAAGTCTCAATGAGCCCAGCCCTAGAGACCAATTTAAGACCTCTAGAAAGGGTGGTTACCAATTTAGCCTGGAGGTAAATAGCCACCTGCAGGCCTTAAACAAGCAATCATATAGCTATCTAGCTCTTGCATATGCCTGCACAGAAAATCCTTAATCAAAGGTTATAGGAAAACGATTTATGGTAAATCGCTTTTAGATCTGTCACTGAGTGGACCAACCAACAAAAAGGTTTTTCTTACCTCCTGCATTATAATATAACTGCAATGTAAAGGTGGAGTGGGAGGTTGGAGCTTATGAAAAGTTACCCATAGCAAGCAACCCCCAAAAGAAGGATCTGTCACAAAGGAACCCCTACTGTGCCACACAGAAGCTTGGTCCCTGCCACATTGTTGAAAGTTAGGTCAGCTTTTAAGCATCTTGGAGCAACTTCAGATTCCTAGCAGCTGGGCTAATAGGGCCAGATAACCTAGTGCACCTGCTGAGCAAGGGAGCTTACTCCTGAATCCTTCAACCATTGCACCATTAATAACTTGTTCAGTGGTATACCTGGCCAGTAAGGAACTCTTTGTTCTACCAGGTCACCCCCTTTGCTATATTCACCCCTACTAATGTACCACAACCGGGTATGTAGGGAGAGGCTGGCAACCTACTGTTGTGATGACCACAGTGTCTCTGCTATAAGAGGAAGCTGTGGCTGGTGGTTTTTAGCAGTAGCTTCTGGGCTATTTTGTTATGGAGACCCCAGGTCCTGCACTGCACCACTCAGTAAATATAGGTGGAAGGGGAAAAAATGCCTTACCTACCTCTTTCCCATCTGAGGTGGTTTAGGCACACTCGCTCCTCTGCACCACGTGTCCACCATACAGCATCTCTGATGTAAGAGGGAGCTGTGGCTGGTGTTTTTAGCAAAAGCTTCTGGGCTATTTGAATCCAGACAGGGCCGGACTGGGAATAACATCCAGCCCTGGAAAAAATTTCATACCAGCCTCACAGCATTAATAAACCAGCGCAACAGCATAACGTCATTGATTTCTTGTTCATGAAAGGGAAAACCATAAAATGCACATTTGAAGAGTGTATTATATATAGATAAGACAGATATGAAATCACATAGGGCTTTATATATATATATATATATATATATATATATATATATATATATATATATATATATATATATATATATATATAAAAGCAAATTCCAGTTAAAAGTGGTAAGTGATCAATCATCAAGGGGGACCCCAGGAACTCAGAACGTGGGAGGGGGGGGGAACCACCTTCCGCAGAAAGAATACACTAAGGTAAGGGGGGTGGGTTACTGATATAAGGCTGTGCTTTATATCAGTGCCCCCTTACATTATCGTATTCACTCCCCCCTTACATCAGTGACCCCCCTTCAGACTGGCCTAGCGGTGCTGTCACTGACCTCCTCTCAGGTGCACCATGCAGGGCTCAGTCAGTCGGCTCCAGCTCGGCGGCTCTGGTTTTATCTTATAGTCTCCTCTCCACAGTCCACACTTGTCTGACTTCTCCCATTTCCCCCATCCCAGCGGCACTCCAAATCTTGACTCCTCTCCAGACTCCCTCAGAGACTGTAGACATGATACAGGAGATGGTCAGAGACTGCAGACATGATACAGGAGCTCAATGCAGCCTCACCAGTGCCCATCAAATGCAGACTCACCAGTGCCCATCAAATGCAGCCTCATCAGTGCCAATCAAATGCAGCCTCACGGTGCCCATCAATGCAGCCTCACTGTGCCCATCAATGCAGCCTTACTGTGCTCATCAAATGCAGCCTCACTGTGCTCATCAAATGCAGCTTTACTCTGCCTATGAATGCAGTCTCACTGTGCCCATGAATGTGGCCTCACTGTGCCCACCATTGCAGCCTCACTGTGCCCATCATTGCAGCCTCACTCTGCCCATCATTGCAGCCTCACTGTGCCCATCAATGCAGCCTCACTGTGCCCATCAATGCAGCCTCACTGTGCCTATCAAATGCAGCTTTACTGTGCCGTGAATGCAGTCTCACTGTGCCCGTGAATGCAGTCTCACTGTGCCCAGGAATGCAGCTTCACTGTGCCCATCATTGCAGCCCCTCCTGTGCCCCATGGCCCAGTCTGCAGTCCCTGTCTGTGGGAAGGTGTGTTGTTGATGCTCGGTACGGTACCTTGCATGCCAGCAGGATATCCATGATGGCCAGCAGCAGGCAGGGTCTGTGCTCGTTTTGGATGGGGACAGTGCTCCTTCCAGAGGATCTGTTTGCTGTGAGATGGAGTGGTCCCTGGCCACCTGCACCTTCAGCCATCCTCATTTTCCGGCCCCAGTCAGCCTGTCCTCTGGTCCTGGGGAAGTGGAGAGCACTGGGTGGGAGCTGGAAAGAAGGGGGAGCAGAGAGTACTGGCGGGGTTGGAGAGCACATGGATGGGGGCAAAGAGCAAGGGGGAGTGGAGATCACAGGGGTGGGGAGCGGAGAGTGCTGGGGGGGGACTTAAGAGCACTGGGGGTCCAAAAAGAACAGGGGTGGAGAGCACTGGGGGGGCTAAGAGTGTGGGGTGGCAAAGAGCACTGGGGGGGGCAGAAAAACAGGGGTGGAGAGCATGGGCGCTGGAGAGCACTGGGGGGTACAAAGAGCAGGGGGGGCTTGAGAGCACCAGTGGGGGCCAGAAAGAACAGGGGTGGAAAGCACGGGGGACTGGAGAGCACTATGGGGGGCGGAGAACACTGGCGGGGTTCGAGAGCACATGGGTGGGGGCAAAATGCAGGGGGGAGTGAAGAGTACAGGGGTGGGGAGCAGAGACTGCTGGGGGGAGCTTGAGAGCACTGGAGGGGGAGCCAAAAAGAACAGGGGTGGAGAGTACGGGGGTCAAAGAGCACTGGGGGGGGGCTGGAGAGCGATGGGTGGAGCTTTAGAGCATCGGGGGGCAGAAAGAACAGGGGTGGGGAGAATGGGGGGCTGGAGAGCACTGTGGGGGGCGGATAGCACTGGGGTGGGGGCTGGAGAGTGATGGGGAGAGCTGGAGAGCACTGGGGGGAGAAAGAACATGGGTGGAGAGCACTGGGGGGAGTGGAGAGCACTGGGATGGTGGCTAGGGAAGGATGGGGAGAGCTGGAGAGCAGGGGGGGGGCAGAAAGAACAGGGGTGGAGAGAACTGTGGTGGGGGAGGCTGGAGAGTGTGGTGAGGGGAGGAGAGCATGGGGGGGAGGCAGGGAGCACAAGGAGAACTGGGGGGACCAGTAAAAGAAGTTGGATAGGAGGATCGGCAAGGGGGCCGCATATGGAGAAAATTAGCTTTCTATATTCCTCTATGCAGCCGCTGAATGCTTGATTCACCTCCTCTCCCTCCTGCAAGTATTCAGCGGCTGCATGGAGGAATATAGAAAGCTAATTTCCTCTATATGCGGCCCCCCGCCGATCCTCCTATCCAGGCACACAGGGCGGGCTGTACGGGCGGGCATCTACTCATGTGGTTCATGGAGCTGGCTGGGTCTGTGTTCGGCAGCGGCGCTGTAACATGGTCCCGCCCCCCCTAGACCGGCTCGTGTGATAGGCGGAACACTGATTCTATCTACTATCACACAAGCCGGTCTGGGGGGGCGGGACCATGTTACAGCGTCGCCACCGAACACAGACCCAGCCAGCTCCGTGACACACAGGAGCAGGAGAGAGGGGAGCACTGCAGCCGCAACTCAAAGCGGCCTCACGGCAGGCGGCCTACCGGGAAATATCCTGGTATCCCGGTAGGCCAGTCCGGCCCTGAATCCAGACCCCAGGGGAGATTATCTCAAATGCCCAGAAACCATCTGGCTGGGATTGGGGATTTTTGACTCACTGTTGTCGTCTTCCCCCTTTTGCCACAGCCACCGGGCTTGCTTTTCCATCCTTATGGTCCACACGCAAGGAGGATAGCCGCCAAAGTGCCCCTCCCCCCTGACTGCTGTCCCTTTAGGGAGCTGCAAGGTTAGGCTGTGTCCTGCACTGTCCAGTCAGTATATACACATGGGGGGGCAATGCCGTACGTTCCTCATTTCCATCTGAGGTGGTTTAGGCAGACAATCACCATAGTGAACTGGTGCCTCCTCGAAAGGAGGATGTGGGCGCCTGCTCCTGCTGACTCTCAGCCTTCCCTTCTGGGTAAGAACGCAGGTCGTTCAGGCGGTGCCCTCCCCAGCAGCCCACACGAGCTACCAGGGGCCCAGGAGTCAGGGGATACGATCCCCCTGGAAAGAGCCGACGGCCAGCACCCCTGTTTGAACGGACGCCCAGACAGGTAAGGGGGGGAGACAGGATAAAGGCCCCTGAAGTTCTGGGTACACCACTGTACCCAGGGGCCTTCAGCTCTCAGGGGGGCTTTCCCAGTTTCTGATGCCCCCCCTGAAGAAAGGATAGGGGAACCCCCTGGGAAGGATAAATATATCCTGCCAGACCCAGAGGCTTCCCAGGCATTTGGTCCGGCTTCCAGGGGGAGACCACCAGCCCCAGGCTTCGGTCATTTGGAAAAAAACAAACAGTTTCACTGTGTAGGGAGAAACACAATCAAAAACTGAGGATCAGGGGGAGGGGTGTGGACTTAAAACAGCTGTTGATTGATTGTGTTTTCTGTGGGGAGGAGCCTCTCATCTCTCAGGTGTGCCGTCCTGGAAGATGACTTGAGAAATATTATTTTTCTCTTGATAATTAAATCAGGTGCCAAGAGTATTCCTGCAGTAACCTATAGTAAACTTAAACCAAGCAATACGTTTTATGCGACCATAGCTGTATGTGAATATATCCAGTTCTAACATGTTCCTGAAAGCTTAACATATACTGCATATATGTGACTGTTACTAGAAACCAGGGCTTTAATAAAGTGATGTATTCATGGGCATTTTTCTTAAGCTGTATGTCCAGATAATTTGTTTGCTTTGTTTTAGATTCTTTCTAGAGTGTGGTAGAGTGGGGGATGTATAAAGCCTGTATACTAAAGATTCACTCTCACTTCCTGTCTTGATGACAATATTTTACCCCAGAGGAAGTAAGATAAACTTCTTTTGTAAAGTAGGGGATGGCTAGAAAGCCCCCCCCCCAAAAAAAAAAGAAAATCACTGCCTGGGTCCCTGTTAGTGTATGTGGGGACTGGTGGACAGAAGCAATTTTCTAAAAATATGAAAAACAAGGGGAATGCAGCACTCAAAAAGTAAACTAACCCCGGAGCAATATCCAGGGATATAAGATATGTTGCAAAATATAAAGTGCTATGTAAAGTCCCAGATACCAATGAATGCAAAAAATGCACCTAAATCAATAATAAATGGTGATATACAAAATTATGTATTTAAGTGCTATGTGCAACATATATATTTCCAGAAGTAAACCTGGAAAATAAATAAAACATTTACAGTGATGGCATTGTGTGAAACAAACTGCCTAATGCCCTGTACACATAGTCGGACTTTCCGACGGAAAATGTGCGATCTGAGCTTGTTGTCGGAAATTCCAACCGTGTGTTGGCTCCATCTGACTTTTTCCATCGGAATTTCCGACACACAAAGTTTGAGAGCTGGCTATAAAATTTTCTGACAACAAAATCCGTTTGCGTATATTCCGACCGTGTGTGGACAATTCCGACAGACAAAGTGCCACGCATGCTCAGAATAAATTCCGAGACGGAACTGCTCAGTCTGGTAAAATTAGCGTTCGTAATGAATATAGCACTTTCGTCATGCTGAGGAAGAGATATCACCACTCCAGGAGCATTAGACAGGCAGGAAGTAGAATACCTCTCGGTTCGGAAGCCGTAGGTGCTGGCAATTGCTAATAGCAACAAACCGGAATTGATTCTGAACAGCCGCACTCTAAAAATTAGCCTTGTTTATTTGGAAAGGTTCACATCAAAATCAAAAATAACAGCAGACAAAAGAGAGCTGACGTTTCGCACCTACATTAGTGCTTACTCATAGCTCTTTCGTCACGCTGCAATGTTTTAAATTGTTTAATGCAGCGCATTCTCTTCTTCTTTATAATGCTAGAAAAATGAAGTTGTTTTGCTGCTCATATTCACACAGAGTTCTCACAAACTTCTTTCTTTATTATTTCTCGTTATTTCATGAATGAATATAATATTTTTATTTGTCACATCTACCGGAAACATTTTAATTTTTTGTTTTTAATGTTTTTATCTTTTGTATTTTTTTTTTTTTAATCCAGATCTCCTGTTTTGTTTTGTTTTTTCGTTTTTTGAATATCTCCAGAATTGTTTTGTGTGTGTTTTGTGTGTCAAGTTACCACAACACCATTATTATCTTGTCTTTTTTAATCTCAAGGAGGTTGCTTGGTGTTGGTGTCCCTTGTTAATTTCACATTGTATTTTGGAAATGTACCTGCCTACTTACAAACAAACTGTCCTTTTTGAAGGAAAACACATAGGCAAGTATTAGTTCAAAAAAATACCTTTATTAAGGGGTCATAACCAAATAAAGAGGGAGGCAACGCTGGAGAAACTGCTGAAATTGGTGAAGCCTTTGGCCCCCAGGGCACACATCAACTATTTTCTGGCAAAATTGGTGGCCTGAGGAGTACATATATAAGGGAGTAAAATCTGGTCCAGAAGTCCAAGAGATCATGAACAGCAGCAGAGGACATGTATGTCCCCAGGCTGTGGTCATACAAGAACCTGTGTCTTTTGTCAGACCAGACTGAACCCAGGTCATCACTTTCTTGTCTTCCTTCCACTCTTCCTTCCAGGCTGTGGCTGTGGTGTTGGAGGTGTGGCAGGAGGAGGAGGAGGATGATGCAACTCACACAGGTGGGTATTGGGTGTGATTTGGCCCCTCAACCCCTTATTTAATGTTTTATAAATGATTCCTCACACATGAGGCATTGGCCCTCCTCCATGTCCTGCAGTTTTGTGGCAGCCATGGAGGCAAAGGCCTCTTCATGAGTGGGGGTGGTTCTGAGGGATGCAGAAGCCTCCTGAATCAGCCTGAGTGCTGACTCCTCCACGTTCCTCCCCTTCCTGGGTCTTTTGGTTGGAAGGCGGAGGGGAGGAACCTGCTATTCTGTGAGGCTCCTACTGGGCCCGGCCACCTCCTGGCTGACACTAACCCCTGTCTCCTCCTGGCTGCCACATTCCACAGTGTCCTCCTGTGTGCCACATTCCATAGCCTCCTCCTGGCTGAGGTCTTCCTGTGTATGAAAAAGGGACATAGTTTTAGTTTTTCTTCATCAATCACACACAATTTTCATCTCATGACTGTTGCAAATTGAATGTTAATAAATAGAAAAGACTATCATTCTGAGCCCAGCATTTTTCATTCTTGTCCCAATTATTTTTGCCCACTACTGTCTATTGATATGTAAACACCTTTATTAAATCAGCAATTAGTGATCAATAATAACATCTAGGAAACATCATTTAAGTTTTGACAAGAAATCTGTAGAACAATGCTATACCTGGCTCCAGCTGGGCTACTCCACTTCTTCCTGGCTGGAAGTCCCAGGTTGGACATCGGAAGCCTCAGCTGGGGTGGAAGGAAGAGTGGAAGGAAGGGTTGAGAGTGATTCCCTGACTTCAGTCTGGTCTGACAGAAATCGCAGTCTCTCATAGTACCACAGCCTGGGGACATAAATGTCATCTGCTGCTCCTGATCTCTGAAAATCCTGGACCTTCTTGCGCTCCCTATGATAAGTGCTCCTCATACCACCAATTTTTGTTTTTAAATAGGGGATGGTTGCCGTGGGAACCACTGGCTTCACCAACTCCAGCAGTTTCTCCAGCGCTGCCTGCCTCTTTTGTTTATGATTATAATGTGGATGTTTCACCTGCCACAGACAGGGCAGCTCCCTGTATTTGTCTATGAACAGGGGAAGGAAGTTGTGATCATTGAAGCCATCCATTTTCTCTGCAAGACACAACACAAGACAAACCCTAATGTCAGGCTAAACTCTCCTAATCTTGTCCCAATATAGGCCTCAATCTATAAGCAGTATAGGCCCAAGTTAAAATTGTACCTTCGTTATCATGATCGGCGATTCCGATACTCCTTCCTCCGCTCACAGATCGTACGACGCAAGCGTGTTACACTTTATATATACTGCGCATGCGTGAAACTCCGCCCGCCCCTGACAGTCTTTCTAGTCTATTCCCCACCCCTTCTCTTTCGGCGCAGTGGGGGAGAGCACATGGCGGAGAGACAACAGGTGCATGATAATTCCAGCAACGAGGAGGAGGAGAAAAGCCCGGAGCCAGAATTTTCACGATCCCGTAGGCGATTTAAGGCATCAAATATGGCCTTTGTTGAGATGGTGGAGATGGTGGAATTCTTGAAGAGAGCCGACTATGACAGGAAGTATGGACCTTACTCAAACCCAAATGTGAGAAAGGCCAAGATCATGACTAAAGTTGTGAAGAGTCTGCACAGGAACTTTGGGGTACGACGATCCAAGGATCAACTGAGGAAATGGTGGTCAGACCTCAAATTAAGTATAAAATTAAGCACGATCAGTATAGAAGGATCAGGAAAGTGCTGCAAAAAAGTAAGTAGTTGTCCTGTGTTCCTATTTTTTATTTTTATTACGTTTGTGCTGCTCCAAGTGCTCTTCTTTACTGTTGTAGAGTTTAAAATGGCAACTTTCATGTTCATGGGCACATTAATCGTTTGTAGGAAACATTGTTCGTTCGGCCACTAAAATACAATGTTTTGGCCAGATGCAGTTCAATACCATTTTTCTGGCCTACTTCTATTAAAAAAGTTTGTTCTCTAGAATGAAATGCAAACTAGATTCTGTGTAAGGAGAGGACACTCAGCAGCTGTTTACACATCTGGACGCTGGAGCACTAGTGTGGGACAAAAGAACACCCTTTTTATTAGGGTGCCCCACACAGGTGCTCCATTGTATACTATAGGGGTGTCTCCATCTGTGAAGCTTGCACAAAACAGGTAAGTATTCATGCTTTACAAAGGACAAAAAAAAAAGATTCAGCTTGGAACTCTGCCAAAACAGACCATTGTACCCCACTTCCAAGCAATGTTTCATATTCCTATTTCTGCCATCAAATATCTGTGTGCTAAGTGTACCTATTTTTGTTCACATAGGGGAGAAAAGATTCGGAGGACACCACTCATCAGAGGACACCAGGGACCCCCCACCTCAGGAAGAAGTGTAAATCCCCCAAACCCAACCAGAGGAGGAGGAGGGAGACGTTGTAGAAATTGTCACCACAACAGATGAGTGTCTGTGACCACAGCTTCAGGTAATAGATTGATGCCTGCATATTTATAATACATGGTGTTTTTTTTTTGTTTTTTTGTAGGTGAGTGTCTGCGACCACAGCTTCAGGTAATAGATTGATGCCTGCATATTTATAATACATGGTGGTTTTTTTTTTGTTTTTTTGTAGGTGATCGGGATGTTGTGGAAGAGGAATGTCATTTCACCAGTGCACGTGCCCAGATCCTCATCGGGGAAATAAATGGGGTGTAATAGGGATTTAGAAAACCTAAAGGAAAACATCAATGATGCTCAAAACAAAATGAAGAATATCATTGATGTTTTAGGCTGAATCTAAAACACCCAGAAATCCCTAAACTTCCTCAGCTTTTTTTTATTTTTTATGACTAATTTTTTACATATTTTAAAAGCCAAATTTTGAAGATGCACACAGTGTGTCAACATGTGTTATCTGCCATCATGGTGATCAATGTACGCGTTTTGTGGGTGCAACCCCTTCCTTGATAATAAAGTAGGTGAGAGGCAGGGGTTGCACCCACAAAACACGTCCATTGATCCCCCCATGATGGCAGCTAGCACATGTTGACATTAGGCATGGAATCAGGAGGGAAATCTCCTTTTTGAATCCCAATTTGTGTGCATCTTCAAAATTTGGCTTTTACAGGGGTGACTTCACCCCATCTGCTGAACGCAATATCAAACAGTTTATACATACTCATGTCTGATATTGCCTTCACTTTATAAAAGTTCCAGAGTTGTGTATTGTTTTATGGTTTTAAACATGCCTGTTTTACTTATAAAAGGCCATTTATCATTAATGTGACCTAAAAAAATGTTATACAACAAACATGTTGGTTTGTTCAAAAACCCTTTTAGAAACACACATGTGAGGTGGGAGGATGCTGACGTGACACGTCAGAGCGCGGGGAGGGGCCTGCCGATGGGGCTGGTGTGTGGGAGCTGAGGAGGGATGGTCGGACCGAGCAGTAAGGACGCAGTGCAGGGTGAGAGCCTGCAGAGGGTTTGACAGAGGAAGCCCTGGGACAGACCATCTCACTCTGCGTCACTTCAGAGCTACTGCAGCCGCTGGGAGAAGCTGGAGGCTAACGATCCCTCCATGTGGGAAGCTTGTCCCTGTGTAGCTGGGAGAACGTCTCTCCCCTTGTGAGATCCCCCCCCCTGCAGCCCTTCTCACTCTCCATAAGCCATCCATAAGACATCCGGAGCTGATATCAGCCCGAGCAAAGACAAGTAAAGATAAGAGGAACGGAGGAAGAGGGGGTGAACAGCCTATGCCTTAGGCGAACTTGGACGCCCTGACACGGAGCAATTATCAGCTAAGCACAGCAGCCTGCAGATAACAAGTTTGTTTCCTAGAACAGCATGGAAGGTATGGAGATAAGATAATGATAATAATACTGGCAAAATGTGATGCAGGTGTGGGGGGTTACGGGGTAGGACGATGTGTGGTTCAGAATGCCCGCCCCGGCCCCTTCCCCCCCACCACCCAGGGTATGGAAGCGCGTGGCATGGGATCAGCTGAGATCCATGTTGTCGGCCGCAGGGCCGGACCTAGGCCGGAGAGGGTTGAAGGGGGTGGGGGAGGGTTTGGGGAAGGGGGTTTTTGGGGGGGTGGGGGAGGGTATGGGGAGGGAGGGGGAGGGTGGGTAGGTACCCTGCTGGGATGTGAACAAATTTCCTTAGTAAAGCTGGTGGGGGTAGGTAGACAAAACCTCCCAATAGATCGGAAAAAATTATGGAGTTAAACCTTTTTTCTTATAATGTGAAGGGCCTGAACTCCCCGGTGAAGAGGCACAAAGTGTTAAAAGAGTTGCATAATTATAGAGTGAATGTGGTATTCCTCCAGGAGACTCACCTTGCCCTGGATACAAACATTAGGTTATACTCCTCAGCTTTACCGGTCTGGTATTATAGTGATTCTCCCATAAGGAGAGCTAAGGGGGTTGCAATTGGTTTCTCAAGGTCGGTTAATTTCACCCTAATTAACAGATTAGCTGACCCGGAGGGACGTTTTCTGTTTCTGAAGGGTAAGCTGGGCGGTAAAGTAATGACTTTAGCCAATGTGTATTGCCCGAACGAAAACCCGACTGTTTTCTTGAAGCAGGTGTTGGACAATCTGATGGAGTTTAAAACAGGGGAGGTAGTTTTGGCAGGAGACTTTAATTTTTGTCTTAATCCTGTTCTGGATAGTACGTCCCGGGCACAGGGGACAAGCGGGGTTCAACTAAAGAAAATTGGGCGTAAGCTGCACCAATGCCACATTATGGATGTGTGGAGAGTGCAGCATGCAAAGGTAAAAGACTACACCTTCTTCTCCCCTGTGCACAGGACGTACTCAAGATTAGATTACATCATGGCTGACCATAGTTTACTGGATTTGGTGGAGGAAACCAGAATAGGGATTACCACGCTTTCGGACCATGCGCCGATTTCAATGAGGATCAGGCTACCGGGGCCTCATCGACAACCATTCTCATGGAAATTAAACGAAAGTTTACTAAAAGATGATAACACGGCAGAATTAGTACAGAAAGAGATCGATTTTTTTTTTTAAGGCTAATGAAAGGGGCGAAATAGCATCCTCTATACTGTGGGAGGCCTTTAAGGCATATATTAGAGGGATCCTTATATCCATTGGGGCAAAGGAAAAAAAAGAGAGATCAAAAAGAAGGGAACAACTTATGGAGGAAATACAAGAACATAAAAAACATAAGGGACACCATCGGGAAAGTTTCCACCAGTTGACCATCAAAAAGGAGGAGTTAAGGGATTGTCTGGAACAGGATTCGAGGAGGTCATTAAACAAAATAACAAGAGACTGGTATTTTTGGGGAAACAAGTCAAGTAAGCACCTTGCAAGGTTATTAAAAAGTAAGAGAGACCCAAACTTCATCGAAAGAATCCAAAATAAAAAGGGTGAGACAGTATTCACAACTAAAGATATAGCAGAAGAGTTCAGGAAATATTATGAGGCACTCTATACAGTAGGTCAAAAGGGACACCTAGAGCAGACAAAGGGTAGGAGGGTCAAGGAATTCCTGAGTGAAGCAGGGCTGACAAGGCTGGCGGAAGGAGACAGGATAGACATTTATAGACCCATAACTGGAGCAGAAATTTACTCCGCATTAAAGGATTCTCCAGCAGGAAAGAGCCCGGGCCCAGACGGGTTCACTACCTTTTTTTTAAATAAATATAAAGAAACCTTGGTGCCAAAGCTCTGCCATTTCTGGAATGATCTAGGTGCCAAAAGTGTGATGGGGAGGATTCCTTGTCCGCAACTATTACCCTGATACTAAAAGAGGGAAAAAATAATATGCTGTGCTCCAGCTATAGGCCTATTGCCCTTCTAAACGCGGATACCAAATTATATGCTAAGGTCTTGGCGGGCAGGCTGAAGGACAAAATGACGACTCTGGTACACCCAGACCAAGTGGGGTTTGTCCCGGGTAGAGAGGGGAGGGACAATGGAGTTCGCTCGCTTCTCCTCCTCGAGTCTACCAAGTCTGGTGGGTCCCCAGCTCTATTCCTGTCAATGGATGCCGAAAAAGCGTTCGACAGGGTAGACTGGGGACTCATGATTAAAACATTGGAATATTTGGGAGTTGGCCCAAGATTTATTGCTTGGGTCAGAATGTTGTATAATCACCCGCCAACATCCGTTAAGGTTAACGGGGTCCTCTCAAGGCCATTTAAGATGGAGAATGGAACTAGACAAGGGTGTCCATTGTCTCCCCTATTATTCATCTTAACCTTGGAACCCCTGCTGGCGACTACCCGAAAAAACCCAGACTGTAGTGGGATAAGGATAGGAACTGAGGAACATAAACTAGCGGCGTATGCCGATGATGTCCTTTTCTATATTACGAATCCCCGGATATCGATTCCAAACTGCTGCAGATTTTAAAAAGATATGGTGACATCTCAAATTTTAAGGTAAATCTCAGCAAGTCTGAAATCTTAAATTTTAACATAGACAAACAGGAAGAAGAAAAACTTTCAGGGGAATTCCACTTCCCCTGGAGAAGGGAGATAAAATATTTAGGAGTTAAACTATCCAAGTCTCTGAAGAAATTGTATTTAATTAACTATATACCCTTATTGAATTTAATTAAGCAAGAAATACAAAAAATGTCCACGCGACCACTCTCCCTGTTTGGCCGCGTAAATACAATAAAAATGGTGTTGGCCCCGAAAATCCTCTATAAATTTCAGATGCTTCCAATTTCCCTACCACAGCCATATTTGAGAGCCTTGCGAGGCCTAATGGCAAAGTTTGTCTGGGGTAATAAAAAGCCACGAATAGCATATAAGGTCCTGACTAGGGGTAAAAAACAGGGTGGGCTTGCCCTACCGGACTTAAGTAAATATTATAAATCAGTGATGCTTTCACGGGTGATGGAATGGTCAAAGTCGACATCAGAAAAAAGATGGGTTAATATCGAACATAGTTTAAGTAGCACACACTTAGGGCACACTATATGGAATCCCCCAAAATACAGAGCACTTAGCACAAACACATCGGATATAACACTTAATACACTAAAATTATGGGATCAGATTCACACTCAAAATAAATGGAGTTATAATTCTCCTTTGATTTATTTGAGGGATAATAAATTCTTTGAACCCGGGATGAGGGAGGTGGGGGGGAATTGGATTAAGAACGTTAATACACAATTAAAAGACGTAATTAAAGAAGGGAAAATTCGCACATTTCACGATTTGAAAACTGAGACAGATTTAATGGAGATTGATGAGTGGCGGTACATCCAGCTGACACATTTTGTAAAGAAACTTCAGAAACCAATCAGAGGCGAAGAAGATTATAGGCCACTTGAGCAGCTTTGTTTGAGAAAGGAATCCAGAAATATCATTTCTCGGCTGTATAAAATTTTAATGACTAGTGAGGAGCTGGATGTACCTCCCTACATCAGGAAATGGGAAAGGGAATTGGGGACACAATGTAGTAATCACGTGATAGGGAAAATCCTGAAAATGCTGCATACCTCCTCAGTGAGCACGAGGATGACGGAAACAAATTTCAAGTGCTTGGCAGGGTGGTATGCGACCCCAGACAAACTTAGTAGGCATGTGCAATTCGTTTCGTTCCGAATTCGTTTTTTAACAAATTTCGACAAATTCATTAATTCGGGAATATCCGAATTAACAAAAACCCGTTTAACGAATTTTTTCCGAATATTCGTAAATTCGATAAAAATTGGACATTCGTAAATTCGGGCATTCGAACATTCGTACATTCGCAATTTACATTTGTACATTCGTACATTTGTGCATTCGTACATTAGTAAATTAGTGAATTCGTAAATTTGTAAATTTGAAAATTCAGAAATCTGAAATAATAGTTAACTAATAATAACTTAACTATTAGTAATTACTAGTAACTTTTAATTTATAGGTATTGTAATTTCCTTTTAAATTTGGCTGTTAGTGAACGTAACACATACAAATTTATCCGAAGTTATGAATGATCCGAAAAAACGGAATGGAACGTAATGAATAATAATAAATAACAATAATAATAATAACAATGTTTTATTATTATTATTGATTATTAATTTGTCCTGTTCCATTTGTTTAGATGCAGCATTCGTTTTGGATAATTCGGAACTTCGGTTAAATTTGTATTTGTTACGTTCACTGACAGTCAAGTTTGAAAGGAAATTACAATACCTATAATTTAATAGTTAGTTACTATTTCAGATTTTTGAATTTTTGGGTTTTTGGATTTTCAAACTTCGAATTTACAAATTTCCGAATTTTCTAATTTACAAATGTACGATTTTATTTACGAATGTACGAATTTACGAATGTACAAATGTACAAATGTAAAAATGTACGAATGTACGAATGAACAAATGTACGAATGAACGAATGTTCGAATGTACGAATGAACGAATGAACACATTTACGAATTTACGAATGAACGAATTTACGAATCGCAATCATAACGAATGACCCGAAAAACGAAAAAAATAATAAACTAATGAAACGAAAACGAAAATGAACAAATTTTTTTGGCTGTGCACATGTCTAAAACTTAGCAAATTCCAACCGGAGAAATCGGGGGAATGTTGGAGAGGGTGTAAAAATATTGGCACAATGGCCCATATATGGTGGGAGTGTCCCACCATCAAAGTATATTGGAAGAAAATTATACACCTAATAAAGGAAATTACTAATAAGACGATCCAAGAAGACCCATGGATCTGTTTATTCCATGGGACTGAGGAGCCAATCAAGCAATATCAAACATCGATAGATCGCATTTTGTTGGATACTGCCAAAAGTCAGATTCCTAAAAAATGGATGGAGCCTGAGATCCCTAAAATTCGTGAATGGTTGTTCTATGTTGATGAAATTTATATAATGGAGAGTGAGGAGGGTGCCGAAGCAGAGTTTGAGGAGGGGACTGAACCAAAAGATAAATGGGCAGGGTGGCGAAGGTATAAGAATACCTGGAGCTATGTGGAGGAGATTACTGGCTAAAGGTTAAACGGGTATAAAACAAGGGAACTAGGTGAGGGAATTATGTTATTGAATTATATTATTGTAACTCAGCAGGATTGGGAAGGGAGGGGGGGTGGGTATTTTGTTTTTTTGTTTCTTTCCTAAGTTGGGGGTCATTAAAGATGGATTTTATCTATATGTATGTCAATATATGGATTTTTGTATTTTGAAAATATAAATAAAGAATTGAAAAAAAAAAATAAAAATAAAAGAAACACACATGTGATTGTGCTTTGAGTAAAAAGTATGATAATCAACAATGTGTGGTTTCTTCTTTCAATGCTCAAAAGCAGTTTTTGGAATAAATTTGTTTTTTTACGTGACAATGGGGGTTATTTACTAAAGGCAAATCCACTTTGCACTACAAGTGCAGTTTCAGTGCAGTCTCAAGTGCACTTGTAGTGCAAAGTGTATTTTCCTTTCATAAATAGCACCCAACAGAGCTTTACAATTTTACACAATCACGCCATTTTCACGACTCCCCACATTTTGGTCATGGTGCTGAAAATGCAGAATATTTTTTCAGTAATGCATTACATACATTAACAACACAACAAGGTGTGTGTAGCAGACTAGGGATGAGCTTCGAGTTCGAGTCGAACTCATGTTTGACTCGAACATCGGCTGTTCGCCAGTTCGCCGAACAGCGAACAATTTGGGGTGTTCGCGGCAAACTCGAATGCCGCGGAACACCTTTTAAAGTCTATGGGAGAAATCAAAAGTGCTAATTTTAAAGGCTTATATGCATGGTATTGTCATAAAAAGTGTTTGTGGACCCGGGTCCTGCCCCAGGGGACATGTATCAATGCAAAAAAAGTTTTAAAAACGTCCGTTTTTTTGGGAGCAGTGATTTTAATAATGCTTAAAGTCAAACAATAAAAATGTAATATCCCTTTAAATTTCGTACCTGGGGGGTGTCTATAGTATGCCTGTAAAGGGGCGCATGTTTCCCGTGTTTAGAACAGTCTGACAGCAAAATGACATTTCAAAGGAAAAAAGTCATTTAAACTACTCGCGGCTATACTGAATTGCCGGCCCGACAATACACATAAAAGTTCATTGATAAAAACGGCATGGGAATTCCCAACAGGGGAACTCCGAACCAAAATTTTTTAAAAAAATGACATGGGGGTCCCCCTAAATTCCATACCAGGCCCTTCAGGTCTGGTATGGATTTTAAGGGGAACCCCGCGCCAAAATAAAAAAAATGGCGTGGGGTACCCCCAAAAATCCATACCAGACCCTTATCCGAGCACACAACCTGGTAGGCCGCAGGAAAAGAGGGGGGACGAGAGAGCGCCCCTCCTGAACCGTACCAGGCCACATGCCCTCAACACTGGGAGGGTGCTTTGGGGGTAGCCCCCCAAAACACCTTGTCCCCATGTTGATGGGGACAAGGGCCTCATCCTCACAACCCTTGACCGGTGGTTGTGGGGGTCTGCGGGCAGGGGGCTTATCGGAATCTGGAAGCCCCCTTTAAAAAGAGGACCCCCAGATGCCGGCCCTCCCCCCTGTGTATAATGGTAAGGGGGTACAAAAGTACCCCTACCATTTCACAAAAAAAATGTCAAAAATGTTAAAAATGACAAGAGACAGTTTTTGACAATTCCTTTATTTAAATGCTTCTTCTTTCTTCTATTTTCTATCTTCTTTCATCTATCTTCTTTCTTCTATCTTCTATCTTCCTTCGGTTTCTTCCTCCATCTTCTTCTTCTTCTGGTTCTTGTTCTTCTTGTTCTTCTCTTTCTTCTTGTTCTTCTGGTTCTTCATCCGGTCTTCTCGTCTGGCATCTTTCTCAGCGGCGCCGTCTTCACTTCATTTTCTTTCCTCGGGCCGCTCCGCATCCACGATTGGATGGGAGGCTCCCGCTGTGTGACGCTTCTCCTCTTCTGACAGTTCTTAAATAACGGAGGGCCGGTGACCCCGCCCCCTCTGACACAGGGCAGGTAACCCCGCCCCCTCTGACATCACGGGGAATGCCACAGGGAAGTCCCCGTGCATCAGAGGGGTCGGGGTCACCCGCCCTGCGTCAGAGGGGGGTGGGGTCACCCGCCCTTCGTTATTTAAGAACTGTCAGAAGAGGAGAAGCATCACACAGCAGGAGCCTCCCATCCAATCGTGGATGCGGAGCGGCCCGAGGAAAGAAGATGAAGTGAAGACGGCGCCACTGAGGAAGATGCCGGACGAGAAGACTGGATGAAGAACCAGAAGAACAAGAATAACCACAAGAACAAGAACCAGAAGAAGAAGAAGACGGAGGTAGAAACCGAAGGAAGATATAAGAAAGAAGATAGAAAATAGAAGAAAGAAGAAGCATTTAAATAAAGGAATTGTCAATAACTGTCTCTTGTCATTTTTAATATTTTTGACATTTTTTTTGTGAAATGGTAGGGGTACTTTTGTACCCCCTTACCATTTCACACAGGGGGAGGGCCTAGATCTGGGGGTCCCCTTGTTAAAGGGGGCTTCCAGATTCCAATAAGCCCCCTGCCCGCAGACCCCCACAACCACCGAGACAGGGTTGTGGGGATGAGGCCCTTGTCCTCATCAACATGGGGACAAGGTGCTTTGGGGGGCTACCCCCAAAGCACCCTCCCAATGTTGAGGGCATGTGGCCTGGTACGGTTCAGGAGGGGGGGCGCTCTCTCGTCCCCCCTCTTTAGCTGCGGCCTGCCAAGTTGCGTGCTTGGATAAGGGTCTGGTATGGATTTTTAGGGGTACCCCACGCCATTTTTTTTTACATTTTGGCGCGGGGTTCCCCTTAAAATCCATACCAGACCTGAAGGGTCTGGTATAGATTTTGAGGGGGACCCCACGCCAATTTTTTTTTTTAATTTTGGCCGGGGTTCCCCTTAATATCCATACCAGACCTGAAGGGCCTGGTATGGAATTTAGGGGGACCCCCACGTCATTTTTTTTTTAAATTTTGGTTCGGGGTTCCCCTGTGGGGAATTCCCATGTCGTTTTTATCAATGAACTTTTATGTGTATTGTCGGGCCGGCAATTCAGTATAGCCGCGAGTAGTTTTAAATGACTTTTTTCCTTTGAAATGTCATTTTGCTGTCAGACTGTTCTAAACACGGGAAACATGCGCCCCTTTACAGGCATACTATAGACACCCCCAGGTTCGAAATTTAAAGGAATATTACACTTTTATTAATTGACTTTAAGCATTATTAAAATCACTGCTCCCAAAAAAACAGCAGTTTTTAAAACTTTTTTTTGCATTGATACATGTCCCCTGGGGCAGGACCCGGGTCCCCAAACACTTTTTAGGACAATACCATGCAAATTAACCTTTAAAATGAGCACTTTTGATTTAGAACGTTCGAGTCCCATAGACTTCAATGGGGTTCTAACGTTCGTGCAAAGTTTTGGTCTGTTCGCAAGTTCTGGTGCGAACCGAACCAGGGGGTGTTCGGCTCATCCTTATAGCAGACCCACAACATAATAATAATAGTTAGCTGAAGAAGAGATTGTCACCTCATGTCTCAAAGAAATTTTATTTGCACTGTTGAAGAAAAAGGCCAAAAAAAATACCATTAAAAGATAACCGAGGAGACTGTTCTCTCTCAAAGAGCAAATAGCTAAACCTGCTTATCCTAATAACTGTAGATACCATATTTCTTTGATCTCAGTTTTATTAGAACAAGCCAGGTGAAAGTACAAAATAACAGAAATAGACCTAAATAAGTGTAGCGCTGGTAGATTTACGATCTACCGCAGATTAGGTAAATTTAGTAAATTGGGTGTTAGGAAGGTTAAAAGTTTGCCTCTGTTCCAGCTTGGCTGATGTTGTGTGTGCTTCCATGCTGACCTGTGGGTGTTGCTGTTACCATTAGTCAGTGTTGGAAGGGCAACGTGTCGAAGTGTATAGATGCTCCTCTGTCTCGGAGACAAGCTCGGTGGAGGTGGCCCTCCGAGTTGCATTCTGGGAAGTGGGTATTTATGGGACAGATGCCATGTTTTAGTGTTCGTTTTACAGCCACCTGCTGGCCCTCCTGGCCGACAGGTTTGCGTTAAGGAGCTACCTCGTGGTCCTCCGATCGTGAGGCCCACAATGCTGCGGCACAGGGGTGGGTCCAGAGGCTTGTCTGGGGCCTACCACTGTGGCCGAGGAATGGTCCTGAGCTGTCGGTCCTGTGTGATGAATCTGGACAGCCGAGGAGATCCCAGGGGAGGACCCATCTTGGAGAGATCACATAGCGTGCTGGTCTATAGAGGGGCCTGGTGACTTGGTTGCAGGACGTATTGAAAAGAAGTAATTATACAGCATAGTGTCGCTGGTTCGGCTTAAAGGTTCAGGCACTGTGACTGACTGTTCACTGCAGAAGATCTGATACATCCTGTGGCAGAGGATCGTGCAGATTTACCCCCCAAGTAAGTCTGTGGCAAAGACTTTAAATTTGTGCTGCGTAATGGCTGCTAGACCGGTGAGAGAGGCCTATCCAGACGAGCAAAGAGTGTGTCCCATGAGGGGAATGCATTCTACATAATTATCTGAATTCTACCGGGACATTTGTCGCTAAGATTTTGTAAGAAGATATTTGAGTTTCTCCTGAAGGTTTCCTTTTCCGTCTCTTTCCTGCTACTTCCTAAAGTTTGAGTGTTTAATAAAGCATTGAAAACGTACTCCAGTGTTGGTGCAAGTGCCGTCCAGCAGTAAACTCAACGGAACCCCTAGACCCGGTGCCGGTGAAACAGAGGGAAGCAAAGTGAAAGTAACAGGCCCGTTTAAACCAGCAGCTCCACCGTGAGTATTGCTACATAAGTATAATATTGCAATCAATACAGCATACATTGCATAAACAACGATTTACAGTACAAGATGGGATAGTAAAAACTTACGTTCTCTAAGGGGTGATGGCGATAGATAGAGAAATACATGTGTTGTTTTCTGAATGTCTTCTCACCGAATGGTGGCTGTTTCACTTCCTGTGAAGATTCTACCCAGAATTCCCTGCTTGCTGACAACTTCCTTATTTACACATACAATACAACAATTAGGCAGAACTGCAGCAATACCAAAAAGGAACACTAGATGGAGCCTGCACACCACATATGATTGTCTTAAGTAAATTACACATTTGCATGTAAATTTAACAACACAGGTACAAATAACCAGTATAAAACATCTGGTGGACAGAACAGAGACAGCTAAAAGAAAGCCAAGCAGTAAATCAAAGCAAATATTTGTTCAGTTTCAAAGATATTTTTTGTAAAAAACTTCTCAGACATTGTCTGGCATATCGATGGCCCCCCTACCCGCAAAGCATTCCATGTATCTTATACGGACCTCATGGGCACTCTTGAGGGGCAAGCCAGGACGCCCAGTTTCAAGCGCCGTCAGGGTTGGTTCATTCAGAATTCTGGCCTCAGGCCCAACTGAGGCAGCATAGTTCAAAGAATTTCTCCATAAAAAATTGTGGAGAACACAGCAAGACAGGATGATGTGATTAAGTTTATATTCCGCCATGTGTATCGGTGTAAGAAATGGGCGGAACCGGCTGGCCATTATTCCAAACCTGGTCTCCACCACTCTTCTGGCTCTGGCCAGCCGGTAATTAAAAACCCTCTGGTCCGGGGTAAGGGTCCTCATAGGGAATGGCCGTATAAGACCGTCCCCCAGTGCAAACGCTTTATCCGCAACAAAGACGAATGGGAGTCCTTCCATTGTATTCTGGAGGTGGCAAGCCCAAGCTGCCATTCTGGAGATGCCAGTAGAACTCCATTTGGGCGATGACTCCACCATCCGACATCCGGCCATTCTTCCCCACTTCCACACACAGGGACTCGTAAGTAGCCAACACCACCGCCAACATCATAATACTATTGAACCCCTTGTAGTTGTAATAGTATGACCCCGAGTTGGGGGGTGGGACGATGTGGACGCGTTTCCCATCAATTGCCCCTACACAGTTGGGAAAGTCCCACCGCTGGGCAAAGTGGGAGGCCACAGTCCGCCATTCCTGTGGCGTGGAAGGAAACTGTGGAGTCAAACCAGAAAAAATGAATTAGTCATTTTGCACATAAACATTGAAAGCAGATTAGGGATGGGTACTCCTACCCTAAGCTGTGGACACACACGCCAGTGGCGGTGGGTCAAATGGGCATGAACAGCAATCCAGAACTCGATCGCCAACACAAACTCTCATGACTGAAATGGCATATAACAACACATACGTCCGTCAAGCCAAGTATGGCAAGGAAACCTAGGTTGCAGTGAACATGTTCCTGATGGTGGTGGTACTCATCACACCTGAGAGGTGGTATCAATCATAAAAAAAGGGGAAGAAGGCCTTCACATAGTGCAGATATTTCCAATATAAAAAATGTATCAAAAAAGTTAAAAAAGTACAAACATCGTGTAGCGGGACACATTTTTGATGTAGCTTAATGTTATGTTATGTCTTATCATCTGGCGCCATCTAGCGGCCAAAATATGAAAGGACTGCATCTTTAATTTATTTCATTATTCAAGTTGACATGGAAGTGTTCTGTTTGTTTACATTTAGACATTAACTTGACCTACCCACAATGTTCAGTAACTCCCACAAACCTCAGGGAACAGAACTGCTTTGTGGGAAGACTATAAAAAGGCTGGGAGCGGCCATTTTAGGTCTCTTGTTCCTGGGATGCGTGGCCTGCCAGCAGGGCTTTGTGTGTGTGTGTCCCACAGAGTTGCAGCCTACCCTGTGCGGAGCGGAACAGCAGCCAGCGATCCTGCCTTAGATCACAGCGGGTTGGAGCAGCAGAGTGATCGTTCCAGAGACCCTTGAAGGAGGCAACCGAGAACGCCTGGTTGTCTGTGAGTAGTCTTTGATCCGGCCTTACATCACAGCATGCTGGAGCAGCAGTGTGATCGTTCCAGAGACCCTTGAAGGAGGTAACTGAGGACTCCTGGTCGTCTGTGAAGTGGTACCGCATGACGGCATGGCCACAGCGAATAGACTGAGAACTTGTGGACCGGAGACAGAACCCCTTACATCAGAACGGAGGCTTCTGACAACACTGTCCTGGTTGGGTGAGAGGGCTGTTGCCCAAAAGCTTCTTGATGCACTTTCATACATACGTCTGCACAAGATAGAGCTGCTGGGACCCATAGTTCCACAAGCTAAGTCAGGAAGATTAGACTTAGGCTTCGGGCCTCCACCTCATTGAGAATTTAGTATTGAGATCCTGGCATCAAAGTTAATTATAGTGCAGCTGCACTGGAACTTTGCTTTCATATTTCAGTCTACTTTGATCAGGAGTCATTAACCCCTTGGATTACGAATCTACTTTGTTTTTGCTAGCGGAAGAAAAGAAGAGAAAAGAAGGACTGCTTAGTAAAACACAAGGCATTGTGTCCCTCTACTGTATTGGGATAGTGTGATATTGAATAAGGGAGCTCTCAAATTGTTGTACTACACTTTACCAAGTTAATCTTTGATTCAGTGTAGTAATAAAGTGCGCAGGAAATAGGATAGTGCTCACAGTGAGATAAATTCACTCTGACGGTTATCCTATTTACTTTAATACACCACTCATATTATTTCAGACATTTTATACCTGTATTGTATCTTTGTAATATAAAGTTCAGTTGACTGTCAGACTATGTTGGTCTGACAGTACAACCATTGTAGTTTAAATATTCTAAAACAATTACAGTAAATAAGGTTATTATTCAAGTATAACCGTGTGAGTGTTGTTTTACTCTTCATCACCAGCCAAGAGGAGGGTAAGGTAACTACAGACAGGTATATCACATTGTGTACTGTGAACTTGTGTTTAAAGTTTTGTCTTGGCTGCACACTATTACACCACAGCTGTGTCGGGGGGACTGAGATATTCAAAGGGGAAACAAAGCAGAGTACAGGCCCAAATAAATCAGCAGCTCCTTCGAGAGTTATAGTGCTACAATCGCAACAGATGTGTACAAAAAGTGATCACAAAGCCGGTACTAAAAAGCGTGCGAGCTGAGCAGGCTATGTACCCAATTTGCAAAAGATATTATGATGCCTGTCATCTTTTACTTTTAAATTTAATATCTTTCCAGGTAAACCTGAAGCCATATTTGATTCTCTAAGGTTGCCACAAAGTTAAGATGTGGCTTCCATGCAACTAGGGATGGGCTTTACGTTTGAGTCAAGGTTGGGTTTGAGGCAAACCATACCTGTTTACAGTTATGGAGTGCTTGTTAATAAAGCTTCTGATAGGGAATACTGCTGAAAAAGTGTATAGGAACTAAAGATGAGCCAAATGCATCTGGGTTCATGTTAAAAAACATTGCATCTTCTAAGCTAATAGGCAAGGGATTACCAAACAAATAGCATGAGGGCTGAACACTGCCATGGGGTATATGTAGCCAAGCAAAACAAAAAAACTGTTTGGCTTTTTGATGATTGAGGGCAACATTCCAAATTTCCCTAAATAACATGCCTGGGGATGCTCTTACCCTAAAGTGGTGTACAATGTATACAACCTGCTACAGCAAGACTGAAATCTACAATAAAATAATAATTTAATTGAAATTGCTGGTAAATGGCTGGCCATGAAGGGGGGGCAAGCATGTGTTCCCTGAAACATATCAGGCCACATGCCCATGGGCCTGATATGCCCATGCCCATGGGCAGGTAGGGGCAAGGGGGGGTAAGTGACCCCCCTGGAATCGGCAAGGGTCTGTTGTGGCCGCATCTGTAGCTGTGCTGGCTCTCTGTTTTTGTGCGAGTCGGCTCCACAGCTGCTGCAGATCAGTGTCATTGAGCTTACAGAGTTCTTTACTGCCACCTCTGGCTGCTTCCTGTAGGTGCGCCCTTCATGTTTGCTTTGATGTCCGTAATGTATTTTCCCAGGGACATGTCGAAACAGGACTTTGGGAGAAGAAAGACCACCTTACGAGTGGGGGCTGTGAGTACAAGTTAAGGGAGGAGGCTGTTTGTGTACAGGGGGCAGAGCTTTGTGTGTGTGCTTACAGATGTGTGTGTGGGGTGGCCTGGCATATATACAGATGCGGGGAGTAAAAAACAAAAGTTTTGCCCGGATCAACCAGTAAGTATTAACGGTGGTGGCCAATTTCAGCAGGTAAGTATAGACCTATCATACAGACAAAAGCCTGGATGCAGTTCAAGTTGCCCTTTAGTACATATTGGGAAAACAGGAGAAACAGAGAATTTCTCTAAAGTGGGTCAACAAAGAACACTGATGTGAATAAAAAACCAGCTTTATTAATTACCAAAAAATAAACCAATTAATAGTACAAAAGGTGAAAAATTAACAATATGGACAGACGGTTACCACAAACCAATTAAAAATTGGACAACGTTGTCACAGGGGATATTAAAAACAAATGGGAGCCACGGCTACACACCCACTCATACACATCATGCACACTGTGTAATGAGGTATTATGAATTAAGGATAGTCCTGCACAGTAGGAATGGCGATTTGATGGAGAGTATTCCCAGTACAGAGTGTCCAGTTAGGCAGGAACAGTCCTATATCATTAATTTTGAGGTGATGTAAATGGGTGGGTGATCTGACAAACCGATAAATAATAAAGTATGGACCATAAATGGAGCGATCTCTCAGGGGATCATTGCACTCAGTGATTGTTTAAACCACAGCTGAAAAGTAGATTGCAAGCGCTTTCCAGGTTGCAGCAAGGAAAATTGTAGAGTCACCTACATAGGCAGCAAGATAAATGTCCATGGAGACAACATTTTAAGGAGACATAGAGAAAAACTGACATACGTTTTTTGAAGTGCTGAGTAGAGTGGAAGGATCTCACTAACCGCACTGTATCTGTCGTCAGACTGTAATGGTCCTTGGTGTCGAAGTCTCTCTGTGGACAGATGCTTCTGTATGGCTCACTAGGAGTGTAGGTTGGTAAGGAGCCGTCCCTCACTGTGGAGCCGCTGAAGCGCCGTTGCTGCTGTATGGTGTGTGGCTGCAGGGGAAAGCTGACATCAGCTGTTGGATCAGCTGTTGGGTCCGTGTGAGGGTAAGTCAGGTCAAATTGCGCGCGGCTCCCAAGGACGTGCTGACGTCACACCGCTGATGCGTTTCACCAGCCAATGGACGCTGGTTTCCTCAGAGCTAGGAGGGGTCAAGTGTGGTGAGCTTAAATAGATAGTAGAGAGTGCAAGTACTGCTTGTATCCACTAGATGTAAACCATAGCCCCTCAGTGTAAATCATTCAGCAAGCAAAGCATACACTCTAATTACATAATTAGAATAGTAATATTAACTATTTACGAGATAAAAACGGGAACAAGAAAGGGAGGAATAGGAAGTAAAGGGGAAAAAGAGAAAAAGAAAGAGGAAAAAGGGGGTGAAGAGAGGGAAGGGGGAAAGGGAAGGAAAAGGAGGAAAAGGAAAGGGTGAAAGAGGGGGGGGGAGGAGGAGGGGGGAAGGGAGGGGGGAAGGAAAAGGGGGGGGGGAAAGGGGGGGAAAGGGAGAGGGGATAAAAAGGAATGTAGGAAAACAATAAGGGAAAAGGGTACTTTAATAATTTTAGAAACCAGCCATGGAAAGAGTGAATTATTGAGGATAGTATTTTTAATAGGGATTTTACCCCTGAATTTAAGAAAAATTGGTTATGTTTCTAGAAAGGGTTGTAAACTACACTCGGTGTTTAACCCCTTAGGGGTTAAATAATCTAAGTAGTACGTCCACATTTTCTCCTTTTGCAGGAGTATAGTGTCAAAATTGCCCCTTCTAGGGGGCAGATTAAGCACATAGATCCCTTTAACTGTAAGGCCTGCTGGATTACTATCATGGAATTTGGCAAAGTGTACTGGGATAGGTCTATCATCATCCTTATTCTTTGTTTTATTCCTAATGCCACTGATGTGTTCACTGATCCTAATTCGGAGTTGACGTTTGGTTTTTCCTATGTAGTTTTTATTGCAAGGACACGTGAGCATATATATGACACGTGTCGTTGAACAATTAATAAATTGTTTGATTCGATAGTCATTGCCACCCCTTGGGTCAGCGAACACATCAGTGTGATGTACATATTTGCATATGTTGCAGTGTCCGCATGCATGCATGCCTGGAGGGGGTTTTCTCTCGGTAAGCCAATTTTTGTTGATCGTTCTAGTATACTCTGAATGAACTAGAGCGTCTCCCAAATTAGGTGCCCTTTTGGCCGTAAGCAGTGGTCTAGGGCTAATTATGTTAGTAATGAGGGGTGCCGATTTAAGAATATGCCAGTGTTTGTTTAGGATCTCTTGGACTTTGGTCCATTGCGAGCCAAATCTGGTGATGATCCTGGGAAAATCACAGGGTGATTGGTCCGTTTCTTGGGGGTTCTTCTGTGTGGTTAGGAGGTCCTCACATTTGGTTTTAAATGCATTATTTTTAGCTTTTTTAAGAGAATTATGTGAGTACCCTCTTTTCCTAAATCTTTGATACATCTCATGTGCCTCAGTTAGGAATTGGTCCTCCTCCGAGCAATTTCGCCTTATCCTTAAAAATTGTCCCGTGGGTATTCCCCTGATCAGCGACTTTGGATGATGACTCTGTGCCAGGAGGAGGGTGTTAGCTGCTGTCTCCTTTCTGAAGGTACTTGTTGCTATCTTGCTTCCACATCTGGTGATTTGTAAATCAAGGAATGAGAGGGTGACAGCAGAATAGGAATAAGTTAAATGAATATTCCTTTCATTATTGTTTAATTGGGACAAAAATTCCAAAAGTTTTTCTACTGTGCCCTCCCATACCATGAGTACGTCGTCGATGTACCTTAACCACAGCGCACAGTGGTCAAGGTACATCGAGGACTTGTACACGACCTCCTCCTCCCAAAGTCCTAGATGGAGACAGGCATAGGAAGGGGCCCAAGGGGCACCCATACTGGTACCTCTAATTTGTTGGTAAAACCTCCCAAGAAACTGAAAGAAATTATTACCCAACATGAACTCCAATAATTCTATAATGAATGCATTATGGGCTCCAAGCAGTGGATGATGGGTGTCTAAAAAGGTTTTGGTGGCTTGGATACCCCACTGGTGGGGAATCGATGTGTATAGACTTTCCACATCTATCCCCACCAGTAGGGCATTAGGAGATAGGGTGAAGTTGGATAATTTTAGGAGTATATCTCTACCGTCACGGACAAAAGAAGGTAGTTCAGTTACCATGTCTTTGATCATCGAGTCCACGAATCTACCCACTCTTTCAAGGGGACCCTTGATAGCTGAGACAATGGGTCTCCCTGGGGGGTTGGTTAAGGATTTATGCAATTTGGGAATTATATAGAATGTAGGGATTGTTATGTTTTCTACTTTGAGGTATAAATATTCCTTTTTAGTAAGTAGGCCTGTTTCCATAGCTAGTTTTAATTTGGTGTTTAAAGTGTCAACAAGGGCAGGGAAGGGGGTCCCAGTTAGTTTTTTATAGGTCGAGCTGTCACTCAGCAGTCTAAGTACTTCATCCTCATAGATTTTTTCGCTGAGTAGGACCACATTACCGCCCTTATCACTTCTCTTATTCACCAAATTGGGGGCTTCCTGTAATTCCCGTAGTGCTTTTCCTTCAGAGCCATTTAGGTTGTTAGATCCCAACCATTCCCAATTAATCTTTCCAACATCATGTTTGACTTGATCGAGGAATAGTTGAAGCCATTTATGCTTGGATAAAGTTGGCATTTTAGTGGACTTGATTCTCAAACTAGATTTCCTTCTAATTGGGTGACTAGTTTCAGTTTCCGAATCGCTATTAGCGTTTTCCTCCAAAAGAGATATTAGATTATTGATGGCCTCTCTTTCCTCTTTGTCTAGATTGGATTCTGGGGTAGATGTATTATCAGGATCTTTTTGGAGCCAAAGTTTGAAGAGGACTTTTCTAAGGAATAAATTGATATCCTTAAACACTTCAAATTCATTCATGGGCGCAGTGGGGGAAAAGGATAATCCCTTTTGGAGAAGTGCAATGTGGTTGGAATCCAATTGGAAGTCAGATAAATTAATTATACTCATGTCCATAGAGGCTGAGTTAGGAATATTGTCTAATGTCTTTTCTGACTCCTTAATCTCCCACTGCGCCGATTCTGAGCTGTGTTTCGGTCCCCTCCTCTTCCTTATGTGTTTCCTCTTCCTACTCCCCTGGGATGACTCTTTTCCACTGATTGTTTTGGGCAATCCACTACTATGTTGCCCTGAAGTTCCTCTAAAAAAGTGACAGATTTTTTAGAAATTTCTTTGTCTAGGTCACTATCTGAGGAGGAACCAGTTCTATTCCTACTAGTACGTTGTGGACGTCTGGAATTTCTTGAGGAAGATCTGCTTCTGTTTGGCAAAGTGGGGTTAAAAATATCTCCCGCCTCCCAATCAGTGATATTTTGTCTAAATTTTTCTTGTTTGGTATGTTTGAGATTTTTTTGTATTCTTTCTATTTCTTTCTTGATGAACTCATTATTTTTTACAAAGTCAGGTTCATCTTTATGGGATTCAAAGGCCTTTGCGCTAATCTCTAATTCTCCTCTAATCTCCTGAAGTTGTATTTCTTCTTCAGACACAATGATTTTCATTAATGCTAGACCTCTATTCAGACATTCCTCTTTCCACACTTCCAAGAATCTTGGGGTGTGGAGATGTTCAGCAGGAATTATTCTCTCCCTCAGTCCTCTAGGGATGATATTATGAGAGATATGCGATTTTAAAGAGGCAATATCCCATTTACGGTTATATAAGAAATTGGAAACAAGAAAAGACATTGTCATTCGGCAGGCCGATAAAGGAGGAGCAATTGTCATCCAATCTAAGGATGACTATTACGAAGAGTTGAATAGACAAGTGAATGACAAAGATACCTATCGGTTATTATTAAGTAACCCAACGTCAAGTTTTAAAAAAGAATTGGCAAAAGTTATCCAGAAAGGTGTTAATAAGGGCCTCTTAAATAAAAAGGAGGCCCTCTACTTACAGCCGAAAACTTGCAAGATACCTATAATCTATACGTTGCCAAAGATTCACAAGGATAAGGACAAACCCCCAGGACGACCTATAGTGAATGGGATCAACTCAGTAAGTGCAAGAATAGGCGAATACATTGATTGGTTTTTACAACCAGTAGTGAAGATGACAAAATCATACTTGAGAGACACCAAGCACCTTATCCAACTCTTGAATGATGTGACCTTGAGTGATGGACCTATATATCTGGCAACATCTAATGTCTCATCCTTGTACACGACCATCAACCACGATGAAGCTTTACAGGCAACTAAGTGGGCCCTAAGAAAATTTAGTGGTTTAAAATGTAAACAAAGAAGATTCCTACTAGACTGTCTAAAATATAGTCTGGATTCCAGCTATTTCTGGCATAATAAGAACTATTACAAACAAATACGGGGAATTGCAATGGGCGCTAAATATGCACCTAGCGTGGCTAATTTGTATATGTCAGAGTGGGAGGAAGAAGTACTGTATAACAATCGACCACATCAGCTGCTAGTATATAAACGATTTATTGATGATATTTTTATTATTTGGAGGGGAAACAAAGAAAGCCTTAGTGATTTATGTTTTTATTTGAATAATAATAACAAAAACATTAAATTGACCTGGGAGATTAGTAACAAGAAAATTAATTTTTTAGATCTCGAAATCAAAAAAGAAGGTACTAAATTATGTACTCAAACTTATTTCAAGGCAGTGGATAGAAACAGTTATTTACCTCTGGACAGCTGTCACCACTCACTATGGTTGAATAACATACCTAAGGGGCAGTTGATAAGACTAAGGCGAAATTGCACTAAAAAAGAAACTTTTATGGAACAGGCTAAAATGGTTGGAGAAAGATTTATCCAGAAAGGATACGATGCTAAATTCATCGAAGAAAGAATCATTAATGTTACACGCATGGAGAGAGAAAATCTAATACAGGATGAAGAAAAAAATCTTACTCAGCAAGACAACGTACCCATTATTATGGATTATAACATGCAATATAAACAAATTGAAAAAATTATTAAAAAATACTGGGACATTGTCAAGACAGATCGACATCTGGGCCCCATTTTATCAAATATACCTAAATGTATATATAGGAGAGCCCCGACATTGTGGGATCGTTTAGCTAAGAATGTCTTAGACCCACCCCAAAAGAAAAAATTCTCCTTTTTTGAGGGAAAGGGGTTCTACCCATGTAAAAACTGCTATGCTTGCAGACACACAAAAGAAGATAAAAAGAAAAAATCAAGTTTCACCTCCACTGTTACAACACAGAACTATGAGATAGAGGATTTTATCTCATGTAGAAGTGAAGGAGTTGTTTATCTCCTGGAGTGCCCTTGCCATATCCAATATGTAGGCAGAACAAAGAGGGCACTGTGGATTAGGCTGAAAGAACACGTACAAAATATCAAAAAAAGGTTTGACAAGCACAGTCTATCTCGACACTATTTAGAATATCACAAGAGTGACCCTTCATCATTGAGAATATGTGGGATCGAAAAATATAAACCCCATTGGAGGGGCGATAACAAAATCATCAGAATTAGTCAGGCAGAATCCAGATGGATTCATAAATTACAAACTTTATCGCCCCTAGGACATAACGTGGAATTTGATTTAAATTGTTTTATCTCTAACTTTTAGTGGTCCTACACACTTTTTTTATCCACGCTTTGACATAGGACGTGTTTAATTCTGGGTATGGGGTCTGGCATGCTTCCTTGCTCCATTTGCCCCTCCCCCTGTTTTAGATTTATTATTTCTTGTGATCCCATTGATTAGCACGGTAGTCTTTATCTTATATGTGTATTTTATTGAAGATTGTCATTTATTTTAATATTTTTAATTTTTTTTCTATTTGTATTTTAATATTTCCTCAGTAGTTCTTAACAATTCTTATCTATCTGCTTTTAACGGGCTGGTCATTTATCTTTATCATTTTCATTCTTTGGATGAACTTATTGACCAGTGCTGTAAATGGAATATATACACTCTTTAGTTCAACCTTATGGCTCTGAGAATTTATTGTGACCGATATTCAGAGTCACCACAAGATGGCGATGAGGACCTAGTGGTTTAATGAATGACTAATATTTATTATTGGAATCCACAAGGTTTATTATCCTAATTGGTATGTGTCCATATATGTTATTTTAATTGTTGATCAGAATGAGGAGATGATGTTCGCTGATCATGTTGTTTTTTGTTACGATTGAATATACTATTTATACCCTCCTATTGTGCGGCAGTATACACGCAAGCTCAGTTTCAAATGTTGTTTATCCGTTGCTATGACAACGACGCACATATAAACTGAATGGCTGGCACCGGACTCCTCATCCCTTTGATAAAGTCACGTGGTGTGACGCAACGCGTCAGGGTAGGAGGAGTCAGGTGCCAACGCTTCTCGGGGACGGCCGAACCCGGAAGCTCTACACATCCACTGTTCGCTGTGTTTTTAGATGTAAGTTACTACATTTTTTTCAGTAAATCTGTATCGAATTACTGCACCATGAGACCTCTCCTTTGTTCCTAAATTAACTGCTGGGATTGCTGGGACTGCTGGGAGCTGCAGGAGGAGTTACAGAGAGACAGACTCATAGATGCTAAGGAGGCGCTTCATGAGATACATCCTCTCCTAGAAAATCTACCCGCTCTACTTGGCCCAGTGGGGGCCGCTGCTGGAGGTGAGAGGCTGGGGGAAACAGTTGGGAGATGCACTAGAACGTGCATAGAAGAAAAACATCAGTCACTGCACATTTTGCACTTTATTCAAAAGACTGTCACCTGTGGAAATCACCTATCACTATTGCACATTTTGTATGGACTATACTGCACTATTGTCACTATTTGGGACAGCATCTCTGTTGTGGGATTATCTGTCCTATTGTATTAGATTTTAAAAAAAATTTTTTCGATCTATAATACACCAGAAGGTTTATTATGTTATGATTGCATTATTATATGGTGGATTATATGAAGAATTTCTTCTGATCTTAGGAATTTTTCTGCATTTTATCAGTCTATTATATTCACATATTGGTTTACTCATAAGATTCACTTTATTTTGAAATCAGCACTAGAAAATATTTGATTTTCAGCTGACACTTGTGTTACATTGTATGTTTCGTTCATGATTAAGGATTTTTTGTTGTTCAGCTACTTTGGGAAGCTAGTTCATTTCATCCACAGTTAATATTTTTTACTTGTGAGGTGGCTTATATAGTCTATATTTATTTATTTATTTTTCTGAGCACTGAGACAGTCTATATTTTATTGAGTATTCTAATTACTGATATTCACTTACCCATCTCCACCCTATAGAACTGATCTCTTCTTTGATCAACTCCTGTATGGTGACACCTTTCCTAAAGTTGTTTATATATATTTTTCAGCATTGATTATGTGTGATGGAGTTCACTCTACTTATTTCATCCTATACCATAGATGAGTTTATTTGTGATTTTGGATTATCTGTTTGATACTGATTGATGGAGTAGCGCCACATATTTCTATTTAATAGTTTGAGAATCAAGTCCACTAAAATGCCAACTTTATCCAAGCATAAATGGCTTCAACTATTCCTCGATCAAGTCAAACATGATCTTGGAAAGATTAATTGGGAATGGTTGGGATCTAACAACCTAAATGGCTCTGAAGGAAAAGCACTACGGGAATTACAGGAAGCCCCCAATTTGGTGAGTAAGAGAAGTGATAAGGGCGGTAATGTGGTCCTACTCAGCGAAAAAATCTATGAGGATGAAGTACTTAGACTGCTGAGTGACAGCTCGACCTATAAAAAACTAACTGGGACCCCCTTCCCTGCCCTTGTTGACACTTTAAACACCAAATTAAAACTAGCTATGGAAACAGGCCTACTTACTAAAAAGGAATATTTATACCTCAAAGTAGAAAACATAACAATCCCTACATTCTATATAATTCCCAAATTGCATAAATCCTTAACCAACCCCCCAGGGAGACCCATTGTCTCAGCTATCAAGGGTCCCCTTGAAAGAGTGGGTAGATTCGTGGACTCGATGATCAAAGACATGGTAACTGAACTACCTTCTTTTGTCCGTGACAGTAGAGATATACTCCTAAAATTATCCAACTTCACCCTATCTCCTAATGCCCTACTGGTGGGGATAGATGTGGAAAGTCTATACACATCGATTCCCCACCAGTGGGGTATCCAAGCCACCAAAACCTTTTTAGACACCCATCATCCACTGCTTGGAGCCCATAATGAATTCATTATAGAATTATTGGAGTTCATGTTGGGTAATAATTTCTTTCAGTTTCTTGGGAGGTTTTACCAACAAATTAGAGGTACCAGTATGGGTGCCCCTTGGGCCCCTTCCTATGCCTGTCTCCATCTAGGACTTTGGGAGGAGGAGGTCGTGTACAAGTCCTCGATGTACCTTGACCACTGTGCGCTGTGGTTAAGGTACATCGACGACGTACTCATGGTATGGGAGGGCACAGTAGAAAAACTTTTGGAATTTTTGTCCCAATTAAACAATAATGAAAGGAATATTCATTTAACTTATTCCTATTCTGCTGACACCCTCTCATTCCTTGATTTACAAATCACCAGATGTGGAAGCAAGATAGCAACAAGTACCTTCAGAAAGGAGACAGCAGCTAACACCCTCCTCCTGGCACAGAGTCATCATCCAAAGTCGCTGATCAGGGGAATACCCACGGGACAATTTTTAAGGATAAGGCGAAATTGCTCGGAGGAGGACCAATTCCTAACTGAGGCACATGAGATGTATCAAAGATTTAGGAAAAGAGGGTACTCACATAATTCTCTTAAAAAAGCTAAAAATAATGCATTTAAAACCAAACGTGAGGACCTCCTAACCACACAGAAGAACCCCCAAGAAACGGACCAATCACCCTGTGATTTTCCCAGGATCATCACCAGATTTGGCTCGCAATGGACCAAAGTCCAAGAGATCCTAAACAAACACTGGCATATTCTTAAATCGGCACCCCTCATTACTAACATAATTAGCTCTAGACCACTGCTTACGGCCAAAAGGGCACGTAATTTGGGAGACGCTCTGGTTCATTCAGAGTATACTAGAACGATCAACAAAAATTGGCTTACCGAGAGAAAACCCCCTCCAGGCATGCATGCATGCGGACACTGCAACATATGCAAATATGTACATCACACTGATGTGTTCGCTGACCCAAGGGGTGGCAATGACTATCGAATCAAACAATTTATTAATTGTTCAACAACACGTGTCATATATATGCTCACGTGTCCTTGCAATAAAAACTACATAGGAAAAACCAAACGTCAACTCCGAATTAGGATCAGTGAACACATCAGTGGCATTAGGAATAAAACAAAGAATAAGGATGATGATAGACCTATCCCAGTACACTTTGCCAAATTCCATGATAGTAATCCAGCAGGCCTTACAGTTAAAGGGATCTATGTGCTTAATCTGCCCCCTAGAAGGGGCGATTTTGACACTATACTCCTGCAAAAGGAGAAAATGTGAACGTACTACTTAGATTCTTTAACCCCTAAGGGGTTAAACACCGAGTGTAGTTTACAACCCTTTCTAGAAACATAACCAATTTTTCTTAAATTCGGGGGTAAAATCCCTATTAAAAATACTATCCTCAATAATTCACTCTTTCCATGGCTGGTTTCTAAAATTATTAAAGTACCCTTTTCCCTTATTGTTTTCCTACATTCCTTTTTATCCCCTCTCCCTTTCCCCCCCTTCCCCCCCCTTTTCCTTCCCCCCTCCCTTCCCCCCTCCTCCCCCCCCCCTCTTTCACCCTTTCCTTTTCCTCCTTTTCCTTCCCTTTCCCCCTTCCCTCTCTTCACCCCCTTTTTCCTCTTTCTTTTTCTCTTTTTCCCCTTTACTTCCTATTCCTCCCTTTCTTGTCCCCGTTTTTATCTCGTAAATAGTTAATATTACTATTCTAATTATGTAATTAGAGTGTATGCTTTGCTTGCTGAATGATTTACACTGAGGGGCTATGGTTGACATCTAGTGGATACAAGCAGTACTTGCACTCTCTACTATCTATTTAAGCTCACCACACTTGACCCCTCCTAGCTCTGAGGAAACCAGCGTCCATTGGCTGGTGAAACGCATCAGCGGTGTGATGTCAGCACGTCCTTGGGAGCCGCGCGCAATTTGACCTGACTTACCCTCACACGGACCCAACAGCTGATCCAACAGCTGATGTCAGCTTTCCCCTGCAGCCACACACCATACAGCAGCAACGGCGCTTCAGCGGCTCCACAGTGAGGGACGGCTCCTTACCAACCTACACTCCTAGTGAGCCATACAGAAGCATCTGTCCACAGAGAGACTTTGACACCAAGGACCATTACAGTCTGACGACGGATACAGTGTGGTTAGTGAGATCCTTCCACTCTACTCAGCACTTCAAAAAACGTATGTCAGTTTTTCTCTATGTCTCCTTAAAATGTTGTCTCCATGGACATTTATCTTGCTGCCTATGTAGGTGACTCTACAATTTTCCTTGCTGCAACCTGGAAAGCGCTTGCAATCTACTTTTCAGCTGTGGTTTAAACAATCACTGAGTGCAATGATCCCCTGAGAGATCGCTCCATTTATGGTCCATACTTTATGATTTATCGGTTTGTCAGATCACCCACCCATTTACATCACCTCAAAATTAATGATATAGGACTGTTCCTGCCTAACTGGACACTCTGTACTGGGAATACTCTCCATCAAATCGCCATTCCTACTGTGCAGGACTATCCTTAATTCATAATACCTCATTACACAGTGTGCATGATGTGTATGAGTGGGTGTGTAGCCGTGGCTCCCATTTGTTTTTAATATCCCCTGTGACAACGTTGTCCAATTTTTAATTGGTTTGTGGTAACCGTCTGTCCATATTGCTAATTTTTCACCTTTTGTACTATTAATTGGTTTATTTTTTGGTAATTAATAAAGCTGGTTTTGTATTCACATCAGTGTTCTTTGTTGACCCACTTTAGAGAAATTCTCTGTTTCTCCTGTTTTCCCAAGATGCGGGGAGTAGCTTGGTGCATACAGGTATGATTAGTGCAGGGGGGGTGCCAGATATAGGAAAGATCATATCAACTGTCCTGTCCTGTATACAGCTATATACACCCATCTTCCTTCCTGTATTTCTTCATCATCACTGACTGCAGATATACATCATCTGTCCTGTTACTGTATATATAGCTGTATACAAGTGGTGGAACTCAGTTCTAGGGATGAGCCGAACACCCCCCTGTTCGGTTCGCACCAGAACTTGCGAACAGGCAAAAAATTTGTTTGAACACGTGAACACCATTAAAGTCTATGGGACACGAACATGAATAATCAAAAGTGCTAATTTTAAAGGCTTATATGCAAGTTATTGTCATAAAAAGTGTTTGGGGACCTGGGTCCTGCCCCAGGGGACATGGATCAATGCAAAAAAAAGTTTTAAAAATGTCCGTTTTTTCGGGAGCAGTGATTTTAATAATTCTTAAAGTGAAACAATAAAAGTGTAATATCCCTTTAAATTTCGTACCTGGGGGGTGTCTATAGTATGCCTGTAAAGGGGCACATGTTTCCCGTTTTTAGAACAGTCTGACAGAAAAATGACATTTCAAAGGAAAAAAAGTCATTTAACCACTTCCCACCCGGCCACTGCACATAAACGGCCGGGTGGGAGCTCCCTCCTTCTGACTGGACGTTCCCGAACGTCCTTCAGAAGGAGCGGGATCACGCGGGCGCGCTCCCGCGCAGCCGCGCAATCCCGATGCGCGCGTGTCACTCGGACACGCCGCATCTCAGAGCGGCAGGAGGGCAATGTGATTTGCCCTCCTGATCCGCACGATGGCTGTGTGTAATCACAGCCATCATATAGTAAACAAGGGGGAGGGGGTGGCAGATGACAGGAGATCGCGCCGCCACGTGCCCGCGCAGCGGCGCGATCCCGATCTGCCTGTGTCCCCCAGAGACAGCACAACACAGGAGGGCCCTGTGATTGGCCCTCCTGATCACATGACGACTGTCCAATCACAGTCGTCATGTAATGTAAATAGAGAGCGTAGTAACTGCTCTCATCTCTTCCTCTCCTCACACAGAGCCTGTCAGTGAGGAGAGGAAGAGAGATCTGTGCTGCAGCCAGGAGATCAGTGAGTAATAAAGCTGTTTGTCTGCTGTTTACCCACTGATCACCCAGCTAGTGTCCCCAAAACACAGTGTCCCCAAAACACAGTGTCCCCAAAACACAGTGTCCCCAAAACACAGTGTCCCCAAAACACCGTGTCCCCAAACAGTGAAAACACCTGTCAGTGAACATCTGCCCGTCAACAACTGGCACATCTGTCCGCCAACAGCCGGCACATCAGCCCGTCGTCATCAGGCACATCTGCCCGCCTGCCATCAGGCACATCTGCCCGCCTGCCATCAGGCACATCTGCCCGCCAGTCATCAGGCACATCTGCCCGCCAGTCATCAGGCACATCTGCCCGCCAGTCATCAGGCACATCTGCCCGCCAGTCATCAGGCACATCTGCCCGCCAGTCATCAGGCACATCTGCCTGCCAGTCATCAGGCATATCTGCCTGCCAGTCATCAGGCACATCTGCCGCCCGCCATCAGGCACATCTGACACCGTCAACAGCTAACACATCAGCCCGTCATCAGCTGACACATCAGCCCGTCAACAGCTGACACATCAGCCGCCCACCATCATCAGGCACATCTGCCCGCCTGCCATCAGGCACATCTGCCCGCCAGTCAGCAGGCACATCTGCCCGCCTGCCATCAGGCACATCTGCCCGCCTGCCATCAGGCACATCTGCCCGCCAGTCATCAGGCACATCTGCCCGCCAGTCATCAGGCACATCTGCCGCCCGCCATCAGGCACATCTGTCGCCCGCCATCTGACACCGTCATCAGCTGACACATCAGCCCGTCATCAGCTGACACATCAGCCCGTCAACAGCTGACACATCAGCCCGTCAACAGCTGACACATCAGCCGCCCACCATCATCAGGCACATCTGCCCGCCCGCCATTAGGCACATCTGCCAGCCGCCATCTGCCCACGATCAGGCACATCTGCCACCCACCATCTGGCACAGCCGCCCACCATCTGGCACATCTGCCGCCTGCCATCTGACACATCTGCCCGCCAACATGACAAAAAGGTCTTACAGCGCAGAGGAGGCTCTCCAAATACTCCAGAGTATGTCGGACGAGAGTAGCGGGGAATTCTCTCCGTCAGACTCGGATAGTGACTATGAGCCAGTGGAAAGCAGTGGCTCCGAGTTGGAAACAGAGGAAGATACAATCCTAACAAGGAGAATCAGGAGAAATGAGCAGGAGGAGGCATTCACCAGCAGCGCAGCACTCCAGGGCATCCACCAGCAGGCATCCACCAGCAGCGCAGCACTCCAGGATGATATGCAGGCATCCACCAGCAGCCCAGCACTCCAGGATGACATGCAGGCATCCACCAGTAGCGCAGCACTCCAGGGCATCCACCAGCAGGCATCCACCAGCAGCGCAGCACTTCGGGATAGGCGGGCATCCACCAGCACTTCTGCAACCTTCCTAGAAGATAGGCCAGATGCTAGCAACGGATCCCATCAACGAGGCAGTGCCCATACTAGCCTCCCAGATGTTCTACTGTATCCAACATGGCTGCCCGATACATCAGTAGAACCTGTAATACCCCTTTTCACAGCCCAGCCAGGCCCTCAGATGCAGACGGAAAATGTAACCCCACTTTATTATTTTCATTTATTTTTTACCAATGAACTCCTAACCTACATTGTGGAGCAATGTAATCTATACGCCAGCCAACACATAGCCAACAATCCCAGTTCCTCATATGCCCGTCCTTTTGTTTGGAAACCCCTCACCGTAGAAGAATTTAAAATTTTCCTTGGCCTAACCCTCAACATGGGGCTGACAAAAAAAAATGAACTCGATTCCTACTGGTCTACCCGACCTATCCACCACATGCCGATCTATTCTTCATTTATGCCCAGAACCCGTTATGAGATGATCATGAGATTTTTACACTTCAATAACAATGCCCAATGCCTCCCTCGAAATCATCCCAGTTACGATAAGTTATTCAAAATTCGGCCCCTAATCAATTTTTTTTGCGCCAGCTTCAAGGAGATGTTTACCCCTGATAGAAACATATGTGTGGATGAATCCCTGGTGCACTTCACCGGAAGACTGGGAATAAAACAATACCTCCCCAGTAAAAGAGCCAGACGTGGGGTAAAATTTTATAAGGTGTGTGACAGGGCCACGGGTTACACATATGATTTTATGATTTATGAGGGAAAAGACAGACAGCTAAACCCCCCTGGATGCCCTACCTACATGGGAACAAGTGGCAAAATTGTCTGGCAGCTGATCCAACCATTACTTGGGAAAGGTTACCACCTTTACGTAGACAATTTCTACACTAGTCTCCCACTTTTCCGCCATTTGTACCTGAAGAACACTGTGGCCTGTGGGACAGCACGGACCAACCGCAAAGGCTTCCCACAAAGATTGGTCACCAAGAAATTGAAGAAGGGTGAAATGGCCAGTATGCGAACTGAAGAAGTACTAGCGGTGAAGTGGAGAGATAAAAAAAGAGATGTCTACATCCTTTCAACAATACATGACGACACCTTGGTGGAACTTCAGAGAAGAGGAGGCCCCATACAGAAGCCAAAATGTGTGCATGAGTACAACCTATACATGGGGGGGGTGGATATGAACGACCAGATGATGCAGCCCTACTTGGCCACCAGGAAATCACTATTTTGGTACAAGAAAGTCGCCATTTATTTGATGCAACTTGCCCTATTTAATTCCTATATCATTTTTTCTAAGTGCACCCAAAGTTCCCTACCCTATCTAAAATTCCAAGAAGAAGTTTTCACAGCCCTTCTCTATCCCCAAGGCCAAGCCCCTCAACTAATTCGCTCCGATGCGTTAGCCAGATTCCATGAAAGGCACTTTCCCGAAATCCTCCCTCTTACCCAAACAGGTCGCAAACCACAAAAAAAATGTCGTGTATGTGCAAGTAGAGGAATTCGCCGAGACACCCGATACTACTGTCCCGAATGTCCCTCCGAGCCAGGGCTCTGTATTGGAACATGCTATCGGAGCTATCATACTTCACTACACTATTAGTACAGTGAAGGTGATTTTTTTCCACTATTTGCCATTTCTGTGAATGACCCGGACTGTTAACGACTATGCCTCTGCCAAACATGTTTCTGCCTTCAACGTAAATTGACCCGGACTGTTAACGACTATGCCTCTGCCAAACATCTTTCTGCCTTCAACGTGAATTGACCCGGACTGTTAAATGACCATGATTTTTGCCTGCCTCCTGAACTGATCATTTGCCCTGCCACTGTACAGCACAGGGGTCTCACATATGTGAGGGGCTCCAGAAAAGGTTTTCCGAGTGGAGAAAACATTTTTCTCCGGGTTTTTAGTTTTCTCGGATTAGGGTCTGGAGACTCGGAGGCTTCGTAGAGATTTGGGTGGGAAGAAGCCTCTACCCCTGTCCTCAGGTCTTACCTGACCAAGGCCCAATGTACAAAGTGCTGCCTGCTGCCACCTGAACTGGCCATGCCTTTTGCCTGCCACATGACCTTGCCATGCATTTGCCTGCCACATGACCTTGCCATGCCTTTGCCTACCACCTGGACTGGCCATGCCTATGCCTGTTACCTGAACTGCCTGCTAAACCTTGGACTGTACTGAACCATGTTCATACTTTTCCATATCTGTCTGCTGCCTGGACAATTCCTGGACATTTCCTTTGGCTGTCTGGACAAATGCTTTGGCTGCTCTGGAACGGTATTCCTGCCTGCTAAAACCACAGGTGAGCTTTTTTTTTTTACCTTTTGCTCAGCAGAATGTATTTTGGGGTGTAATTCTTGGTGTGTACATGCTATGTGTTAGAAGCCTGGAGGTGCTACTTGCATGTTGGGCCTCTGTATGTGGCCAGGTAGTGGAAAAGTCTCACACATGGGGTATCGCCATACTCAGGACGAGTAGCAGAATGTATTTTGGGATGTCATTTTGGCTATGTACATGCTATGTGTAAGAAAGATCTTCTAAATTGACAACTTTGTGAGAAAAAAAATAGGTTTTCATTTTCTTTCCACATTTTCCAAAAACTTGTGGAAAGAAATTACATGTTAAAAAGACTCATTATGCCTCATAGAATATACATTGGGTTGTTTTCTTTCCAAAATGGGGTCATTTTGTGGGTAATTCCATTGTCCTGGTGCTCCAGGGCCTTCAAAAATGTGATAGGTACTCAGGAAATTAAATGTGTAATTTATGCCTTTAGAACGCCTGATGATGCTATATGGATGTTGGGCCTCTGTATGTGGCCAGGCTGTGGAAAAGTCTCACACATGGGGTATCGCCATACTCAGGACGAGTAGCAGAATGTATTTTGGGGTGTCATTTTGGCTATGTGCATGCTATGTGTTAGAAAGATCTTCTAAATTGACAACTTTGTGAGAAAATAATAGGTTTTCATTTTCTTTCCACATTTTCCAAAAACTTGTGGAAAGAAATGACATGTTCAAAAGACTCATTATGCCTCATAGAATATACATTGGGTTGTTTTCTTTCCAAAATGGGGTCATTTTGTGGGTAATTCCATTGTCCTGGTGCTCCAGGGCCTTCAAAAATGTGATAGGTACTCAGGAAATGAAATGTGTAATTTATGCCTTTAGAACGCCTGATGGTGCTATATGGATGTTGGGCCTCTGTATGTGGCCAGGCTGTGGAAAAGTCTCACACATGGGGTATCGTTACACTCAGGACGAGTAGAAGAATGTATTTTGGGGTGTCATTTTGGCTATGTACATGCTATGTGTTAGAAAGATCTTCTAAATTGACAATTTTGTGAGAAAAAAATAGGTTTTCATTTTCTTTCCACATTTTCCAAAAACTTGTGGAAAGAAATGACATGTTCAAAAGACTCAGTATGCCTCATAGAATATACATTGGGTTGTTTTCTTTCCAAAATGGGGTCATTTTGTGGGTAATTCCATTGTCCTGATGCTCCAGGGCCTTCAAAAATGTGATAGGTACTCAGAAAATGAAATGTGTAATTTATGCCTTTAGAACGCCTGATGGTGCTATATGGATGTTGGGCCTCTGTATGTGGCCAGGCTGTGGAAAAGTCTCACACATGGGGTATCGCCATCCTCAGGACGAATAGCAGAATGTATTTTGGGGTGTCATTTTGGCTATGTACATGCTATGTGTTAGAAAGATCTTCTAAATTGACAACTTTGTGAGAAAAAAATAGGTTTTCATTTTCTTTCCACATTTTCCAAAAACTTGTGGGAAGAAATGACATGTTCAAAAGACTCAGTATGCCTCATAGAATATACATTGGGTTGTTTTCTTTCCAAAATGGGGTCATTTTGTGGGTAATTCCATTGTCCTGGTGCTCCAGGGCCTTCAAAAATGTGATAGGTACTCAGAAAATGAAATGTGTAATTTATGCCTTTAGAACGCCTGATGGTGCTATATGGATGTTGGGCCTCTGTATGTGGCCAGGCTGTGGAAAAGTCTCACACATGGGGTATCGCCATACTCAGGACGAATAGCAGAATGTATTTTGGGGTGTAATTGCAATTATGCCTGCACCGTGTGTGAGAAATAACTTGTAAATATGACAATTTAGTGAAGAAAAAAAAAAAATCTATATTTCTTAATTTTCCAAAGCATTGTGGGGAAAAAATTTCAACTTCAAAAAATTCACTATGCCTCTTACTAAATACCTCAGACTGTCTTCTTTCCAAAAAGGGGTCTTTTGGGGGGTTATTGTACTGTCCTGACATTTTAGGGCCTCAAGAAATGAGATCAGTGCATTAGGCCATCAGTGCATTAGGATTGATACATTTTCAATAATGCGTAGCATGGCTTGTAGACTCTATAACTTTCACACAAACCAATGATCATACAATTATCAGGATTTTTTTTACCAAAGACATGTGGTAGAATACATTTTTGCCTAAATTTTCGACAAAATTAAATTTTTTTGGTTTCTTTTAAAAGAGAAATATCACAAAAAATAAAAAATGAAGTGGTGAATAAATACCACCAAAAGAAAGCTCTATTTGTGTGAACAAAATGATAAAAATTTCATTTGGGTACAGTGTAGCATGACTGAGTAATTGTCATTCAAAGTGAGAGAGCACTGAAAGCTGAAAATTGGTCTGGGAAGGAAGGGGGTGAAAGTGCCCAGTATTGAGGTGGTTAAAACTACTCGCGGCTATTAATGAATTGTCGGTCCGACAATACACATAAAAGTTCATTGATAAAAACGGCATGGGAATTCCCCATGGGGGAACCCCGAACCAAAATAATAAAAAAAAAATGATGTGGGGGGTCCCCTTAAGTTCCATACCAGGCCCTTCAGGTCTGGTATAGATAATAAGGGGAACCCCGGCCAAAATAAAAAAAAAATGTTGTGGGGTCGCCCTCAAAATCCATACCAGACCCTTATCCGAGCACGCAACCTGGCAGGCCACAGAAAAAGAGGGGGGGACGAGAGAGCGGCCCCCCTCCTGAACTGGGTGCTTTGGGGTAGCCCCCCAAAACACCTTGTCCCCATGTTGATGAGGACAAGGGCCTCATCCCCACAACCCTTGGCCGGTGGTTGTGGGGGTCTGCAGGTGGGGGGCTTATCGGAATCTGGAAGCCCCCTTTAACAAGGGGACCCCCAGATCCCGGCCCTCCCCCCTGTGTGAAATGGTAAGGGGGTACAAAAGTACCCCTACCATTTCACAAAAAAACTGTCAAAAATGTTAAAAATGACAAGAGACAGTTTTTGACAATTCCTTTATTTAAATGCTTCTTCTTTCTTCTATCTTCTTTCTTCTTTCTTCTATCTTCCTTCGGTTTCATTCTCCATCTTCTTCTTCTGAAGATGAAGAAAGAAGCGTCACACAGCGGGAGCCTCCCTCCATGCCATCATGCATGCGGAGTGGCCCGAGGAGAAGAAGGGAAGAAGATGCCGATGCCACGGAAGAAGATGCCGGACGTGAACACTGGAGGAAGAACCAGAAGAACCAGAAGTAGAAGAAGATGGAGGAAGAAACCAAAGGAAGATAGAAGATAGAAGAAAGAAGATAGATCTGAAGGGCCTGGTATGGATTTTAGGGGGACCCCCCACGTTATTTTTTTTAAAAATTTGGTTCAGGGTTCCCCTGTGGGAAATTCCCATGCTGTTTTTATCAATGAACTTTTATGTGTATTGTCGAACCGGCAATTCATTAATAGCCGCGAGTAGTTTAAATAACTTTTTTTCCTTTGAAATGTCATTTTGCTGTCAGACTGTTCTAAACACGGGAAACATGCACCCCTTTACAGGCATACTATAGACACCCCCCAGGTATGAAATTTAAACGGATATTACACTTTTATTGTTTCACTTTAAGCATTATTAAAACACAGTTTTTAAAACTTTTTTTTGCATTGATCCATGTCCCCTGGGGCAGGACCCAGGTCCCCAATCACTTTTTACAACAATACCATGAATATAAGCCTTTAAAATTAGCACTTTTGATTTCTCTCATAGACTTTTAAAGGGTGTTCCGCGGCATTCGAATTTGCCGCGAACACCCCAAATTGTTCGCTGTTCGGCGAACTGGCGAACAGCCGATGTTCGAGTCGAACATGAGTTTGACTCGAACTCGAAGCTCATCCCTAATCAGTTCCACCACCTCTGGCTCAGACCCTTTGGTGCTTGCTCACCACAAACACTTGTAAACACAGAAGTCTGGTCTCTGTGTTTACAAGTGACAGCTCTGCACTCTCTATGTAATGCAATCCTGGTATTTAATGCCCCTTTAAGACCCTCCTACTGTTTTTCGTGAAATTTGACTGAACACACCCACTATTTGATGTGATTTGGAGGGTGTGTGCAGGGGGAGGGGTTTTGTGGGGCCGTGGTTAAGTTCCAGCTCCTATTGTTTGAGAAAAAAAGCCCTACCTACCTGTATATAGAGACCTTTCTCCATCATCACTGACTGCAGATATATGTCATCTGTCCTTTATACAGCTATATACACCCACCTTCCTTCCTGTCTATACTAATACTATCCACACCCTATATATACACATACTGTACACCTTCTATACTGTACAGGCCACATTTGATGGGACAATGAGGCTGCAATTGATGGGCACAGCGATGCTGCATATGATGGGTACATGCCTGTGCGTTATGTGATAATGGCTAAGCCCCTCCCCTTCATGACATTGTCGAAAAAGGGGCAGAGCATGGATGACCTAAAATGATGCCCCTCCTGTAAAAAGTTATGCGGATGCCCATGCACATGCCCTCAATGCATAGCTCTGATGAAGAAGGGATTTTCCCTTCGAAACGCGTAAGCCGTTTGTGATATGTATGCATCTCTCTACGACCTTTGGAAGGCATCGCTTATCCTATAGTCGCATGCTGGCTGTCGGTACACTTCGTGTTGTGCCTCTTCCACCCATTGCTTGTGAGTTGTTTCTTTTAATCATTTTTAAATAAATCTTTTTATAAAAGTTAATACACTAGGATGGTGCGCCCCTGTTTTTCTTTTGCCTCTCTCCCTCAACCCTGGCCCGCAGGTTGTAGGGATCTTTACTCATAAGGGGGGTCCCAGATATCACCTCTCTATTTAAATACCCCTACTCATTCACAAAAATGTGAAAAGTAAACACATTGAAACAGTTTTTGACAAGTTATTTATAAAAAAAAGTCCATTTGTTTACATTTAGTAGAAAGTACCGAGATATGTCGTTTCTGGTGATGGGAGCAGCCTTTAAAAGTCTATGGGAGTCTATGGGAGAAATCAAAAGTGCTAATTTTAAAGGCTTATATGCAAGTTATTGTGATAAAAAGTGTTTGGGGACCTGGGTCCTGCCCCAGGGGACATGGATCAATGCAAAAAACTGTTTTAAAAACGGCCGTTTTTTCAGGAGCAATGATTTTAATAATGCTTAAAGTGAAACAATAAAAGTGTAATATCCCTTTATATTTCGTACCTGGGGGGTGTCTATAGTATGCCTGTAAAGGGGCGCATGTTTCCCATGTTTAGAACAGTCTGACAGCAAAATGACATTTCAAAGGAAAAAAAAGTCATTTAAAACTACTCACGGCTATTAATGAATTGCCGGTCCGACAATACACATAAAAGTTCATTGACAAAAATGGCATGGGAATTCCCCACAGCGGAACCCCGAACCAAAATTTAAAAAAAAATGATGTGGGGGTCCCCCTAAATTCCATACCAGGCCCTTCAGGTCTGGTATGGATATTAAGGGGAACCCCGGCCAAAATTTAAAAAAAAATGGCATGGGGTCCCCCTCAAATTCTATACCAGACCCTTCAGGTCTGGTATGGATTTTAAGGGGAACCCTGCACCAAAATAAAAAAATGGCATGGGGTGTCCCCAAAAATCCATACCAGACCCTTATCCAAGCACGCATCCTGGCAGGCCACAGGAAAAGAGGGGGGGACGAGAGAGCGCCCCCCCCTCCTGAACTGTACCAGGCCACATGCCCTCAACTTTGGGAGGGTGCTTTGGGGTAGCCCCCCAAAACACCTTGTCCCCATGTTGATGGGGACAAGGGCCTCATCCCCACAACCCTTGGCCGGTGGTTGTGGGGGTCTGCGGGTGGGGGGCTTATTGGAATCTGGAAGCCCCCTTTAACAAGGGGACCCCCAGATCCCAGCCCTTCCCCTGTGTGAAATGGTAAGGGGGTACAAAAGTACCCCTACCATTTCACAAATAGTGTCAAAAATGTTAAAAATGACAAGAGACAGTTTTTGACAATTCCTTTATTTAAATGCTTCTTCTTTCTTCTATCTTCTATCCTCTTTCTTCTATCTTCCTTTGGTTTCTTCCTTCATCTTCATCTTCTTCTGGTTCTTCTGGTTCTTCCTCCGGTGTTCTTGTCCGGTATCTTCCTCCATGGCGCCGGTGTTTTCTTCCCTTCGTCTTCTGGGCCGATCCGCATCCAGCATAATGGGAGGCTCCCACTGTGTGATGCTTCTCCTTTTCTGACGGTTCTTAAATAATGAAGGGCGGGGCCACCCGGTGACCCCGCCCCCTCTGACACACAGTGACTTCCCTGTCCGCCCCCTCTGACGTCACGGGGAATGCCACAGGGAAGTCCCCATGTGTCAGAGGGGGGCGGGGTCACCGGATGGCCCCGCCCTCCGTTATTTAAGGCCCGGGATCTGGGGGTCCCCTTGTTAAAGGAGGCTTCCAGATTCCGATAAGCCCCCCGCCCGCAGACCCCCACAACCACCGGGCAAGGGTTCGGGGACAAGGTGTTTTGGGGGCTACCCCAAAGCACCATCCCAATGTTGAGGGCATGTGGCCTGGTACGGTTCAGGAGGGGGGGTGCTCTCTCGTCCCCCCTCTTTTCCTGTGGCCTGCCAGGTTGCGTGCTCGGATAAGGGTCTGGTATAGATTTTGAAGGGGACCCCACACCATTTATTTTTATTTTGGCTGGGGTTCCCCTTAATATTCATACCAGACCTGAAGGGCCTGGTATGGAATTTAGGGGGACCCCCCACGTCATTTTTTTTTTAAATTTTGGTTTGGGGTTCCCCTGTGGGGAATTCCCATGCTGTTTTTATCAATGAACTTTTATGTGTATTGTCAGACCGGCAATTCATTATTAGCCGCGAGTAGTTTTAAAAGACTTTTTTTACTTTGAAATGTCATTTTGCAGTCAGACTGTTCTAAACACGGGAAACATGCACCCCTTTACAGGCATACTATAGACACCCCCCAGGTACGAAATTTAAAGGAATATTACACTTTTATTGTTTCACTTTAAGCATTATTAAAATCACTGCTCCTGAAAAAACGGCTGTTTTTAAAACTTTTTTTTTGCATTGATCCATGTTCCCTGGGGCAGGACCCAGGTCCCCAATCACTTTTTATGACAATAACTTGCATATAAGCCTTTAAAATTAGCACTTTTGATTATTCATGTTCGTGTTCCATAGACTTTAACGGTGTTCACGTGTTCGAACAAATGTTTTGCCTGTTCGCATATTCTGGTGCGAACTGAACAGGGGGGTGTTCGGCTCATCCCTAATAGTGATTCTACAAAGTCAGTGTTTATTTACTTAACACATTTTGTGTGATTAAGTAGGGGTACTACTGTATGTATACTTTAGTCATTCACACAGCAGGGTCAATATTTGGGTACCCCCTTTTTGTTTAGGGGCGGCTTCCGATTTCCTAACAAGTAGTCAGAATGGAAACAATCACATTTAGCAGAGGTAATACTGCTGGTAAACTCATCACTTCCCCCTGCCATCAGAGGTTCATCTTGGATGTTTGTCAAACCTTCAAACAAGCAAATTTTGGTCCAAACCTGAGTTTGGACAAAACCAGCACTTTATTCTTAAGAGGGATCATCAGCACCATGCTCTGGTTATATCCTGTACAGCTGTCACAATATTTTAATGATCACAACTTATCAAATGTGCAGATACCACAGGGGGTACACTATCCATTTTTCTATGACAATCTGGTTTTGTTCCTGGTTGTCTGCTGTCTACACAGATGTGGCTGAGGGCCACAACCTTGTACATCCACCAATAAAGTCCATCACTCCTTACACGGTGCTCTAGTGAAGATCTGGTATGTGGGTTTAGATTCTATACCTTTTTCCTTTTAATAGTCACACCCTCTCCAAAGTGCGGATACCACAGAGAATCTATTGGTTTCTTCAATGACAAACTGGTTCTCTCTATGCCTCAGAGATAGGTTTTATGTATTTCTGTAATGCAGTGGACTATAGAACGTTTAATTGTTATCATCTGAGTCTTCCATGTGATGCTCAGGTGACTTTTCAATCCTTTGTCTTCTTGACTTTCATTAAATAATCCACATACTGTATAGATTTGTATTGATCCACGGTACAATATTTTTTTTTCAATTTAATACTGGATAAATACTTTTTATGTGATGGCTTCAAAAAGACAAATCTCTTCATTAATCTAATGCCGCGTACACACGGTCGTACTTTTCGTCTACAAAAGTCCGACGGACGCCAACGGACTAAAGCTGGCTGACAATCCGATCGTGTGTGGGCTTCCCCGGACTTTCAGCAGACTTTCAGCGGACTTTTCCACCCTCAAATCTGACAGATTTTAGATTTGAAACATGCTTCAAATCTTTACGTCGTAACTACGCTGGATCCAGAAATCCGCTCGTCTGCATGCTAGTCCGACGGACAAAAAAACGACGCATGCTCATAAGCAAAAACTAAACGGAAGCACTCGGTCTAGTAAAACTAGTGTACGTATTGTAGGTAGCACATTCCTCATGCTGCAAAATCTGTGATCGTTGAATGCAGTGCATTAATGTCTTCTTTACTAATGCTATAAAGAAGGAAGATGTTTTGCTGTTCATATTCAAACAGAGTTCTCCCAAACTGATTTCTGGATTCTTTTTCTCTTTGATCTCATGAATGATATAGTATTCTTTTTAAAAACAATGTCTCCATACTAATAATAATTTTTACACTTGTTTTTTTTTGGTGGAGTCATCTTTTATTTTAGATTTTCTCCAGATGTTTATTTTATGATTGTTGTCGAACTTATTTTATCTTTATCTAGCTTTTTTTTTTGTGTTTGTAAAGTTACCACAAAGAACCATTTTGTCTTTTTTTATTTTTTTTGGTGTTTGTAAAGTTACCACAAAGAACCATTTTGTTTTTTTTTATTTTTCTTGGTGTTTGTAAAGTCACCACAAAGAACCATTTTGTTTTTTTTGTGTTTTTTTTGTGTTTGTAAAGTTACCACTAAGAACCATTTTTTTGTTTATTGTGATTTTTTATTTTTTGTATATAAAGTTAACACAAAAGAACCGTTTTTGGTTATGTATCTTTTTTTTTTTAAAGTTACCACTAGAACATTATTAATGTATTTTTTGTGTGTTTTTGCAACCTCAAGGAGATTGTTGTCCCTTGTTAATTTGACATTGTGTCTAAATCAATGCTTTAAAATAAAACACATAAAGTCTTTTCATAAACTCAAATATCCATTTATTCATGATCTAAATAAAATAAAGACGCTGGAAAAAGTCTGTGGACAAGAAAATTGGGATCTTGAGGAGTCCATATAAGAGGGAGCACAATCTGGTCCAGGAATCCCAGAGATCAACAGCACCAGCAGATGATATAGATGTCCCCAGACTGTGGTACTACAACAGCCTGACCCAGGTCATCACTTTCTTCTCTTCCCTGCAGCCTTTCCTCCACGGTGCCCTGCACCCTTCCCTGCAGCCTTCTTTGGAGGCTGTGGCTCTGGTGTTTGAGTTGTGGCAGGAGGAGAAGGAGGAGGAGGAGGAGGAGGGGGCTGCCTCATGTAGTTGTGTGTTTCTAGTTAGCGTGCCCTGCAGCCCCTTCTGTATTGTTTCCCCAAACAGTCTCTCACAAATGAGGCGTTGGTCCCACTCCATTTTAAGCAGCCTGCTGGCTAAGTAGCAGCCATAGGCCTCTTCAGCTTCGGGGGAGCTCCTTAAAAAATTGGTGGCCTCTCGCATGAGGCGCAGGGATGCCTCCTGTGTCACCGTCCCCTTCCTGGCCCTTTTTTTTGGAAGGCGGAGGGGAGGCACTTGGGATTGTGTCAGGCTCCTACTGGGCCCAGCCACCTCCTGCCTGACACTGGGTCCGGCCTCCTCCTGCCTGACACTGGGTCCGGCCTCCTCCGGGAGGATGCTGAATCCGGCCTCCTCCAGGAGGATGCTGAATCCGGCCTCCTCTAGGCTGTCCATTGCCCGGTCTCCTCCTGCGTGCCACTTTCCCCACATTCCTCCTGGCTGGCCTCATCCTGTGTATAAAAAAAGGACATAGTTTTAGTATTTTGTTTTGGGTTCATCAATGACACACAATTTGCTTCTCATGACTAGCAAATTCAATGTGAATACATCTCTTAATAAAAGATTATAGAAATCAGACACCCTAATTTTTTGAAGCGTGACAAACATTTAGCCACTACTGTCAATTGATATGTATACATCATTTTTAGGGGAAAATTATTTGAATCAATTATAACATCCAGTTAACATCATTAATATTAGGACAGTAAATATTTGAGAAATTAATTTACCTGACTCCAGATGGTCATATCCAGTTCATCCAGGATGGAAGACCCAGCTTGGTCCTCATCAGCCTCTGCTGGGGTGGAGGAAAGGGTGCATGGAAGGGTGGAGGGAAAGGTGGAGGGAAGGGTTGAAAGTGATGCCCTGGCTTCAGTCTGGTCATCAAGAAACCGTAGTTTATTGTAGTACCACAGCCTGGGTACATAAACATCATCTGCTGATGCTCCTGATCTCATGGATTCCTGGATCTTGTTATGCTCCCTCTTATACATGTTCCTCAAGATCCCAATTTTCTTTAACAATGTCTCCATTGTTGCTTCCGGGATGGTCGCCTGGACAAATGACAGAAGTCTCTCCAGCGTTGACTTCCTGACATGCTTTAAATAATATTGTAGGTGTTTCACCTCCCACAGTTTCCTCATCTCTCTATATTTGTCTATAAAAGCTGACAAAAAATCAGGATCCTTAAATTGGGCATTCATAATGTCTGTAAAAGATAAAGACACAAGACAAAAAACACTTATTAGGTTTCTGCTAAACCCTCATCATCTTATCCCTATGTAGGCCTCATCAATCTGTCAAGCCATATAGGCTGCTTGCTACAAAGTCTTGACCAAATTTATAAATTTAAAATTACCTTCGTTTAGTAGCGTCCCGGTCCACTATCACCTACGCACAGAACGTACGTACGACACAATATGTAACAGCGTTTTATACACTGCACATGCGTAATACTCCGCCTACTCGGCCCGCCCCTGACGTTCTTTTTGTTTACGCATATACCCCGCCCTTGACTCTACGCACAGAACGTACGTACGTATGACACGTGCGCAAGAACCCTCTTTGTACACTGCGCATGTGTGAAACTCCGCCTGCGTCGCCCGCCCCTGACTTTCAATTTTAACTCATGTTCTCCGCCCCTTAATTCTACGCACAGAATGTACGTACGACACGTGCGAAAGGTCCCTCTTTATACACTGCGCATGTGTGAAACTCCGCCTGCGTCGCCCGCCCCTGACGTTCGATTTTAACTCATATTCTACGCCCATTTTTTATACGGTGCGTAGTGGGGTGAATAATGGCGGAGACACATCACGTGTGTACTACCTCAGGTAGCGACGAAAGCCCGGAGGCCGGAACGTCACGATCTGAGAAGCCGAGATTTAAGGCCTCCAATATGTCCTTTAAAGAGATGGTGGAAATGGTGGCAATTCTTAAAAAAAGGACTATGATGGGAAGTATGGGCCGTACGCCCGGCCAAATTTGAGAAAAGCCAAAATAATGGCGAAGGTGGTGAAGACCTTACATGGTTCTTTTGGGGTACAGCGCTCGAAGGATCAAATTCTAAAAAGATGGTCCGACCTCAAACTCCGGGAGTCGGATCAGTACAGACGGATCCGTAAAGTGCTCAAAAAAAGTAAGTACTTGTCGTGTTTTCATCTTGTGTTTATTACCTTGTATACTGCTCCATGTGCTTTTCTTTCCTATACGATTTTTGCATGTCTTTATATGTCTTTATAAAATTAAATATTTAGGAAACTAGGAACTCTACACAAACAGACAATTTGTAAACCACTTCACTACAATGTTTGAAGATTACTATGTACTAAAATATCTGTGTGCTAAATATATTAATTTTTTGGTTCACATAGGGGAAAAAACACTCAGCCAAGAAGAACCCAGTCCCCCCCAACCAAAAGAACCTACTTGGGAAATCAGCCCAAGCCCCACTGAGGATGTGGAGGAAGGAGAGGTGGGCGACATGGGCACCCCACCAGGTGAGTGTCTGACACACCAGCCAGGGCTGTGTTTTGGCCTAGGCCGACAAGGCCTAGGCCTAGGGCGGCACTTTGCGGGGGGCGGCAAAAAAAGCCGCCCCCCCGCATGAGAGAAAGTCCCCCCACCCGATTCCCAGCTCCCGCGGCCGCCCCCCGCACACATGCAGCCCACGGCGGCCGCCGGCGCTGTTGTGTATGGGCGTGCTTGGCAGAGAGTGGAGGGGCGTGTGTATGGGCGTGCTTAGCAGAGCTCACGCCCCTCCACCCTCTGACAAGCACGCCCATATTGCATGTGTGCAGGGGGCGGGTGCGGGAGCCGGGAATCAGGAAGACGGGTGGGGGGACTTTCTCTCATGCGGGGGGCGGCGTGTGACTCACACCCCCATAAGCGGCCGATGACTGGCGGAGGTGGAGCCTTATGCTCTGCCTACCCTCCTCCACACTGCTTGACCCTTCTCCTCGGCACAGCAGGTAAAGTTATTGAAAAAAATTATAAGAGTTTTATCGGAACAGTTTTGGCATTTGATGGCACAGTGGCTGCAAATGATGGGGCACAGTGACAGCGTTTGATGGGGCACAATAGCTGCGTTTAAAGGCACAGTGGCTGCAAATGATGGGGCACAGTGACACGTTTGATGGGGCACAATGGCTGCGTTTAAAGGCACAGTGGCTGCAATTGATGGGGCACAGTGACAGCATTTGATGGGGCACAATGGCTGCGTTTAAAGGCACAGTGGCTGCAATTGATGGGGCACAGTGACAGCGTTTGATGGGGCACAATGGCTGCGTTTAAAGGCACAGTGGCTGCAAATGATGGGCACAGTGACACGTTTGATGGGGCACAATGGCTGCGTTTAAAGGCACAGTGGCTACAATTGATGGGGTCAAGTGACAGCGTTTGATGGGGCACAATGGCTGCGTTTAAAGGCACAGTGGCTGCAAATGATGGGGCACAGTGACAGCGTTTGATGGGGCACAATGGCTGCGTTTAAAGGCACAGTGGCTGCAAATGATGGGCACAGTGACAGCGTTTGATGGGGCACAATGGCTGCGTTTAAAGGCACAGTGGCTGCAATTGATGGGGCACAGTGACAGCGTTTGATGGGGCACAATGGCTGCATTTGATGGCACAGTGGCTGCAAATGATGGGCACAGTGGCTGCATTTGGTGGGCACAGTGGCTGCGTTTGGTGGGCACAGTGGCTGCGTTTGGTGGGCACAGTGGCTGTGTTTGGTGGGCACAGTGGCTGCAATTGATGGACACAGTGGCTGTGTTTGGTGGGCACAGTGGCTGCGTTTGATGGCACAGTGGCTGCGTTTGATGGCACAGTGGCTGCGTTTGATGGGGCACAGTGTCTGCGTTTAGTGGGCACAGTGGCTGCAATTGATGGGCACAGTGGTTGCGTTTGGTGGGCACAGTGGCTGCGTTTGGTGGGCACAGTGGCTGCATTTGATGGAACAGTGGCTGCATTTGATGGGGCACAGTGAGGCTGCAATTGATGTCTTTTTTTCTGAATTTCTTAGTTTGTTTGCACCCCCCCCAAAATTTTGAGCACCAGCCGCCACTGGCATGTGCAAAGTGCTCCATACATGCTAAAATCAATGCAAACCCTTTAAACAGTCCACATTTAGTTGCAGTCTCCAGGGAGTGGGGAAGGGTACCTGTTCCCCCCTCCCCCCTGAAAGGTGCCAAATAAGCCTAAAGAGGAAGGGGTGTGGTTTACAGATGATAGGGTGGGTCTTAAACAGGAAGGGGTGTGGCCTTGGCAGTAAGGGGTGGGTCGTATTTAAATTAGGGGGGTGCATGAGTTTAGTCAGGCCTAGGGCAGCACAAAACCTAAATACACCACTGACACCAGCTTACGGTAATCTATGCATGGCTGCCTTTTATTTTATGTAATTTTTTTACTCTATTTTAGGTGATCTGGTTGTGCTTGACTCAAGCAACAGCGCCACCCCCGAGGATGTTGATGAAGTATGCAACATGGGCACCCCACCAGGTCAGTGTCTGAGACACCAGCTTATGGTAAGGTAAACTATGTATGTCTGCATATTTCTAAACACATCTTTTTTTCATTCTATTTTAGGTCCAAGTGACTATTTCACAACAGACAGTGCCCAACGACTAATTTCTAAAATAATGGCCTGGAATGGGGAGATTGATCAAATGCGTAATCGGCTGGATCGTATGCAGCAGGAAATGAAGGACATGATTGATGTTTTGGGTCGAATCTAAATGCCCTGTTTCAACCCGAAAAACATTGATCATGTCCTTCATTTCCTGGTTTGCTGACCCCATTCTGGGCCTTCTCTTTTGTATTTTGTGGAAATTATATGCCTGTTTAACAACATAAAAAAACAAAAAGTACAAAAAAATGGAGGCCTGTTTAGAAAAAAAAAACAACCTGTTTTTAAAAATAAATAAATAAATAAATAAATTTAAAAAAAAAAAAAGGCCTGTTTTTAAAAATTAAAAAAAAGGCCTGTTTTTAAAAAATAAAAAAAAGGCCAGTTTAAAAAAATAAATAAATAAATAAAAAAATAAAAAAGAGGCCTATTTGTTAAAATCAAAAAAAAAAAAAAAATTGTCAATATATTGATATATTTTTGACTATGAACATTTTATACTAATGCTTAAGTGAATGTTTACAGAATATTAAAACATCTGTTTAGTAATTAACTAAATGTGTGGTTTGTTATTTCAATGCTCAGTATCAGTTTGTTTAAATTTAAAATAGTTGTTTACAGTGACAATGGAGCTTATTTAGTCAAGGAAAATACACTTGGCACTACAAGTGCTTTACCATAACCTAGGAGAAAGCCAAATAGAAAGGCAACAATAAATATAATTTAAAATTTCATCAAGATTTTTTTATTTTGATAATTTAGATATCCTGGCCCATTGCAATGGCCCCCCTACTCATAAAATAATTTACATATTGCTGACGAACTTGACGGGCACTTTGGGGGGCCAAGCCAGTACGGACAGTATCCAGGCCCGTAAGATTGTCACTGATAAGTCCGGCCTCAGGCCCAACTGGCACAATATAATTTGGGGAATGTTTGTGCAAAAAGTTGTGCAAGATGCAGCACGATAAAATGATAAAATTAAGTTTGTATTCCGCCAAGTTAATGGATGTTTGAAACAGGCGGAACCGGCTGGCCAGAATCCCAAACGCATTCTCAACCACTCTTCTAGCTCTGGCCAGCCGGAAATTAAAAACCCTCCTCTCCGGGGTGAGGGTTCTTTGGGGGAATGGCCTCATGAGGTGCTTGCTCAGAGCAAAGGCTTCATCTGCTATGAAGACAAAGGGGAGTCCTTCCACGTTATCCGCATCAGGTGGCAATCCCAGGCTACCACTCTGGAGACGCTGGCAGAACTCCGTCTGGGCAAATACCCCTCCATCCGACATCCGGCCATTCTTCCCCACGTCCACATAGAGAAATTCATAGTGTGCCGACACCACCGCCATTAAAACAATACTATGGAACCCCTTATAATTAAAATAGTATGACCCCGAATGGGGTGGTGGCACGATGTGGACATGTTTCCCATCTATAGCCCCTCCACAATTGGGAAAGTCCCAATGGGTGGCAAAATGGGATGCCACAGTCTGCCTTTCCTGTGGCGTTGAAGGAAACTGGGGAATCAAACAAGAAAATAAAACTCAGTAATTTAGAAAAGAACATTGCAACAACATTATACACTTAAAACATTATTGCCCAGCATCAGTATAACATTAAATAATTGAAATCTTCTTGAATAAATAATATGGAAAGGCACACTTATCAGATTGCTCACCCCCTCTGATGGCACATTTTAGGGGGTGGTGAAATTAGAAATTAATTAAAAGTTTAAGGACACGCAGGGTTTTATTGACTAAAGGCTACAAGACTGTGCAGTTGTCGCACTCTGCAAGTGCAGTTGCTCCACAGCTTAGTAAATGAGGTAAGGTAAAAAGGCTTTCATGTTGCAAGGAGTACCCAATCACATGCAAGGGCAATTCATCCAAACACTTTGTGGCTTGCACATGATTGGATGATGGAAATCAGCACCCCCATGTGGTATGTGGTATGGTTCAGGAGGGGGGAGCTCGCTCGTCGCATCCCCTTTTCTGACCTGCCAGGCTGTGTGCTCGGACAAGGGTCTGGTAGGCATTTTGGGGGGACCCCCAAACAGTTTTTTGGAGTGGGGGTTCCCCTTAAAATCCATTAAAATCCATACCAGACAGAAGGGCCTGGTATGCTCTTGGAGGGGGAACCCATGCCAGATTTTTTTTTTTTTAATTTGGTGTGGAGTTCCCCCTAAAGATTCATACCAAACACAAAGTGCCTGCATTGTCGGAATCAAAGTTGGATCCCCATTCATTGAAGTCGGACAGATTTAGGACTTCAAGTCGCAGGGCAGAGTCGTACAACTGTTGTGTCATACCAGTGTGAACCTGGCCTTAGCAGCACTATAAACAAAATGGTTATTATGCACCCTTCAGCAGCAGGAGGAGGAAAATGATGAAAATCATGCAAGAAAGTGTCTACTTTTTGCCTTTGAGAAATGAGAAGGATGTGCTTTTTGCTGCTGACTTGTCTTATTTATAAAAAGTCTACACACTCCTGTTAAAATGTCAGGTTTCTGTGATGTAAAAAAAAAATAGACAGCGGAAAATCATTTCAGCACTTTTCCCACCTTTAATGTGACCTATAAACTGTACAACTCAATTTAAAAACAAACTGAAATCTTTTTTTGGGGAGGGTAAAAATAAAAAACAAAACTAATATAGTTCCATATGTGTGCACACCCTCTTACAAATGGGGATGTAGCTGTGTTCAGAATTAAGCAATCACATTCAAACCCATGTTAAATACGGGTCAATACACACCATCCATCATTTAAAATGCCTCAGATTAAACCCAAATAAAGTTCAGCTGTTCTAGTAGGTCTTTCCTGACATTTTCTAAGTCGCATCCTACAGTAAAAGCCGTGGTCTGCAGAGAGAGATTCCAAAGCATTAGAGGGATCTCACTGTTAAAATGTATCAGTCAGAAGAAGGGTACAAAAGTATTTACAAGGCATTAGATATACCATGGAACACAGTGAAGACAGTCATCATCAAGTGGCGAAAAAATGGCACAATTGTGACATTACCAAGTCCCTCCAAAATTGATGAAAAGACGAGAAGAAAACTGGTCAGGGAGGCTGCCAAGAGGCCTACAGAAACATTAAAAGAGCTGAAGGAATAACTGGCATGTACTGGCTGTGTGGTACATGTGACAACAATTTCCAATATTCTTCATATGTCTGGGCTATGGGGTAGAGTGGCAAGACGAAAGCCTTTTCTTATGACAAAATCCAAGCCCGGCTAAAAATAGCATTTGCAAAAACACATCTGAAGTCTCTCAAAAGCATTTTAGAAAATATATTATGGTCTGATGAAACCAAGGTTGAACTTTTTGACCATAATTCCAAAAGATATGTTTGGCGCAAAAACAACACTGCACATCACCAAAACATCATCATACCCACAGTGAAGCATGGTGGTGGCAGCATCATGCTTTGGGCTGTTTTTCTTCAGCTGGAACAGGGGCCTTAGTCAAGGTAGAGGGAATTATGAACAGTTCCAAACACCAGTCAATATTGTCACAAAACCTTCAGGCTTCTGCTAGAAAGCTGAACATGAAGAGTAGGGATGGTTCCGATGTTCGTGTCGAACGTAAGTTCAACTCGAACATCGGGTGTTTGCCTGTTTGCCAAATAACAAACAATTTGGGGTGTTCGCGGCAAATCCAAAAGCCGCAGAACACCCTTTAAAGGTCTATGGGAGAAATCAAAAGTGCTAATTTTAAAGGCTTTTATGCATGGTATTGTCATAAAAAGTGTTTGGGGACCTGGGTGGTCCTGCCCCAGGGGACATGTATCAATGCAAAAAAAAGTTTTAAAAACAAACATTTTTTCGGGAGCAGTGATTTTAATAATGCTTAAAGTGAAACAATAAAAGTGTAATATTCCTTTAAATTTCGTACCTGGGGGGTGTCTATAGTATGCCTGTAAAGTGGCGCATGTTTCCCGTGTTTACAACAGTCCGAGAGCAAAATGACATTTCTAAAGGAAAAAAAGTCATGTAAAAGTACTCGCAGCTATAATGAATTGTCGGTCCCGGCAATACACATAAAAGTTCATTGATAATAACAGCATGGGATTCCCCCACAGGGAAACCCCGAACCAAATTTTTTTTAAAAAATGCGTGGGGGTCCCCCCAAATTCCATACCAGGCCCTTCAGGTCACACCAGATTTGGTGCCCGTGGTCAGATGCATGGGATTCCTCACCCCCCCACATAGGGTGCTGTGTGGTCTCATGTCCCCATGCTCCTGCCCCTCCTGGGGCGGTGGGTGTGTGGATGTTGGGCCTCACACGCACCCTCTCCATGCACAGCAGTTTTCTCCGTGCACGTATTGATCATCTACCAAAACGACTTCCCATGGGTACGGTAAACCTTATATCTTTTAATGTGCAGGGCCTTCATGCCCCAGGAAAAAGGCACAATTTATACAGAGAGTTGGGTCGCCTGCGGGGGGATGTTGTTTTTCTGCAGAAGTCCCACCTCACACACACTACCAATGTTAGACTTTTCTCCCACCAGTATCCCACGTGGTACTATAGCTTATCAGATGCACATAAAGCAAAAGGTGTGGCCACTGGGTTCCGTAGAGATTCTATGCTATGTGATCCTAGTGGGCGTTTTCTGTTCCTGAAAGGCAACCTGGGTAGTATGCCATGTACTCTAGCGAATCTATATGTCCCCGATTGAGACCAGGCAGGATTTATAGCTGCCACCCTAAAGAAATTGAGAGACTTCGCACAAGGGTGCGTCCTCCTAGCTGGAAATTTTAATATTCCATTGGAACCCGCCTTGGATACTTCCAAGGGGAGATCTAATATCTCACATAGCCGCTTGTCGTTCATAGGCAAGCGCTTACATGCTTCCCAATTGATAGATGTTTGGAGGATTATGCACCCGCGGGCGAAAGATTACACCCACTTTTCCCAGGTTCACCACACCTACTTCATTTTTTCTTCATTGACCACCATCACCTCTCACTATCTGTGAGTGCTTTTATTGACTCTTCGCCCATATCCGATTATGCCCCGATTACGCTAAAAGTAAGAATTCCATCTCTGCCTCTTATGCCGCGTACACACGGTTGGACTTTTCGTCTACAAAAGTCCGACGGACGCCGACGGACAAAATATGGCTGACAATCCGATCGTGTGTGGGCTTCCCCGGACTTTCAGCGGACTTTCAGCGGACTTTTCCAGCCGCAAATCTGACGGACTTTAGATTTGAAACATGCTTCAAATCTTAACGTCGTAACTACGCCGGACCCAGAAATCCGCTCATCTGTGTGCTAGTCTGACGGGCAAAAACCCACACTAGGGCAGCTATTGGCTATCAACTTCCTTATTTTAGTGTGGTGTACGTCATCACGTACGCATCCGTCGGACTTTTGTGTGATCGTATGTAGGTCCGTTCATAAGAAAGTCTGCCGCAAGTCCGCCAAAAGTCTGCCAAAAGTCAGACAAAAGTCTGTCGTACAGGCTGTCGGACTTTTGTAGCCGAAAAGTCCGACCGTGTGTACGCGGCATTAGAACCATAAATTGGAAACTTAATGAAGCTCTTATAACGGAGGACATAGATAAAAAACAAATAGGAGACGACCTATCATTCTATTTCAGGGAAAACACACACCCCGACATCTCACCGGGTACACTGTGGGAGGCTCATAAGGCCCATATCTGTGGTAAATTAATAGAACTGGGCGCTAGGAAAAAAAAGGAATGGATATCCCAACAATCCAAGCTACTCAGTGACATTAAAGCACTGGAGCTACAACACAAAGCTAGCCTTTCCCAAGCAGTATTACATGCCCTCACCTTGAAGAGGGAAGAACTGAAAGCCCACATAGAACAGAAGCAACAGGCTCGCATAGTGGCCCAACGATTCTATGAATGGAGCAATAAGCCGAGTAGATTATTGGCCCGATCACTTCAACAGAAGAAATCTGCCTCCTTCATAGCAAAAATTTAAAATTCTTCAGATACCCTAGTATACGATACACCTGCTATAGCTAAAGAATTCCGTGCATTTTACCAACAATTGCAGCATGTCCAACACTCTATAGCGGATCGGGACACTAAGGCTGATCTCATTAGGAGCTACCTGGCGAGAGCTAACCTGCCTAGACTTTCACCTGACACCCTAGCTACTCTGGAAGGAGATATCACCGCCTCTGAGTTACGTGTTGCTCTAAAAGCCATGGCAAATGGCAAAGCACCTGGCCCTGATGGCTTTACGGTAGCATATTACCGAGCCTTTGCGGACATCCTGCTACCTCGCTTGACTTGCTATGCCAACGCGACCTCTGATGGTGGTGCCCTCCGACCTGAGAACACTCACGCGCATATTACTATTATCACTAAACCAGGGAAAGATCCCAGCAATTGTGGTAGCTATCGCCCTATATCGTTCTTGAACATTGATGCCAAATTGTGTGCTAAAGTTATCGCAAATAGACTCCTCCCCTTGATACCGCAGTGGGTATCTACTGATCAAACAGGTTTCATCCCTGGTAGGGAGGCGAGGGATAACTCCCTTCGTACCCTCTTTTTAATGGTTCATGTTCGTAGGTCTTCCCAGCCCACCCTGTTATTGTCAACAGATGCTGAAAAAGCATTCGACAGGGTGGACTGGGATTATCTCATGGCAAGGCTAGCACACCTAGGTCTAGGAACCCCCCTCCTGTCCCAAATAGAGGCTCTTTACAACTATCCTACTGCCCAATTATGCGTAAATGGCACTCTCAGCGACCCATTTACCTTATATAATGGCACCCGGCAGGGTTGTCTCCTCTCACCCATTCTTTTTTGCCTTATCACTTAAACCCTTCCTCTCTACAGTGCGACACAACCCCTCTATTCATGGGATCCCCATAAGAGATGCTGAACATAAGTACGCTGATACAAACACATACACCATTAGAAATCACATTGGAGGCCTCCAGACCTCCACTTACAGATTATTGTTACACATGCAGGCACTTTTTACAGTATATTTTAATAAAGTAGGGTAGATTTGATTAAATTAAACGTGTATTTTAGAATTCACAATTTGCACACATTTGGAATTAATACAGTAGTCGCTGGGAGAGATCCTTCTTTCTCTTTATGTCCCTCCATTTCCTTTTTTTTCTTTTATCTCTTTTCGAGTAAAGAGGTGCATAAATTTCACTTTATAAAAACAATAAGGACATACGGGGTGATTTTTGTCATGACACGCAGGCTTTTTTAGAACCTAGATGTTAGTCGGGCCCTTGAAAATAGGATCCTGGAATATTAGGGGCCTGGGTTCTTCTCTTAAAAGGCTGGCAGTGTTCTCTGTGCTGGAAAGCTCTGGGGTAGACCTGGTCTGTCTGCAGGAAACCCACTTAACTAGGGATACTAGCCAGCAGCTACAGATGAAAAAATGTCAATATCAATTTCATGCATATCACTCCTCTTTTAGTAGGGGGGTGAGTATCTTTGTGAAAGCTGGGGTAAAATTCTCCTGCAGACAGACCAGTATAGACGATCTAGGTAGATATATTTTTTTACTCTGCTCTATTGACGGAGTCATGTTAGTGGTGGCAAACATATACATCCCTCCCCCTTTTAATTTGGACATATTGCTCAAATTGCACAAATTTCTGTTGGATAAAAAGGAATGCCCGATAGTAGTTGTCGGGGACTTTAATGAGGTCCTAGATAGAAAATTGGATAGATTCCCGATACGTCAACTCTCAGAGGAATCAGGGAAGACCCGCTTGAGTTTATTCCTGGAAGAAGTAGGGTTAGTAGATTTGTGGAGGGTGCGAAACCCAGGTGCGCTGCAATACACCTGTTGTTCTATGTCACACTCCACGCTCTCAAGGATTGACCTAGTCCTGGGAAATGCCAGGGCACTTCAGCTGCTTGAAAAAATTGCATATTGGCCAAGAGGCATCTCAGACCATTCCCTTATGGTGGCTACACTAAATGTAGGAGAGTCCAAGCCCAGGAAGAGTTGGAGCGTGAGTCCACACTGGTTCGAAGTAATTAAAAAATCGGATGGGATTCTCCCCACCTTAAGGGAATTTGTGGAGTTCAATCAGGGCTCGGCGGATCCCCCTGTGCTATGGGACACCCTCAAGGCATTTATTAGAGGGGTTCTAATACAGCAGATGGCTAAATTTAATAAAGAGGCTAGGAGTGAAGAAGAGGGTACTCTGAGGGAAGCTCTTGAGGCCGAAAATAACTTTATCAGAAACCCAACTCCGGAGCTGGAAAGCACCTGGCAGGAGAAACAACAAAAGTATAAATTAGTGGTCATGCAGAAAGCAGAGACTAGGCGCCTACTTCAGAGACAGGAATTCATGGTGGAGGGGGAAAGAGTAGGAAGAACATTGGCTATGCTTGTAAAATCAAATACGGCTCCATCCACGGTCCTCGCTATTAGATCACAGAGTGGAGACATAATCTCAAGCACCCCAGAAATTGTACAAGCCTTCAGGGGTTATTATAAAAAACTCTACTCTTCGCAGAAAAGGGGCAAGGAGGCGTTGATGGAGGACTTTCTGGAAGGGCTAACCATCCCTACTATATCACAGGAAGAAAGCGCCATATTAGACGCCCCAATAACGGTAGCAGAACTGCAACAAGCAGTAGCGGGCATGGCATGTCTTAAATCACCCGGGCCCGATGGCCTTCCAAGCGAGACATATAAGCAGTATGGTGAAGTGTTGATCCCTGAACTACTAAAAACCCTGGAGGGGTCACTTGAGGGGGGCCAGCTGCCTGCCTCAATGCTAGAAGCAACAATTACGGTACTACAGAAGGAAGGGAAAGACCCACTGGATGTAGCCGCCTATAGACCAATCTCTCTACTTTGTACTGATGTAAAAATTCTTGCCAAGGTACTAGCAGTAAGACTGAACGGAGTTATTCACAAACTGATACACGAAGACCAGGCGGGCTTTATAGCCAACAGATCTACGAGTCTGAACATTAGAAGAGCGTTTCTGAATCTACAATTACCATCGGAAAACGCAGGCTCGAGAGCGCTAATGACCCTCGATGTATCTAAGGCTTTTGATAGCGTGGAGTGGGGCTATATATGGCGCGTGTTGGAGAAATTCGGATTTGGCACGTCTTTTATAAAGTGGATTAGAATGTTATATACCCGCCCCAAGGCAAGACTAAAAATCAACAACGAACTCTCAGATTGGTTTGAGCTGGAAAGGGGGACTAGGCAGGGGTGTCCTCTATCTCCTTTGCTGTTCGCATTGGCAATGGAACCTCTGGCCATCTCTATAAGGGAAAGCAGAGCGATAACTGGTTTTCTGCGAAAATCGGGCGAGGAAAAAATCGCGCTATATGCGGATGACATTTTGTTATTCCTGGGGGACTTGAGAAACTCGTTACCGAGTGCGTTGAGGATAGTGAAGGATTTCGGCAGCTTCTCTGGCTTAGAGATAAACTGGGAGAAGTCCGAGTTTATGCCGATAGATCCCATCAGCGAGTTAACAGCGGGCGATATATCCCAGATGGTAACGGTGGATGCTTTGAAATACCTGGGAATAGTCCTGACGAAGGATCCGACCCGATATATCAGCACAAACCTCGTCCCCCTTTTAACAAAACTGAAACAAAAAATAGGAATCTGGAGGCGCCTGCCCCTGTCCGCCGCAGGAAGATGTAGCTTAATAAAAATGGTTTGGATGCCACAACTGCTATACATCCTCCACAACTCGCCAGTCTGGATAGGCAAGAAGTGGTTTAAAAGAATTGATAGTCTCTTTAGGGAGTTGATTTGGAAGGGGAAACAAGCCAGGATTCGACTTCGAGTGCTTCAGCTACCTACACGGGAGGGGGGCTTTGCCCTCCCACACCCCGAGCGCTACTTCTTAGCAACTCAGCTACAGCAGCTGCTAGGATGTGGGATACCGAAAGGCGGCACCCCCAATGGCAAACTGCTATTGCTGAGTACTCCACATAATACTCTAGTTGAAACTCTAGAGGCGGATATGTTCCACGATAACTACCCAACTACTAAGCTGCTAATTAAACTCTGGAAAACTGTCAAGAAAATGATGGGATATGATGATCCAACAGTTTATTCCCCTATTTGGAATAACCGTAATCTACAGGAAGTTCTTAAAATAGGTACTTCTGGGGAATGGGCGAATCTCGGCATCAGAAGGTTAAGCCAGCTTTATAATGACACCAAACTAAAGAGTTTCCCGGAATTAGTAGGGGAATTCAAGCTACCTCAGAGCTCCTTCTTCCTATATCTCCAGCTAGAACACGCTCTTAAAGCACAATTTAAAGATCAGACTCTATGCTGGGAAGAAATGCCTCTACTTCAGTGCATAATGCAGGTAAACCCTACTAGAGGTCTAATTTCAAGAATTTATGACCAATTAAGTAAACCAGACAACAGCGGGGGGATACTCCAGGGACTAAAAGCCAAATGGGAAGAGGATATAGGGGGAATGACCCAGGAACAATGGGCAAAAACCTTGGAACTGAGTGTACAGGTCTCGGTGTCCCCTTCACAGCGGCTCTCTCATCTATTTTTGTTGAATAGATCTTACTATACACCTAAAAGACTTTTTAAATTTGGGGGAAGGCCTAATGACAACTGCCCCAGATGTCAGAGGTCGGGAGACCTCATCCACATGTTGTGGAGGTGTCCCAAGTTATTTAGATACTGGGAAGAAGTGACCAGAAACCTGGGAAGCATCTTTGGCACTATAGTAGTAAAAGAGGCCATAACCTGTATCCTGGGGTATAGAAGAGCTCAGGGGGAGAGACTGGGCACCACACTGGCCATCACGCGGGCCTTGTTTCAGGCTAGGAAGATGATAACACTAAGATGGCAATCAAGAGACCCCCCCTCGGTGAGAGACTGGATCTCCACTGTCAATGATACTCTGAGTAGGGAGAGGGTGGAGTATATAAAGAGAGGTAACCTTCAGGAATTTGAAGGCATGTGGAAGCCATGGCTAGAGAAAGTAGGTGCTTCCTAGTAGGCAAGGCGTAGGATTAGCCCAGGAGAGGGGCTCTATGTGACTACATAGATAACCGAGATCCTTGAGATCAAGGAGCGCTATAGCGAAGTGATTTTGATATGCATATTTTCTTGTCTTGTTTTTTTTTTTTTTTTCTTTTTCTTTTCCCTCTTTTCTTTTCTTTTTTTTTTCTTTTTGTGTGTCCTATTTCTCGTTTTTATTGTTTTTTTTATTATTATTATTTTGATCAAATAAACAATCTTGATGGTATGTAGGTTAAATTTTGAGGGGGGTGGAGGGGGGGGGTTGATCTGGGAATAAGCAATTTTTTTTTTTTTTTTTTTTGTGTAATTTTGGGCAGCTCAGCAAAGAACGGGCATGGGGAGCCCATAAGTCTTCTATCTCATATCCCTTTCCTGTTTTCCCTTTACCTTTTCTATATTTCTACCTCCTTATACGAGTCCCTTCTAAATTGCCACATTAAAGTAGTCAGGGGGATGATGTAAAGGAAATTAGAGTTAATGCATTATCCACTATGATGTAAACCGGAGAAGGCGACCAGTCAATGAACATCGAGCTGATTTAGCCCTCTGCTTATTGGTTTCTGAAGTGGATTAAAAAAAAAAAAAAGTACGCTGCATATGCAGATGACATTTTATTCTACATTCAACAACCCCTGATATCTCTCCATAACCTTATGTCGGAATTCTTATCGTTTATTGCTTTTTCCAATTTTAAAATTAATATGACAAAATTTGAAATTTTAAATATATCCGTCCCCGCCCAGACTGCAGTCCAATTGAAGCGGTCTTTTCCCTTTAGCTGGCAGACACACCTTACCCCGAATCCGGCCTCCCTATTTCGCACTAATTTCCTACCCCTATTGAATATGATTAGGTCAGATTTACAGAAATGGTCTCAATTAGCACACTCATGGCTCGGAAGGATTGTAGTTGTGAAGATGAATGTACTACCCAGGTTGTTGTTCCTGCTTCAAATGATCCCCTTCGGGGTACCCGTTGGTTTCTTTAGGATAATAAGATCGTTGATTGGCAAGTATGTTTGGAACAGAAGACAACCCAGACTTGCTAGATCCCTCCTCACCAGACCTAAAAGAGAAGGGAGCTTAGCCTTACCTGACGTTAGAAGGTATTTCTTAGCAATTGTGTTAAGTAGAATTTCGGATTGGAAGTATCATAAAGGTTCTAAGCTTTGGCTGAACCTGGAAATTGAGCTCAGTGGCACAGATCTCTTCACACTATTATGGATCCCTAGGAAACATAGGACGTTGTCTTCAACCACATCACCACTTACATGCTCCACCCTTATGATATGGGACTCGCTACGCAAGGCGTATAAGTGGCCATACAACTCCCCTCTTATGCCATGGATCCCTAGGAAACATAGGACATTGTCTTCAACCACATCACCACTTACATGCTCCACCCTTATGATATGGGACTCGCTATGCAAGGCGTATAAGTGGCCATACAACTTCCCTCTTATGCCATTGACCGGCCACAACTATTTCCCACCGGGGAACATAGACCCCAGGTCTCATACCTGGAAACTTGGAGCCATTGCTCATTTACATCAAATAACCACCTCAATGGGTATCGTACCTCTGGCTACAATCACACATAGCTCCACAGTGACACCCATGGACCAGTGGAGGTACCGGCAGCTTGCAGCTTTTGTTCATTCTCTCCCAAAAACCCATACGGTCCATTTCGGAATTGATGCCTATAGAAGCCGCTCTTTCCGAAGACCAACCAGTGGAGAAGCCTGTATCCCACTTCTACCAAGCATTGCAAATGTTAACTCCTGCAGGAGTTCTGGCTTTCCTTATTAACTGGGAAAAAGATCTTCACAAAGTGTTATCACCAGCTCAAAGAGACACTATTCTCACAATGTCCCATACCTCCTCCGGGGCCTCTAAAATGGCAGAGGTGAATTATAAACTGCTGACAAGGTGGCACTACACTCCTATGGTGCTTCACAAGGCTTTTCCTCAAGCATCACCCCTGTGCTGGAGAGGTTGTAGTGAACAGGCATCACATGCTCATATATGGTGGTTTTGCCCAATTATACGCCTGTATTGGTTGTCTATTCTTCATTGGGTTAAGGAGATCCAGGGATCTGAGATTTCCAGTGATCCGTGGATTGTGTTGTTACATTGTACTGACAAACCAGTGGGAACATACAAGAAATCTATAACGCCACATCTCTTTAACCACTTCAGCCCCGGAAGGATTTACCCCCTTCCTGACCGGAGCACTTTTTACAATTTGGCACTGCGTCGCTTTAACTGCTAATTGCGCGGTCATGCAATGCTGTACCCAAACGAAATTTGCGTCCTTTTCTTCCCACAAATAGAGCTTTCTTTTGATGGTATTTGATCACCTCTGCCGTTATTATTTTTTGCGCTATAAAGGGAAAAAGACCGCAAATTTTGAAAAAAAATGATATTTTCTACTTTTTGATATAAAAAAAATCCAATAAACTCAATTTTAGTCATACATTTAGGCCAAAATGTATTCGGCCACATGTCTTTGGTAAAAAAAATGTCAATAAGCGTATATTTATTGGTTTGCGCAAAAGTTATAGCGTCTACAAACTAGGGTACATTTTCTGGAATTTACACAGCTTTTAGTTTATGACTGCCTATGTCATTTCTTGAGGTGCTAAAATGGCAGGGCAGTACAAACCCCCCCAAATGACCCCATTTTGGAAAGTAGACACCCCAAGGAAATTGCTGAGAGGCATGTTGAACCCATTGAATATTTATTTTTTTTGTCCCAAGTGATTGAATAATGACAAAAAAAATAAATAAAAAAAAAATAATAATTTACAAAAAGTTGTCACTAAATGATATATTGCTCACACAGGCCATGGGCATATGTGGAATTGCACCCCAAAATACATTCAGCTGCTTCTCCTGAGTACGGGGATACCACATGTGTGGGACTTTTTGGGAGCCTAGCCGCGTACGGGGCCCCGAAAACCAAGCACCGCCTTCAGGATTTCTAAGGGCATACATTTTTGATTTCACTCCTCACTACCTATCACATTTTTGAAGGCCATAAAATGCCCAGATGGCGCAACCCCCCCAAATGACCCCATTTTGGAAAGTAGACACCCCAAGCTATTTGCTGAGAGGCATGTTGAGTCCATGGAATATTTTATATTTTGACACAAGTTGCGGGAAAGTGACAATTTTTTTTTTTTTTTTGCACAAAGTTGTCACTAAATGATATATTTCTCAAACATGCCATGGGCATATGTGGAATTACACCCCAAAATACATTCTGCTGCTTCTCTTGAGTACAGGGATGCCACATGAGTGGCACTTTTTGGGAGCCTAGCTTCATACGGGCCCCGAAATCCAATCACCGCCTTCAGGATTTCCAAGGGCGTAAATTTTTGATTTCACTCCTCACTACCCATCACAGTTTCGAAGGCCATAAAATGCCAAGATAGCACAAAACCCCCCAAAATTACCCCATTTTGGAAAGTAGACACCCCAAGCTATTTGCTGAGAGGCATGGTGAGTATTTTGCAGCTCTCATTTTTTTTTTGAAAATGAAGAAAGACAAGAAAAACGTATTTTTTTTTCTTTTTTCAATTTTCAAAAGTTTGTGACAAAAAGTGAGGTCTGCAAAATACTCACTATACCTCTCAGCAAATAGCTTTGGGTGTCTATTTTCCAAAATGGGGTCATTTGGGGGGGGGTTGTGCCATCTGGGCATTCCATGGCCTCCGAAACTGTGATAGGCAGTATAGAGTGAAATCAAAAATTTACGCCCTTAGAAAGCCTGAAGGCGGTGCTTGGTTTTGAGGGGCCTCGTACGCGGCTAGGCTCCCAAAAAGTCTCATACATGTGGTATCCCCGTACTCAGGAGAAGCAACAGAATGTATTTTGGGGTGTAATTTCACATATTCCCATGGCATGTTTGAGCAATATATCATTTAGTGACAACTTTGTGCAAAAAAAAAAAAAAAAAAAATTTGTCTTTTTCCCGCAACTTGTGTCACAATATAAAATATTCCATGGACTCGACATGCCTCTCAGCAAATAGCTTGGGGTGTCTACTTTCCAAAATGTGGTCATTTGGGGGGGCTTTGAACTGTCCTGGCATTTTATGCACAACATTTAGAAGCTTATGTCACAAATCACCCACTCTTCTAACCACTTGAAGACAAAGCCCTTTCTGACACTTTTTGTTTATGGCATTAAAAAATTATTTTTTTTTGGAGGGGCAGGAGGCGGAGCCTAGCGGAGCAGACATGCATTGTTAGAGCTCCACACCGCTGAGGAGAGAAGAGAAGGACAAAGCGGAGCCTGCAGGCTCAAAAGGTATCCATTTGAACCTTTTTGCCCCAGGGAACAAACTGTGAAAGTTTGGGCAGGAAATATGGTACTGGGAGGAAACCGTGGCAGAAATAAAAATCACCTCACAAAGAGCTCACAGGCACTCACTGCAACTAAAGCAGCTCCAGTCACCTCACAAGATACAGCATCAGGGCGCTCTCACAGACAGAAAATGTCACAGCAAGACTCTCCATTTGAGTCAGATACAGAACAAATCCTCTCACAAACTTCTCCACAAGCCTCCTCAGTATCCCCAGTAATATTATTACAATTTGAAAAGATGCTTCATAATTCTTTAAAACAAACCTCAGACCAAATAACAAAAAGCCTAACCAAAGAAATAAGAGAGCTGGGAAACCGCACTGCAGCCTTAGAAATAAAAATGGATGAAATTGAAATTACAACCCAAGAAAATATAACAGAATTGGAACAATTAAAAAAAGAGAATTTAATACTTCAAACTAAGCTCGAAGATTACGAAAATAGAGCCAGACGTTCAAACTTGCGCATAAGGGGAATACCTGCAACTGTGACAGACCTGCAATCTACTATTACTGCTCTATTACAAGAACTAAAGCCAGATATCCCTATTGAACGTTTAGAACTGGACAGAGTACACAGAGCCCTCACAGCCAAAAAGAAAGATGGACCCCCACGTGATATAATCACAAAATTTCATTATTACAGAACGAAAGAACAAATACTAATTGCTGCAAGAGAAAAAAAGGAACTTAATTTTCAAGGACACAATTATCAAATTTTTGCTGACCTATCCCAACTTACTATTACTAAAAGACGATCCATGAAACCCCAACTAATGGAACTGCAACGCCACAACATTATGTATCAATGGGGCTTCCCCTTTTCAGTCAGATTTAACTACCAAGGTACAATTTACAGAAGCAGATCAGCAGATGAACTACAACAAACCCTTTTAAAATTAAATCGGACAGAACCCACAAGCAGCAACACTCCCGCACGCAGAAGAATGGCATCATCTTCACCTTCAGGCAGCACCCAGAAAATTTCAGAACAAAATGGGAATCATCATTCTCACAAAAGAGGCCGTTATGCCACATCATCCATGGACCAAGAAGATTCAATGGACTGACATCCTAATTCCTGATATCTCTTCATTTATTATACTAAGAGATGGTTCTCTATAAAAAACCTATATTTATAACTGAATGTAACTGCATTCTGATAGTCACACACTGTGTGGGATCATGTTACTTTCCAGTTATATTTCTTATTACTTCTGATTCATATAGCCTTAGAATATATAAGTGAAATAAGGAAATTCTTGTTCAGTTATATATTATCAGGTAATAACAATAGATTTATTACTTTTTAGGACAAATATGTTCAATAATCCAGAAGTAATGGAAGCTTTTTCTTTCTTTTCTTAAAACAAATATATTATTACCTAACTAGTTCCTAGAACTATGTTTTTGTTTATTCTAATCTGAAGCAATACAACCTCAATTTTATGAGTTAACATATCTAAACAGTTACATATGAATAAAATATGTAATTGTTTACTCTAAAAGGGTTAAAATCCCAAAATAATTCAAACTATCTTCATCAATACCAAAGTTATTAACAGTACCTTTCTAACTGAATTATTTAGCCTAGGGTAAGACTAACCATATACAACCACCCTGGAATAAATAATTTCAACAAAAACTATATTCTGCACTCCAATTAATGAAACATCATTTTGATGTCTTTTGACATAGCACTTCTCTCCTGTAAGCGGAAGATCCGTGTACCCCCATTAGCCCTCCTCATTCTCCCAACCATATTATGTGGGAGTGTGACGAAGGCACTTATTCCCCTGAGAGAGATATTTATTCTCTTTCACGGGTAAATTGTGATTACTTGCAAAAAATAATTTATACAATGTATCATCTAATCTCATATGTTTTTTGTTTACTCTTTACTCCAGAATTCACTGGTTTCTTTTCTATCTATTCATCTCTTCAGTCCACACAGGTTGATCTGCGCAGTCAGCTCTGCATAACAAAAAGTAAGTCAAAACTATTTGATCTATTGCCATGGCACCACTGAATATACTTTCCCTGAATGTTCAGGGAATAAATGTCCCTCAAAAAAGGACCAAAGCTTTCCGTACTTTCCATAACAAGAAGGCTCACATAGTATGCCTCCAAGAAACACACTTCACCAAAGATTCTACTCCAAAATGTTTTTCTCCTTTTTATCAACAAATTTACACGGCTTCTGCCTGTACCAAGCAAAGGGGAACTCTAATTGCATTTCACCGATCCACACCATTCACCTTATCATCAGAAATTAAAGACCCAGAAGGTAGATACCTGATACTCATGAGTTATATAATGGATACAGCAATCACGGTGATTTCCTACTACGCACCTAACAAAAAACCTACACCATTCCTCTCACATATATTACAAGTGATTAATACACACAAAATAGGAACAGTGATAATGTGTGGGGATTCGAACCAGGTCCTCCTCCCATTTCTAGATAAATCACCTTTTACACCATCCAAAATAACCTCTAGATTACCTTTTTCTCAACTTCTTTCCAAATACAATCTGGTAGATTCGTGGAGAGAAAGTAACCCAATGAAAAAGAAATTCACTTATTTCTCGCACCCTCATCAAACCTTCACCAGAATAGATCATATTTTTCTAACAATAGGAATGATACCAGAAATTATTGCATCAGATATAATTCCGATTCCGTGGTCTGACCATAATGCAGTATACACTACTATAGCCTCAGCCATACCAAAAGCGCATGACCCAACGTGGTACTTACCGGACATAATGCTCAAACACCCACTACATCAGATGGCCATTGAACAAGCTTTAAAGGAATACATATCAATTAATAATACAACAGACATCTCCCCAATAACACTGTGGGAAGCTCATAAGCCTGTCTTGCGTGGTACAATACAAAGACAAATGGCACTATTTAAACGGGAACGCAAAAATCTAGCAAAAAAACTAGAACTCAATTTTAATGCAGCCTACATATCATTTCAAGATAATCCATCTCAGAGTACAAAATCTCATCTGGAAAAATCTAGATTGGAATACGATCTATTTCTCACTGAGTCAGTTGATAAATCCCTCAAACGCCCCAAACACAATTTCTACATGAATACAAACAAACCAGGTACATATTTGGCTTGGGCATTAAATTCAACTAACAAATCTTTCAAACCAATACGTTTGAAATTATCAAAAAATGTTTACACTTGTAATCCAGTTAAAATAGTCCATAAATTTCACTCACATCTCGCAACTTTATACAAGACAAACAATGAATTTAATCCTACAGAGGCTGAATCCTTCTTCTCAAAAATAACCTTACCTGAGTTATCTCAGAATCAAAAAAGCAGTTTGGATGAGCCTATAACTATAGATGAAGTTGCTAACGCCATAAAAGACCTAAAACTTAACAAAAGACCAGGCCCAGACGGCTACTCGGCTTTATACTATAAAACATTCTCAGAAATACTCTCTCCCATTCTCACTGAAACTTTTAACAAACTTCTAGATGGACATTCTTTTCGGCAAGAAACACTAATGGCAATTGTTTGTATGATCCCAAAACCCCTTTCTGATGATACTTCCTGTGTGAATTATCGGCCTATCTCTCTGTTAAACCTCGATATTAAATTATTAGCAAAAATAATAGCAAAACGCCTCAATAGCATTATAGGAAAATTAATACATAGAGATCAAGTAGGCTTTATGCCAAATAGACAGGCAGGCGATAATATACGCAGGGCAGTGTTATTGGCACATATTGCTAAAAAACGGAAAATCCCTTTATGTTTTCTATCTCTCGATATTAAGAGGGCATTTGACACAGTATCCTGGCAATATATGCAATATTCATTACAAAAATGGGGTTTTGGACCCCACTTTTTAACATGGATCAAAGCATTATATAATAAACCCAAAGCCTATATAAAATATGCTGGATACAAATCTGAAGCCTTTAATATCGAAAGAGGTACCCGACAGGGTTGCCCATTATCTCCCTTATTATTTGCCCTTATACTCGAACCCATGGCCCAATACATCAGAACAAACCAAACTATAACTGGCATTGAAGTAGGAGGTATTACACACAAACTATGTATATTTGCAGACGATATATTACTTTTTCTATCATCACCACAGGTCTCTGGTCCTAACTTAATACCAGCTCTTGATGGATTTGCAGCCCTATCCGGCCTTATGATTAATCCTAAGAAATGCCTAGTGCTTAATATTTCACTCACAAACATGGAATTGATCCCAGCTAGGGCTGCACTCCCATTCACATGGGCAGAAAAATCAATCCCATATCTTGGAATTCATTTAACAGCATCTCATTCTGACTTATTCTCAACCAATTATCCTCCTGTATTAAGACAGATCACAAATCTAATAAAACAATGGTTGCAACTTCCTTTATCCTGGATAGGGAAGATTAATGCAATCAAAATGACTATTCTACCCAAATTGCTTTATCTATTCAGAGTCCTCCCTATTCCAATTCCTTCCTATTTTTTGAGAATAGTACAAAAAAGAGCAACTTCGTTTATATGGGGCTCTTCTAAACCACGTATACCTATACACACACTACATCTTCCCAAAAATAAAGGAGGCCTGGGATACCCTAATTTTACTAACTACTACAGAGCAGCACATTTGGCCAGTCTGTCCAAATACCATGCAAAACAGGAAATCCCATTATGGGTATTTATAGAGGCTTCAGAAAATGACCCTCTATTAATATCAAATTTATTATGGCTTGATCCTAAAGACCGCTTTAAAATTCATAATCCCATAACTAAACACTTCTTATCTCTCTGGGATAAACTAAAAACCAAATATCAGTTACAATCTCCACACAATCCTCTCCTTTCTTTTATCAGAAATCCTGCCTTTTATCAGGCATGGATCTACCCAAATTCTTTTAAAGCTTGGACAACATCAGGCATTCAGACACTAAATGACTTCATAGCATCTAAATCATTCCTTTCATTCCCATTGCTTAGAGAAAAATATGATCTACCAAACTCTGAGATATTTAGATATCTCCAAATCAAAAATTTCTATACACCATTCCTAAAGGGGGATACACCATTATCCCAATTATCCATTTTTGAATCAATCTGTACAAAAGATCCATTTGCTAAAGGTACAATTTCATCACTTTATAATCAATTATATGGAGTAGCAAATCTTAATAGACCCTCTTACGTTCAGAGGTGGGAGGAGGACCTGGGACGAACTTTAGAAGACACGGACTGGTCTAACATATGGCTCACATCTAAGTCATCTTCACCCAACATCTTAGCACTGGAGACAAATTATAAAGTCCTAACTCGCTGGTACCTTGTACCCGCTAGAGTGGCAAAATATTCACCTAATACCTCAGCTCTTTGTTTTCGAGGATGCCCAGAAATAGGCACATATTTACACATATGGTGGACGTGCCCAGTAATCCAAACCTTCTGGAAGGAAGTCTTCGTGATTGCATCTAAAATATTTAAAAAAATAATACAACCAGATCCATATTTAACTTTACTTAATCTAAAACCGGAATGGTTAACACTCTCTCAATTCAAACTTATGATCCAACTAATAACGGCTGCAAAACAAACAGTGGCCAAGGCATGGAAATCTCCTACATTGGTACTAGCAGAAACAATTCACAGAATGAATAATACAATGTCCCATGCTAAGATGGTAGCCATCGATCAAAATCAAATTCCAAAATTTGAAAAACTTTGGCATCCTTGGATAAAACAACAGTTCCTGTCAAACTTCAATGACTCTGTCCTGTTGCCATGGTAACAGATTAAAGGACTTACAGAGACACCCATTCTAAGGCTTCAAAGAGAACTAAAAAGAATAATAAACTGACGAGCGGGACAACCTTGTGGACCATACCTCGAACTTTCAACCCTTTTTCTTCTTTCTCTTTCCTTTTCTCCACCTTACGATTAAAGCTCATTATCAGAATTTATTTGACCTATATACACTCTACTTGTAAACAATATGTATAGTAGGTATAAATCATTTAAATACCTACAAAAGTAACTAAGGAAATAATATATATCTTTAATTTAGGTTTACGTGAACCCGATGTTTAATATTTGAAATTCCATGATATTTACCTATATAAACCCTACTGTAAAACAATGAGCTTACTTTATAGATCCTTGTAAACTTACTTTATGTATCTTTATAACATTGTATACTCAATAAACTTCTTTTGACAAGGAAATTTTTTTTTTTTTTTGCAAGAAAATTACTTTGAACCCCCAAACATTATATATTTTTTTAAAACAAATGCCCTACAGATTAAAATGGTGGGTGTTTCATTTTTTTTTCACACAGTATTTGCGCAGCAATTTCTTAAATGCATTTTTTGGGGAAAAAAACACACTTTTTAAAATTTTAATGCACTAAAACACACTATATTGCCCAAATGTTTAATGAAATAAAAAAGATGATCTTAGGCCGAGTACATGGATACCAAACATGACATGCTTTAAAATTGCGCACAAACGTGCAGTGGCGACAAACTAAATACATTTTTAAAAGCCTTTAAAAGCCTTTAAAGGTTACCACTTTAGATTTACAGAGGAGGTCTACTGCTAAAATTACTGCCCTCGATCTGACCTTCACGGTGATACCTCACATGCATGGTGCAATTGCTGTTTACATTTGACGCCAGACCGACACTTGCGTTCGCCTTTGTGCAAGAGCAGGGGGGGACAGGGGTGTTTTTTTTTTTTCTTTATTATTTTTTTAATTTTGTCAGTGGATCCGCGCTACAGGGTGTATTTGCAACTGCAGCCCCCCTATGTGAACAAGGGACACTAACGTGTACCCTAAAACGGATAAGTATAACAAAGTAGGGAATGGCGCTGTGCAAAAAGGGGTATATTGGTATATGATATATCTAATGGTGGTGGTAGGTGCACCAATGTGACATGCTGTAGGGGACACCAATAGGTAGTACTCTCAAAATGCAGCACTATTAATTCCACATATAAATGGGAAAAATAAATTAATAAATAATAATAGTAAAGTGCTAATTAATAGATAATAAGTCAGTGAGTAACAATAAATATGAAAAATTACAACTGTGATCTCATGTATAAAATTATTAATATTGATATAGGTGACCACTAATAATGTGAAAAAGTGTCAAGTGCAATACAATATTCCAGCCCCCGCTGGATGGTAGAAATGAACTGCAAATATTAAATTAGAATAAAGAGTAACCACAGTCCTCTAAAGTGAGAAACAAAAAATGCCAAACAGTATGTGTAAAAAATATATATACATCATACACAAACATGAAGTCTATACACAACTATATATATATAAAAAGTGTGTGAGGTAGAGGGTATCCACAGTCCTCTGTAATGAAGTGCTAGGAATACAAAACAATATATAATAAAAATAGATGCGTGGAAAAAGTAAAATAAAAAATGTGCAGATATTAAGACCCAAAATGGTAAATAGTTAATATATATATATAAAGGTATGTCTCTAATACCCTGATGGTAAACCAATTGTTAACAATATAGAGTCTCATATAAAAGTGGCAAAAAAGTTCATGTGATGTCTTCCACAGAATTTCCTCCAAATATTTAAACAAACTCCCCCCGATGTGATCCCACTCACCGGAACGCTGTACCCCTGCAGGGGTATAAGCATAGGAAGTATGTACGCCAGATGCCGATCAAATCCAGGTGTCAATCAGATCTTTGTATGTTGGTATCCTCTCAACCCGGATCAGCCACTCATGAAGGAGATGGGGGAAGATGACAATCCCCTGTTGTAATCCTATTTCCGGCCGGACATCCGCTCCAGGGTATTATATGAAAAAAAGGGGATGCTCCACATAGCGTAACTCCATAAAGTAGCTTTTATTTGTAGATACCTAAACAATCCAAAAGGAGCATATTAAATCCAAGGAAATAAAACGAATTTAAAAAGAGAGGAGGGAGCATACAAGCTCTCTATCTCCCCTAGCCGTTCCGGGACGCAGCGTAGTACACAGCTGCCGCTTGCGTTCCACCGGTCCGCTATCGAAAACCACAGTAACAGGAAGTGACGTTGTGCGTGCCAAGATAGTCCCGCCTTACGCGTTTCGTCACACGGACGTCATCGGAGGCGCTGTATAGTAGGTATAAATCATTTAAATACCTACAAAAGTAACTAAGGAAATAATATATATCTTTAATTTAGGTTTACGTGAACCCGATGTTTAATATTTGAAATTCCATGATATTTACCTATATAAACCCTACTGTAAAACAATGAGCTTACTTTATAGATCCTTGTAAACTTACTTTATGTATCTTTATAACATTCTATACTCAATAAACTTCTTTTGACAAGGAAAAAATTTTTTTTTTTTGCAAGAAAATTACTTTGAACCCCCAAACATTATATATTTTTTTAAAACAAATGCCCTACAGATTAAAATGGTGGGTGTTTCATTTTTTTTTCACACAGTATTTGCGCAGCAATTTTTCAAATGCATTTTTTGGGGAAAAAAACACACTTTTTAAAATTTTAATGCACTAAAACACACTATATTGCCCAAATGTTTGATGAAATAAAAAAGATGATCTTAGGCCGAGTACATGGATACCAAACATGACATGCTTTAAAATTGCGCACAAACGTGCAGTGGCGACAAACTAAATACATTTTTAAAAGCCTTTAAAGGTTACCACTTTAGATTTACAGAGGAGGTCTACTGCTAAAATTACTGCCCTCGATCTGACCTTCACGGTGATACCTCACATGCATGGTGCAATTGCTGTTTACATTTGACGCCAGACCGACACTTGCGTTCGCCTTTGTGCAAGAGCAGGGGGGGACAGGGGTGTTTTTTTTTTTTTTCTTTATTATTTTTTGCTTTTTATCTTATTTTTAAATCATTTTTATTGTTATCTCAGGGAATGTAAATATCCCCTATGATAGAAACAGGTAGTGACAGGTACTCTTTTTTGAAAAAATTGGGGTCTATTAGACCCTAGATCTCTCCTCTGCCCTCAAAGCATCTGACCACACCAAGATCGGTGTGATAAAATGCTTTCCCAATTTCCCAATGGCGCTGTTTACATCCGGCGAAATCTAAGTCATGAAATTCTAGTAGCTTTCGGTTTCTTAGGCCATAGAGATGTTTGGAGCCATTGTGGTCTCTGATCAGCTCTATGGTCAGCTGGCTGAATCACCGGCTGCATTCTCAGGTTCCCTGTTGGGACAGGAGAGCCAGAGAAAAACATGGAAGACGGTGGGGGGGCATTCCCTCCCACTGCTTGTAAAAGCAGTCTAGAGGCTAATTAGACGCTAGGATTGCTTTTACATGAAAGCCGACCGCTGGCTGAAAAGAATGATACCAAGATGATAGCTAAACCTGCAGGCATCATTCTGGTACAACCACTCAAAGTCCAGGAACATACCAGTACCTTGCTGGTCCTTGTTGGGCATACATTGTAAACTTTTTTTTCATGCAGCCTGTGGGCTGAACGAAAAAAAGATATTGATCGGTGGGTATGCCCACCATTAGAATACCTCCCTTCATCCACCCACTTCTAATTGTGGGCATACATGCACCGTATATATATGCCGAAGCATGGGGGCATCCTCCCGCAAAAGTTAGGAGCAAATCGCTCCTCCGCCCTCTGCTGTCCCCACGCTTCGGCATATATGCTGAAGTATGTAACTGTGGCGGTGAAATCACCTCCGACAGCGCTGAAGTCACGGCTTTATGTATCGTGGGAGCAAACGCTGTTGCTGTCAAGATAAATATATCCGCGCTGCAACTGAATGGCGTACCTGCTAAGCAAATGATGGTTAACAAAAAAACAAAGTAACATTACAGTATAACAGTAATACTTACCATACCTGCAAAGCAAAATACAAAAAAAACATAGTAAAAAATAAAACATTTAACGCAACCTGTGCCTACCTAAAATATATATATGCCGAAGCATGGGGGCATCCTCCCGCAAAAGGCAGGAGCAAATCGCTCCTCCACCCACTGCTGCCCCCACGCTTCGGCATATATGCTGAAGTATGTAACTGTGGTGGTGAAATCACCTCCGATAGCGCCGGAGTCACAGCTTTATGTATCGTGGGAGCAAACGCTGTTGCTGTCAAGATAAATAAATCCGCTCTGCAGCTGAATGGCGTACCTGAAAACAAAAAAGTGGTTAACAATAAAAAAACAAAGTATAAAAAAATTGCATACCTATAAAGCAAACATGATAAAAACATAACAATAAAACATTGCAGTATAGAATGCAGAACAATAGAGAGAGAATAGAGAGAGAACAATAAAACAACTACTATTTTTGTTTTTTCTATTTTATATATTTTTTTGTTTTTTTTTTCTTTTTTTTTACTTTTTTCTTTTTTTTTGTTTTTTTTCACTTTTTTTTGTAACTTTAACTTTTTTAACTGGTACCAGGTTTGGGTCTCTCAAAATGCGACAGCATCTTGGGAGACCCTGTGAAAGTGTGCCTAGTCTGTGCAATGCTGTACCCTACGCTAATACTCCACTAGTGTATGGTAGCGTTCAAAATATTCACCAATGCAAAGACCAGGATTGCCAGGACAGAGGGGACAATAATACCGGGTGTCACGCCTAAATCCACGCTTGCTGCAGACACAACATCTTTTTTGGGGGGTTCGTTGGGTAGGGGTTCTCGGGAGGGCATAAAGAAAATGCCTCTCATGCAGCCGGCTTACTGCATTTGGCTGGGGATGGTGAGGTGGAGCACCGTCTGGATACAGAAGGGCTCTGACAATCTCTTCCTGGAATTTAAGGAAGGATCCAGTCTGTCCTGAAGCTCTGTATAGCACATGAGCGTTCAGCAAAGCCAATTGAAATAAATAAACAGACACTTTTTTGTACCAGCGTCTGGCCTTACAGGCAATTAGGTACGGCGCCAACAACTGGTCGTTGAGGTCCACCCCTCCCATATTAAGGTTATATTCATGGACATAGAGGGGTTTCTCCACAACACCAGTCGCCGTAGGAATTTGGACCGTCGTGTCTGCATGAAGGGAGGTAAGAACGAAAACATTCTTATTGTCCCTCCACTTCATAGCGAGCAAATTATTACACTGCAAGCAGGCTCTCTCCCCCAGCCTAAGACGGGAATCTACAAGCCGCTGGGGAAAGCCCCGGCGATTAGGTCGCACGGTGCCACATGCTCCAATCTGCTGATCAAACAAGTGACTAAAAAGTGGCACGCTCGTATAATAATTGTCCACGTACAAGTGGTACCCCTTTCCGAATAAGGGTGACACCAAGTCCCACACTATCTTGCCAGCGCTTCCTATGTAGTCAGGGCAGTTTGTCGGCTCTACGTGACTATCTTTGCCCTCGTAAACCATAAAACTACATGTATAGCCTGTGGCCCTGTCACAGAGCTTATACATCTTGACCCCGTATCTAGCACACTTGCTGGGAAGGTACCGTTTGAATGACAAGCGGCCAGAAAATGTAATCAGGGACTCATCAACGCAGACAACTTGATGGGGATTAAACAAGTCTGCAAAACGTTGGTTGAAGTGGTTTACGAGGGGCCGAATTTTGTAGAGCCGATCGTATCCAGGGTCTCCACCAGGACGACAGAGTTCATTGTCGTTGAAGTGCATGAACCGCAAAATCTTCTCGTATCGTGCCCTGGCCATGGAAGCAGAGAACAAGGGCGAATGGTAAATTGGGTCAGTGGACCAATATGACCGCAACTCACTCTTTTTATTCAAGCCCATGAGGAGGGAAAGGCCCAGAAAGATCTTAAATTCGGAAACCGTAATTGGTTTCCAATCTCTGGCAAGGGAGGACTGGGATTAGCGGCGATGTGTTGACCAGCGTACAAATTGCTTTGGTCCACAATAGATCTATAGAGATCTTCAGTGAAAAACAGTGAATAAAAATCCAGTGGCATAAAGTCAACTGTTTCCACCTGAATTCCGGGTTGGCCAGTGAATGGGGGAAGTACAGGTGCTGCAAAAGTGGTGGGTACCCAATTCGGATTGGCAAATGCAGCAGGAATGGCACTATGGGCACGACGGGCCTGTGTTTGTCTTCTTGGTGGCAGCGGGATGCTACTAGTGCTTGCCACCTCGCCAGCTTGAACTGCACTTATGGGACTCGCCACGTCACCACATGATACTGCAGTGCTGGATGTAAGACCAGGGTGTACTAGGCCGCTGGTGCTTGCCAGTTCACCAGAAGGAATAGCGGCGCTAGTACTTCTCTGCTCCATACGAGAGCCCTGCGGTTCTTGCACTTCAAGGACAGAAGAAGTTCGGGGTCTGGTACGCCTGACCTTAGCAGGGACCACAACTCCGTCGTCAGAGCTATCTGTCATGGAGCCGCTGTCCTCTACAGGATCGTATTCTGAGCCTAAATCTGACAGATTAGTGACTTCCTCTTCACTATCTGTCATGCTCAGAAACGTGTAGGCCTCTTCACTAGTGTACCTTCGATTTGACATTTTGGGCTCTAAATTTAGGGGTACACTAGTGAGACTCACAGGCAAAAAAGCTCCTGACTGTTAGCGACTGATTCAAAACGCTACCAAAAAACTGTTAGCGTTCGCAGGGATCAGGCCTGACTCTGCGAACGCTGCAGTTATGTGTGCTTAGTGTTTTGTAAGTGACAGTTATCGATCGATACTGCACTTGGGTGGGCTGGGCTGGGCCGAGGAGCAAAACGAAGGTGCTAGCAGGTATCTGGGCTGATCCCGCTAACACTGCATTTTTTGGAACCCTAAACTGCTGGGGAGTACAGATCTGATCGGATCAGATATCGATCCGTTCAGATACTATAGCACTAAGGGAGGTGTATGCTGCGTGCGTGGGTTTTAGCGGTACTGGCACTAACCTGACGCTGCCTGGGGCGACGCAGACCTTATCTGACCCTAAAAACTTAACTTATATCACTGCTGGGCAATTAGGGGGTTAAACCTTTTTTAAGGTAATAAACGGGGGGTGCCCTAAAACTATAATAAACTATAAAAAACTATAATAAACAAACTAACTAACCAGCGTCACCCGTAACACTTATACGGTGATTGCTGGTGAAAGGGTTAACTAGGGGGCAATCAGGGGGATAAAACCTTTAGCAGGTAGTATATGGGGGTCCCTGTCGCTATAAAACACTGACAGCGAACCTATATACTTACCTCCCTAACTAGCGTCACCTGTGTCACTAATACAGCGATCAGAAAAACGATCGCTTAGCGACACTGGTGACGGGGGGTGATCACGGGGTTAACCTTTATTAGGGGGGGTTAGGGGGGTACCCTGGACCTAAAGGGGGGTACCCTAGACCTAAAGGGGGCTAACCTAACTGCCCTAACACTTATAACTGTCACAAACTGACACCAATGCAAAAAAAAACCTGCTATTAGTGTCAGTGTGACAGGGGGTACAGGGGGGTGATTGGGGGGTGATCGGGGGGTGATGGGGGGTTAAAGGTGTGCCTGCATGTTCTACTGAACGTGTAGTGTTGGTGCAACTTACTTGGATGTCTTCTGTCCTCGGCGCCGGATCGAAAAGACCGGCTCGAGGAGGGATGACATCACTTCCTCTCCCTCTGTTTATATTACAGAGGGAGAGGAAGCATTTGATTCGCTGGGAGCGATCGGGAGGGGGTGGCCATCAATGGATGGCCTCCCCCTGACCTCTCATCGCCCGCGAACGAGAGCCGACCGCCTATGGCACCGGGGGGGGGGGTCCGATCGGACCCCCCGCCCGCAGGAATGCATCACGTATCAGGTACGTGATTTTGCCTGCCCGTGCCATTTTGTTCACGTATATAGGCGTTAGGCAATCGGCAAGTGGTTAATGCTGCAAAAGCACTTATCCCTCGATTTTGGAAACAATCGACCATACCTACACTACGCCAATGGCTACTGGAAGTAGACCACACATATTATACGGAAGATCTTAATCTCTCACTTAGAAATAAACCGGACTTAGCAAAAAAAGTGTGGTCCTGCTGGTTTGCCTTTAAATATACGTCCGCTTATGCGGAAATCATGTCTCAACCCAAATAATATGATTTTGTCAGTTTAAATCGCATAATAGGATTTGGACCGAGGCGGGCTCTTTTCCCTCCCCCCTCTTTCCTCACCTTATTTTCTATCCTTTCTTTGCTAATCTCTTTCATTTGTATTTTACTCTTCTAAGGTAATATACCGGTACTTTAACAATGGTATCTTACAGGGAAGATCTTGAAGCCTATACCTGGTATCTGACCAGTTGTAAACATTGTATGCCTCGGGCCTAGTTATGTGTCACAGACAGTACATGGATGCTTCTGTGCAAGTATAATCCTACTCAACAGGCATACTAATTGCTTTCTCTATTGGGAGTCTTATTTGTCAATGTGTTTAGCACTTCTCTGTAATGTATATTACCTTATACACATTATTTTCTTAATAAGAATGAATTAAACAAAAATGTGGCATGGTACAGTTCAGGAGGGGGGTGCTCTCTCACCCCCCCCTCTTTTCCTGCGGCCTGCCAGGTTGCGTGCCCACATAAGGGTCTGGTATGGATTTTTGGGGGGACCCCATGCCATTTTTTTTTAATTTTGGTGCTGGGTTCCCCTTAAAATCCATACCAGACCTAAAGAGGCCTGGTATGAAATTTGGGGGGACTCCCACGCATTTTTAAAAAAAAATTTGGTTCGGGGTTCCCCTGTGGGGGAATCCCATGCCGTTTTAACCAATGAACTTTTATGTGTATTGTCGGGACCGACAATTCATTATAGCCGTGAGTAGTTTTAAATGACCTTTTTTCCTTTAGAAATGTAATTTTGCTGTCAGACTGTTCTAAACACGGGAAACATGCACCTCTTTACAGGCATACTATAGACACCCCCCAGGTATGAAATTTAAAGGAATATTACACTTTTATTGTTTCACTTTAAGCATTATTAAAATCACTGTAAATTATAAACAAATATATACCGCGCTGTCAAAAAACAAAAACAAAAACAAAAAAACTAAAGCAGCCAGCACAGCAGTGGATAAAGTTGCAAAAATGACAAATTGGGTGAAATGTGCAGCGCTTATGTGATCATATAAACCATAACTAATAATATGAGTACAAAAAACGTGAATAATAAATGATGTGCTCAAAAATACTCCAAGCAGTCCTCTATTATGACATGTGATGTCTATAAACAGAGGAACTTGGACGTGTGATGTCCAAAAAAAGAAAAAAGTCAGTGACAAGCTTCAATCATGTGTGATGATAATCCTCAACCACATGTGGATATAATATAGTGACAGTCTTTAACTTCAAATATGTATGATGTATTAACAGTTAATAGTAGGTCCACCACCAAAGACACCAGAAGCTGCTTACCAGAGGGATTGAACTCAAATAGGTGTACACCTAGTGAGTCAATCAAGCTTTGTGGTATAATATACCAAGGGGATCAGATGCTCTATTCAGATATGACCTCCAGATGGACCTCCGAACAGGTGTAAGGTATGGATGGACTCAGTAGATATAGGCAGTCAGCCCCATCATTAAAAGGAAGAGGAAGGCATATAGTGTAACTCCGTATGGAAATTTGAATACATAAAAAGCAAAGGAAATACACTCACGTGTTTAGCAGTAAAATCAAGCGCTTGTATAAAAGAAGACAGTGGTCTCAGCATATCCTCCCAATATTAAAATCACTGCTCCCGAAAAAATGTCCGTTTAAAAAAAAAAAATTCTGCATTGATACATGTCCCCTGGGGCAGGACCCGGGTCCCCAAACACTTTTTATGACAAAAACTTGCATATTAACCTTTAAAATTAGCACTTTTGATTTTTCATGTTCGTGTCCCATAGACTTTAACGGTGTTCGCGTGTTCGAACAAATTTTTTGCCTGTTCGCATGTTCTGGTGCGAACTGCACAGGGGGTGTTCGGCCCATCCCTAATGAAGAGGAACTTCATCTTTCAGCATGACAATGACCCAAAGCATACATCCAAATAGACAAAGAAATGGCTTCACCAGAAGAAGATTAAAGTTTTGGAATGGCCCACCCAGAGCCCAGACCTGAATCCGATTGAAAATCTGTGGGGTGATCTGAAGAGGGCTGTGCACAGGATATGCCCTTGCAATCTTACAGATTTGGAGTGTTTTTGCAAAGAAGAGTGGGCAAATATTGCCAAGTCAAGATATACTCATGCCCAAAAAGACTGAGTGCTGTAATAAAATCAAAAGGTGCTTCAACAAAATATTAGTTTAAGGGTGTGCACACTTTTGCAACACATAAGTGATTATGCATCACCGAAACCTGACATTTTAACATGGGTGTGTAGACTTTTTATATCCACTGTAGGTGCTGCTACCACCAAATTGTGTAGAGTCATATGTTTTCTTATCACCATGGCTGATATTCTGCATGTGGGAGATGCAATCCACAATGGAGCTGTCAGCAGCAGATATGTTAACCACTTGACGACCGCCTCACGCCGATGTACGTCGGCAAGGTGGCACGGACAGGCAAAATCACTTACATGTACGTGATTTGCCTTCCGCGGGTGGGGGGTCCGATCGGACCCCCCCCGGTGCCCGAGGCGGTCATCTTTTGTCCAGCGGCGATCAGAGGTGAGGGGGGGGCCATCCGTTCGTGGCCCCCCCCTCGCGATCGCCGCCGGCCAATCGAATCATTCCTTTGCTGCTGTATGCTAAACAGCAGCAAAGGAAATGATGTCATCTCTCCTCGGCTCGGTAATTTCCGTTCTGGCCCGAGGAGAGAAGACAGGTATGTGAGTGCACAACACTACACACACACAGTAGAACATGCCAGGCACACTAAACACCCCGATGTTACCCCCCTTTAGGTCTAGGGTACCCCCCTAACCCCCCTAATAAAGTTTTAACCCCTTGATCACCCCCTGTCACCAGTGTCACTAAACGATCATTTTTCTGATCGCTGTATTAGTGTCGCTGGGGACGCTAATTAGGGACGTAAATATTTAGGTTCGCCGTCAGCGTTTTATAGCGTCAGGGACCCCCATATACTACCGAATAAATGTTTTAACCCCTTGATGGCCCCCTAGTTAACCCTTTCACCACTGATCACCGTATAAGTGTTACGGGTGACGCTGGTTAGTTCGTTTATTTTTTTATAGTGTCAGGGCACCCGCCGTTTATTACCGAATAAAGGTTTAGCCCCCTGATCGCCCGGCGGTGATATGCGTCGCCCCAGGCAGCGTCAGATTAGCGCCAGTACCGCTAACACCCACGCACGCAGCATACGCCTCCCTTAGTGGTATAGTATCTGTACGGATGAATATCTGATCCGTTCAGATCTATACTAGCGTCCCCAGCAGTTTAGGGTTCCCAAAAACGCAGTGTTAGCGGGATCAGTCCAGATACCTGCTAGCACCTGCGTTTTGCCCCTCCGCCCAGCCCACCCATGTGCAGTATCGATCGATCACTGTCACTTACAAAACACTAAATGCATAACTGCAGCGTTCGCAGAGTCAGGCCTGATCCCTGCAATCGCTAACAGTTTTTTTGGTAGTATTTTGGTGAACTGGCAAGCACCAGCCCCAGGCAGCGTCAGGTTAGCGCCAGTAGCGCTAACACCCACGCACGCAGAATACGCCTCCCTTAGTGGTATAGTATCTGTACGGATCAATATCTGATCCGATCAGATCTATACTGGCATCCCCAGCAGTTTAGGGTTCCCAAAAACGCAGTGTTAGCGGAATCAGCCCAGATACCTGCTAGCACCTGCGTTTTGCCCCTCCGCCCGGCCCAGCCCAGCCCACCCAAGTGCAGTATCGATCGATCACTGACACTTACAAAACACTAAATGCATAACTGCAGCGTTCGCAGAGTCAGGCCTTATCCCTGCGATCGCTAACAGTTTTTTTGGTAGTATTTTGGTGAACTGGCAAGCACCAGCCCCAGGCAGCGTCAGATTAGCGCCAGTACCTCTAACACCCACGCACGCACCGTACACCACCCTTGGTGGTATAGTATCTGAACGGATCAATATCTGATCCGATCAGATCTATACTAGCGTCCCCAGCAGTTTAGGGTTCCCAAAAACGCAGTGTTAGTGGGATCAGCACAGATACCTGCTAGCACCTGCGTTTTGCCCCTCCGCCCGGCCCAGCCCAGCCCACCCAAGTGCAGTATCGATCGATCACTGTCACTTACAAAAGACTAAACGCATAACTGCAGCGTTCGCAGAGTCAGGCCTGATCCCTGCGATCGCTAACAGTTTTTTTGGTAGCATTTTGGTGAACTGGCAAGCGCCAGCGGCCTAGTACACCCCGGTCGTAGTCAAACCAGCACTGCAGTAACACTTGGTGACGTGGCGAGTCCCATAAGTGCAGTTCAAGCTGGTGAGGTGGTAAGCACAAGTAGTGTCCCGCTGCCACCAAAAAGACAAACACAGGCCCGTCGTGCCCATAATGCCCTTCCTGCTGCATTCGCCAGTCCCAATTGGGAACCCACCACTTCTGCAGCGCCCGTACTTCCCCCATTCACATCCCCAACCAAATGCAGTCGGCTGCATGAGAGGCATTTTCTTTATGTCCTCCCGAGTACCCCTACCCAGCGAACCCCCCCAAAAAAGATGTTGTGTCTGCAGCAAGCGCGGATATAGGCGTGACACCCGCTATTATTGGCCCTCCTGTCCTGACAATCCTGGTCTTTGCATTGGTGAATGTTTTGAACGCTACTATGCACTAGTTGAGTATTAGCGTAGGATACAGCATTCCACAGACTAGGCACACTTTCACAGGGTCTCCCAAGATGCCATCGCATTTTGAGAGACCCGAACCTGGAACCGATTACAGTTATAAAAGTTAGTTACAAAAAAAGTGTAAAAAAAAAAATAAAAATATATATATAAAATAAAAAAAAATAGTTGTCGTTTTATTGTTCTCTCTCTCTCTATTCTCTCTATTGTTCTGCTCTTTTTTACTGTATTCTATTCTGCAATGTTTTATTGTTATTATGTTTTATCATGTTTGCTTTTCAGGTATGCAATTTTTTATACTTTACCGTTTACTGTGCTTTATTGTTAACCATTTTTTTGTCTTCAGGTACGCCATTCACAATTTTGAGTGGTTATACCAGAATGATGCCTGCAAGTTTAGGTATCATCTTGGTATCATTCTTTTCAGCCAGCGGTCGGCTTTCATGTAAAAGCAATCCTAGTGGCTAATTAGCCTCTAGACTGCTTTTACAAGCCGTGGGAGGGAATGCCCCCCCCCCACCGTCTTCCGTGTTTTTCTCTGGCTCTCCTGTCTCAACAGGGGACCTGAAAATGCAGCCGGTGATTCAGCCAGCTGACCATAGAGCTGATCAGAGACCGGAGTGGCTCCAAACATCTCTATGGCCTAAGAAACCGGAAGCTACGAGCATTTTATGACTTAGATTTCGCCGGATGTAAATAGCGCCAATGGGAAATTGGGGAAGCATTTTATCACACCGATCTTGGTGTGGTCAGATGCTTTGAGGGCAGAGGAGAGATCTAGGGTCTAATAGACCCCAATTTTTTTCAAAAAAGAGTACCTGTCACTACCTATTGCTATCATAGGGGATATTTACATTCCCCGAGATAACAATAAAAATGATTAAAAAAAAATAAAAATGAAAGGAACAGTTTAAAAATAAGATAAAAAAGCAAAAAAATAATAAAGAAAAAAAAAAAAAAAGCACCCCTGTCGCCCCCTGCTCTCGCGCTAAGGCGAACGCAAGCGGTGGTCTGTCGTCAAACGTAAACAGCAATTGCACCATGCATGTGAGGTATCACCGCGAAGGTTAGATCGAGGGCAGTAATTTTTGCAGTAGACCTCCTCTGTAAATCTAAAGTGGTAACCTGTAAAGGCTTTTAAAGGCTTTTAAAAATGTATTTATTTTGTCGCCACTGCACGTTTGTGCGCAATTTTAAAGCATGTCATGTTTGGTATCCATGTACTCAGCCTAAGACCATCTTTTTTATTTCATCAAACATTTGGGCAATATAGTGTGTTTTAGTGCATTAAAATTTAAAAAAGTGTGTTTTTTCCCCAAAAAATGCGTTTGAAAAATCGCTGCGCAAATACTGTGTGAAAAAAAAAAATGAAACACCCACCATTTTAATCTGTAGGGCATTTGCTTTAAAAAATATATAATGTTTGGGGGTTCAAAGTAATTTTCTTGCAAAAAAAAATAACTTTTTCATGTAAACAATAAGTGTCAGAAAGGGCTTTGTCTTCAAGTGGTTAGAAGAGTGGGTGATGTGTGACATAAGCTTCTAAATGTTGTGCATAAAAAGCCAGGACAGTTCAAAACCCCCCCAAATGACCCCATTTTGGAAAGTAGACACCCCAAGCTATTTGCTGAGAGGCATGTTGAGTCCATGGAATATTTTATATTGTGACACAAGTTGCGGGAAAGAGACACATTTTTTTTTTTTTTTTGCACAAAATTGTCACTAAATGATATATTGCTCAAACATGCCATGGGAATATGTGAAATTACACCCCAAAATACATTCTGCTGCTTCTCCTGAGTGCGGGGATACCACATGTGAGAGACTTTTTGGGAGCCTAGCCGCGTACGGAACCCCGAAAACCAAGCACCGCCTTCAGGCTTTCTAAGGGCGTGAATTTTTGATTTCTCTCTTGACTGCCTATCACAGTTTCGGAGGCCATGGAATGCCCAGGTGGCACAAAACCCCCCCAAATGACCCCATTTTGGAAAATAGACACCCAAAGCTATTTGCTGAGAGGTATAGTGAGTATTTTGCAGACCTCACTTTTTGTCACAAAGTTTTGAAAATTGAAAAAAGAAAAAAAAAAGTTTTTTCTTGTCTTTCTTCATTTTCAAAAACAAATGAGAGCTGCAAAATACTCACCATGCCTCTCAGCAAATAGCTTGGGGTGTCTACTTTCCAAAATGGGGTCATTTGGGGTGGTTTTGTGCCACCTGGGCATTCCATGGCCTCCGAAACTGTGATAGGCAGTGAAGAGTGAAATCAAAAATGTTCACCCTTAGAAATCCTGAAGGCGGTGATTGGTTTTCGGGGTCCCGTGCACGGCTAGGCTCCCAAAAAGTCCCACACATGTGGTATCCCCGTACTCAGGAGAAGTAGCTAAATGTATTTTGGGGTGAAATTCCACATATGCCCATGGCCTGTGTGAGCAATATATCATTTAGTGACAACTTTGTGCAAAAAAAATAAAAAATAAAAAAAATGTGTCACTTTCCCGCAACTTGTGTCAAAATATAAAATATTCCATGGACTCAATATGCCTCTCAGCAAATAGCTTGGGGTGTCTACTTTCCAAAATGGGGTCATTTGGGGGGGTTTTGTGCCACCTGGGCATTCCATGGCCTCCGAAACTGTGATAGGCAGTGAAGAGTGAAATCATAAATTTACACCCTTAGAAATCCTGAAGGCGGTGATTGGTTTTCGGGGCCCCGTACGCGGCTAAGCTCCCAAAAAGTCCCACACATGTGGTATCCCCATACTCAGGAGAAGCAGCAGAGTGTATTTTGGGGTGCAATTCCACATAGGCCCATGGGCTGTGTGAGCAATATATCATTTAGTGACAACTTTTTGTAAATATATTTTTTTTTTGTCATTATTCAATCACTTGGGACAAAAAAAATAAATATTCAATGGGTTCAACATGCCTCTCAGCAATTTCCTTGGGGTGTCTACTTTCTAAAATGGGGTCATTTGGGGGGGGTTTGTACTGCCCTGCCATTTTAGCACCTCAAGAAATGACATAGGCAGTCATAAACTAAAAGCTGTGTACATTACAGAAAATGTACCCTAGTTTGTAGACGCTATAACTTTTGCGCAAACCAATAAATATACGCTTATTGACATTTTTTTTACCAAAGACATGTGGCTGAATACATTTTGGCCTAAATGTATGACTAAAATTGAGTTTATTGGATTTTTTTTTATAACAAAAAGTAGAAAATATCATTTTTTTTCAAAATTTTCGGTCTTTTTCTGTTTATAGCGCAAAAAATAAAAACCGCAGAGGTGATCAAATACCATCAAAAGAAAGCTCTATTTGTGGGTAGAAAAGGACGCAAATTTCGTTTGGGTACAGCATTGCATGACCGCGCAATTAGCAGTTAAAGCGACGCAGTGCCAAATTGGAAAAAGACCTCTGGTCCTTAGGCAGCATAATGGTCCAGGGCTCAAGTGGTTAAAAAAGGCCCAACCTGCAGAGCTATTTCTATTTACCTCATATTTAAGTGCTTGTGTAATATGATGATAACAGGAATAATTGAGGATACAATGATGGGAGGAGGTTTAGGAAATGCAACATGGTACTGTGAAAAAAGATGTTCACAAGCTATACTAGAAAACGTTTTTGGCACTGTCCAATTTGTATGAAGTTGAGGGCTTTAGATTTATTTTTAAAGAGTAAAAAATAAATTACACAAGTAAAATTAACAATTGCAGATTACTGCGTCGCTGACACTGTCTGTGAGAATTTTGTTCTTTTATAACACCACATACAGCTTAATGGCATCTCCCAAGCATATAATAGAAATGAGTGGTGTTTTTCTATGTCTCCCTCAAAGTCACATTAAAAGGAATATCCTCTCCCCACTGTACAACATATTTTTATTTATTTTTTTGCTTTGGTGTTTTGGTGTTTTGTGCCCTGTGTCCAGCTCCCCATGCCATTTGTTTTTATTGTACCTAGTCACTTTTATGGAGAAGAGCAATTTTTACATTTCCACCATGGGCCAGTTTATTTGGCAATAACAATACCATTGTCATTACTTAGGATAACAAAGTAATATATCTTTTTTTTTTTTTGGGGGGGGGGGGTCTGGGCTTTTCTTTTTGCAATATGGTCTTGCAAAAATTATTTTATTTTCTATGAAATCTATAGACAAATTATAATAATGGTATGTCTTGCTTTGACCAGTGTTAGTTCCAAAAAAAGTTTACTGTAAATCAAAAGTATACATTTTATCATATATTTTGTTGCTTTTAAAATTAAAATAAAATGATTTCTGGTACATTGAATGGCAACATTATTTGTAATTAAAAAAAAAAAAATTATTTTTATTATTCTTGCTATGAGACACTGGAAAGTAGCAAACAAAATGATCAGAAATGAATAAAATTGGTAATATGTAGAAATGAAAAAAAAATAGCAAAAAATAATATCTAAAAGGAGAAGTGGAGGAAGGGTTAATTAGGGAAGGTTAATTAATGGTTAACAAGGGGTTAAATAGTACTACATTTATTTAAAGAAAAACACTTGTAATATGCATATGAAGAGCAATGGTCACACTTTCGATTCACATATTAATGAAATAGTAAGTACAATGAAACAATACACTGATTCATTGCATTTACTCACTGACATGTACAAGTTTCATTTATCCTAACATTGGCATGTCTCATTGGCAAATGTCAGTGACAGCTCCTGCTGTGTAATACAAAGCAATTAGCATACATTTTTTTTAAAGCTGCTAGTTGCTGGTAATAGCAACAGGGGGAATGGCAGTAAGGAGAGAGGAGCTGGATGTAAAAGATGCATCCTAAAACAATTGAACTTGATGAAGTTTTTTTAGGACATACAGTATTTCTTACTTTCAAAATCCTTAAGTTGTTAAAGGATAAGTTCACTTTTTTAAAAAAAAAATATATATTAAATGCACATTTTTTTGCAGATAAAAAAATGCACATTTATAATTTTTGTTTGGAACCTGTAAAGCATTGCACCATGCCATGCAGGTCTCCAGCAGATCTGCCAGTGTCTCAGAAAAACAAGCGCACAACCATTAATTGATCAGTGAAGATGATTAAACACAACCATACAAACTCATATAAAGATATATATAGTATTGTGCAAAAGTGATACAATAAAGTAAAAAAAAAAATGCTACCAAAAAATGCTACCAAAAAACACCCATGTGAACAGTGTTGTGCATCATCAACCTGTTACAAGGACCTAAAGCAAAAGTACTCATATATATACAAAATCCATTAAGGTGAGTGACTCTAATGATCAAAAATATATGAGCAAAGTCCATAAAAATGACTGTGAGTATGGAGAAACTCAGTAATCAGGAGAGATGGGAATGAGATGTTCTTGCAGCCCAAAAATTTGTGATATTACTGCCGCTTACCAGATCAGTTGGACCTCAAATTATAGATACCATGGGAGCCCATTGCATCAGCCTGCCGGCATCAAAATCCTCCACCTGTCTTTCAATCCAGGGATCGTGAATACAATCACCCTCAACGACCGAAGCTAACTCCTCTCTCAGGAGTGTTCACAATACTATATATATAGCTTTATATGAGTTTGTATGGTTGTGTGTAATCATCTTCACTGATCAATTAATGGTTGCACGTTTGTTTTTCGGAGATATATGTTTTTGAGCTTTTGTGTATTTAAGCTTACATAAGCAGCTGCACTTTTTTCACTTAGTTAGTGCAGAAATTTCCTTTATAGCTAGATCTGCCAGTGTATCTGCTTGCCCATACATCCTGTACAGGAAAGAAGATATAATCTGACAGGAAGCAGAAATGAACTACCACCATGCTCCACAGCGCCATGGTAGTTCATTGAAAACTACAAGCTGGCAGCTGCAAAGGCTGCCGAACCTTGTAGTTTTCCATGCAGAGAGCCCTGTCAATGAGTGACATGGCCAGGCAGGCAGAGCTCTGCTTGGCTAAGTTTTTTTTTAAATTGTGACAGAAAAACCCCGCTAGCTGTCACAGCAGGGATTAGGGAGGTGTGGGGGCCAGTCTGTTGATAACATGTTACATGTTACACCCTGAATATGGGTGTAACATGTTACGAAAGGTGAACTTATCCTTTAAGGCCAGAATTTCCCCATTTCACTTAGGCCACTTTCACACTGAGGTGCTAGCTGTGTTGGTGGTAAAGCGCCACTAATATTAATGACGGTTTACCGTAATTTTAGCAGTGTTTTTCAGCCCCTAGTGGGGTGCTTTTAACCCCTGCTAGTGGCCGAAAAATGGTTAAAAGTGCCACTACCAAAGCGCTTTGCAGGTGCTTCGGCAGTACTGGTCATTGATTTCAATGGCAGGGGCATTTTGGAAGCGCTGTATTCACTGCTCCTAAACCGCCCCAAAGATGCTGCTTGCATGACTTTTTTTCCTGTCCTGCAAGCGCACCACCCCAGTGTGAAAGCACTTGGGCTTTTACACTGGGGCTGCAGAAGAGGTGTTTTACAGGCTCTTTTCAGGCGCTATTTTTAACGCAATAATGCCTGTAAAAAAACACCTCAGTATGAAAGTGGCCGTAAGGATCAATGAACCCCTGAAGTCCAAGTATAAAGCAATTTTTTGGCCTCAATTACAGACATATTGTCAAATCTAGGGGATTCAGAAATGCATTTGAAGCAGTACATTAGAAAGGTATACAATTTCTTGTAGTCACCTGAGAGACATGTGCTATGCTACCCTTTTTGCATATGTACTGCAAGACTGTGTTAATTTGAAAAACAGACATATTCATCTAATATATGTCAGGATTGTTTATCATTTCACACAAACTAAGGCCATCTGTTCTTAACAGCTTGCTAGCAATGGATTGCAGACTATCCCAAAATGGCCACCACAATTTAACTCTATGGGTGAGAGAGTCCAAACACTAATTTTACAGAAATGGCACACTGGGCGAGATTTACTAAAACTGGAGCACTCAGAATTTGGTGCAGCTGTGCATCGTAGCCAATCAGCTTCTAACATCAGCTTTTTGGCAATAAAACATTGAAGATGATTGATTTCTTTGCAGAGCTGCACCATATTTTGCATGGTCCAGTTTTAGTAAACCCCCGCACTGTGTGACATCAGTAAGCTAAAATTAAGAACACGTGCATAGCACTATGTGTACACAGAACTTAATGGAATAGTTTTGATATTGGCCTGTACTCCAGTATGGCTCTCATTTAGATTTTCAGCAACATAAAATACAGTTATGCTATTAATATTTATTATAATAAAAGCCTTTGGAGGTGTGACTTGGTGCACACAAGGGATGGTTGCATGTTAGGAATGCTCTGTGAACCCAGCAAGTTCTTCAGCACCTTCTACCACTTGATAGTCGAAAAATGGGCAAGAGCACGAAAGAGACTCCTGCTGCAAAGCCATCTCAGAAAGACCTGTCAGCTTCTCAAACCAAGGGATACCAAATTTATTCAGCTTTCAAAACCTCTGAACATCCTCTCAAGATTGCACCACTTCCAATAAGAGATGAATCTGGTGAGAACTCAAACCCTCATCTGATTGGAGCCAAGACCTTGAAATGAAATCAGCCAAGAATTTTAAGCTGTATTGCTAAAGACTATAAATATACACTGTCAGCCAGCCATCCCCTACCCAAAGAGCCCTGGCTTCCAGGCCAAGGTGCTTGTCACCACCTGAGCCTTACCTGCTCCCCCCCCCCCCGTGCTGTGCTTGTGTGTTCTTACTGGGGGGTTTTAATTATCCAGACATAGACTGGGTGGAAGGAACAGCACATTCATCTAATGCCTTGTACACACGAGCTGACTTTTCAACGGACTAGGTCCGACAGTCTTTCTGACGGACTTTGCAGCGTAGGTCCGCCGGACTTTCAAACGAACTGACTTGGACACACACGATCACACCAAAGTCCAACGGATTCGTATGTGATGACGTACGACCGGACTAAAATAAGGAGCCCACACACGATCGAATTGTCCGACGGAGTCCGGTCCGCCGTACCAAGTCTGCCAGAAAGTCCGCTCGTGTGTACGCGGGATTAGGCTCACCAGTTCCAAAATGTCTTGCAGGACAATTTCATGGGTCAGATGGTAAACGCACCAACTAGAAACAAAGTGTTGCTACACCTACTGATTACCAACAATACAGACTTGATCATGAATGTAGAAATAGAGGGCAATTTAGGAAACAGTGATCACAGGTCAGTTAGTTTCAGTATAAATCACACTAATAGGAAACATAAGGGGAATACAAAGACATTGAATTTTAAAAGTGCCAACTTCCCTAAACTATGAGCCCTGCTAGAAGATACAAATTGGGATAAAATATTAGGAAAAAAGAACATGGAGGAGAAATGGGAATGCTTTAAGAGCATAATAACCGCTTGCCGACCAGCCACCGTCATTATACTGCGGCAGGTCGGCATGTTCCTGCGAACCGTTGTAGCTGTGCATCAGCTCCTTTAAGCGGGCCATGCGTGATCGCGGGCATGAGAGCCAGAACAGGGACGTGTGTGTAAACACACAAATCCCTGTTCTGTGAGGAGAAGAGAGACAGATCGTGTGTTCCTACTAGCTAGGAACAACGATCTGTCATCTCCTCTAGTCAGTCCCATCCCCCTTCAGTTAGAAAACACATGAGGGAACACAGTTAACCCCTTGATTGCCCCCTAGTGTTAACACCTTCCCTGCCAGTGACATTTACACAGTAATCAGTGCATTTTTATAGCACCGATCACTGTATGATTGTCAATGATCCCAAAAATGTGTCAAAAGTGTCCGATCTTACTGCCATAATGTCGCAGTCCCGATAAAAATCGCAGATTGCTGCCATTACTAGTAAAAAAAAATAATAATAAAAATGCCATACATCTTTCCCTTATTTTGTAGATGCTATAACTTTTGTGCAAACCAATCAATATACGCTTATTGCAGTTTTTATTACCAAAAATATGTAGAAGAATACATATCGGCCTAAGCTGAGGAAAAAAATGGGCTTTCTTTTTAAAGAATTGGGGATATTTATTATAGCAAAAAGTACAAAATATTGTGTTTTTTTCAAAATTGTTGCACTTTTATTGTTTATAGCGCAAAAAATAAAAATTGCATAGATGATCAAATACCACCAAAAGAAAGCTCTATTTGTGGAAAAAAAAAGACATCAATTTTGTTTTGGTACAGTGTTGCATGACCGTGCAATTGTCAATTAAAGAAACGCAATGCCGTATCGCAAAAAATGGCCTGGTCATTGAGCAGCCAAATCTTCCTGGGCTGAAGTGGATAAAAAAGGGCATTAGCCAGTGCATCCCAATGGGAAATAAATTTAAAAGAACTAATAAAAGTCCTGGGTGGCCTAACTCTAATGAAAAAATGCATATAAAAGCAAAGGAGAAGGCCTTCAAAAAAATACAAGGCTGGGGGATCATCATCAGCATTCCAACTTTACAAAGAATGCAACAAGAAATGTAAGGGTGCGGAGGTCTTTACAAAGTAAATTACTAAAATTTATCTGGGGCAACTCAGGATACAGAATTCCCCAACACACTTTATATCTCCACAGAAAAAGGGGTGGGGTGGGCTTGTCGCATCTATACAAATACTGCTTAGCTGTCAGACTGGCCCAATTCTCTACAGTATACACAAGACTGGAAAAACCAGACTGGGTCCATATAGAAAGGTAGGCTACCCCCCAATTCACCCTGGATTACCTACTCTGGTGCCCCCAAAAACAAAGACCACCAATTATGTCACCCTCCCTCTCTCAATCTTACACCCTTTGGGATAGTATCCGCAATCTTCCAGCCTTGGTTTCCAAGGGACAACCCCTAGCCCACATATTCTACAACCAAAACTTCCCTCCTGGAATGGACATTAAAGCCTTCAAATGGTGGCTTGACAAAGGCCTGTACCGCATAGGACTTTACTTCACAGCTAGGGGCCCATTCACCCTGGGCCACTGTATAAACAACCTGGATCTTCCAAATTCTGAAAAATTCAGATTCGGACAGATCTCACAGTTTTTACGCAAAATCTGGATGGAACAACCACTCCCCCCCCCCAAATTCATGGACTATGAGCTCTGGTGTGGGCAGGCCATGGGGCAGAGGGGAGGTATCTCAGTCATCTACTCGTTACTCACCCGACCGACAGGGAAATCTATGTACATGATGGCTTGGGAGGCCGATCTCCAACACGAGTGGGACCTGGAGGCCTGGCAGGCGGCTTGCTCTAGAGCCTTCAGGGGTGTCCTAAACACATCGCTGATGGAAGCAAATTTAAAAGTACTAATGCGATGGTATATGACTCCTACCAGGCTTGCAGCCCTTTACCCAACAGCAGATCCCAGCTTCTTCAGGGGCTGCCAACTTTTGGGCTCAATGGTGCACGTCTGGTGGGAATGCCCCAGAATCAGACCAATCTGGAAGAGAATCTTTAACCTCATTTACAAGGTCACTAAGTGCACGATCCCCAGGTCTGCATCTCTAGCCCTGCTTAACGCCCAAATCTCCAAACCTAATCAAAAGTTGATTCACTTTATGCTCCTGGGAGCGAAGCTCATCTTCGCCAGAGCATGGAAACAGCCAAAGATATCCTTTGTAGCTATACAGCACAAGATCTCATGGATAATGACCCAAGAAAAATTAGCCAGTATCCTAGCAGACACTACACACAAATCTGAATCAGTGTGGACACCTTGGGCAGCATATTGTGGTATTCCCCTCATTGCTGGGGTTTCCCCGGATATCCCTCTAACATCCAGCTAAAGACAGGCACGTGATCCCTACACTTTCCCTCTCCCCATTCCCCCTTTCTCACCTCTTCTTCCCCCTCTTCTTCTATTATCCTTTTTAGTACTGTTCAATTCAAGGGTTCTTACACTTGTTGACTGTTATAGAGCTAAATCGGCAACACTGAAAGCCTGTTTGCGTAGGTGCTACCGCTCCTGCGACGAGCAGGGGCCACCTATGACATGACCTATGGCCTTGCTGGACCAACTAGGGGCGAGGGGCTGTGGGGGGGAGACCTGGTCGGGGCGCAGGATGATCTCATTGGGGGTGCCCAGGATGGGTGTGTCCCCCTGGCCCACTAGCCCTCTTAGCCTACATGCCTACCACCATATTGCCCACTAACCAGAGGTAAAGTCTGAATACTTCCTACTTCAACCCACTGTATAGTTTTGTATCACTAGCAAGATCCATGATGCCGATTCCTCCTAATTTTTGTTCAAACCTTTTATATTATTGTATTTCGGGCCTTATGTCGGGCGACAAATTGTTATGCCTATCTTTTGAAAATATATTTAAAGTAAGATAGAACATGAAAGGCACATAGTGTAAGAGAGTAAGAAAAATCTTAAGAAGAGTACATAAACAGTAAGAAAGGGCAGATCATATTGGTCCCATAAAGATGGCAAATGAGGTTTAATGTGGAAAAATGTAAAATAATGCATTTGGGTGGCAAAAATGTGAATGCCATCTACTCACTGGGAGGTGAACCTATGGGGGAATCGAGGATGGAAAAGGACCTGGGGGTCCTAGTAGATGACAGGCTCAGCAATATTATGCAATGCCAAGCTCCTGCAAGCAAAGTAAACAGAATACTGGCTTGCATTAAAAAGGGGATTAACTCCAGAGATAAAACAATAATTCTCCCAATCTACAAGAACCTGGTCCAGCTGCACCTGGAGTATGCTGTCCAGTTCTGGGCCTTGGTCCTCAGGAAGGATGTGCTGGAACTGGAGAGAGTTCAGAGAAGGGCAACATAACTACTAAAGGGTCTGGAGGACACTAGTTATGAGGAAAGGTTACGAGCACTGAACTTGTTCTCTCTGGAGAAGAGATGCTTTAGAGAGGATATGATTTAAATTTACAAATACCGTACTGGTGATCCCACAATAGGGATAAAACTTTTCCGCATAAGGGAATGTAATAAGACATGCGGCCGTTCACTAAAATTAGAAGAAAAGTGGTTTAACTTTAACGTACCTCCTGGTATGATTTTTGATGCTGAAAGCGGTACATTGTTTTGTATGGAAATTTAGCGTTTTATATTGTAAGCCTGTAATTTTTAGGAATAACTCACTTAAATCTGTCCAAACAAGAGTCTAGTAGACATCCCGGGTATGATAAAGTTTGAAACACAAAATCATAAATTATAATATAATAAGTAACTATAAATAATTATATAAAATATTAATATAATAATAATAAAATGTACTCAATTATGTTTTTTTCACTTTTTGAATTTGGTGCCGGGCTCTGTCCCCATGCATCGCGACGCTCACAGGGAACGGAGCCCGACACAGTGATAGATCGAATTGAAAGCACAGCCCGCACACACAGCAGGAGGACATTGCAGGATCCTGTGGACAAATTAAGTAACTTTGCCTAGATCCTGCGATGCAATCCTGAGTGTGGGTCGGGGTTACCGCTTTTGGTAATGAAAATTCACCCCAAGCTACACTCGGGAATACTGCTAAGGAGGTTAAACTGCGTAGAGGGTTCTTTACTGTAAGAACGGTTTGGATGTGGAATTCCCTTCCACAGGCAGTTGTTTCAGTGGGGAGCATCGATAATATTAAAAAACTATTAGATAAGCACCTGAACAACCACAACATACAGGGATATACTATGCAATACTAACATAAAATCATGCACATTGGATTGGACTTGATGGACTTGTGTCTTTTTTCAGCCTCACCTACTATGTAACTCTATAAATTCTTACTCCCTCATTTTATCTAGGACCAAGGAGAATATACCAATTATCATTGTGTGGGGTTCCCACCAGTACCATCATTTTGCAGTGTGTGAGTGAATCAGCAAAAAAACAAAAAACAAAACAAAATAACCATATATCCCATCTGTCACCCAATGCACCCACAACACAGTTCCACAGCCAGCATGGTGCTCACGTGTGCCAGCTGGTGCAGCTGTGTTGGGAACTATTTATAGGCTGCCATGCCAGACATTAAGAAGAAGTGGATGTGGGCTGATGACATCTTGGCATTCCAACACGGTGCAGACACATTGGTGCTTGTTGCCCTCTGTTGACAAAGAGGAGAGAGTTCAAAGTAGTTAGTACTTGTCAAACAATTTCTATAGCATGGGCCCTGTTGGTGTAGCACAGTATGGCCAGGGCAGAGAGGCTACTTGCAATTGTTTTAATTGACAGTTTAGGGTTTCATCTAAGTCTGGTTAACAGCAGGGCCCACCACATAATTTTTGTAGTAATATGACTGAACAACAGTGACTCCATCTTGCTTTAGCTATAAAGTGTATGTACCCTTATTTTAGGTCCAAAACTCATTTTCAAGTTTATTCTGTAATTTCAGTTTTTCAGCTATATGTTGCAAGAGCATGCCCAAACCTGCTTTCATAAGCATTAATGAGCATCTTATAATGTATAAATACAATGTGGTTTGGCCCGTCTTCCTCTTTAAGGGTACTTGAACGTGGGACAGGAAGGTAACGGGAAGATGATCTATTAGTCATCAAGAGATGGCGTTTTCACTCTGGTAACCTTGTGGCAGCCATGGTTTTAGAGGTTATAGGCGTGTATAACCATATAATGATGAACTGTTTAATTATTAATGATATTCAATATATCCTCCTACTAACCACTCCCCCCTCCCCTATTATGATTGGTAAAGTTGAATCAAATATAAGCTGTATACCTGCCCAAATAAAACTCAGACATTTCTTTGAACTCACTCTGTGTATGTGTTTCTGTTCATTGAAATTGTCTCCCGACTCTACGTAGTTTGCAGTATTAACCCATGGCTGGTCTGTCATGTACCTGAAGTACCTATAAATTCTCTTAAAATGGAGGCACTGGCTGAGATAAGGTGCTTAACCACCTCAATACAGGGCACTTTCACCCCCTTCCTGCCCAAGCCATTTTTCAGTTTTCAGCGCTGCCGCACTTTGAATGACAATTGCGCGGTCATGTTACACTGTACCCTAATGAAATTTTTATCATTTTTTCCCCACAAATAGAGCTTTCTTTTGGTGGTATTTGATCACCTCTGCGGTTTTTACTTTTTGCGCTATAAACAAAAGAAGAGGGACAATTTTGAAAAAACACAATATTTTTTACTGTTTGCTATAATAAATATCCAATTTTTTTTTTTTTTAAACAAATTTTTTACTCAGTTTAGGCCATTATGTATTCTTCTACATATTTTTGGTAAAAAAAAATTGCAATAAGCGTATATTAATTGGTTTGCGCAAAAGTTATAGCGTCTACAAAATAGGGGATAGATTTATAGCATTTTTATTATTTATTTATTTTTTACTAGTAATGGCGGCGATCTGCGATTTTTATTGTGACTGCGATATTGCGGCGGACACATCGGACACTTTTGACACATTTTTGGGACCATTCATATTTATACAGCGATCAATGCTATAAAATTGCATTGATTACTGTGTAAATGTGACTGGCAGGGAAGGGGTTAACACTAGGGGGCGATCGAGGGGTTAATGTATGACCTAAGGAGGTGATTCTAACTGTGGGGGGAGGGGACTGACTGGGGGAGGTGACCGTTCGGTGTCCCTATGTACAAGGGACACGCCATCGGTCTCCTCTCCTCTCTGACAGGACGTGGATCTGTGTTTACATGCACAGATCCACAGTCCTGCTCTGTTACCCGGCAATCGCGGGTGCCCGGCGGACATCGCGGCCGCCGGGCACACGCACCGGGTCCCGAACGACGCAGCGGCGCGCGCGCGCCCCCTAGTGGCTCGGGTGGGCGAGGACGTCATATGACGTCCGCCCAGAACAACAGAAGCCTCGTCCAGCCGTCATATGACGGTGGGCGGTGGCTTAGTGGTTAATCAACTTTGGTGAGTAAATTTTTGTCTTATTCTGATGAATGGTTTTCTTGCCTTTGCTCTGATAAAACCTTAGTCTCTTAAATTTTAATTAAGAAGGGACACAGATCAGGCCTTATAAGTGGTTTTTGGTAAGCCTGTCCTTTGGTGGGGCTGTTAAGAAGTTTTAATGAGTAGTACTACACTCCTTTTGGAAAGGAGGGGAAAAAAAGGGTTAATAAGGCAATCACTACTGGGGCCCACAAACTCTTGCTCTATCTTGCTTTCCTTGTCTATCGCATTGCATAAAGTATAAGGATTAGAGCATAAGATATCTGCTGTGTGAAACACGACTGCGAGGTGAGGCAGTTCTGCTTTCACTGTTATAATGGGTCGGTCACAGGGAAAGATTCCTCTACCTTCTAACCCTGGAGAAAAATGTAAGGATTATGTAGCCAGAGTAAGTGGGACTAGTCATGATTTTGTGAATACCTGGGTGTGTAACATAGCTGGGAGATTTGGTTGAAATATGCTCCTTATTGGTTTCAAAGAAATAATAAGAAACAGAAGAAATCCATCACTGCACCAGGTGATCAGGACACTATAACAAAAAACCATAAGGCTGTAGGCAGATAAAAACAGATCAGATCTAGCCGCTTTTTCCTTTCTATTTAACACTAAACCTCCGCCGTATGCTACACAGATCTAATAGGTTTCTGCTCCACAGGCAGTGCAGGCTCTTGTGCAACAATGAGCACAAGTACAGCAGGTAGAGCGGATTGATTCCCAGGTGGCATCAGAACATGGTGCCTCTATTTGCACCAGACATATCTGGTGCAGGGGATGGGGACTGTGAGACCGAGGCTTCGGGGGAAACACCCACACCTGCTCGTACAATAAAAAAAAAAAAAGCCCAACAGAAAGTAAAAACAAACTGAAAGCCCCGGAGACACAAGCAGCCCCCACCATAGCATGAATCTGACAGAGATGGGTGAACGGGGGGCCTCCACGGAGTTCCCCCTCACGCCCACAGAATTTAACAGGCAGATGAAGAAGGCTAGGACATTTTACCTAAAATCTAAAAAGATCATTACTGAGCATGGTGGAACTCCAGCCAGCGTGAGACTGATTAATATTTTCCCTGTCACAGAGAATGAGGAAGCTGTAAATTTCCCTTTAATGATGAATATTAAACGGCCAGTCAGTACAGTAAAAGTACAATGTTGTCTGAGGTTTCCTCTTTACTATATTTATTTATAGAATTGTAAGTATAAGTGCTTAATTTGCTTGAAAGATGTGTGACAACGACTCTTCGATCCGATATCTAGGGATAAACCTTACCCCCAAGTTTGAGCGACTTTTTCAAGCTAATTTCCCTCCCATGTTCCGCACATTAGAATCTGACATTCTAGCCTGGTCCAAATACAATATATCCTGGCTAGGTAGAATACATTCTATCAAAATGACGTTACTGCCCAAGCTCCTCTATGTGTTTAGGTCGCTCCCGATAGACATTAGAAAACATCATCTCAAATCCCTCCAAGGGAAGATCATAAAATTAATTTGGGGTAAAAAAGGATATAGGCTAGCTCGCAATATTCTTTTTAGTCCCAAAACCAGGGGGGGTTTAGGTCTACCAGACCTTTATAGCTACTACCAAGCTGCAAGACTGGCCCAACTCTCAATGGTATACTTCAGAGCTGAGAAACCCAAATGGATAAATATTGAGAGACAAGCTGTCCCGACACACACCATAGACTACCTCCTCGGGTGCCCCATGAAATCAAGGCCCTCCATACTAGCTCCGGCATTGTCCCAATCCTTTAAATTATGGGACACCGTGAAACATTTACCAGCACTGACCTCATCCATCCACCCTCTTGACCACATTTTTCATAATCCCCGATTTGTACCGGGCATGGATATCAAGTCCTTCAAATGGTGTCTGGACAAGGGGATGTACCGTATTGGCCACTTTCTTACTCCCTCGGGTCCGATTACGTTGAAGCACTGTATAGATAAACTTGAACTTCCAGGTTCAGAGAGATTTAGATTTATCCAGATCTCCCACTTTCTCTCCTCACTAACGAAGGGACAGGCGTTCCCCTTGGAATTCACACATTATGAGCGTTGGTGCGGCCAAGCTTTAGACATAAAGGGGGGCATATCTCTCATTTACGCGTCTCTTGTGGAACCCACCACAAAATTTTCGTACATGGAGGCGTGGGAGAGGGATCTGCAGGAGACCTGTAGGAATGGCATCGGAGAGGATCCAGAGCCTTTAAAGGTATCTTAAATATTTCATTAATAGAAGCTAATCTAAAAGTGTTGATGAGATGGTATCTAGTACCCGCCAGACTAGCGACTATGTTTTCCTCTGCTTCCCCGTTATGCTTCAGAGGTTGTCAAGCTCAGGGCTCCATGATTCATATCTGGTGGGATTGTCCGAGATTAAGAGGTTTCTGGAACAAAATATTCGCTATGATTCGAAAAGTCTCGGGTCTTCCTATTGCTAAATCTTCCCAAGTGGCATTACTTAATGCCCCAATTCCTAAGACAGCGAAACACTCTCAAAAGTTGATATTCTTCATGTTGTTAGGAGCTAAAACCACCATAGCTAAGGCATGGAAGCAACCCACAGTGTCTTTCCAGGCAGCAAAAAGAAAGATTTTGTGGATTATGTCCCAAGAAAAATTGGTCAGCTCTATGACGGACACCACTAAATCATTCGAGGCAACATAGGAGCCCTGGGCTAGGCATTCCCCTTATCCCTGGTATTCAAACAAAATAGTCAAGCTGAATTAAAAAAAAAAATAAATAAATCCCGGACCGGGCACAACTATACTCAACCATCCTAGCTTTCTATCTCTCTCTTCTTTTCTTCTTTTCTGTTCTTTCTTTCTGTTACTATAATGATTTGATATCACAATCACAGTGTATCAGTAATATTTACCTCACTAGTTTGCAATAAAGTAGAATTTCTTAAGTCACCATTAGGGATGAGCTTCGTGTTCGAGTCGAACCCATGTTCGACTCGAACATCGGCTGTTCGACCGTCCGTCGAATTGCGAACGTTATGGGCCGTTCGCGCCAAATTCGTGTGGCGCGTCACGGCCCATAATTCACTGCGGCATCGCAGTGCATTGCTGGCTGATGATTGGCCAAGCATGCACTATGACCCGCATGCTTGGCCAATCACAGCGCCGTCAGTAGAGAGAGCTGTAATTGGCCAAAGCCAGGGTGGCTTTGGCCAATTATGGCTCAGGGGATTTAGTACACGCCCCACACTATATAAGGCCGCCTGCACGGCGGCCCTGTGTAGTGTGTTCCGGTGTGCTGATAGAGAGAGAGACAGACAGTGTCATTTGATTTGAGTTAGATAGATTAGGCTAGATCTGTTCCTGCTATTTACATTTAGTGCAGTGCGTCCTGCTCACAGTGTTCAGCTAGATCCGTTCCTGCTATTTAAATTTAGTGCAGTCAGTGCGTCCTGCTCACAGTGTTCAGCTAGATCCGTTCCTGCTATTTACATTTAGTGCAGTGCGTCCTGCTCACAGTGTTCAGCTAGATCTGTTCCTGCTATTTACATTTAGTGCAGTGCGTCCTGCTCACAGTGTTCAGCTAGATCCGTTCCTGCTATTTACATTTAGTGCAGTGCGTCCTGCTCACAGTGTTCAGCTAGATCTGTTCCTGCTATTTACATTTAGTGCAGTGCGTCCTGCTCACAGTGTTCAGCTAGATCCGTTCCTGCTATTTACATTTAGTGCAGTCAGTGCGTCCTGCTCACAGTGTTCAGCTAGATCCGTTCCTGCTATTTACATTTAGTGCAGTCAGTGCGTCCTGCTCACAGTGTTCAGCTAGATCCGTTCCTGCTATTTACATTTAGTGCAGTGCGTCCTGCTCACAGTGTTCAGCTAGATCTGTTCCTGCTATTTACATTTAGTGCAGTGCGTCCTGATCACAGTGTTCAGCTAGATCCGTTCCTGCTATTTACATTTAGTGCAGTGCGTCCTGCTCACAGTGTTCAGCTAGATCCGTTCCTGCTATTTACATTTAGTGCAGTCAGTGCGTCCTGCTCACAGTGTTCAGCTAGATCCGTTCCTGCTATTTACATTTAGTGCAGTGCGTCCTGCTCACAGTGTTCAGCTAGATCTGTTCCTGCTATTTACATTTAGTGCAGTGCGTCCTGCTCACAGTGTTCAGCTAGATCCGTTCCTGCTATTTACATTTAGTGCAGTCAGTGCGTCCTGCTCACAGTGTTCAGCTAGATCTGTTCCTGCTATTTACATTTAGTGCAGTGCGTCCTGCTCACAGTGTTCAGCTAGATCTGTTCCTGCTATTTACATTTAGTGCAGTGCGTCCTGCTCACAGTGTTCAGCTAGATCCGTTCCTGCTATTTACATTTAGTGCAGTGCGTCCTGCTCACAGTGTTCAGCTAGATCCGTTCCTGTTATCTTCCTACTGACAGGCAGGCTTGTCTGGTTACAGTATATAAAGCTACCTGAAGAAAATTACAGGTGTTCTATCCCAGCTTAGTGCAGCTACAGGCCATTAGTATGTCTGGAAGGCCAAGAAGGAGAGGCAGACAGTCACAAGCCAATAAGAGAGGGCAAGCAGGCTCTGTGTCTAGTGCTGGTCGTGGAGACGGTGCATCCTCATCAGCACGTGGCCATGGGACACGCTTGGCCTTTTTTTCGGCAGCTGGCCGTGTTGAGCCGCAACATGCGGAAGACTTGGTCGAGTGGATGACCAAGCCGTCCTCATCCTCCTCATCCTCTCTCACCCATGCCCAGGGTGCTTTGTCTGGCAAAGCAGCGGCCTCTTCCCTCAGCTCAATGTCATCAGTGACTCCTTCCCTAGCTCCACCATGTCCTCCTGAGGATTCCCTCGAACTGTTTGACCACAGTGTTGGGTACATGCTCCAGGAGGATGCCCAGCGTTTGGAAGGCTCTGATGATGATACTGAGCTCGATGAAGGCAGTAACATGAGCACGGCAGAGGGGGCGCTGCAGTCTCTGCGCGTTATTCAAAAAGTTCTTTGGTGTGGGCCTTTTTTGAGACGAGTGCATCAGATCGCACCGCTGCTATTTGCAACATATGTCTCAAGCGTATCTCGCGTGGCCAAAACATCTCCCGCTTGGCTACCACATGCTTGACCAGACATATGTTGACCTGCCATGCAGTTCGTTGGCAAGCATATCTAAAAGACCCACACCAAAGAACAAAGAGGATCTCTCCTTGCTCCTCATCAGCTGAGATTTCCAACCCCACTAGACCTTCAGTCCTCTCTGAGACCTGCAGTGAGAGGAATGAAGGTGTAGAATTAGGTGTGTCACAGCCAAGTACTTGTGGGCAATCTGCTTTTGGTACACCGACGTCAGATTGTACCAGGCAAATTTCCCTGCCCCAGCTGCTGCACCGCCGAAAGAAGTTTGCTCCCAGCCATCCACATGCCCAGCGGTTGAATGCTAGCTTGGCAAAATTGCTAGCACTTCAACTGCTGCCTTTTCAGTTGGTAGACTCTGCCCCCTTCCGTGAGTTTGTGGAATGTGCGGTTCCTCAGTGGCAGGTACCCAAACGCCACTTTTTCTCACGGAAGGCGATTCCGGCTCTCTACCGGCATGTGGAAGGCAATGTCCATGCCTCGCTGGACAGGGCGGTCAGCGGTAAGGTGCATATTACCGCTGACTCATGGTCCAGCAGGCATGGACAGGGATGTTACTTAAGTTTCACGGCGCATTGGGTGACTCTGCTGGCAGCTGGGAAGGATGCAGGACAAGGTGCAGTAGTGTTGGAGGTTGTTCCGCCACCACGCCTCCAAAATGCTGATTGTGACACACCTCTCTCCTCCACCCCCTCCTCTTCTTCTTCCTCCATGGCCTCTTCCTCGGAACCAGCGGTGCTCCGTAGGCGTTCAAGGGGCTACGCAAGTACGCAGGCCAAAAGATGCCATGCGGTGCTTGAGCTGGTGTGCTTGGGGGACAGGAGCCACACTGGGGCAGAGGTTCTGTCAGCTCTGCAGGGGCAGGTTCAGAGGTGGTTGACGCCACGCCAACTTAAGGCAGGAATGGTGGTTTGCGACAATGGCACCAACCTCCTCTCTGCCCTCCGACAGGGACAACTGACCCATGTGCCCTGTTTGGCTCACGTCCTTAACTTGGTGGTGCAGCGGTTCTTGGGCAGGTACCCGGGCTTACAGGATGTCCTGAGCCAGGCCAGGAAAGTCTGTGTGCATTTCCGCCAGTGCTCGGCTGACGGACCTCCAAAAGGAGTTTAACCTGCCCAAGAACCGCCTAATCTATGACATGCCCACCAGGTGGAACTCAACGTTGGCCATGCTGCAGCGGCTGCACACGCAGCAGAGGGCCATCAATGAGTACCTGTGCGACTATGGCACCAGGACAGGGTCAGGGGACCTTGGTTTTTTTTCCCCACGCCAGTGGGCCATGATCAGGGATGCATGCACTGTCCTGTCACCATTCGAGGAGGCCACGAGGATGGTGAGCACTGACAGTGCATGCATCAGTGACACTGTCCCCTTTGTCCACCTGTTGGAGCACACGCTGCGTGGAATAATGGACAGGGCACTTGAGGCAGAACAGAGGCAGGAAGAGGAGGACTTCCTTAGCTCTCAAGGCCCCCTTTATCCAGACAGTGTTCCTGCGTGCCCGCCGATCACACAGGAAGAGGACGAGGAGGAGGAGGAGGAAGATTGTGTCAGTATGGAGGTGGAGCCTGGCACTCAGCATCAGCAGTCTTTAAGGGATCAGTCCCAAGGAACACATGGACTTGTACGTGGCTGGGAGGAGGTGGCTGCGGACGTTGTTGTCCTTAGTGACCCAGAGGACTCCGGACCGAATGCCTCAGCAAACCTACGCTGCATGGCCTCCCTGATCCTGCAAAGCCTGCGTAAGGATCCTCGTATTCGTGGTATCAAGGAGAAGGACCAATACTGGCTGGCAACCCTCCTTGATCCACGTTACAAGGGTAAGGTTGCGGACCTTATCTTGCCATCGCAGAGGGAGCAGAGGATGAAACATCTTCCGGAGGCCTTGCAGAAAGGTCTGTGCAACGCGTTCCCAGAGACTGGGAGGTTACAAACTCCTGTTTCTGGACAACGTGTTGCTGAGGCTTCGGTCAGTCAAAGAAGGAGCGGTGGAGAAGGTGGCCGTCTGACCGATGCGTTCAGACAATTTTTTGGTCCGCAGCCCCAAGGTATGATCATTTCCAGCAACCATCGCCAGCGTCTGTTTTACATGGTGCAGGAATACCTAGGGGCAAGATCAGACTTGGACACCTTTCCCACCGAAAATCCTCTGGGTTACTGGGTCTTGAGGATGGATCACTGGCCAGAGCTTGCACAGTATGCAATTGAGCTACTGGCCTGTCCTGCATCCAGCGTTCTTTCGGAACGCACATTCAGTGCTGCTGGAGGCGTGGTAACCGATCACAGGGTGCGTCTGTCCACTGACTCGGTCGATCGGCTGACCTTCATAAAAATTAATCAGTCTTGGATCACCACCAGCTACCAAGCACCTGATGCTGATGTAACTGAATAATTTTTTTCAGATCCCTTCAAAGACTGCCTATGCTGATGCTGAGTGACTATCCCTGAGTAATTATCCTCTTCCTCCTCAATCATCACGCTGATAGCTTGTAAGAACATTTTTGGTTCTGGGCGCCACCACCAGTGCCTAAGGCACAATTTTTCAGCCCCTGTTTAACAGGGGCGTGTAATTACAATTTTTGATGTAATACTTTGCAGCAGGGCTCGTTCCTGCATTCCAACTAGAGTGTCTGTGAGGGGTTGCAGTGTTGTGGCACCAGCACCAGTGCCTAAGGACCAATTTTTCTGCCCCTGTCTAACAGGGGCGTGTAATTACAATTTTTGATGCAATACTTTGCAGCAGGGCTCGTTCCTGCGTTCCAACTAGAGTGTTTGTGAGGGGTTGCAGTGTTGTGGCACCAGCACCAGTGCCTAAGGCCTAATTTTTCAGCTCCTGTTCAACAGGGGCATGTAATTACAATTCTTGATCTAATATTTCACAGCAGGGCCCTGTGAGGGCTTACAGTGTTGTGGCCACAGCAACACCTAAGGCCCAAATTTCTGCTGAGTATATAGGGCAGGACCCTACTTTCAAACATCTAACTTACAAACGACTCCTATTTGCAAACGGAAGGAGACAACAGGAAGTGAGATGAAATCTACCCCTAGGAAGGGAAATTCTCTCCTGTAAGAGTTAATATGGGAAAACAATTTCTCCTTTCCACTGATGCTTTCCAATCCTTGTTCCACAAAAAAACCCAAATTTTCAAAAAACATTTTTCATTGGGACAAAAAAGTGAGGTGAAATCTTCTGAAGAGGAGGAAAGACAGCAAAACAAATGTCACAGGGGTGATAACCCTTCCCTATGTTTTCCAAAAAGCTTAAAAAAGATTTTTTGGCTGGAGCTAAACACGTTAAAAATGTACCCGTTCAAAATTACAAAGAGATTCTACTTAACAACAAACCTACAGTCCCTGTCTTGTTTGCACCGCCTGTATACTGCTGTTCAGAGTATATAGGGCCTTTCCTTATTTTAATTTGGGTGCGGGGTTCACCTTAATATCCATACAGGACCCAAAGGGCCTGGTAATGGACTGGGGGGGTACCTATGCCGTTTGTCTCACTGATTTTCATCCATATTGCCATGACCCGACATGACATTAAACCCGCAAGCAGTTTTAAATGAGATTTTTTCCTTTAAAAATGACATTTGGTGCAGGGACTGTTCTAAACATGGAAAACACGCGTCACTTTACAGGCATACTATAGACACCCCCCAGGTACGATATTTAAAGGAATATTTCACTTTTTTTTTTTTACTTTAAGCATCATTAAAATCACTGCTCCCGAAAAAACGTCCGTTTTTAAAAGTTTTTTTTGCATTGACACATGTCCCCTGGGGTAGGACCCGGGTCCCCAAACCCTTTTTCGGACAATACCATGCAAATTAGCCTTTAAAATGAGCACTTTTGATTTCGAACGTTCGAGTCCCATAGACGTCAATGGGGTTCTAACGTTTGTGCGAACTTTCGGTCCGTTCGCGGGTTCTGGTGCGAACCGAACCGGGGGGGTGTTCGGCTCATCCCTAGTCACCATCAGACTTTGAATAGTGAGTTTGAGACATGGACTCAAAATGGATTATTGCCAGTTAGATAGGATCTGCTGGAGGGGTCTGTTGGCTTCTCTAGTGGTCCCTATCTTTACCTCAGGGAATGTGGCAGGTCCCTGGGAGTAGGGGTCCCGGGATATCCTTAACACTTTCCCTGGAGATGGGGGGGCTCCTGACACAGTGTGAACCCATTAGGGGTGTTGGGAGTGTCAACCCACCCAGGGAACATAAGACTCAGCCTTCCCTACTGCTCCAATAGCAATTATAAGTTGTTTTGAATGACTGTTTAATATTTTTGTACTTTTCAAATATTAATCCCTTATTTGTACGGGATTTGTCAGTATACCTTTGGATTTAATTTCAATGTACTGCACTGCTCTTTAATAAAGCTTTATTTTCAAAAAAAAAAAAAAAAGATGTGTGACATGTTTGAGTACATGTTTAGCATGTTTTGTTGACTCTTTGAAGGTAAAAAGAATAGTATTTTGAAGGTTGCATAAGAATGTGTTAGATGGGCTGGTGGTTGTGTATAGAGAGGGAATGTTTGATGCAAACAACCTACTTTGTGATGAGGATAAAGTAAGTGAGTTTAAAGGTGTTTTTAATAAAAACATCCTACATTGTAGAAGGTGAAGCAAGTTAAGTGAAGGTAAAGGAAGAGAGGAGTTATTTATTAATGAAAGTATTAAGGTCTTGGGATTGCAGTGGAAAAGTTAATAGAACTTACCACTCCTAGGGCCAGGTAGAGCTCACATCTAGAAACTTAGGTACACTGTGTCTGCAGTTAAAATCCATTATAGAAGGTGAATTGGTATGCTGCCGATGTGTCTGCCATGCAGTTTAGACACAAGACACGCAGGAGTAAAACTTAGTTTTAAAAACAGGAAGTAAAATTACAGAGCTTCTAGGGGTTTAAAGAGACAGTGGGAACATTACTGGCGGAGCATACCAATCCTGGCAAAGTGTCCATGTTTGCTGTAGCATCGCAAGAAAATTAATTTTCATGTATTTATTGATTGTGAAAAATAGTTGAACCAAGATTGAATAGATGATAGCTGGTTTAATATGAGGAAGTCAATTTTGTGCAGCCTGAAATTTCAAGATAGGTCTGTATATTAATATAGAAAAGGGGAAACTTGCTATTCATATTAATTTTGTTATTTGTTTTAAATAATTGGCCAAATATAGAAAGCACACTTGATGTGGGACTTATTTCCTGTGCCCCTTACAAAGCTACTTTAAAAGAAGGGACACCGGGGCGCATGCGCAGCGCAAAACTGACAGGAAGCTAGGTGTCGGAGCTCCGTGGGAAGCAGAGACATCTACTAACTCCCCAGGGCCTAAAAACACTAGTTTAACCACCTGAATGCCCTAACACCCCTGCGGGGCTAGAGGTGCATGTCGACAACCAAAAAAACCAAGCAAAAATCTGCGCAGCGGTCCCTTATGAACCACCTTCTCCAGGTACGGGAACAGACCACGATGTCCCAAGATGGCGCCCACAAGAAGAGTGTCCCTCCCGATGCCCCTGATCCAGCAGCCTCTCCTACCACCTCTGCTGAGCAAAGTGAGTACACACCGCACCTCACTAAAGCGAACCTAGAGGACAGTTTATCAGTTATGTATGACAAGCTTGCTCGCAGGTTTCAAGCTGAACTACATAAGTCCACCAACACCCTGACTCAAGAGATCACAGCGCTGGGAGGGCGGACCAACATTTTAGAAATCAAACACGATGAGCTTCACCTAGCTTATTCAGACCTCCACAAAGACCATGAGGTGCTCTCTGGTACGGTTCTACAGCTCCAGAATCATTTAGAGGATTTGGACAACCGTAACCGAAGAAACAACATCAGGGTCCGTGGGTTACCAGAGACTGTCACTGATTTGCCTGAAGCAATCAAAAAGCTGTTCCACTCCCTTCTCCCTGAACACCCGGAGGCTGCATTTGTGTGTGACAGACTGCACAGAGCCCTCAGACCAAAAGCCCCACCTGAGAAACCTACCAGTGATATCTTAATGTGCCTAAAAGATTTCCTAGTAAAGGAGGAGATTCTGCATGCATCCCGCAACACCCCCCCGCATCCAACTAGATGGGATCACACTCCAAATCTACCCGGTCATCTCTCCAGCAACTTTAGAAAAAAGAAGACAGGTGAAAGAAGTCACTTCTGTCCTACAAACGGCGAGAATCCGTTACGGATGGGGGTTTCTATTCAAGCTCTCCATCACCCACAATGCCACCACGGTCGCAGAGGGCAAAGAAATCCTAGTAAAGCTAGGTCTCATGGATCCCTAGAATTTACCGAGGCTCCACTCCTCGCACTACTCTCATTTGGGCCACCCCTTCTCCACAACTAGACAGGAGGAACCGCCAACGTTCCAGGGACTTGCCATCCTGATGACAACCGTTCATGTCGGTTCTCCATACTTCCCCTCTCTACCAGAAATGGTTTGAAATCCAGCACTGTTTGTTTTCATGATTTTTTTTTTGCTTCTCACCTTTTACTGTTTGTCCACATTATGAGTAACTTGGTCTCTCATCCCAGGATGACTGTCTTTTCTCACCCGTTTGAGCAACCCCCCACCCACAACTGCTCTTTTCCAGACACAAACTTCTCTTGCACCCTTTGTTTAAAGGGAGAGACCGCTGGAATTCCTCCCCCCTTCTTTTTTGTTCTTCCCCCCTACCCCCACCCCTTGGTGGGATTCTAAGAGCGTGTGGAGTATAGGACTGTATAGTCCGCTGACATTGATTTTGCAGGCCAGAATGACCCTTTCATCGCAGCCCCTTAGGTTTTTGGTTATACACCAACAGTTTATTTGTTTACCTGTTATGTTTTTTTCATGTTACAGTGCTATTAGAGATTGAAACTACCACATGTAAGTGCCCAATGCATATGGGTTATATATTTTCTTTATGTGCGCCTATGGTCTTGGACATGGTTCTCACATTCAATATGGGACTCCGTGTAATACCTCCAATGTGAGAGGCTTTAATTCACCTCAGAAACACAGAAAGGCCTTCACATTTTATAAAAACATAGGGGCTGACATCATACTGCTACAAGAGACTCATTTTCCCTCTTCTACAAATCCCAAATTCTTTGACAAATCTTTTAAAGCACACCATTTTACAAACTTTCAGTCCAAGACGGCGGATCAGACCAGGCAGCCTCCGGGATCATGCCCAGTAAACGGGGTACTTATAGACACCCGCAGTGCTTGACGGACTTCTATACCCTGAAAACTAATGGAGGTAGGCAAGATGGCGCCAAGGCCTACACTCCTCCGGCAGCCTCACCGCACAGCAAGGCATCTAAAAAAGTAATCACCCTCCAAAATGCACCTCACTCGATCCCCAACACTCCTATCCTCCCTCATCATCATCCAACAGCCCTGCCAAGTCCAGGCCTAGGCTAGATGGCAATGGATTGAGCCCAGCAGCTAGCCCAGCGCCAGACTCAGGGAAAGACACGAGAGACATGCCTTGAATCAATTGAATCCTTCCCCACACAGAATCAGCATGTACAAGCACAATCCAGTCTGATATGGTCTCCTGTATGCACAACTTTAGACATACAAGCAATGGAGGATAGGGTGGATCATATTGAAGTTAAGATGGGAGAATATGCTGATACCATCAATGATCTAATCGACGCCTACAATGAAAAAGAAGGTGAAAATGAGTGGATCAAAGCAAAGTTAGCTGACATGGAGGACAGGTCGAGAAGAAACAACCTAAAAATAAGGGGGATCCCCAAAACGGCGCAACAATCTGACCTAGGCCCCTATGCAGCGATGCTTTTCCAAAAACTCATTCCAAGTCTCACTGACTTGGACGTCACTATCGACAGGATCCATCGCCTGCCTAAGCCGCCACATCTATCTGACCATATTCCCAGAGATGTAGTTCTCTGTTTACACTTTTTTCATGTGAAAGAGAATCTCATGTCATGTATGCGGAAACAAGACCAAATCCCTCCACAGTATCAAAGCTTACAATTTTTTGCTTGTCTGTCACAATATATGCTTCAGAAAAGGAGGAATCTAAATACGGTGACTAAAGTGTTGCAAAATCACAAAATCACATACAGATGGGGATATCCAACAAAACTGACTGTGACCAAAGAGAACCACACCTACATAATCACCACCTTAGACATAGGGGTTGCTCTCTTAAAGGAATGGGATAATCTCCCTGAGCCAGATACAGTAAGCCCCACTACCAGCACACCGCGGCAGGTTGACTGAGCATGGAAGGAAGTCACTGCTAAAAATGCGAAGTCGCACTTGTGAATTAGACCGGATGGTCAACACTCAGCGTCCTAATCTCTGGGAGAATAGTGCCAGGGACTGTACGGTCAGACTAACCCCCCAATATATGCCAACAGTTCGCTGCTGCTGTTAGGTGCCCAGCACCTTCTTTTCTTAATACACCATGTTAGGTTTTATGCACTGTTATTCATGTTTCAATGTTTTTTTTTTCCAATTTTATCCTTTTACCACATTTTTTCTATATTATTCTGGATGTTGATTGAAGCTAGAGAACATACAGTCTACTACAATAATTGTCAGATGATACCATACCTAACCTCACCGGGTCCTTTCCCAGACCAACCAATGGAGAAGGAACTAACCAACACGATCTGATATGTGAGTACTATGCCCAACTTCACTTTGGGAACTCTTCCTTTTTCCAAACTCCCAACTCTTTCCTACAGAGGACTGCCACATTTCATAAAGATGTATACTTGCAGACTTCTAGCACCTTTGGATACAATAGGTTATGACACTTAACCTTCTATCCATTAATGTCAAAGGGCTTAAACATCCTATGAAACTTAAATCTCTTTGGAACGGGGCCCTTATGCATAACAGTGACATTAGGACACAGGAGACCCACTTCAGCTCTTTAGCTCCTCCTAAATGCTCACACAGGAACTACCCTTTTGTTTTTACTGCAAATGCAGAGTCTAAAACCAAAGGAGTACTCATCGCCATCAGAGACACAGTAGCATTCACACTGCATGAGAAAAAAATAGACCCACAAGGTAGATTTTTGATTCTTATATGTGACCTGAACTCTACCATGTACACGATTGCTTCTGTGTACTCTCCCAACAAGCATCACGTCCATTTTTTCAATAAATTGATGAAAAAGATCCGAAAGCTTCAAAAAGGTCTGTTAATAATCAGTGGAGACTTTAACGCTGCGCCGGATCCAACATGTGACTCCACATCTCTTTCTAAATGCACCAATGCTTCGCTACTCCCCTCTATACACAACCAAAACTTATATGATGCATGGCGTTGTTTTCATGCAGACGAAAAAGATTTTACTTTTTTTTCTTCACCACATCAGGTTTACACAAGAATAGACCTTTTTTTAGTTGACCAGCGAGTCTTATGCCCTGTACACACGATCGGATTTTCCGACGGAAAAAGTGCGATCGGAGCTTGTTGTCGGAAATTCCGACCGTGTGTGGGCTCCATCTGACTTTTCCCATTGGATTTTCCGACACACAAAGTTTGAGAGCAGGCTATAAAATTTTCCGACAACAAAATCAGATCGCGTCAATTCCGACTGTGTGTGGACAATTCCGACGCACAAAGTGCCACGCATGCTCAGAAGAAATTCTGAGACGGAACTGCTTGGTCTGGTAAAATTAGCGTTCGGAATGGATATAGCACTTTCGTCATGGTGCAATGTTTGAAATTGTTGAAAGCAGCGCACTCTGTTCTTCTTTATAATGCTAGAAGAGTTAAGTTGTTTTGCTGCTCATATTCACATAGACTTCTCACAAAACTTCTTTCTTTATTATTTATCGTGATTTCATCAATATATTTTGATTTGTTACATCTGATTTAAAAAAATGTTTTGAGAGCTTTTTTTTTTTCAAGCCTAATCTTTTTTTTTTTTTCTATTTTTTTTTTTCACTTCAGAATATTTTTGAGTGTGTTTTGTGTGTCAAGTTACCACAGCACCATTATTATCTTGTATTATTTAATCTCAAGGAGATTGTTTGGTGTTGGTGTCCCTTGTTAATTTCACATTGTATTTTTGAAATGTACCTGCCTTCTCACAAACAAACTGTCCTTTTTGAAGGAAAACACACATAGGCGAGTATAATAAATCCAACAAAAAATTTATTAAGGGCTCGTAACCAAGGAAAGTGAGAGGCAACGCTGGAGAAACAGCAGAAATTGGTGAAGCCTTTGGCCCCCAGGGCACACATCAATTATTTTACTGCAAAATTGGTGGCCTAAGGGGTCCATATCTAAGGGAGTTCAATCTGGTCCAGAAGTCCTAGAGATCATGAACAGCAGCAGGTGACATGTATGTCCCCAGGCTGTGGTCATACAAGAGCCTGCATCTTTTGTCAGACCAGACTGAACCCAGGTCATCACTTTCTGGTCTTCCTTCCACGCTTCCTTCCATGCTGTGTCTGTGGTGGTGGAGTTGTGGCAGGAGGAAGAGGAGGAGGAGGATTGTCCAACTCACACAGGTGGGTATTGTGTGTGATTTTGCCCCTCACCCCCTTAGTTAAGGCTTTATAAAGAATGTCCTCACACATGAGGCGTTGACCCTCCTGCATGTCCTTCAGTTTTGTGGCAGCTATGCAGGCAAAGGCCTCTTCAGGAGTGGGGAAGGCTCTGAGGAATGCAGAAGCCTCCTGAATCAGCCTGAGTGCTGAATCCTGCACATTACTCCCCTTTCTGGGTCTTTTGTTTGGAAGGCAGAGGGGAGGAATCTGGGATTCTGTCAGGCTCCTCCTGGCTGCCAATTAGCCCCACCTCCTCTTGGCTGCCACTAACCCCCGCCTCCTCCTGTGTGTCACATTCCACAACCTCCTCCTGTGTGCCACATTCCACAATCACACACAATTTTCATCTCATGACTGTAGCAAATTGAATGTTAACAAATATAACAGACTATCATTCTGAGCCCAGAATTTTTCATTCTTGTCCCAATTATTTTTGCCCACTACTGTCTATTGATATGTAAACGCCTTTATTTAATCTGCAATTAGTGATCAATAATAACATCCAGTAAACATCATTTATTTATTGACCAGAAATCTGTAGAAGAATGCTATACCTGGCTCCAGCTGGGCTCCTCCACTTCATCTTGGCTGGAAGTCCCAGGTTGGACATCGGAAGCCTCATCTGGGGTGGAAGGAAGAGTGGAAAGAAGGGTTGAGAGGGATTCCCTGACTTCAGTCTGGTCTGACAGAAATCACAGTCTCTCATAGTACCACAGCCTGGGGACATAAACATCATTTGCTGCAGCTCCTGATCTCTGGGAATCCGTGACCTTCTTGCGCTCCCTAAGATAAGTGCTCCTCAGGCCACCAATTTTGGCTTTTAAATAGGGGATGGTTGCCGTGGGGACCACCGGCTTCACCAACTCCAGCAGTTTCTCCAGCGCTGCCTGCCTCTTTTGTTTATTGTTGTATTGGGGGTGTTTGATCTGCCACAGACAGAGCAGCTCCCTGTATTTTTCTATGAACAGGGGGAGGAAGTTGTGGTCATTGAAGCCATCCATTTTATCTACAATACACAAAACAAACCCTAATGTCAGGCTAAACTCTCCTAATCTTGTCCCAATATAGGCCTCAATCTAGAAGCAGTATAGGCCCAATTTTTGTTCTTACCTTTGTTATCACGATCAGTGCCTCCGATACTCCTTCCTCCGCTCACAGATCGTACGTACTACGCACGCGTGTTACGCTTTATATACACTGCACATGCGTGAAACTCCGCCCACCCCTGATGTTCTTTCTAGCCTATTACCCGCCCCTTCTCATTCGGCGCAGTGAGGAAGAGCACGTGGCGGAGACAGAGCAGGTGCATGCTAATTACACCAACGAGGAGGAGGAGGAAAGCCCAGAGCCAGAATTGTCTCGATCCCGGAAGAGACAATTTAAGGCCTCAAATATGTCCTTTGGGGAGATGTTGGAGATGGTCGACATCCTGAAGAGGGCCGATTATGACGGGAAGTATGGACCTTACCCCAACCTGCAGAAGAATTTTGGTGTACGACGATCCAAGGATCAACTCAGGAAGCGGTGGTCGAACCTCAAATTAAGGGCGCACGAGCAGTACAGAAGGATCAGGAGAGTGCTGCAAAAAAGTAAGTAGTTGTCCTGTGTTCCTATTCTTTATTTTTCTAACGTTCATGCTGCTCCATGTGCTTTTCTTAACTGTTGTACAGTTTAAAATTACAACTTTCATGTTCATGGGCACATTATTCGTTCATAGGAAACATTGTTCGTTCGGCATAGAAAACACCATGTTTGGACATATGCATTTGAATACATTTTTGCTAGCCTGCTTCTATTAAATAATTTTGTTGTCTAGATGGGTTGTTAACTAGAATGAAATGCAAACTAGATTCTGTGTAAGGAGAGGACACTCAGCAGCTGTTTACACATCTGGACGCTGGAGCACTAGTGTGGGACAAAAGAACACCCTTTTTATTAGGGGGCCCACACAGGTGCTCCAGTGGATACTATAGGGGTGTCTCCATCTGTGAAGCTTGTCCAAAACAGGTAAGTATTCAAGCTTGACAAAGTAAAAAAAAAATTCTTTATCTTGAAACTCTGCCACAGAGACCCCCCACTTCCAAGCAATGTTTCATATTTCTATTTCTGTCATAAAATATCTGTGTGCTAAGTATACCTATTATTTTTTTCAAATAGGGGAGAAAATACTCGGAGGACACCACTCATCCAAGGAGACCATAGACCCCCCACCTCATGAGGAAGTGGAAATCCACCAAAGCCAACAGGAGGAGGAGGAGGAGGGAGACGTGGTGGAAATAGTCACCACAACAGGTGAGTGTCTGCGACCACAGGCTCAGGTAAGAGATGGATGCCGCCATATTTATAATACATGTCGTTTTTTTTTCTATATTTTTAGGTGATCGTGATGTTGTTGATGAAGGACATTTCACCAGTGAGAGTGCCCAGATCCTAATCGGGGAGATCATGGGGTGTAATAGGGACTTGGAAAACATCCAGAAAAACATCAATGATGTTATAAACAAAATGAAGAACATCACTGATGTTTTAGGGAGAGTTTAAAACCCCTCGAAATCCCTAATGTAGTTGGCTTTATTTCCAAAAAAATTGTGGCACCTTTTTTTACATAGCATCTAAAAGCCAAATTTTGAAGATGCACACAGTGTGTCAACATGTGCTATCTGCCAAAACGGGAGATCAATGTAGGCGTTTTGGGGGTGCAACCCCTTCCTCAATAATAAAGTAGCTGAGAGGAAGGGGTTGCACCCCCAAAACATGTCCCTTGATCCCCCGTGTTGGCAGCTAGCACATGTTGACATTCGGCAATTTGTGTGCATCTTCAAAATTTGGCTTTTCCAGGGGTGACTTCACCCCATCTGAACGCAATATCAAACACAGTTTATAAATACTCATGTCTGATATTGCCTTCAATTTCTAACAAAGTTGAACTTTGTAAGTTCCAGATTTGTGTATTTCTTGTTGGTTTTAAACATGCCTGTTTTTTCTTAAAAGGACATTTATACTTTTATTAATGTGAGCCCAAAAATTGTTATACAACAAACATGTTGGTTTGTTTTAAAAACCTTTGATAAATGCACATGTGATTGTGCTTGTATTAAAAAGATTGATAATCAAGAATGTGTGGATTCTTCTTTCAATGCTCCCCAAATTGTTGGTTGGTAAAATTGTTGGTTTCTGTGACAATGGGGGTTATTTCCTAAGGGCAAATCCACTTTGCAGTAAACGTGCCGGTTCAGCGCAGTCTCAAGTGCACTTGTAGTGCAAAGCGTCTTTTCCTTTAGTAAATAACACCCAACAGTGCTTTCTATTGTTACACAATCATGCCATTTTCAGGACTCCCCAAATTTATGTCAGGGTCAGCTAAAAGAAAGACAAGCAGTAAATGTCATCAAATATTTTAGTTGTTCAATTTTTTTTTATTTAAAAAATGTCTCAGACATTGTCTGGCATATTAATGGCCCCCCTACCCGCAAAGTATTCAAGGTATCTTAGACGGACCTCGTGGGCACTCAGGGGGGGCAGCCAGGACAGCCAGCTTCAAGCGCAGTCAGGGTTGGTTCATTTACTTCAATTCAAGATTCAGGCCCAACTGAGCCAGCATAGTTCACAGAATTTCTCTATAAAAAGTTGTGGAGAACACAGCACGCCAGGATGATATGATTGAGTTTATACTCCGCCATATGTATGGGTATAAGAAATAGGCGGAACCGGCTGGCTATTATTTCAAACGTGTTCTCCACCACTCTTCTGGCTCTGACCAGCTGGTAATTAAAAACCCTCTGGTCCGGGATAAGGGTCCTCATAGGGAATGGCTGCATGAGATGGTCCCCCAGTGCAAACGCTTCATCCGCAACGAAGACGAATGGGAGTCCTTCCACATTGTGTTCAGAAGGTGGTAAGTCATAGCTGCCATTCTGGAGATGCCTGTAGAACTCCGTCTAGGCGATGACTCCACCATCTGACATCCAGCCATTCTTCCCCACGTCCACATACAGGAACTTGTAAGTAGCCAACACCACCGCCAACATCACAATACTATTGAACCCCTTGTAGTTGTAATAGTATGACCTCGAGTTGGGTGGTGGGACGATGTGGACGTGTTTCCCATCAATTGCCCCTCCGCAGTTAGGAAAGTCCCACCGCTGGGCAAAGTGGGAGTCTGCCATTCCTGTGGGTTGGAAGGAAACTGTGGAGTCAAACAAGAAAATAAAATTAATCATTTTTCACATAAACATGGAAAACAGATTAGACAGAAACATTCTTTTTTTTTTTTGTGTGTTTTAAGATGTTTATTGAGGCAAAATGTTAAACATCAACAATTCTTTTCCCGCGCAGGGGAAAAAAGCAGATATAAATTTTGAACATGTAGATACATTTATAAGCGGATTTAACATGAAAATCTCTGCACAGTAGTGATTGACATCCGGAATTTCAATGTAGAAATAATAAAATAAAGATTTTATATGATCCAGTTGGGTATTCGTAGCAAGAATCCGACTGCCCCAGTGACCAGACACCCCGAAACGGGATCATGCTGTGTCTGGGCACCACGGGCCCCAGCCCTCTGCTAAAAGGTAATTTCCCAACGGTTCGTGAACAATGGTGCAATGTCAAACGTTTAAGTTCTTGAAAATGATACTATAGTTTAAGATTCGAGATCTCAGCGTTAGTGTCTTATTCTGATATATATATTTTTTTTTTTTAAACTTATACAAGCTTGTGTGAAAACTAACAACTTTAAAGTAATAACCTAAAAGAACATAATAGACTTATGTATAATCCTGTATCTTCAATTTCACGTCCCACCGTTCTGATTCGATGGGAGAGAAAGCACCAAGAACATTTTTATTTTACTAATAAAAATAATAAAAAGTAAAAGGGAAAAAGAGAAAAGAGAGATATAGTACGAAAGAGAGAGAGAGAGAGATGAGAGGATTGAGTGGGGGGGGGTTGCCAGGTCCTTCGAGGAGAGCCGTATTAGAGTATCAGGTAGCCGGGCAGGGAAACTTATTTAGCCTACTGAGAAACGGGTTTAGGGATTAGAGGGTCACTCCTATATGACGAGCCCATGGGTCCCATGTACGTTTAAATTTCTCAGTCTTGTCAAGAATGATGTTAGAGATTTTCTCCTGGTACATGATCCAGGAGATTTTCTGTTTGGCTATAGGGAACGAAACTTTAGGAAGTTTCCATGCCCGGGCTATTGTAATTTTGGCCCCGATAAGAATATAGTGGATTAGGATCTAGTCATATTTAGGAATTTTAGGGATTTTTTTATTTAATAGGGCTACAGTTGGAGTTTGTGGGATCGCCAAGTCAGTGACTTTGCGAATTAGGTTGAATATTTTGTTCCAGTATCCTCTGATACGTGGGCATTCCCAAAAAATATGTAAGAGGGTGCCCAAGTGTCCACATCCCCTAAAACATGTAGGGGAGGATTGTGGGTAGAACTTAGTTAGCCTAGTGGGGACTAGGTACCATCGCGTTATGATTTTGAGATCTGCTTCAGTAAGAGAGACACTTAGGATCCCCTTAAAAGCGGACGCTACATTGGAATGCCATGTATCGAGATCCCATTCAAATCCGATATCACGTTCCCAGGTTATCATATAGGCAGCTTTCTCTTGAGGATCAGCTAAAGCTGAGTATATGAGCGAAATTCCCCCTTTCATGTCCGTGGCTGAGGAGCACCACTGTTCATAGGGAGTGGTATGAAGTGGAAGCTGTTCCTGGGATAGGTTGGAGAGTAGGAAATGTCTCAGTTGGTGTAAGCAAAATTTTTCTGATTGGGGCATTTTGAGTTTCGATGTGCATTGTGCCAAGGTGAGGGGACCACCAGAGTTACAGAAATGACCTATTCTGTACATTCCCTTATCAAGCCACCATTGGAACGCTCTTGTGTTTGTGCCTGGAGGGAAGAGGGGATTATTAAAGATATGTGCTAAGGGTTTCATGAAGATATTATATTGTGTAGTTTGTGCATGGTGTCACATAATGTGAATGAATGTGAGAGGGAGGGGGAGAGGATCGACGGTCTAGTCTTATGGGGGTGCCATAAAAGGTAATCTATAGTGAATTTGGGTATAGCTTGTCTTTCCATCTCTATCCATTCAGGTTTGGGGCCTCTGTAGTAGATGGCTGAAATCTGACTAAGATGTGCTGCCTGGTAGTACCACCAGAGATTGGGCAGTCCAAGACCTCCTTTTTTCCTTGGTCTATAAAGAGTTTTTTTAGGGAGCCTGTGGTTTGATTTATTCCAAATAAATTGGATGATCGAGGATTGTAATTTGGAGATATGAAATTTGGGGACAGGGATGGGGAGGGAGCGGAACAAATATAAGATTTGCGGTAGTAGCGTCATTTTGACCGCATTTAATCTTCCTAGCCAAGATAATTTGTGTAGTGACCATTGATCAAGATCAGAGTTAAGTTTTTTGAACATAGGGGGATAGTTAAAGCGATATAGTTGCTCTATTAGGGGGGTTAACTGAATACCTAAGTATGTGATGAAATTTGAGCTCCAAACAAAAGGGAAGTGTTCCTTTAAGCTTTCCACGGTGCGTGATGGAGTGGATATGTTAAGTGCTATGGATTTGGACATATTCACTTGTAGACCCGAGATCCGTCCGAATTTGTTTAGAAGGGAGAAGATATTGAGGGTAGAGACGAGGGGGGAAGTGATGAAGAGTAGGACATCGTCCGCGAAAAGGGCGCATTTGTGTGTTGACTGGCCACAGTTAACGCCATGTATGTCTGGATGGTTCCTTATTGCAATGGCTAAATTTTCTATGCCAATGGCAAAGAGTAGGGGTGATAAAGGGCACTGTTCTGCCCATATTGTTCATAGTAATATGTGCTATGTAATGTTAGTTTATGTTGTTGCCATCTAGTGGTCAGAGATGGTATTACTTTGCCAGAGCTTGAAGGAAGTAGGATTCTCCTCATAGTAAAAGGCAGTAACCTTTAACCTGGAACTGTATTTCCTTCATTTCATTACTGCTCCTGAATCTAATACACTGCATGTAGAAGAGCTCTTAAACTATTCCTGGACTAATGATGGAATTGTCTGTGAGTACTCTTACTGATAGAGAGTGAGACTGCTGTATAATGTTTAATGTACTGACACATATGTTTGTTTATGCTTATGTTGTAGTTTTACAAAGTTATTCGGGATAAAGAATACATACAGATCTGATGTCTCATGTTTCTTGACTTCTGAATTATTGTTAAGCTGTCTGACTAGTGTTATACAACAGTTCAATAACGCAAAGCAGAACAGTAAAAAGACATCCAGGTGGCAGTCTGGAATAAACTGAGACGCCATTACTGCAGCATGAGTCTTAGATCAGGAACAAAGTACCAGGCTGATGACATGCTACCGCCGACACAGCAAGGCAGGGAGGACATTCCCAGTGCCCAGCAAGACGATGCACATTCGCATGTGTCCAGATCTTCACGGGCTAGCAAGATGTCCTCAGCAGTTAAAGCTCGTGCCAAGGCAGAAGCCGCCCGCATCCAGCTACAGTACGCAGAAAAAGAAGCCATGATGATGCAGGAGTTAGCAGCAAAGAAAGCTGCCATCGCACAAGAAGAAGCGGAATTAGAATCAAAATTGCTCATCCTGCAGTGACAGACTGCTGCTGCAGCTGCTGAAGCAGAGGCCGCTGCCTACATGGGAACAAGTCGTTCTGGAAGTGAAAAATCATATAAAGACTCAGAGGTTCCAGGAAAACCTCTATTCTCTGCAGATCATACAAGTGAGTACATCCAGAACCTTACTACTGCGCATGCAAAGAAACAGTCTCTTAAACCTGAAGCAAAGGAATTCAGGCCGAAATCGACAAGCCCCCTGAGCAGGCCCAATCAACCACATGAGGTCAGCGGCTGCCAGCAAATCAAGAATGAAGCACCAGAAACCCCCAAGAACAAAAAACAAGTGTTCCCATCACCTCAACCTATAGATTACATGTGTGAACAACAATGTGCAGTGGATATGACCAAATATCTCATCCGCAAAGAAATGGTAAGCTCAGGCTTTCTCCAATTTGATGACTGTCCTGAAAACTATTGGGCATGGAAATCTTCCTTTCTGAATGCCACTGAAGGTCTGAACTTTTCACCAGCAGAAATGCTTAATTTAATGATAAAATGGCTTGGTACAGAGTCAGCAGAGCATGCTAAGAGGATGAGAAGAGCAAACCTGTTCAACCCTGCAGCAGGACTCAACATGACCTGGAAAAGACTAGAAGAAACGTATGGATCCCCAGAGGTAATAGAAGAAGCACTGCTGAAAAAACGTGAAGTCTTTCCCAAAGTGGGCTACAGAGACAACGTGCGGCTACAAGAACTAAGTGATCTTCTACTAGAGATAGAATATGCCAAAGAGGATGGCTACTTGCCAGGACTTTCATACCTAGATACAGCTAGAGGCACTAATCCCATAGTAGAGAAACTACCCTCAAATCTGCAAGACAAGGGGATGTCTGTGGGAGGTAAATTCAAAGAAGATTATGGAGTCGCTTTTCCCCCTTTCTATGTGTTTTCTAGGTTTGTCAGGCAGCAAGCGAAAATCCGAAGTGATCCCAGTTTCGCCTTCACCACCAGCGGCAATCAATCACACAGACCTGAGAAACCTCACAGACCTCACGGTAGGACCTCTGTATCCACACACAAAACAGCTGTACCTTCAGAAGTCACAGACTATCAAAGCACCCACAAGGTACACACCATAGAAAACCCTGATAGACATTGCCCAATACACAAAAAACCACATCCACTAAAGAAATGCAAAGGCTTTAGAAGCAAACCTATTGCAGAGCGGATGTCCTTCCTTAAACAGAACGGCATCTGTTTCAAGTGTTGCGGATCTACTTATCACGTTGCTAAAGACTGCAAAATACCAGTAGAATGTACAGAATGTGGCAGTGAGAGACATATTGCAGCTTTGCACCCAGGCCCTGCTCCTGCCCCAATAGAGACTGTAGAACCCACGAAAGATCAGGGCAGGGAGCAACAAGAGATCCCACTCTCCTCAGTAATGTCTAATTGCACTGAAGTATGTGGACAAGGCAAGAGTGCACGTTCATGCTCTAAAATCTGTTTAGTGACTGTGTATCCCACTGGCAAGAGAGAAAGGGCAGTGAAAATGTATGCAGTGCTAGATGAACAGAGCAACAGATCCCTTGCAAAGTCAGACTTCTTTGATATCTTTAATCTTAAGGCAAGTGCAGTTCCATACACTCTAAGGACATGTGCGGGGACAATTGAAACCATAGGGAGAAGAGCCTCTGACTTTACCATTGAATCCTTTAATAAGAAAGTGCAGTTTACACTTCCCACCCTAATAGAGTGTGGCATGATACCTGACGACAAAACTGAGATTCCCTCTCCAGGAGTAGCCCATCACCACCCTCACCTCCGCTCAATTACTCACCTTATCCCAGCTGTTGAGCCAGATGTTTCTATCCTTCTACTTCTTGGGAGAGACATCCTTCAGGTACACAAGGTGCGCCAGCAAATCAATGGACCTTATAATGCCCCCTATGCACAGAGACTGGACCTGGGGTGAGTCATTGTAGGAGAAGTTTGCCTGGGGACAGTGCACCAGCCTGACAATATTACCCCTTTGAAGACATCTGTGTTAACAAATGGACGCACATCCCTTCTCAGTCCCTGTCACAACAGCTTCATTGTCAAGGAAAGCTTTGGCAGGTCGACACAACACTGTGACTCCTCTACTCTATATGGTAAAGAAGAAGTCAATTCCAACATTGAGACAGACAATCTAAAGATTACAGTGTTCCAGAAAACTAAAGATGATGATAAACAAGCCCTCTCTATAGAGGATCAGACCTTCTTGCAGATTATGGATAGAGAGGCTTACCAAGATGACAATCGCAGTTGGGTGGCCCCTCTTCCCTTTCGCACACCCAGACGTGTTTTGCCTAGTAACAGGGAACAAGACATGAAGCGTTTGCATTCACTCAGCAAAACTCTGCAGAGGAAGCCAGAAGTTAAAAGAGATTTCACTGAATTCATTAAAGGGATGCTAGACAATGATCACGCTGAAGTTGCAGGACCACTTGAAACAGACAGGGAACACTGGTATCTACCAATGTTCGGTGTTTACCATCCACACAAACTTGACCAAATCAGAATAGTGTTTGATTCCAGCGCAGAGTATAAAGGAGTCTCTTTAAATGACGTACTGTTGAGTGGCCCTGACCTAAACAATACCTTGCTAGGTGTCCTCATGCGCTTAAGAAAAGAGCCCGTTGCTTTCACAGCAGATGTGCGCCAAATGTTTTATTGCTTTCTCGTCAGAGAAGACCACAGAGACTTTTTACGTTTTCTCTGGTACAAAGACAATGACATAGACAAAGAAATTGTCGAGTACAGAATGAAAGTGCATGTATTTGGTAATAGCCCCTCTCCTGCTGTCGCTATATACTGCATGCAAAAGGCTGCCCAGAAAAATGCAGAGTGCTATGGACAAGAAGCCAAACACTTCGTATTAAGGCATTTTTATGTAGATGATGGACTCGCTTCTGCTAGCACACCCGAAGAGGCAATTTCCATCCTCAGTAAAGCAAAGCAAATGCTGGCAGAATCCAACCTGCATCTTCATAAAATCGCTTCCAACAGCCAAAAAGTAATGGAAGCCTTCCCTGTAGCAGACAGAGCTAAGGACCTTAAAGATCTTTGCCTAGGTACAGACACCCTTCCCTTGCAGAAAAGCCTAGGCCTAAGTTGGGATCTAGAAACAGATAGTTTTGTCTTCAGAGTTTCCTCAAGGGAAAAGCCTTTTACACGCAGAGGCATTCTATCTACCGTAAGTAGCCTCTATGACCCCCTAGGGTTTGTATCACCTGTGACAATAAAAGGCAAGGTCTTAGTTCGAGAACTGTCATCTGGGAAAAGTGAATGGGATGCATTGCTTCCACAGGAGAGACTAAGCGAGTGGGTTCAATGGACAGAATCCTTGCAAGCCTTAGAGCACCTAAAGATAGACAGATGCTATGTGCCCTTATCTCTATCATCAGCTTGCAGGAAAGAACTGTGCATCTTCTCAGACGCATCCACTACAGCTATAGGTGCGGTAGCTTACTTGAAAGTAACTGATGCAGAAAATGTGTGTCATGTTGGATTTGTGATGGGAAAGTCCAAATTAAGCCCTAAACCAGCCCACACGATTCCTCGTTTAGAGTTGTGTGCTGCTTTACTTGCAGTCAAAATGTATGAGCTAATCACAGATGAACTAGACACTGACTTTAATGCTGTGAAATTCTTCACGGATAGCAAGACTGTCCTAGGGTACATTTGCAGCACCACTAGGAGGTTCCATCTGTATGTCTCCAACAGAGTGAATAGAATCAGGCTATCTTCACACCCAGATCAGTGGTTCTATGTATCTACAGAGCAGAACCCTGCAGATTATGCCACTAGACCTACTCAAGCAGCATGCCTTCAGAACTCTATATGGTTCTTAGGCCCATCCTTTCTGTACCAACCACACTGTGAGCAGATAGACACTGCTAATGTTTATCCACTCATAGAGCCCGAAGCTGACCCTGAAATCAGATCAGAAATTACAAGTTTCAGTACCAAAGCTTCTGAAGCCACACTTCACTCACATTGCTTTGATAGATTTTCTTGCTGGAAGATATTAGTTAAGACCCTAGCCAGACTCATCCATGTCGCTAAAACCTTCCGGAGAGAAACCAATAGCGATCAGGTCAGGAGGTGGGAAAGTTTCCATGAACAGGCCAATCTAGTAGAACTTGCTCAAGCAAAGTCTGTTATTATTTCTTCTGTTCAAAACAAACATTTCCAGAAGGAAATTGACTGCATCAAAAAACAAAAGACATTCCCAAAACAAAGCCGTCTTAGGAGGCTTAGCCCCTTTTTAGACAAGAATGGGTTGTTGAGAGTAGGAGGACGTTTGTCTCTTGCTGAACTTTCAGAAGAAGAGAAACAGCCTGTCATTATACCTTATGATCACCACGTTGCGACACTGCTTGTTAGGTACTATCATGAACAAGTAGTTCACCAAGGGCGACACATCACAGAAGGTGCAATTAGATCCAAAGGACTCTGGATTCTTGGTGGCAAACGCTTGGTATCAGCTGTTATACACAAATGTGTCATTTGTCGCAAACTGTGAGGAAAGTTACAAAGTCAAAAGATGGCAGAGCTACCAGAGGACAGAGTAATTGCTCGACCACCTTTCACCAATGTGGGCCTAGATGTATTTGGTCCATGGTCTGTTTTAACCCGTCGCACTAGAGGAGGCAGCGCGGACAGTAAACGATGGGCAGTCCTTTTCACTTGTTTTTCTACCCGAGCTGTACACATAGAGCTACTTGAAGCCATGTCAACATCAAGCTTTATTAATGCCTTGAGGAGATTCTTCTCAATTCGTGGCCCAGCAAAACTGCTCCGTTCTGACAGAGGGACAAACTTTGTGGGAGCCTGCAAAGAACTTAACATTTGTGACAGCGAATCACAATTGCAAGACTTTCTCCAAGACAGAGGATGTACATGGGTCTTTAATCCTCCACACTCCTCACATATGGGTGGTGTCTGGGAGAGACTTATAGGTATTGCCAGGCGAATCTTGGACGCTATGGTGCTACAAACCAAACCTGCTCACTTGACCCATGAGACTTTAAGCACCTTTATGGCAGAGGTTACGGCTATTATGAATGCCAGGCCTATAGTTCCTGTGTCCTCAGACCCAGATACACCTATGGTCCTTACCCCAGCAATGTTGTTGACTCAAAAGATGAACTCTTTGTCTGCTCCATCTGGGACCATAAGTACAACACAAGTTCATGCAAAACAATGGAAGCAAGTACAATGCTTGGCAGACACCTTTTGGAAAAGATGGAAGAGAGAGTATCTGTCAAATCTGCAACGCCGTAGGAAATGGACTGAGGATCGCCCAAACGTAAAAGTGGGTGATGTTGTTCTGTTGAAGGACAGCCAAGAGGGCAGGAACGAGTGGCCCGTAGGACTTATTGTCAGTGTTCTACCAAGCAGGGATGGCAAGGTTAGAAAGGTGGAGGTCAAAACTGTAAAAAATGAGACCGCCAGAATTTATCTCAGACCTATAACTGACATTATAGTTTTGATCTCGGACTAGCTAGGATTACATTTTCCTGTATATGTTTTTTCTGCATAGCAGTAGTTATTTAGGTAATGACATAATAAATTATGCCAGACAGGGAGTGTTCTGCCCATATTGTTCATAGTAATATGTGCTATGTAATGTTAGTTTATGTTGTTGCCATCTAGTGGTCAGAGATGGTATTACTTTGCCAGAGCTTGAAGGAAGTAGGATTCTCCTCATAGTAAAAGGCAGTAACCTTGAACCTGGAACTGTATTTCCTTCATTTCATTACTGCTCCTGAATCGAATACACTGCATGTAGAAGAGCTCTTAAACTATTCCTGGACTAATGATGGAATTGTCTGTGAGTACTCTTACTGATAGAGAGTGAGGCTGCTGTATAATGTTTAATGTACTGACACATGTTTGTTTATGCTTATGTTGTAGTTTTACAAAGTTATTCGGGATAAAGAATACATACAGATCTGATGTCTCACGTTTCTTGACTTCTGAATTATTGTTAAGCTGTCTGACTAGTGTTATACAACAGTTCAATAACGCGAAGCAGAACAGGCACCCTTGTCTAGTTCCTTTGGTTATGGGGAAGGGTTCAGATAAATGGCCTTGGATCCTAATCTGGGCTCTGGGGTGGGAATAGAGAGCTGCAAGGAGATTTAAGAAATGGGAGCCGAAACCCCAACGCTCTAATGTTCCGAAAAGGTAAGGCCATGTAATGGAGTCAAAAGCTTTTTGGAGGTCTATAGACAGGAGGTACCCCTCCTGGGGTGGATTACCATCCCATTTTGACTGCAGTATAGATATGACATCTATAGCTCTCCTTATCTGGTCCGGGCCCTGCCTCCCTGGTATAAAACCCACTTGATCCTTATGAACATATGCTCCTATAAAGGAGCCTAGTCTGTTGGAAAGGATTTTGGTCATTATTTTAAGGTCATTGTTCATGAGGGATATAGGTCTGTAGTTGCTGACCAAGCTTTGATCTTTTCCCGGTTTGGGTATGACTGAGATATAGGCTAGGTTTGTCGCTGGGTCTACGGGTGAATCTTTGTTAAGAGAATTAAGGAACCGGACCAGATAAGGAGCCAAGGGAGTTTCAAATTTTTTATAGTACAGTGACGAGAACCCATCAGGGCCAGGGGCTGAGCCCGTTTTAGTTTCTTTTATGACTTCCAAGACCTCCTCTATAGAAATAGGGGCTTCCATTAGGGAGCGATGAGAATCAGATATTTTGGGGAGGGGGATACTATCAAAGAATTTGTTGAGTTTCTGGGCCTTCTCTTGACTAGGGTAGGAGTATAGCTTGGAATAAAATGAGTGGAATGTTTCTAGTATTGTTTTGGGGTTTTGTGTTAATGAACCCGAAATAGATTTAATTTTGGGTAGAGCTTGGTATCTATGTCTGGGGGAAAGTTTTGAGGCCAATTGGGGGCCAAACTTATCAGTATTAAGATAAAATCTTCCACTGACCCATTTGAGGTGTTTTTCTGCAGAAGATGTTAGAGCAGTGTTTAATGCAATCTTAGAGGCATCCATTTTGGCCAAAGACGCGGGAGTGGGGTTTTGCCTGTGCTGTTTACAAATGAGTTGGAATTCTTTTTGCAATTTTTTAAGGTCAATTTGTTTTTCTCTTTTTAGTTTCGCTGCAAGTTGTATAAGGTTACCCCTTATTACTGTTTTATGAGCTCCCCATAAAGATCCTGGGGAAATCTCCGGTGTGTCATTAAGGCGGAAGTATTCTAGGATGTCTTTTTATATCATGGTGCAGTGTACAGGGTTGGATAGGAGAGCTTCATTGAGGCGCCATTGTGGTGGGCTTCTTGTGTGTAGGAACCCGCTTAGCTTGGTGGAGACCAATGAATGGTCAGACCAGGGGACCTCATTAATTACTGCCCGAGATGCTAGGTGAATGTCCGTAGTGTGTATAAAAATATGATCTATACGAGCATATGTTCTGTGGGGGGCTGAGTAGTGAGTATAGTCTTTGGCACTAGGGTTCAACTCTCTCCATACATCAATCAGACCCAAAGAGTGTAGAAGTTGAGCAATACGAAGGCTCTGATTGGGGGGCCTTTTGAGCTTCGAATGGCTTTTTGTTGATTTGTCAAGCATATGATCGAAAGCAATATTAGAGTCCCCTCCCATGATCACTTTGCCCTCCAAATGTGGGGAGAGCGAGTTGAGCATAGAAGAGAAGAAAGAGGCCTGTCCCCTGTTAGGAGCATAGTACGATACTATGGAGAGAGTTGCGCCGTTTATTTGACCCTTCACAAGTATGTATCTCCCCTCCTCGTCCTTAATGGTTTTGGTCAAAGAAAATGGTGTGCGTTTGGAAAAAAGTACAGCTACTCCTCTTTTTTTGTCATCTGCATTGGCCAAATAAAAGGTGGGATAGTTACGGTGTAGGAAAGATGGATTGAAAGATTTCGGGAAGTGAGTTTCTTGGATGAGTATAACGTCTAACCCTCTGGAATGGTAGTTATGAAAAGCTTTGCGCCTTTTTACTGGGGAGTTTAGTCCCTGAGCATTGTGGGTTGCTATTTTAAGAGATGACAGTGGGGTAGGTTCGTCAGCCATGGACATTGTGTGAGGTATTCGACAATAAAATAAGGGTTCTTACCCAATCCAGGGTTGGGGCACCATCTGTCTCTGGATCGTGATCTTGGCTGTGGAATTTCGGATATTTTGCTTGTTCAGCTCCCCTCAAAGGCGCCTGGGTGGGAGGAAGAAAGGGTGGGGAAAAGATCAGGACAGAAAATAACGGAAGAAAAGAATAGAACCAACTGAAAGAGAAGGAGTCCAGTGTGTAAAAAAGGGCACTGGATCCTTTAGTTGCAGGATTAGAAACCTGCACTGAGTCCCTAAAATAGAGGGCTCAGTAAAATATGGACGACCAAAAATAGGGTCGTACGTCTATTGTGACCAAGGGGTAAAATTTCCTCTCGGTTACAATAGGTGGGGTGGCATGTGGAGCCGCTCTGGCCGCAGAGCATTTGTTATAAATCATGAAAAAGATATATATAAAAAGAAAAATAAATAAATAAAAAAGCTAATGGAGAAATCTCCCTATAGCAGGGGCTAATATTAACTAAACATGAGCGCACTAGCGTGTTTTCCAAGTACTATCTCTAAATAAAAGGGGCAAGCTCGCCCTTGTAGACTGGACAAAGAAGAACTAGCACAATCTGTATAAACTGTAAACAAGAGAATGACCTGCGTCATATCAAAATTGAATAAATCTGTTACTCAAAATAAAACAGTACGGGGGTGCAGGAAAGGGGGGGAGGGAAGGATGGGGGGGGGGGATAAGGGAAGGGATAAGGAAGTGAGGGGGTGAGACTTATGGGGGTTCGGGATGTTCCCAGATAGGGCCCAGGCCTGAGACCTAAAGGGAAGGAATAAAGGTTAGTAAGTCTTTGGCAGTCCTCTTAAGATGAAAAGATATTCTGCATCTAGTGCTTCAGAGGGGAATGGCGAAAAGCAGCCAAAGTAGGTCAGGTCCAGAAAAAGACCATGGGTGTGTAGGAGAAGCTTCTACACATTTCCTGTAGGATGATTTGAGCTACGTGGGAAAATGATAGCAGAGTTCATCTGGGTGGCATGGATTCCCGGTGTTTCTTTGTTTGTTGTTTCACCCACAGTGGAGTAAGGGGGCTGCTTGGAGGGGGTCTTTTGGACGAAGCTGGTCGATTTTCCACGTTGTGCTGGGGAATATCTTGAGAGATTAGCCCAAGGCGAAGAAGTAGTTGCTCACCCATGTGGAAATTCGAAAAGCCGTAGGATTTCTCTTTGTAGTTGAATTGCAGCCGGAAAGGAAATGTCCATCTATACTTGATCATTTTCTGTGTGAGCACTTCTAAGAGTGGTTTAAGTGATCTTCTTTTTTGAATCGTGGTTGGTGAGATATCGGCGAAAATCTGGATTTTATTGCCAAACAGGGTGATGTCATCCTTGTAGCGGGATCTTTTCATGACCTCTTCTTTTGTCCCGTAAAAGTGTGTCTTGACCACTATGTCCCTGGGGAGTCCATCTTGGCGGGGGGGTTGAAGCACCCTGTGGGCCCTATCCAATTCGAGTTTGTCGTCTGGAATGTCAGGGATGATTTCTTTGATTAGGGCTTTGACTGTGTTAGGGATATCCATGTTGGTTTCAGGGATACCTCGCACTCTAAAGTTATAGCGTCTGCTTCTGTTCTCCAGGTCTTCAATTTTGGCCAGAGCATTCTCAAGTTGATCCTGAAGAGAATGGATACAGGTGGCATGTTGGTTGGTGCGTGCTGCGGAATCGTCTACCGCCTGTTCAATAGCGTCTATTCTTGCCCCTAAACTCTGGAGATCTGCTTTAATTGATGTGGTGATTTGTATGGCGTTTTGTGCAAGCCCTGTAGCAAGCATGTCTGAGAAGCAGTTAAGCAGTTGTGCCATCTCTGGGGGATGATTATTGGTGATGGGGGAGGCCTGTGGGGAGTCTGCAATGGTGTCAGGGGAATTAAGAAGGGGGGAGTAAGGGTTGCCGTTCTGCATTCTGCTGAGGAGCGATTCAGTGGATGCAGGTGATGCCAAGTAGCTTTGAGCCCCCATAATATTACTCACTTGCGCCGTGGTTGGTGTAGATAACGCTGGAGGATATACCGGGCCTTGTGTGTTTGCAGTGTCTCCGCATGGAGCAGTTGCGGCCGCCATCTTGGAAGGTCCCGGGGGAGCTAGGCCAAAGTTCAGCTGCCTATTAACGTCCTTCTTCTGCTGTGATCCGGACATGTAGGCTGGTGCCCTGATGAAAGAGGCTCTGATACCTGGTCCCCCTGCCGAAATCCGCTAATTATAGCGTTTGTGCTGAGCTCTGGAGGGCCGGAGTGGTGCGGAGCTCTCGGTCAGCGTGTCACTCCGGAGGTCCCGCGCATGCGCTCTGTGTAGACAGAAACATTCTTGGCCAACATCAGTATTACATTTATTTTAAGGAGTATTTAAAGACAAAGGTATAAGGTCCACCTATCAGATTCCCCCCCCCCTCTCATGGGTCATTTTGTGAATTTTACGGGGGGGGGATGTTTTGGACAGGTAACCCTCTCCACTTCATTGAGAGATGAATGCCTAAATAATGTGTATTAATTTGGCCAGCCCCTCCTTACTTACACTATTGGCAGCCCACTGGACAGGTAAGAAGTGTCATAATACAAAGAGATAAATACACACTGTACACATTTGAGCACATTTTTACATTCTGCTATTACCTATCAAGATAATAATAGGATTCAAAAACTTCAAACAGTACCATTTGAAGGTATTCAGGCAGGCCCTTGCACTACATGCTTTGGGGAATCCATCCATAAATCTGATGACAAAAGAGGTGGGTATAGTGTGTATGGGCTTGGCAAAGTCAGCAGATAGAGGATTGGTATCAGCTGAGTTAGCAGTTGGGGGGAGGGGGGTTTCAAATTATTTTGTGACCCAAAAAGAAAACCTCTGGCACTCTGCCAGAATTTAAAGCACAAATCACAATTTTACACATTTTAGGGGGTATTTAGGATAAAGCACTACTATGGAGCTGGCAAAATACATTGTTAAGTGACTTCACGAGGTGAATATAGGACAGGAGAGCATGCTGGGGAGGTAAGTGAAGGCAAATATGTATGAAGGACAAAAATAAAAATTACCTAAAAATCCAGCATGCATGAGGACAAAGGGGACATTCACAGCATATTACAATCATGTTAATTAGGGAATGAGGAAAGAAATACAATACATTAGTAAACATTAAATACAATAAAATGTGATGTTAAAGGATAAAAATCTTACCTTAATATAGTCCTTCTGCAGGACCTGGATGATGGCAGAACAGGTCTCTGGGATAATGATCCCCTGAGCCTGGGGGGAGATGCCTGTTGAGAACTTGAGGTCCTGCAGGCTTCTCCCCGTCGTCAAGTACCGCAGGGTGGCGACTAACCTCTGCTCCGGAGTGATGGCTTGCCTCATGCAGGTATCCTGCCTGCTGATATAGGGGATCAGCAAAGCCAACAAACGGTGAAATACGGGGTCCGTCATCCGGGGGAATGTTCCTGAAATCATCAGGATTATTCTCACGGATCTCACGGAGCAAAAGCATGTGACAGAACTGGTCACGCTGAAGCAACCAATTCTTGGTCCATGAACTCCTCCCCACCCTGTTCATGGACTGGACTTGTGTCAAGGTAAGGACCCCAACACCAAGCCCCTGCACAGCACGAACTCTACGAGGAGTATGTATGCGCAACATGGCTAGAAAACGGTCGGCTGCTCAGAACGAAGTAACAGAACGCACTGAAGAACAGCAAGGCCTGTGAAGAGCGACCTGAAAATCATTAACGAACGAATACGAACACAATGACAAGTCAATTTTACTCGCTTTACGCACTGAAGACCAGATACAAACGCACAAGCACAAATTGAACAGCAGAAAACTATCTGAAAGCCACGAGTCTGAAAATGCGCAAATCGTTTCTCACCAAACTTTTACTAACACAAGATTTGCAAAAGGAGCCCAAAGGGTGCCGCGCTTGGTTCTGAACTGCCCTTTTATAGTCTCATTGTATGTGGTGTACGTGACCGCGTTCTTGGCGATCGGAAATTCCAACAACTTTGTGCGACCGTGTGTATGCAAAACAAGTTTGAGCCAACATCTGTCGGAAAAAATCCATGGATTTTGTTGTCGGAATGTCCGATCAATGTCCGATCATGTGCACAGGGCATTACTGTTGACCAAAAATGTTACCATAAATACAATAACATGGTCTGATCATTCTTCCGTTGTTCTATCTGTAGCGGATGCATCTTCAGCCAAACATGTCCATTATTGAGAATCAACACATATTTGGTACAACAAGTAGAGACCAAAACAGTTCTACAGACTCATTTACAGGAATTTCTAACTAATAATGTGGGTTCAGTACAAGACCCCTTTATTTTGTGGAATGCCCATAAGGCGTTCATGAGGGGCATTTTGGTACAGCTTGGGGCGAGGGCAAAGAAGCAGAGGCAAAAACAGTTATGCCCCGTACACACGGTCGGACTTTGTTCGGACATTCCGACAACAAAATCCTCTGATTTTTTCCGACGGATGTTGGCTCAAACTTGTTTTGCCTACACACGGTCGCACAAAGTTGTCGGAATTTACAATCGACAACCACGCGGTCACGTACACCACGTACAACGAGACTAGAAAAGGCCGGTTCAGAACCAAGCGCGGCACCCTTTGGGCTCCTTTTGCTAATCTCGTCTTAGTAAAAGTTTGGTGAGAGACAATTCGCGCTTTTTCAGACTCGTGGCTTTCAGATCGTTTTCTGCCGTTCAGTTTGTGCTTGTGGGTTTGTATCTGCTCTTCAGTGCGTGCAAGCAAGTTCCGCGTGACTTTAGTCACTGTATTCTTGTTCGTTCGTTACTGGTTTTCAGGTCGCTCTTCACAGGCCTTGCTGTTCTTCAGTGCGTTCTGTTACTTCGTTCTGAGCAGCCGACCGTTTTCTAGCCATGTTTCGTATGCGTACTCCTCGTAGAGTTCGTGCTGTGCGGGGGCTTGGTGTTGGGGTCCTGACCTTGACACAAGTCCAGTCCATGAACAGGGTGGGGAGGAGTTCATGGACCAAGAATTGGTTGCTTCAGCGTGACCAGTTCTCTCATATGCCTTTGCTCCGTGAGATCCGTGAGAATAATCCTGATGATTTCAGGAACTTTCTCAGGATGACGGACCCCGTGTTTCACCGTCTGTTGGCTTCGCTGACCCCCTATATCAGCAGGCAGGATACCTGCATGAGGCAAGCCATCACTCCGGAGCAGAGGTTGGTCGCTACCTTGCGGTATTTGGCCACAGGGAGAAGCCTGCAGGACCTCAAGTTCTCGACAGGCATCTCCCCCCAGGCTCTGGGGATCATTAGATAGAGAATTGGGATCAGCTACTTCCTAAATGCAAAAACACATTTCACTACAAGTGCACTTGCAACTGCACTGAACCTGCACTTGTAGTGCAAAGTGTATTTTCCCTTAGGAAATAACCCCCATTTTTGCATAAAACAGCAATTACATCACCCCAAAAGTGTTGTAGTGTTGAGACAATAATCCACACATTCTTGAGTAAGGCACTTTTTTATACCTGCACAATCACATGTGCATTTACGAAAGGTTTTTAAAACAAACCAACATGTTTGTTGTATAACAATTTTTGCAGTAGCATTATCAAAACTCGAAATAACCATTTCAGATAAAACAGGCCTGTGTAAAACCAATAAGAAAGCCAAAAAACTTGAACTTACAAAGTTCACATTAGGTAAAACCTGAAGGCTATATCAGACATCAGTATTTAGGAACTGTGTTTGATATTGCATTCAGATGGGGGGAAATCACCCCTGGAAAAGCCAAATTTGGAAGATGCACACCAATTTACGAATGTCAACATGTGCTATCTGCCATCACGGGGGATCAAGGGACGTGTTTTGGGGGAGCAAGCCCTTCCTCAACGCTACTTTATAATTGAGGAAGGTGTTGCACCCCCAAAACGCGTCCATTGATCTCCCGTGATGGCAGATAGCACATGTTGGCACACTGTGTGCATCCTCCAAATTTGGCTTTTCTAAACATTTTAAAATTTTTTGGAAGATTGGACCACAATAAAACAGGTGATTTTGTGGGGTTTAAATTCGCCCAAAAACATCAATGATGTTATTATTTTTTTTAATAACATCACTGATTTGTTTCTGGATGTTTTGCAATTGGAGATTACACCCCATGATCTCCCCGATCAGGATCTGGGCACTTTCTGAAGTAAAGCGTTCAGGATTCCTCACATCACGATCACCTAAAAAGAGATAAAGAACAAAAAAAAGGGTCTCAAAAATCTGCCACCATCCATCTCGTTTACCTGAGTCTGTGGTCGCAGACTCTCACCTGTTGTGGTGCCAATCTCCACCACATCTTCTTCTTCCTCCTGCTCTTCTTCTTCATTTGGGGGTATTTCACCTTCTTCCATAGGTGGGGGGTCTGTGGTCTCCTCAGATGAGGGGTGTCCTCCGAGTCTTTTCTCCCCTATGTAAAACAAAAATGGTATAATTAGCACACAGATATTTGATGGCAGAACTAGAAATAGCAAACATTACTTGGAAGTGGGGTACAATTGTCAATTTTAGCAGAGTTCCAAGATGTATATTTTTTTTATTGCCCTTTGTCAAGCTGCAATACTTTACCTGTTTGGTACAAGCTTCACAGATGGAGACCCCCCTATAGTATACACTGGAGCACCTGTGTGCCCCCCCTAATAAAAATGGTGTTCTGGGGTCCCACACTAGTGCTCCAGTGTCCAGATGTGAAAACAGCTGCTCTGTGTCCTCTCCTTACACAGAATCTAGTTGTCATTTCATTCTAGTAACAAACCCATCTACACAAACAAATATTTGGCATCCAAGTAGGCCCCAAAAAATGTGTGAAAATGCATATGGCCTAAACAATGGTGTTCTAGAGGCCGAAATAAAAATGTTTGATACGAACGAATAATGGGCCCATGAACATTAAAGTTGCCCTTTTAAACGTTACAATTAATAAAAGCATATGGAGCAGAACGAACGGAATAAAGACAGAAAGAATATGAACACAGCACAACTACTTACTTTTTTGCAGCACTCTCCGGATCTTTCGGTACTGCTCTGGCTCTCTCAACTTCAGGTCCGACCACCGCTTCCTGAGCTGATCTTTAGATCTTCGTACCCCGAAATTCCTCTCCAGACTCCGGACCACTTTACCAATGATTTTGGCCTTTCGGATGTTGGGGTGGGGGTAAGGCCCATATTTTCCGTCATAGTCGGACTTCCTCATGATGTCTACCATCTCCAACATCTCCCCAAACGACATATTTGTGGCCTTAAAACGTCTCCTTCTGGATCGGGACGTGCCTGGATCCGGCCTTTCCTCCTCCTCCTCCTCCTCCTCGTTGCTAGAATTAGCATGCACCTGCTGTAACTCTGCCATCATGCTCTTCACCCACTGCGCCGAACGAAAAGGGGCGGGGAATAGACTAGAAAGAACATCAGGGGCGGGCGGAGTTACACGCATGCGCAGTGTGTATAAAGCGTAACACGCGTGCGTATTACGTATGATCTGTGAGCGGAGGAAGGAGCATTGCACGTGCCGATCGTAAAAACGAAGGTAAGAGACAAACTGTGCCTATACTGCTTCTAGATTGAGGCCTATATTGTAACAAGATTAGGAGAGTTTTGTCTGACATTAGGCTTTGTCTTGTGTTGTGTCTTGCAGTGAACATGGATATCTTATTAAAAGATACTGACTTCATGTCATTATTCCTCGAGATGCTAAGGGAGCTGCCCTGTCTGTGGGAGATTACCCACCCCCATTTCAAGAACCAAGCAAAGAGGAAGGCAGCACTGGAGCAATTGTGTGAAATTGTGAAGCAGGTGATCCCCACGGCAGACATCACCTATTTAAATCAATTCATTGGTGGCCTGAGGAGCACATATCTGAGGGAGCGCAAGAAAGTCCTGGATTCACAGAGATCCGGAGCAGCAGATGACATCTATGTCCCCAGGATGTTGTACTACGACAGGCTGCACTTTCTGGCAGGCCAGACTGAACCCAGGCCATCCCTCTCCAGTCTTTCTTCCACGCTTCCTTCCCATCCGGCTGAGGCTTCTGACGCCCAACCTGGGCCTTCCAGGCGATATGTGGAGGAGCCCAGATTGAGCCAGGTATAGCATTCCTTTAAATATTTCTGCTTGTCCAAGCAATGATGTTAACTAGATGTTAGTTGGGAGTACTAATTTATGATTGGGATTGATGATGCAAAAACTAAAACCATGTCTCTTTTTCATACACAGGGAAGTCTCAGCCAGGAGGTGGCCGGGCCGAGCCGGCTGGCTGATATCAAGGTCCCTCCACCCCCCCTGAAAACAGAAAGTGGCAGTAGGAGGAGTACCCTAGAGGAGGCTGCTATCAGATTCTTTTGGAGGGCTACAGAGGTCCTGGGAGCACCCCACACCATGCAGGAGAACATTGCTGCCTTCATAGCATATAAAATGCAGAGGATGGAGGAGGGCCAAAAAGTAATGTGTGAGGCCCTCATATCGGAGGCTCTGGAGAAAGATATGAGGGGCCAAATTACACCTCAAACACACCTTTGCGATGGTCCTCCTCCTCCTCCTCCTCCTCCTCCAGGTCCTCCCAGTCCTCCTCCTCCTCCAGGTCCTACTCCTCCTCCTGCAGGTCCTCCTCCTCGTCCTCCCTCTCCTCCAGGTCCTTCCAGTCCTCCTCCAGGTCCTACTCCTCCTCCTGCCACATCTCCAACTGCACAGCCACAGCCGGGAAGGAAGCGTGAAAGGAAGACCAGAAAGTGAGGACCCTGGATCCAGTCTGGTCGGCCAAAAAATGCAGCCTCTTGTGGTACCACAGCCTGGGGACACCAATGTCATCTGCTGCTATCCGGATCTCTGCGAATTCTGGACCAGACTGCCCTCCCTTACATATGGACTCCTCAGGCCACCAATTTTGATGTTGAAGAATTGATGTCTGCCATGGGGGTCCCAGGCTTCACTAATTTCTCATGTTGATCCAGTGTTGCCTTCCTCTTTGTTTGGTTCTGAGCCCTTAATAAAGGATTTTTGTTTTGAATTATACTCTCCTATGTGTTTTCCTTCAAAAATGACAGTTTGTTTGTGAGGATTCAGGTACATTTCAAATATACAATGTGAAATGAACAAGAGACACCAACAACAAAAAATCTCCTGGAGATTAAATAATAAAAGATAATAATGGTGTTGGGGTAACTTGACACACAAAACACACACAAAAATATTCTGGAGTAAAAATAAAAATAACATTGAACAAAGATCAGCCTTGGAAAAAATCCAAACATTAAAGAAAAAAAAAGGCTTAAAATACAAAAAAAAAAACATAAAAAATATAAAACTGTCAGATGTGACAACTAATAACAATATATTGAGGGAATCCCACTAAAAAAACAAAAAGAAAAGTTTGTGAGAAGTGTGTGTGAATATGAGCATCAAAACTACTTAATTCTTGTCACATTATAAAGAAGAAGAGAGTGCGCTGTATTAAACCATTTTGAACATTGCAGCGTGACGAAAGTGCTGTATCCATTGCGAACGCTAAGTTTACCAGAACGAGCTGTCCCGTGTCGGAATTTCTTCTGAGCATGCGTGGCACTTTGTGCGTCGGAACAGGCCACACACGGTCGGAATTGACGCGATCGGATTTTGTTGTCGGAAAATTTTATCTCCTGCTGTCCAACTTTGTGTGTCGGAAAATCCGATGGAAAATGTCCGATGGCGCCCACACACGGTCGGAATTTCCGACAACACGCTCCGATCTGACATTGTCCATCAGAAAATCCGACCGTGTGTACGGGGCATTTGTCAAACTCACACAAGAAATCTTAAATTTAGATGCTCAAAACAAAACTAACGCCACGCAGACCCTCTCAAATAATTATCACAACTTAGGCATGACCTTAGACTCTTATTAATAGATCATTTTGAAAAAGCATCCAGACGATTAAAAATGAATTATTATGTCCATGGTAATAGAGCTGGCAAGCTTCTAGCACAGAACATTAAGGGACACAGATATAAAATGAAAATTCCTTATATAGTCCACCCAGGCACTAAACAAAAAGAATACCACCCACAAAAAATAGCAGACGCCTTTAGTTTCTATTATGGGTCATTATACAATTTAAAGGATGACCCTCAAACATATCAGCCAAATCTAGAGTCAATCAATGGATTCTTAGCTTCTATATCTATGCCTAAATTAACACCTGATCAGCTTCATTCCTTAAATTTACCATTTACAGAACTAGAAATCCATAAGGCTATTGAAACACTTCCCTCAAACAAATCACCTGGCCCAGGCGCCTTCAGTGGAGAGTATTATAAGGTATTCAAGACCCTTCTATCCCCACACTTAATTCAAACACTGCCGCTGCCTCTGCTTCTTTCCCTCCTGAAATGTTGAAAGCTTTAATTGTCACTCTGCCAAAGCCAGGAATGGATCCAAACTCACCTTCAAATTTCAGACCGATTTCACTCCTCAATATAGATTTAAAACTATACGCAAAATTGATAGCCTAACGCATGGTTACTATCATCCCCACACTTATACATCCTGACCAAACGGGTTTTACCCAAAATAGGCAAACATCAGACGCTACTAGAAGGTTGGTGAATATTATCCACATGGCTGAAATGCAGGAGAGGCCTTCTCTGCTCCTGACGCTGGATGCAGAGAAGGCCTTTTATCGCATACACTGGCAGTATTTAGCCTGGGTGCTAGACTCATTCGGCTTTGTTGGAAGAATGTTCACAGCCATTATGGCTTTATATTCTAAGCCATCCGCCAGGGTGTATATGTCTGGGTCAGAGGCGGCTCTAGGCTTTGTGAGGCCTTAGGCGAATTTTACACATGAGGCCCCACTCACGCCCATAATGGGAAAAAAAATTCAAGCAATTAAAATGGCTGCAGAAAGATGCACGCATTTAGCACACAGTTCATCAGCACCATTTCCAGGGCACCCTCCTCACCCATCAGACATATGCAGCCAATAAAACATCTGGGACCCAGCAAGGTGTCAACCTACCCCTCTAAGAATTTCCCATGCCTTGGGAGGAAGGAGATTGGGGGAATCCCAACACAGTGCAGAGAGAGATAGGGAGGAGGGAGGGAGAGAGACAGGGATAGAGGGGGGGAGGGGTGGGAAAGAAGGGAAGAGAGGGAGGGGGAAGAGAGAGAGAGGGGGAAGAGAGAGTGAGAAGGGGAGAGAGAGAGGGAGGGGGAGAGAGGGGGAGGGGAGAGAGAGGGGGAGAAAGGGGGAGGGAGGGGGAGAGAGGGAGTGAGTGAGGGTGGGAGAGACTGGGGTTGACACAGAGGAGGGAGGTGAATAAGAGAGGGGGTGAGGGAGAGAGAGAAGGGTTGTGGAAGAGAGGGGTGGCACGAGAGAGAAAGAGACGAGGGGTGGGAGAGAAGGGAAGAGAGGGGGGAGAGAGAAGGTGAGAGAGAGGGGGAGAGAGAGGAGGGAGAGAGAAGGGGAGAGAGAAGGGGGAGAGAGAAGAGGGAGAGAGGGAGAGAGAAAGGGAGAGAGAGAGGGAGAGAGAAGGGGGAGAGATAGGTGGGAGGGAGAGAGAGAGGGGGGAGAGGGGAGAGAGAGAGGGGAGAGAGGGAGTGAGGGGTGGGAGGGGGTGAGAGAGACTGGGGGTGACACAGAGGAGGGAGGTGAGAGAGGGGTGGTACGAGGGATGAGAGAAAGGAGGGTGACATAAAGAGGGGTGGGGGAGAGAGATAGGAGAAGATGATAAAGAGGGGGTGAGGGAAAGGGGGGTGAGAGAAATCACTAGCCCTGTCCCTGTCTGCAAACCCTCCTGTGTTCCAAGTCCCAGTCTGTGAGAGCACTGGGCAGGAGCAGGAGAGGGGGGCAAAGAACAGGAAGGAGCTGGAGAGCACTGGGGGTGTGGGGGCAGAAAGCACTGGGGAAGGTGGAGAGCATAGGAGGGGTGGGGGCTGGAGAGTGCGGGGAAGCTTGAGAGGAGGGGAGTCCGAAAGAATGCGAGGGGAAAGCAGGGGGAGCTGAAGAGCACTGGGGGAGGAGCCAGGGAGCACAATGAGGGTCAGAGAGCATGGGGGGAAGCCAGGGAGCACAAGGAGGGTCGGAGAGCACAGGGGGCACAGAAGAAGTTAGATAGGAGGAGCGGTGGGCGGCTGCATATAGTGGAATTGAACTTTTTATATTCCTCCTGCAGCCGCTGAATGCTCACTTCTCCTCCTCTCCTTCCTGCAGATGATTCAGCGGCTGCAGGAGGAATATAGAAAGATCAATTCCACTATATCCCGCCGCCCACCGCTCCTCCTATCCAGGCACACAGGAACGCTGCACAGGCACTCCTCTTCTCTCTGGTCGGCCAGGCGGCTTCAGGAGATTGGAGGCGGAGCTCCTTCATCTTCTGTCACGGGGCAGCTCAGCTGGAGGCAGGTGCGGAGAGGTCGGGTGAACGCAGGCTGAAGGAGCAGCCCAGCTGTGGCTCCCACATGGACATGCCGCCGCCCGACACACGCCTTGTAGAGATGGCACCAGGAGCCGGGTGCTGTCATCCGGCCGCTGCCGCCACCTAGAGGCCTCAAATGTCCCGCTGTCCGCACCTGCTGCCACCGGACCGGGATGCAACCGCTGTTCCCCGGGCAGTACCCGATTCGCCAGTCAGCCACAGAGCCCCAGTGGGGGTAGGCGGAGCCACCGGCGTCGACGTCAGTAATTGAGCACAAGCAAAGTAGGCGGCCGCAAGGCCCCTGTCAGTGCGGGGCCTTAGGCGGTCGCCTAGTTTGCCTAATTAGAGAGCCGCCTCTGGTCTGGGTATTATCTATGCCTTTTACAATATCTAATGGAACCAGGCAGGGGTGTCCATTGTCCCCCTTAATAATTAACCTTTTGAGGGAACCCCTAGCCATCTTTGCTAAAGCCCAATCAATTGTAAATAGCTTTCTATGGCAAGGGAAAAAAGCTAGATGCGCTTTCTAAATCTAATCAAATCACGAAGAGTTGGAGGAGTAGGGCATGTTCTATTAAAAGACTACTATCTAGCTGCCTCCCTAGCACAGGCCAGACAGTGGTTCCTACATAACCATACATCTAGGTGGCACGAATTAGAGATTCACCAATGCCCACACAAAAATTTACCAGACTTACTACTAGCTAGTAGATTTATGCCCAAGACCCCCATAGGTATTTCACCACCAATGTATGCAACAATCCAAGCTTGGAAAACTCTCCTAAATACTCCAATAGGTGATACACCCTCTAAGTCCATTCCTTTATCTATATCCAGCCTGCTCCTCCTGATCCCAAACTTAAAAATCAAGCATTGGATAACCAAAGGTATCACGAATGTCACGGATATAAAAGTTGGCCCAGCAACTAAGTCCTTCAGAGCATCCCAATTAGAGTTTGGACTAAACCCAGATGATATGTATGCCTATATCCTAATTTCACATCTGCTATCAACAATCCCTGACATATCCACTAAATTACCATGGAAAGTGTTTCTATATCTCACAAACCCCACTTCCTCAATCAAAGGAATTTCTCTAATGTATAACAATCTAAACCAAAAATCAATTTTCCCCAAAAAACCCTCTATGAGAACGTGGGAAATACACTTCTTGACCTCCTACTCCAATGAGCAATGGATAAAAGCAATGGCATCTACTTATAAAGCCACCAAAAGTGCTATTTTATGGGAACTATACCAAAAATTACTATTACGGTGGTACTTAACACCTACAAGACTAGTGAGTTTCACACCACATGCCTCCCCACTGTGCTGGAGAAATTCTGGTAACAGAGGTTCACTGATCCATATATTTTGGAAGTGTCCCTCACTGCAAACCCTCCGGTCCACCATCTACAGCACAATAGCTAATATTACGAATACCCACCTTCCTCAAAACCCGGGCTTGGCCATTCTATCCTTAGGAATAGAAGAAATCCCACCCAGGTTAAGGAAAATGGTTTCCCGTATACTTTTAAGCGCTAGACTAGAAATAGCTAAAGGCTGGAAAAAAACAGAAGTTCCAACCATCACAGAAGTTCTAAGAACCTCTCATTTACACATCACATATGAAGTAATGTTTGCTACCTCTCAGGGTAATTACCAAGCACAACATCAAGACTGGAAACCCTGGTTGGACTGGTATGCTAAAAAAAAAGTTTAATTATTATACCTTTTATATACACCTGTTAAAAATTCTCTCGTTATAAGTAACATCATATTTTTCTTATTAAAAATGTTCTACACATAGTTAAATGCCTATGATCACCCGATCCTAATTTGAATAGTCCGGGTTTAAGTCCAATTGATGGCAAGTTGAATTGTTCCATAACTCATGCCACTTATGCCCCGTACACACGGTCGGATTTTCCGACGGAAAATGTGTGATAGGACCTTGTTGTCGGAAATTCCGACCGTGTGTAGGCTCCATCACACATTTTCCATTGGATTTTTCGACACGCAAAGTTTGAGAGCAGGCTATAAAATTTTCCGACAACAAAATCCGTTGTCGCAATTTCCGATCGTGTGTACACAAATCCGACGCACAAAGTGCCACGCATGCTCAGAATAAATAAAGAGATGAAAGCTATTGGCTACTGCCCCGTTTATATTCCCGACGTACGTGTTTTACGTCACCGCGTTCAGAATGATCGGATTTTCCAACAACTTTGTGTGACCGTGTGTATGCAAGACAAGTTTGAGCCAACATCCGTCGGAAAAAATCCTAGGATTTTGTTGTTGGAATGTCCGATCAATGTCCGACCGTGTGTACGGGGCATTAGAGTGATGTTGCCAGATTTAGGGGTGGAGCCTGGCCCATCGCAGTGTGTTCCCATGAGGGGTGTTTTGGCGGGGGTCTCTGGGAACCCGTTACAAAGATAAACAATATCTAAGTGCTAAGTCGATATTTGATTCATTTGAACTTATTGATTGTACCTATTACCTCTAAGTTAAATATGTTGGACTCTTTTCCTATGTGAACCTGACTTGTAAAAGCTATACTAATAAGACAAGTGTTTACAATGTCACATTCGAAAACTATGTCACATTATCTTGTTCATGTTTGTTTATTTTTTTATTTTATTATCCTTCTCTTGTACAAAAGAAATGAAAAACTTCAATAAAAATCTATTGTTGAAAAAAAAATACTATGCCATTTGATGTTAAGCACATCTATAAAGATCCAGGAAGTAGGTTCCTTATAATACAGGGTGAATTTCAGGGCAAAGCCTTCACAATAGCTAACGTATACGCCCCCAATAACTCATAGAGCACTTTCTTTCGTTCCTTCTTCAAAATACTTGACAGGTATACCTCCCCACATATGGGGGAGACTTTACCTGGTGGCTCTGGTGCACTCGGCTAACCCTTTCCCCAAATCTCTGCAGAGATCATTGGGCACACACCAACTGATTGACACATGGAGGGCCCTGAACACCGGAGTGAGGGAATATACACATTACTCCCACCCTCACGATAGCTATGCCAGGTTGGACTACATCCTCAGCTCACCCATCCTACTAGCTAACTCTTCTTAAGCATCCATACATACATGCCTCTGGTTAGACCACCATGTGGTTTTATTCCACACCTCTCACATAGGACTTTCCCCAATGACGGCCTCCTGGAGACTGAATGACTCCTTGTTAGCCGACCCCGAAATTATATCACAGTTGTCGGACCATTTAGCCGAATACTTCAGACTAAACAAGATTGAAGACATATGCCCCTCCATACTGTGGGCGGCCCATAAGGCGATCATTCGTGGCCACCTCATTGAATTAGCCACTATCAGAAAACAACAAAGGATAGTGAAAATCAAATCGCTCTCCTTTGAACTTGACAAACTCTACAATTTCCATACCCAATCCCATTCCTCGGACACACTGAGACAGATCAACTTGAAAAGGGTGGAATTGGATACGCTCTTATCAGACCAAACTGAAAAATCCCTACGATGGTCTAAGGCTCGGTTCCTTTTACATAGTAACTCGGCCTCAGCCATGTTTACACGCAAACTTCACTAATCCCTACAACCGACACGTCTAACAAACTAAGAAACGGATCAGGCCAATTATTATCTCACCCAAAAGAGGTCCTCCAAATATTCACCTCTTTTTACGAATCCCTACTGTCACCTCCAGACCACCCACCCCCCAATAACTTAGACTCATGACTGGACTCTCTGCCCCTCCCAACATTATCAGAGGAGCAACTAAGTGCTCTCAATGCCCCTTGTACTGAACAAGAAATGATCACTGTCATTAAATCATTGAAAACATTGAATGTTCCTGGCCCTGATGGGTACACCTCACTGTACTATAAAAAATTTTCAAATACACTAGCCCCTAAAATTACCAAATGGATTAACCACATGCTACAAGGCAAAAAACTCCCAAATGACACGCTCTTCGCAAACATGACACTTATCTCCAAACCTAATAAGGATCACTCCCTCCCAAAAAACTATAGACCAATTTCAGTCCTCAATAACGACCTCAAAATACTAGGTCGGGTTCTGGCGGATAGATTGGCGCCCATCATTTCCTCACTAATTGGTCCAGAACAGACTGGCTTTATCTCCACAAGACAGATCACTGACAATATTCGCCTGGCAGTGAACATTATCCAAGACGCCAACATTTTCTCCCGCAAAGTCCTAATACTAGGATTAGACATACATAAGGTGTTCGACAGCATCCTCTGGCCATACATAAATGCCATTCTCACCAAATTCGGATGCTCAGGGGAATTTGTAAATTGGTTTACTGCCCTATATCACAATCCACGCACCCAAATAAAACTACCTGGCTGCTCCTCAGAATTTTTCTCCCTGGGCAGGGATACTAGGCAGGGATGTCCTCTGTCCCATTTAATATTCGCCCTGGTGATAGAACCCTTGGCCAGGGTGATTATCAGAAACCCAAGTATTAAAGGATACCAGAAGGGAGAGGAAGAATTTAAAATGAGTTTATATGCTGACGATGTACTCATGTTCCTACCAGACCCAATCATATCACTTCCTAACTTGCTCTCTACCCTAAAGGATTTACACTCTATATCTGGCCTAGGAGTAAATCTCACAAAATGCTCGGCCCTTCCAATTAACATGCCACAACACACCTTAACCACCTCAAGGACTCATTGGTATTGCACTTTCAGATAGTACCCTTCATTATCTAGGAATACGCTTGGCCCCTTCCCTACAGGCTATGTATAATGCCAACTACCCACAAGCTTCCTCCAAAGTTAAACAATGGTTACGCCTTTGGTCATTATTCCCTATATCCTTGTTAGGGAGGGTTACAGCCATTAAAATGTCTATACTCCCTAAACTTCTATACTTTTTTAGAGCCCTCCCCATCTATGTATCTCGCCAAACTATTGAGCTGATCCAAAGGGCCATCAATAAATTTATTTGGAAAAACAAGCCACCAAGATATGGTAAATTAATCGCTCATAGACCACTATCATGAGGTGGGTTGGTTCTACCCAATATATGGCTCTATTATTTAGCAGCTAGATTAGCCCAAACAGCCCACTGGCATGCCCCCCCCAACGCAAATTCCCTGGCTCTTGTTCAAGACAATCTCTGCTCGCCCATTTTATATTCCAGGCCCGCTGTGAAGGTCTGGGGCAAGGCCCAGGGAATTAAGCACTCTAAATAATATTGTAAGCCAAACTATACATCTCTGGAATCTATACCAACTGAAATTTAAATTAAGATCAATTAGACCCCCCTAGCCTCTTTCCTAGGAGACACAAAATTCCCTCCAGCATACGAATCACCTGACAAATTTTTCTGGTGGGAGGAAAAGGAACTCACCAATCTGAAGGCTCTAACACAAGGGGCACATTTTTGCACCTTTGCATTCCTCCAGGAACAACATAATATCCCAAGGTCTGAGTTCTATAAATACCTCCAAATAAGGCATTTTTATGAATCTATGTGCTCATTGAACGCCAACCTCAGACTCTCTCAATTTGAAACAGTCTGTCATAATTTACCTAGAGAGAAAGGAGTAATCTCCTTATTGTATGGATACCTCAATGATCTGCACTTACCTGAGAAATCTACAGCTATGACCCACTGGAAAACAGACATGGGCCAAGAATTCTCCCCAGAGGATTAGTTAGAACTGCTAGAAAACATGCATAAATGCTTGCGCTCTATGTCAATCAAAGAAACAGTTGTGAAACTTCATACTAGGTGGTACCTCACTCCAGATAGGGTACATAGATTCTACCCTGGGGTTCCCAATACCTGCTTTAGGGGTTGTCAGACCACGGGCACTTTACTCCACACTTTCTGGAGCTGTCCCCATCTAAAAAATATATGGGGTCTGGCAGCCAATAGGGTGGCACAGATTTCGGGATCCCTAATTACTTTAACGGCTCCAGTGTGCCTACTCTTTACCCCTATACCAAATATCCCCCCCACAAACCAGAAATTAATGAATACCCTATTCAGTGCTATACCATGGGCTATAGCCTTAAACTGGCGTTCACACTTGGTGCCTTGGGCTCAAATACTTCAACGCATGGAAACTGAAAAACTCATGGAGCAAATCCACCATAAGATAATGGACATTATACAGGTTTTCCATAAAAAATGGTCCAGCTGGTCCACATATCGCATCTTATAGTAAACTAGGGCAGTTTGCACATGTTCTAGTCTTTTATTTCCCCTGGCTGTGTGTGATCCCTCCCCAGAGCACATGGTACTGCCTCTGGGCCTAGCTCTGAAAAACTGAGGGCACTACAGAAATTGTTTATTATATACAATTTTAGCTCTTGTCTCAACATACCTCAGACATCTCTGTTAGTTTTTATCTCATCTGTTTTTTCTTGTGTTATTTTCATGTTATGTTCTTCTGTTATTTTCTTATGGATGAGCTGTAATGAGACGTACCCTTATTTGGCACTAATTTCCGGTAATGATATACATTTCAACACGGTTCCATTATGACTATGTGTAATGTCTACCATTCTGGGTTGCATCCCTCACCTGTTCTTTTTTTTTTGTTTTGTACCGTCTTTTTCTACTCTCCAATAAAAACGTTTGTATTAAAAAAAATAAAAGATGGGGCACAGCCTGTTTATCATAAACAATATCTCCTGTCAAAAGAGAAAGAGGAAGTAATAGCACTGATAGTGGAAAACTTTCTTAAAAAATGGAATTCTAAAAGAGACAATCTCACCCTTTAACACACTTATAAATCCAGTAAAAGAGCCGGATGGCAGTTGTAGGTTTGTATGGGATCTTAGAGCTGTAAACAACTTGATTGTGTCCATGGCAGGTATAGTGCCTGATGTGCCATCTCTATTAACCTCCGTTTCATGTGATGCTGAATATTTCCTGTAATTAATTTAACAAATGTATATTTTTTGGTCCCAGTGGATCAGGAGACGTGGCCACTACTCGCATTTTGTTTTAGAAATCGCCAGATGACATGGTGTAGATTGCCCCAGGGGTATGTGGATTCCCCAGTAGTTTACTCGGTAGTCCTCCGGGCAACCTTGCAGTCCTGGACTCCCCGCCATGGTTCAGTCTTGTTACAGTATGTTGATCATTTATTGTTGTGTGGTCCAAGCCAGGTTGCGTGCAAAGAGGATGGTGTAGACCTGCTACATTGGTTAGCAGGCAATGGTCTCTAGAAAAAAGCTACAAAACTGTAGAATACATTGGCTTTGTGCTCACCAAAGGAGAGAGGAAAATCAGTCACAAGAGAGCCACAGCTCGTGGGTCTGCCCCGCCCACTTACTAAGAAAGATATGCTGTCTTTTCTTGTTATGATTGGTTACTGCCGCCAATGGATATCTGATTGTTCCTTATATGATAAACTCCTGAGACAAGCCACAAATGTTGACATGACAGACTGTATAAAATGGAATGATGAAATGTGTAATGCTTTTGTATACCTTAAAACTGCAATGGTTACTGCTCCTGGCCTCAGATTACCTGTGTAAGAAAAGATGTTCCATTTGTATGCAAGAGACAATTGTAAAACTATGACAGGAGTCCTAGCGCAAGAGCATGGGGGTAAACTTCACTGTGTTGCATTTTTTGCAGGAGTGGTGCCGATGCCAGTACAGGGCATACTGGCATGTCTCTGGGTTTTAGCATCCTGTGCAATGGTTGTAGAGATGGCTACTTCATTCACTCTAGGCCATGCAACTACATTACACACTAGCCACAATGTTTCCATTCTACTTAAAAATATTCACACTCAACATATGTTAGCTCAGAGGCTGAGCGGCTATGAGGTGATTTTGCTGTCCAACCCAAAACTTGAGATAAGATATGCATCACCTAACTCTGGTCCGTTCCTATCCTGAATGCCTTATTAGGGCTGAAAGGTGAGGAGGATGAGGTGTTAACCCAGTATGAGTGTATGGATCTCATACACCAGGACACATCTCCAAGATCTGACATGTCTTCAATCACTTTTCACTCATCTTCAAATACCCCACCCCCTGAACACCGTTATGCCAGATCATTATTCTTGGAAAAGGACATGGCCTGGGCATGGTTCCCCTCGGGAACCAGATATGGTATTGACATGATGAAAAGGCTAAATAATTACTTTGGGATTTTGGATGAAATACTAGATAAGAATTATTTCTTGTATACTGAAATAGCAGAGAATATCAAAGCATATCTGTCTCAATGCTATATAGTCCTATGAAAAAATAAAAAGACAAAACAAAAACCAAAACTGAGAGCTTGACAGATTACATGTATGAGGGTACCTCCATCAATAATGGTAGGGTGTGTATACAGAAAACAGATCTACCACACAGAAATAAAATAAAGTATACCTGCACACCCATGGGCTATCTCCTCAAAATTTATTAACCACTTCAGCCTCGGACCATTTGGCAGCTCAATGACCGGAAGACTTTTTACAATTTGGAACTGCACTACTTTAACTGGTAATTTTGTGGTCATACAATGTTGTACCCAAACGATATTTGTGTCCTTTTTTTCCCCACAAATAGAGCTTTCTTTTGATGGTATTTGATTGCCTCTGTGATTTTTATTTTTTGCGATATAAACGGAAAAATACCGAGAATTTTGAAAAAAATGATATTTTCTCCTTTTTGTTATAAGAAAAATCCAATAAACTCAATTTTAGTCATACATTTAGGCCAAAATGTATTCAGCCACATGTCTTTGGTAAAAAAAAAGGTCAATAAGCGTATATTTATTGGATTGCGCAAAAGTTGTAGCGCCTACAAACTAGGGTACATTTTCTGGAATTTACGCAGCTTTTACTTTATGAGTGCCTATCTCATTTCTTGAGGTGCTAAAATGGCAGGGCAGTACAACCCCCCCCCCCCCCCAAATGACCCCATTTTGAAAAGTAGACACCCTAAGGAAATTGCCAAGAGGCATGTTGAGCCCATTGAATATTTTATTTTTTTGTCGCAAGTGATTGAATAATGACAAAAAAAAAATTTCAGTGTCAGGAATAGGGATGAGCCGAACAGCCCCCCAGTTCGATTCGCACCAGAACTTGCGAACAGACTAAAACTTCGCACGAACGTTAGAACCCCATTGAAGTCTATGGGACTCGAACGTTCAAAACTAAAAGTGCTCATTTTAAAGGCCAATTTGCATGGTATTGTCCTAAAAAGGGTTTGGGGACCCGGGTCCTACCCCAGGGCACATGTATCAATGCAAAAAAAGTTTTAAAAACTGCCATTTTTTCGGGAGCAGCGATTTTAATAATGCTTAAAGTCAAACAATAAAAGTGTAATATTCCTTTAAATTTCGTACCTGGGGGGTGTCTATAGTATGCCTGTAAAGGGGCACATGTTTCCCATGTTTAGAACAGTCTGACAGCAAAATGACATTTTAAAGGAAAAAAAGTCATTTAAAACTACTCACGGCTATTAATGAATTGCCGGTCCGACAATACACATAAAAGTTCATTGATAAAAATGGCATGGGAATTCCCCACAGGGGAACCCCGCACCAAAATTTAAAAAAAAAAATGACGTAGGGGTCCCCCTCAAAATTCATACCAGACCCTTCAGGTCTGGTATAGATTTTAAGGGGAACCCTGCGCCAAAATTAAAAAAAAACATTGGCGTGGGGTCCCCCAAAAATCCATACCAGACCCTTATCTGAGCACGTAAATAAATGTAATGATACTGCGCTATAAATAGAAACAAAAGGAGCTGTGACTAGAAAGTGTTATACTACACCAAACAAATATAAAAAGAGCAAAAAGTTGCGCTAATCAGTGAATAATGCAAATTGATGAGCAAAAACTGAGATATTAAGTGACAAACAACCCATAACAAAAATTAGTAATACAGATAAATATCCACAAATAAAACTAAGGTGCATCTACCGGCACATATCAAAATTGTGCACCAGATGTGCAAGTGCAAATACTAGATAAATATAAAAATTGTGACATAACAAAAAATCAAAGTAGCAAAGGTCCATAAATGAATTGTGAACACAAAATATCAATACGTAAGTGAAAAAATAAATCCATAAATAAAAAATAAAGCATCAGAAAATCCGATAGTGAAGGCAAGTCCACAGTGATAAATAGTGAGGTTCCACACTGAAGTGATAGGTGCAGTATATGAATCTCCTCCACCACTGAAAAGTACTGCCGCTTACCAGAAAAAGGTGGTCCCTTATTACAGGGGACCACACTAGGCAGATGGCTGTAACCCCAGCCCGGGATCTCCCTGGCGAGCACTGGACTCCAAAGCGTCAGCGGAAGTAGTCAGCAGAAGAATCAATATTGTGGCAGTATTTACACCAAAAAAACAGAAAAACTCCACATAGTGTAAATCCTTATACATTTATTCAAGGTAAAAAGACAAGTGGTAACTTACAGAAAAATGGATAAAAATGCGCAAAGGTGTAAGAAAACGAGCCGGCCGGCTTCCACAAAGCCTGTATGCTTCCGGGACTACAGCGGTGATGTCAGAACGTAGCTCCTCCTCCCTACGTTGTTTCATCACTAACGGACGTAGTGAAGTCATTTGTTGCAAGATGTATCACATGTTTTAGGAATAATCCAAAGAATCCATACAAAGTTAAACATGAACACCTCATTTACTCATCCACACCGTTCACTAATCTTCAAATTGATTTTATACACATGCCCAAAGTAAGCAAGAGACAGGAATATTTACTCATGATAGTAGACATGTTCTCACGATGGCCAGAAGTTTTCGTTACCGCAAAGGAAGATGCACAAACAGTAGTCAGAATCCTTGCATGGGAGGTAATCCCAAGGTGGGCCTGCCCTCTGCAAATAAAGTCAGATAATGGTCCCGCTTTCACAGGCAAAGTGTGTCAATATTTAGTGAAAGCACTGAAGATTGACTGGAAGTTTCACATCCCATACCACCCACAGAGTTCAGGAATAATAGAAAGAATGAATAGGACTCTTAAGGATAAAATTGGGAAGGCTACAGGGGGAACTTTCAATGGATGGAGAAAGGTACTGCCTGCAGTCCTTGCAGGGGTAAGAATGACTCCCTGCAGAGCCACAGGTTTCTCTCCATTTGAAGTCTTAATGGGTGGGCCTTTCCCCACTCCATGGGCCAGACAGCTCCTAATGTTAGAAAGAGGGGATCGTGATCTCATACAGGAAGAGTATGTTAAGCATTTGATTGAAACCTAGGATAGAGTTGAAAAACGTGTTGCTCACACCTCTCCTTTTTCTTCACAGGAACCAGCTCACCCATTCCAGGTGGGAGACATTGTGGTGGTCCAGTCCTTAAATCATATTAAGAAGCAAGAGTATCCCATTGGACCCCCAACTACAGTGATTGCGGTGACCCAAACAGCCATCCTGGTAGAAGGACAGCAGGCTTGGATCCATGCCAGTCATGTGAAAAAGGTGAACCAAACACCTAAGAAGCAAGACAAAGTACAGAGAGGCGAAGCAGGTGAAATAAGTCCTCGAATAGTGTGTGAAGAAGGTGGTTTAGACTCTCAAAAAGATGACCTTGCTTATTTCACCACAGACTTCTGGGAAGGTCTTGGGCCTCCTGATCATACTGACTTTTGTGGTGTTCCTACAAACATGGATCACAGCTCACTGTATTTATCATCCTGAAGAACTGGGGGCCCTTAAGGTCATATGTGGCCCACCCAATAACACCACTAATAACACACTTATTAGACATAGAAAAGGGATGTGCATTCAGAGTCTGAGAGAACTAAAACTAATGCCGCGTACAAACGGTCTGACTTTACGTCTACAAAAGTCCGACAGCCTGTCCGACAGACTTTCGACAGACTTTTGGCGGACTTTTGGCGGACTTTTGGCGGACTTGCGGCAGACTTTCTTATGAACGGACTTGCCTACACACGATCACACAAAAGTCCGACAGATTCGTACGTGATGACGTACACCGGAATAAAATAAGGAAGTTGATAGCCAGTAGCCAATAGCTGCCCTAGCGTGGGTTTTTGTCCGTCGGACTAGCATACAGACGAGCGGATTTCTGGGTCCGGCGTAGTTACGACGTAAAGATTTGAAGCATGTTTCAAATCTAAAGTCCGTCAGATTTGAGGCTGGAAAAGTCCGCTGAAAGTCCGGGGAAGCCCACACACGATCGGATTGTCAGCCAGCTTCAGTCCGTCGGCGTCCGTCGGACTTTTGTAGACGAAAAGTCCGACCGTGTGTACGCGGCATTATAGTCTCACAGAAAACATGTTGTTACTTAAATTTTAAATATAGCTATGCTCAGAAATCAGGATATGACAGATGTTGGATATGTAGTAAACTGCATCCTAGTACAACCAGTATTCCACTTATGACTGTACCTCTGAATATCACCCCCTTTTTAACCACTTGCCGACCGCCTAACGCAGATATACTGCGGCAGAATGGCACGGCAGGCAGAATCACGTACCCGTACGTGATCTGCCTCCCGCGGGCGGGGGGTCCGATCGGGCCCCCCCCGGTGCCAGCGGCGGTCGGCATTTGTCTGGGAGCGTTGAGAGGCGAGGGGGAGGCCATCTGATCGTGGCCCCCCCCTCGCGATCGCTCCCAGCCAATGGGAATCCTCCCCTGCTTGTGTGTAGTACACACAGGCAGAGGATGTGATGTCATCTCTCCTCGGCTCGGCAGTTTCCGTTCCGGCGCCGAGGAGAGAAGACATGTGAGTGCACAACACACACACACAGTAGAACATGCCAGGCACACTTTACACCCCCGACTCCCCCCGATCGCCCCCCGATCACCCCCCAATCACCCCTCCCCCCTCCCTGTCAGACTGACACCAAGCAGTATTTTTTTTTTTCTGATTACTGCATGGTGTCAGTTTGTGACAGTTAGTAGTGGTAGGGCAGTGAGTATTAGCCCCCTGTAGGTCTAGGATACCCCCCTAACCCCCCCTAATAAAGTTTTAACCCCTTGATCACCCCCTGTCACCAGTGTCGCTAAGCGATCATTTTTCTGATCGCTGTATTTGTGTCACTGGTGACGCTAGTTTGGGAGGTAAATATTTAGGTTCGCCATCAGCGTTTTTTTAGCGTCGGGGACCCCCATATACTATCTAACAAATGTTTTAACCCCTTGATTGCCCCCTAGTTAACCCTTTCACCACTGATCACCGTATAACCGTTACGGTTGACGCTGGTTAGTTCGTTTATTTTTTATAGTGTCAGGGCACCCGCCGTTTATTACTGAATAAAGGTTTAGCCCCCTGATCGCCCGGCGGTGATATGCGTCGCCCCAGGCAGCGTAAGATTAGCGCCAGTATCGCTAACACCCACGCACGCAGCATACGCCTCCCTTAGTGGTATAGTATCTGAACGGATTAATATCTGATCCGATCAGATCTATACTAGCGTCCCCAGCAGTTTAGGGTTCCCAAAAACGCAGTGTTAGCGGGATCAGCCCAGATACCTGCTAGCACCTGCGTTTTTCCCCTCCGCCCGGCCCGGCCCAGCCTACCCAAGTGCAGTATCGATCGATCACTGTCACTTACAAAACACTAAACGCATAACTGCAGCATTCGCAGAGTCAGGCCTGATCCCTGCAATCGCTAACAGTTTTCTTGGTAGCGTTTTGGTGAACTGGCAAGCACCAGCCCCAGGCAGCGTCAGATTAGCGCCAGTACCGCTAACACCCACGCACGCAGCATACGCCTCCCTTAGTGGTATAGTATCTGATCGGATCAATACCTGATCCGATCAGATCTATACCAGCAGTTTAGGGTTCCCACAAACGCAGTGTTAGCGGGATCAGCCCAGATACCTGCTAGCACCTGCGTTTTGCCCAGCCCACCCAAGTGCAGTATCGATCGATCACTGTCACTTACAAAACACTAAACGCATAACTGCAGCATTCGCAGAGTCAGGCCTGATCCCTGCGATCGCTAACAGTTTTCTTGGTAGCGTTTTGGTGAACTGGCAAGCACCAGCGGTCTAGTACACCCCGGTCGTGGTCAAACCAGCACTGCAGTAACACTTGGTGACGTGGCAAGTCCCATAAGTGCAGTTCAAGCTGGTGAGGTGGCAAGCACAAGTAGTGTCCCGCTGCCACCAAAAAGACAAACAGGCCCGTCGTGCCCATAATGCCCTTCCTGCTGCATTTGCCAATCCTAATTGGGAACCCACCGCTTCTGCAGCGCCCGTACATCCCCCATTCACATCCCCAACCAAATGCAGTCGGCTGAGTGAAAGGCATTTTCTTTATGTCCTCCCGAGTACCCCTACCCAACGAACCCCCCCCAAAAGATGTTGTGTCTGCAGCAAGCGCGGATATAGGCGTGACACCCGCTATTATTGTCCCTCCTGTCCTGACAATCCTGGTCTTTGCATTGGTGAATGTTTTGAACGCTACCATTCACTAGTTGAGTATTAGCGTAGGGTACAGCATTGCACAGACTAGGCACACTTTCACAGGGTCTCCCAAGATGCCATCGCATTTTGAGAGACCCGAACCTGGAACCGGTTACAGTTATAAAAGTTACAGTTACAAAAAAAAGTGTAAAAAAACAAACAAAAAAAAACCACATACAAAAATATAAAATAAAAAAAAATAATTGTCGTTTTATTGTTCTCTCTCTCTCTATTCTCTCTCTATTGTTCTGCTCTTTTTTACTGTATTCTATTCTGCAATGTTTTATTGTTATTATGTTTTATCAAGTTTGCTTTTCAGGTATGCAATTTTTTATACTTTACCGTTTACTGTGCTTTATTGTTAACCATTTTTTTGTCTTCAGGTACGCAATTCACGACTTTGAATGGTTATACCAGAATGATGCCTACAGGTTTAGGTATCATCTTGGTATCATTCTTTTCAGCCAGCGGTCGGCTTTCATGTAAAAGCAATCCTAGCAGCTAATTAGCCTCTAGACTGCTTTTACAAGCAGTGGGAGGGAATGCCCCCCCCACCGTCTTCCGTGTTTTTCTCTGGCTCTCCTGTCTCAACAGGGAACCTGAGAATGCAGCCGGTGATTCAGCCAGCTGACCATAGAGCTGATCAGAGACCAGAGTGGCTCCAAACATCTCTATGGCCTAAGAAACCGGAAGCTACGAGCATTTTATGACTTAGATTTCGCCGGATGTAAACAGTGCCATTGGGAAATTGGGAAAGCATTTTATCACACCGATCTTGGTGTGGTCAGATGCTTTGAGGGCAGAGGAGAAATCTAGGGTCTAATAGACCCCAATTTTTTCAAAAAAGAGTACCTGACACTACCTATTGCTATGATAGGGGATATTTACATTCCCTGAGATAACAATAAAAATGATTTAAAAAAAAAATGAAAGGAACAGTTTAAAAATAAGATAAAAAAGCAAAAAAATAATAAAAGAAAAAAAAAAAGTACCCCCTGCTCTCGCGCTAAGGCGAACGCAAGCATTGGTCTGGCGTCAAATGTAAACAGCAATTGCACCATGCATGTGAGGTATCACCGCGAAGCTCAGATCGAGGGCAGGAATTTTAGCAGTAGACCTCCTCTGTAAATCTAAAGTGGTAACCTGTAAAGGCTTTTAAAAGCTTTTAAAAATGTATTTAGTTTGTCGCCACTGCACGTTTGTGCGCAATTTTAAAGCATGTCATGTTTGGTATCCATGTACTCGGCCTAAGATCATCTTTTTTATTTCATCAAACATTTGGGCAATATAGTGTGTTTTAGTGCATTAAAATTTAAAAAAGTGTGTTTTTTCCCCAAAAAATTTGTTTGAAAAATCGCTGCTCAAATACTGTGTGAAAAAAAAAAATGAAACACCCACCATTTTAATCTGTAGGGCATTTGCTTTAAAAAAATATATAATGTGTTGGGGTTCAAAGTAATTTTCTTGCAAAAAAAAATAATTTTTTCATGTAATCAAAAAGTGTCAGAAAGGGCTTTGTCTTCAAGTGGTTAGAAGAGTGGGTGATGTGTGACATAAGCTTCTAAATGTTGTGCATAAAATGCCAGGACAGTTCAAAACCCCCCCAAATGACCCCATTTTGGAAAGTAGACACCCCAAGCTATTTGCTGAGAGCCATGTCGAGTCCATGGAATATTTTATATTGTGACACAAGTTGCTGGAAAGAGACAATTTTTTTTTTTTTGCACAAAGTTGTCACTAAATGATATATTGCTCAAACATGCCATGGGTATATGTGAAATTACACCCCAAAATACATTCTGCTGCTTCTCCTGAGTACGGGGATACCACATGTGTGAGACTTTTTGGGAGCCTAGCCGCGTACGGGACCCCGAAAACCAGGCACCGCCTTCAGGCTTTCTAAGGCCGTAAATTTTTGATTTTACTCTTCACTGCCTATCACAGTTTCGGAGGCCATGGAATGCCCAGGTGGCAAAAAAAAAACCCAAATGACCCCATTTTGGAAAGTAGACATCCCAAGCTATTTGCTGAGAGGTATAGTGAGTATTTTGCAGACCTCACTTTTTGTCACAAAGTTTTGAAAATTGAAAAAAGAAAAAAAAAATGTTTTTCTTGTCTTTCTTTATTTTCAAAAACAAATGAGAGCTGCAAAATACTCACCATGCCTCTCAGCAAATAGCTTGGGGTGTCTACTTTCCAAAATGGGGTCATTTGGGGGGGGGGGGTTGTGCCACCTGGGCATTCCATGGCCTCCGAAACTGTGATAGGCAGTGAAGAGTGAAATCAAAAATTTACACCCTTAGAAATCCTGAAGGCGGTGATTGGTTTTCGGGGCCCCGTACGCAGCTAGGCTCCCAAAAAGTCCCACACATGTGGTATCTCTGCACTCAGGAGAAGTAGCTAAATGTATTTTGGGGTGCAATTCCACATATGCCCAGGGCCTGTGTGAGTAATATATAATTTAGTGACAACTTTGTGCAAAAAAAAAAAAATTGTCACATTCCCGCAACTTGTGTCAAAGTATAAAACATTCCATGGACTCAACATGCCTCAAAGCAAGTAGCTTGGGGTGTCTACTTTCCAAAATGGGGTCATTTGGGGGGTTTTATGCCATCTGGGCATTTTATGGTCTTCAAAACTGTGATAGGTAGGGATGAGCCGAACACCCCCCTGTTCGGTTCGCACCAGAACATGCGAACAGGAAAAAAGTTCGCTCGAACACGCGAACACCGTTAAAGTCTATGGGACACGAACATGAATAATCAAAAGTGCTAATTTTAAAGGCTAATATGCAAGTTATTGTCATAAAAAGTGTTTGGGGATCTGGGTCCTGCCCCAGGGGACATGGATCAATGCAAAAAATTTTTTTAAAAACGGACGTTTTTTCAGGAGCAGTGATTTTAATAATGCTTAAAGCCAACCAATAAAAGTGTAATATCCCTTTAAATTTCGTACCTGGGGGGTGTCTATAGTATGCCTGTAAAGGGGCGCATGTTTCCTGTGTTTAGAACAGTCTAACAGCAAAATGACATTTCGAAGGAAAAAACATTTAAAACTACCCGCGGCTATTGCATTGCCGACAATACACATAGAAGTTCATTGATAAAAACGGCATGGGAATTCCCCACAGGGAAATCCCGAACCAAAATTTAAAAAAAAAAATGATGTGGGAGTCCCCCTAAATTCCATACAAGGCCCTTTAGGTCTGATATGGATATTAAGGGGAACCCCGGCCAAAATTTTTTTAAAAAAATGACGTGGGGTTCCCCCTAAATTTCATACCAGACCCTTCAGGTCTGGTATGGATTTTAAGGGGAACCCCGCGCCAAAAAAAAAAAAAAACGGCGTTGGGTCCCCCCAAAAATCCATACCAGACCCTTATCCGAGCACGCAACCTGGCAGGCCACAGGAAAAGAGGGGGGGACGAGAGTGCGCCCCCCCTTCTGAACCGTACCTGGCCACATGCCCTCAACATTGGGAGGGTGCTTTGGGGTAGCCCCCCAAAACACCTTGTCCCCATGTTGATGAGGACAAGGGCCTCATCCCCACAACCCTGGCCGGTGGTTGTGGGGGTCTGCGGGCAGGGGGCTTATCGGAATCTGGAAGCCCCCTTTAACAAGGGGAACCCCAGATCCTGCCCCCCCCTGTGTGAAATGGTAAGGGGGTACTTACCCCTACCATTTCACTAAAAAACTGTCAAAAATGTTAAAATGACAAGAGACAGTTTTTGACAATTCCTTTATTTAAATGCTTCTTCTTTCTTCCTTCATCTTCTTCTGGTTCTTCTGGCTCTTCTGGTTCTTCCTCCGGCGTTCTCGTCCAGCATCTCCTCCACGGCGTCTTCTATCTTCTTCTCCTCGGGCCGCTCCACACCCATGGCATGAGGGGAGGCTCCCGCTCTTCTCTTCATCTTCTTCTTCATCCTCTTCTCTTCTTTCTTCTTCTCTTCTTCATTTTGTTCTCCGGGCCGCTCTGCGTCCATGCTGGCATGGAGGGAGGCTCCCGCTGTGTGACGGCGTCTCTTCATCTGACGGCTCTTAAATAACGGGGGGCGGAGCCACCCGGTGACCCCGCCCCCTCTGACGCACGGGACATGACGGGACTTCCCTGTGGCATTCCCCGTGACGTCACAGGGAAGTCCCGTCAAGTCACCGTGCGTTATTTAAGAGCCGTCAGACGAAGAGACGCCGTCACACAGCGGGAGCCTCCCTCCATGCCAGCATGGACGCGGAGCGGCCCGGAGAAGAAAATGAAGAAGAGAAGAGGATGAAGAAGAAGATGAAGAGAAGAACGGGAGCCTCCCCTCATGCCATGGGTGCGGAGCGGCCCGAGGAGAAGAAGATAGAAGACGCTGCGGAGGAGATGCTGGACGAGAACGCCGGAGGAAGAACCAGAAGAGCCAGAAGAACCAGAAGAAGATGAAGGAAGAAAGAAGAAGCAATTAAATAAAGGAATTGTCAAAAACTGTCTCTTGTCATTTTTAACATTTTTGACAGTTTTTTAGTGAAATGGTAGGGGTAAGTCCCCCCTTACCATTTCACACAGGGGGGGGGGCAGGATCTGGGGGTCCCCTTGTTAAAGGGGGCTTCCAGATTCCGATAAGCCCCCCGCCCGCAGACCCCCACAACCACCGGCCAGGGTTGTGGGGATGAGGCCCTTGTCCTCATCACCATGGGGACAAGGTGTTTTGGGGGGCTACCCCAAAGCACCCTCCCAATGTTGAGGGCATGTGGCCTGGTACGGTTCAGGAGGGGGGGCCGCACTCTCGTCCCCCCCTCTTTTCCTGCGACCTGCCAGGTTGCGTGCTCGGATAAGGGTCTGGTATGGATTTTTGGGGGGACCCCACGCCATTTTTTTTTTTTTGGCGCGGGGTTCCCCTTAAAATCCAGGTCTGGTATGGAATTTAGGGGGAACCCCACGTCATTTTTTTTTTAAATTTTGGCCGGGGTTCCCCTTAATATCCATACTAGACCTAAAGGGCCTGGTATGGAATTTAGGGGGTCTCCCACGTCATTTTTTTTTTTTAATTTTGGTTCGGGGTTGCCCTGTGGGGAATTCCCATGCCGTGTTTATCAATGAATTTCTATGTGTATTGTCGGCAATGCAATAGCCGCGGGTAGTTTTAAATGGCTTTTTTTCCTTCGAAATGTCATTTTGCTGTCAGACTGTTCTAAACACGGGAAACATGCGCCCCTTTACAGGCATACTATAGACACCCCCCAGGTACGAAATTTAAAGGGATATTACACTTTTATTGTTTGACTTTAAGCATTATTAAAATCACTGCTCCTGAAAAAACGGCCGTTTTTAAAACTTTTTTTTGCATTGATCCATGTCCCCTGGGGCAGGACCCAGGTCCCCAAACACTTTTTAAGACAATAACTTGCATATAAGCCTTTAAAATTAGCACTTTTGATTTCTCCCATAGACTTTTAAAGGGTGTTCCGCGGCATTCGAATTTGCCGCGAACACCCCAAATTGTTCGCTGTTCGGTGAACTTGCGAACAGCCAATGTTCGAGTCGAACATGAGTTTGACTCGAACTCGAAGCTCATCCCTAGTGATAGGTAGTGAGGAGTAAAATCAAAAATGTACGCCCTTAGAAATCCTGAAGGCAGTGATTGGTTTTCGGGGCTCCCAAAAAGTCCCACACATGTGGTATCCCCATACTCAGGAGAAGCAGCTAAATGTATTTTGGGGTGCAATTCCACATATGCCCATGGCCTGTGTGAGCAATATATCATTTAGTGACAACTTTTTGTATTTTTTTTTGTAATTATTCAATCACTTGGGTCAAAAAAAATGAATATTCAATGGGCTCAACATGCCTCTCAGCAATTTCCTTGGGGTGTCTACTTTCCAAAATGGGGTCATTTGTGGGGGTTTTGTACTGCCCTGCCATTTTAGCACCTCAAGAAATGACATAGGCAGTCATAAATTAAAGGCTGTGTAAATTCCAGAAAATGTACCCTAGTTTGTAGGCGCTATAACTTTTGCGCAAACCAATAAATATACACTTATTGACATTTTTTTTACCAAAGACATGTGGCCGAATACATTTTGGCCTAAATGTATGACTAAAATTGAGTTTATTGGATTTTTTTTAGAACAATAAGTAGAAAATATAATTTTTTTTCAACATTTTCGGTCTTTTTCCATGTATAGCGCAAAAAATGAAAATGGCAGAGGTGATCAAATACCATCAAAAGAAAGCTCTATTTGTGGGAAGAAAAGGACGCAAATTTCGTTTGGGTACAGCATTGCATGACTGCGCAATTAGCAGTTAAAGCGACGCAGTGCCAAATTGTAAAAAGTGCTCTGGTCAGGAAGGAGGTAAATCCTTCCGGGGCTGAAGTGGTTAAATGGAACACCCCCCATTACTCTCACCAGAGTGCAGATGACACTAGGGAACAGTCCTGTCATCTTTCAAGCAATGGGAGGGAGTCATTTCCCAGATTGGTGTTTTAGATTGGGTAACTCATCAAAAGCTAAGGAAGTATGCAGTCACACTAGAATCATGTCCTCAGATAACTCCACAGTTTTTGACACCTCAGATCATGCCCTAAATCACACTATATACCTTCATACATACCCCTGAACCCCATACTGAGATTTCAAAATTACTCTCACAGCTTGCCCTTGCAGGATTCTCTGAAGGTACCACGTCCACCAGTGATGAAACGACGTAGGGAGGAGGAGCTACGTTCTGACATCAGCACTGTAGTCCCGGAAGCATGCAGGCTTTGTGGAAGCCGGCTGGCTTGTTTTCTGACACCTATGTGCATTTTTATCCATTTTTCTGTAAGTTACCACTTGTCTTTTTACCTTGAATAAATGTATAAGGATTTACACTATGTGGAGTTTTTCTATTTTTTTGGTGTAAATACTGCCACAATATTGATTCTTCTGCTGACTACTTCCGCTGACGCTTTGGAGTCCAGTGCTCGCCAGGGAGATCCCGGGCTGGCGTCACAGCCATCTGCCTAGTGTGGTCCCCTGTAATAAGGGACCACCTTTTTCTGGTGAGCGGCAGTACTTTTCAGTGGTGGAGGAGATTCATATACTGCACCTATCACTTCAGTGTGGAACCTCACTATTTATCAATGTGGACTTGCCTTCACTATCGGATTTTCTGATGCTTTATTTTTTAATATGGATTTAATTTTTTCACTTACGGATTGATGTTTTGTTTTCACAATTCATTTATGGACCTTTGCTACTTTGATTTTTTGTTATGTCACATTTTTTTAAAATTTATCTAGTATTTGCACTTGCACATCTGGTGCACAATTTTGATATGTGACGGTAGATTCACCTTAGTTTTATTTGTGGATATTTATCTGTATTACTAATTTGTGTTCTGGGTTGTTTGTCACTCAATATCTCAGTTTTTGCTCATCAATTTGCATTATTCACTGATTAGCGCAACTTTTTGCTCCTTATCTGAGCATGCAACCTGGCAGGCCTCAGGAAAAGAGGGGGGACAAGAGAGCGCCCCCCCCTCCTGAACCGTACCAGGCCACATGCCCTAAACATTGGGAGGGTGCTTTGGGGTAGCCCACCAAAGCACCTTGTCCCCATGTTGATGAGGACAAGGGCCTCATCCCCACAACCCTTTGGCTGCTGGTTGTGGGGGTCTGCGGGCGGGGGGCTTATCGGAAATTGGAAGCCCCCTTTAACAAGGGGACCCCCTGATCCCCGCCCCCCCCCTGTGTGAAATGGCAAAGGGGGTACCCTACCATTTCACAAAAAAACTGTCAAGAATGTTAAAAATGACAATTCCTTTATTTAAAGTCTTCTTTTTTCCATCTTCTATCTTCTTTCTTCTTTCTTCTATCTTCCTTCGGTTTCTTCCTCCATCTTCTTCCGCCGATCCTCTGCTTCTTTCTCCGGTGTTCTCATTCGGCATCTCCCTCCGCGGCATCTTCTTCTCTTCATCTTCTTATCTTCATCTTCTTTTCGGGCCACTCCGCATCCATGATTGGATGGAAGGCTCCCGCTGTGTGACGCTTCTCTCTTCATCTTTTTCTCTTCATCTTCTTGTCTTCCTCTTCTTGTCTTCATCTTCTTTTTGGGCTGCTCCGCATCCATGATGGCATGGAGGGAGGCTCCCGCTGTGTAACGCTTCTCCTCTTCTGACGGTTCTTAAATAACGGGGGGGAGCCACCTGGTGACCCCGTCCCCCTCTGACACACAGGGACTTGACGGGGACTTCCCTGTGGCATTCCCCGTGACGTCAGAGGGGGCGGGGCCACCTGGCCCTCTGACATCACGGGGAATGCCACAGGGAAGTCCCGTCAAGTCCCCGTGTGTAAGAGGGGGCGGGGTCACCGGGTGGCCCCACCCTCCGCTATTTAAGAACAGTCAGAAGACGAGAAGCGTTACACAGCGGGAGCCTCCCTCCATGCCATCATGGATGCGGAGCGGCCCGACAAGAAGATGAAGACAAGAAGATGAAGACAAGAAGATGAAGAGAATAAGATGAAGAGAGAAGCATCACACAGCGGGAGCCTTCCATCCAATCATGGATGCGGAGTGGCCCGAAAAAAGAATATGAAGATAAGAAGATGAAGAGAAGAAGATGCCGCGGAGGGAGATGCCGGACGAGAACACCGGAGAAAGAAGCAGAGGATCGGAGGAAGAAGAAGATGGAGGAAAAAAACGAAGGAAGATAGAAGAAAGAAGATAGAAGATGGAAAAAAGAACACTTTAAATAAAGGAATTGCCAAAAACTGTCTCTTGTCATTTTTAACATTTTTGACAGATTTTTTGTGAAATGATAGGGGTACTTTTTTACCCCCTTACCTTTTCACACAGGGGGGGGCAAGGATCTGGGTGTCCCCTTGTTAAAGGGGGCTTCCAGATTCCGATAAGCCCCCTGCCCACAGACCCCCACAACCACCGGGCAAAGGTTGTGGGGATGAGGCCCTTGTCCTCATCAACATGGGGACAAGGTGTTTTGGGGGGCTGCCCCAAAGCACCCTCCCAATGTTGAGGGCATGTGGCCTGGTACGGTTCAGGAGGGGGGACACTCTCTCATCCCCCCTCTTTTCCTGCGGCCTGCCAGGTTGCGTGCTTGGATAAGGGTCTGGTATGGATTTTTGGGGGACCCCACGCCAATTTTTTTTTTTTTTTGGTGCGGGGTTCCCCTTAAAACTATACCAGACCTGAAGGGTCTGGTATGAATTTTGAGGGGGGCCCCTACGTCGTTTTTTTTTAAAATTTTGGCACAGGGTTCCCCTTAATATCCATACCAGACCTGAAGGGCCTGGTATGGAATTTAGGGGAACCCCACGCCAGTTTTTTTTTTTTTTTTTTTGGTTCGGGGTTCCACTGTGGGGAAATCACATGCAGTTTTTATCAATGTACTTTTATGTGTATTGTCAGACCGGCAATTCATTAATAGCAGCGAGCAGTTTTAAATGACTTTTTTTCCTTTGAAATGTCATTTTGCTGTTAGACTGTTCTAAACACGGGAAACATGTGCCCCTTTACAGGCGTACTATAGACACCCCCAGGTACAAAATTTAAAGGAATATTACAGTTTTATTGTTTGACTTTTAGCATTATTAAAATCACTGCTCCCGAAAAAACAGCCGTTATTAAAACTTTTTTTTGCATTGATACATGTCCCATCGGGCAGGATCCAGGTCCCCAAACACTTTTTATGATAATGCCATGCATATAAGCCTTTAAAATTAGCACTTTTGATTTCTCCCATAGACTTTTAAAGGGTGTTCCGCGGCTTTCGAATTTGCCGTGAACACCTCAAATTGTTCGCTGTTCGGCGAACTGGCGAACAGCCGATGTTCAAGTCGAACATGAGTTTGACTTGAACTCGAAGCTCATCCCTAGTCAGGAATATACTCCAGTTTTTATATCCACAGGTAGCTCAATTCCCTTAACCCCTTCACTTCCAGAGCCATTTTTGTATTATTGGCACACATGTTTAAAAAATAATTTCAGGCATGAAGATTAGTTAAAACCCCCAAACATTCACTGACTTGAGTTGGGATATCTTGGAAGCCATTGTGGTTGACTCAAGTGAATCCAAACCTCTTCTTCCCTTCTTCTTTTACTACCTTATTTACATTTTTCATCTTTCTTTTTTTCTTTTCTGCTCTTCTGTTACTTTTTTCTCTGATGTGTATTGTATGAAATACAAATACAAATACATTCTAATAAGTCTGAATATTTGTAATAGATTTGCTACTTCAATTTTTGGAACATTGCACTATGCCAAAGTAAACATTTATTTAACATTATAAGGCCCACCAAGACTTATAATATTATATCTCTCTGATAGGTGTTGGTCTGCATTTGTTTTTGTTGGTCCTTTCACTACGCATCTGCAATCCTGAGGTATGATGAGAGTAACATGTTCATTGCATTATGGCGGTTTGTTCTGTTATACCTATCTATATGTAGATGGATCTGGTTAACTATCCGGTTACCAGCTATACATAAATCCAACTCTTTAAATTTGTCACCATGACAAGCAAGATTGTATTGTTGAACTAATGCTCTTGCAATTGTCTTCATGTTCCTTTAAAAATCTTTTCAATAAAAATGATTGAAGCAGAAAACACCCAAACATTATATATATTCTGAAAGCAGATATCTTGGAGAATAAATCAGTGGTAGTTGCAATTTTTCATAATTACATAGTTACATAGTAGGTGAAGTTGAAAAAAGACACAAGTCCATCAAGTCCAACCTATGTGTGTGATTATATGTCAGTATTACATTGTATATCCCTGTATGTTGTAGTCATTCAGGTGCTTATCTAATAGTTTTTTGAAACTATTGATGCTCCCACTGAGATCACCACCTCAGCGCTCTTACAGTACAGAACATCCTTGCCGCTCTTACAGTAAAGAACCCTCTATGTAGTTTAAGGTTAAGGTCTTCTACTTTTAGTGAATGGCTGCATGTCTTATTAAATTCCCTTACGCGGAAAAGTTTTATCCCTATTGTGGGGTCACTAGTACAGTATTTGTAAATATAAATCATATCCCCTCTCAAGCGTCTCTTCTCCAGAGAGAACAAGTTCAGTGCTCGTAACCTTTCCTCATAACTAATGTCCTCCAGACCCTTTATTAGTTTTGTTGCCCTTCTCTGAACTCTCTCCAGTTCCAGCACATCCTTCCTGAGGACTGGTGCCCAGAACTGGACAGCATACTCCAGGTGCGGCCGGACCAGAGTCTTGTAGAGTGGGAGAATAATTGTTTTATCTCTGGAGTTGATCCCCTTTTTAATGCATGCCAATATTCTGTTTGCTTTGTTAGCAGCAGCTTGGCATTTCATGCCATTGCTGAGCCTATCATCTACTAGGACCCCCAGGTCGTTTTCCATACTAGATTCCCCCAGAGGTTCTCCCCTCAGTGTAGAGATTGCATTCATATTTTTGCCACCCAAATGCATTATTTTACATTTTTCTACATTAAACCTCATTTGCCATGTTGTTACCCACCCCATTAATTTGTTCAGATCTTTTTGTAAGGTTTCCACACCCTGTGGAGAAGTTATTGCCCTGCTTAGCTTAGTATTGTCAGCAAATACAGAGATTGAACTGTTAACACCATCCTCCAGGTCGTTTATGAACAAAATAAATAGGATTGGTCCCAGCACAGAACCCTGGGGGACCCCACTACCCATCCCTGACCATTCTGAGTACTCCCCATTTATCACCACCCTCTGAACTTGCCCTTGTAGCCAGTTTTCAATCCATGTACTCACCCTATGGTCCATGCCAAAGGACCTTATTTTGTACAGTAAACGTTTATGGGGAACTGTGTCAAATGCTTTTGCAAAATCCAGATACACCATGTCTACGGGCCTTCCTTTATCTAGATGGCAACTCACCTCCTCATAGAAGGTTAATAGATTGGTTTGGCAAGAACGATTCTTCATGAATCCATGCTGATTACGATTACTGCTAAGTATACCATTCTCATTACTAAAATCTTGTATATAGTCCCTTATTATCCCTTCCAAGAGCTTGCATACTATTGCATTAAACTGCTTGCGGGTTTAATGTAATGTCGGGTCCTGGCAATATGGATGAAAATGGGTGAGACAAACACCATGGGTACCCCCCAGTCCATTACCAGGCCCTTTGGGTCTTGTATGGATATTAAGGGGAACCCCGCACCCAAATTAAAATAAGGAAAGGTGTGGGGCCACCAGGCCCTATATACTCTGAACAACAGTATACAGGCGGTGCAAACAAGACAGGGACTGTAGGTTTGTTGTTAAGTAGAATCTGTTTGTCATTTTGAACGGGTACATTTTTAACGTGTTTAGCTCCAGCCAAAAAATCTTTTTTAAGCTTTTTGGAAAACATAGGGAAGGGTTATCACCCCTGTGACATTTGTTTTGCTGTCTGTCCTCCTCTTTAGAAGATTTCACCTCACTTTTTGTCCCAATGACAAATGCTTTTTGAGAATTTGGGTTTTTTTGTGGAACAAGGATTGGAAAGCATCAGTGGAAAGGAGAAATGTTTTTCGCATAATAACTCTTACAGGAGAGAATTTCCCTTCCTAGGGGTAGATTTCATCTCACTTCCTGTTGTCTCCTTCCGTTTGCAAGTAGGAGTCGTTTGTATGTTAGATGTTTGAAAGTAGGGGCCTGCCCTATATACTCAGCAGAAATTTGGGCCTTAGGTGTTGGTGTGGCCACAACACTGTAAGCCTTCACAGGGACCTGCTGTGAAATATTAGATCAAGAATTGTAATTACATGCCCCTGTTGAACAGGGGCAGAAAAACTGGGCCTTTGGTGGTGGTGGTGCTGGTGCCACAACACTGTAAGTCCTCACTCGCTCTTGGTGGGTGCAGAAATGGGCCCTGCTGTGAAATATTAGATCAAGAATTGTAATTACATGCCCCTGTTGAACAGGGGCAGAAAAATTGGGCCTTTGGTGGTGGTGGTGGTGGTGGTGGTGGTGGTGGTGGTGCTGGTGCCACAACACTGCAACCCCTCACAGACACTCTAGTTGGAACGCAGGAACGAGCCCTGCTGCAAAGTATTGCATCAAAAATTGTAATTACACGCCCCTGTTAAACAGGGGCAGAAAAATTGGGCCTTAGGCACTGGTGCTGGTGCCACAACACTGCAACCCCTCACAGACACTCTAGTTGGAACGCAGGAACGAGCCCTGCTGCAAAGTATTGCATCAAAAATTGTAATTACACGCCCCTGTTAAACAGGGGCAGAAAAATTGGGCCTTAGGCACTGGTGCTGGTGCCACAACACTGCAACCCCTCACAGACACTCTAGTTGGAACGCAGGAACGAGCCCTGCTGCAAAGTATTGCATCAAAAATTGTAATTACACGCCCCTGTTAAACAGGGGCTGAAAAATTGGGCCTTAGGCACTGGTGGTGGCGCCCAGAACCAAAAATGTTCTTACAAGCTATCAGCGTGATGATTGAGGAGGAAGAGGATAATTACTCAGAGATAGTCACTCAGCATCAGCATAGGCAGTCTTTGAAGGGATCTGAGATTTCAAAAAAAATTATTCGGTTACATCAGCATCAGGTGCTTGGTAGCTGGTGGTGATCCAAGACTGATTCATTTTTGAGAAGGTCAGTCGATCGACCGAGTCGGTGGACAGACGCACCCTGTGATCGGTTAGCACGCCTCCAGCAGCACTGAATGTGCGTTCCGAAAGAACGCTGGATGCAGGACAGGCCAGTAGCTCAATTGCATACTGTGCAAGCTCTGGCCAGTGATCCATCCTCAAGACCCAGTAACCCAGAGGATTTTCGGTGGGAAAGGTGTCCAAGTCTGATCTTGCCCCTAGATATTCCTGCACCATGTAAAACAGACGCTGGCGATGGTTGCTGGAACCGATCATACCTTGGGGCTGCGGACCAAAAAATTGTCTGAACGCATCGGTCAGACGGCCACCTTCTCCACCGCTCCTTCTTTGACTGACCGAAGCCTCAGCAACACGTTGTCCAGAAACAGGAGTTTGTAACCTCCCAGTCTCTGGGAACGCGTTGCACAGACCTTTCTGCAAGGCCTCCCGAAGATGTTTCATCCTCTGCTCCCTCTGCGATGGCAAGATAAGGTTCGCAACCTTACCCTTGTAATGTGGATCAAGGAGGGCAAAGAATGGGGTTTGAGAGAGAAATCTGGACAGAGACCTCTCCAACTAGGTCCAATCTCTTTCAAAAAAAAAAATTTTTTTTAGGACTATTACGGTACCAAGGGGGATATAAAGAGACTTTGTTAAAAAAGTAAAGAAATTTATTTGAAATCACAATAAAAAGTCCTACAAGGGACACATCATATGCATTGTCATGGTTTAACATACACAAAAAACAGTGATTGTTACAGCATTGTTGACACTTAATTAGTAGAACTAATGCCCACACAGATGCATGAACAGAGGTTGTATAGTATAATACTTGCAGACGTGACCTCTACAGTTTCGCGGTCACAGCCGCTTCTTCAGGAGGCGTCTGATAGTATATAATCTACAAAGATTACCTACTAACAATACTATACCTCCTCGTGTAAACTATGTGGCACACATCTGAATTCCGTGGATCAAGGAGGGTTGCCAGCCAGTATTGGTCCTTCTCCTTGATACCACGAATACGAGGATCCTTACGCAGGCTTTGCAGGATCAGAGAGGCCATGCAGCGTAGGTTTGCTGAGGCATTCGGTCCAGAGTCCTCTCGGTCACTAAGGACGACATGGTCCGCAGCCACCTCCTCCCAGCCACGTACAAGTCCATGTGTTTCTTGGGACTGATCCCTTAAAGACTGCTGCTGATGCTGAGTGCCAGGCTCCACCTCCATACTGACACAATCTTCCTCCTCCTCATCCTCTTCCTGTGTGATCGGCAGGCACGCAGGAACACTGTCTGGATAAAGGGGGCCTTAAAAGCTAAGGAAGTTCTCCTCTTCCTGCCTCTGTTCTGCCTCAAGTGCCCTGTCCATTATTCCACGCAGCGTGTGCTCCAACAGGTGGACAAGGGGGACACTGTCACTGATGCATGCACTGTCACTGCTCACCATCCTCGTGGCCTCCTCAAATGGTGACAGGACAGTGCATGCATCCCTGATCATGGCACACTGGCGTGGGGAAAAAAAAACAAGCTCCCCTGACCCTGTCCTGGTGCCATAGTCGCACAGGTACTCATTGATGGCCCTCTGCTGCGTGTGCAGCCGCTGCAGCATGGCCAACGTTGAGTTCCACCTGGTGGGCATGTCACAGATTAGGCGGTTCTTGGGCAGGTTAAACTCCTTTTTGGAGGTCCGTCAGCTGAGCACTGGCATTATATGACCGGCGGAAATGCATACAGACTTTCCTGGCCTGCCTCAGGACATCCTGTAAGCCCGGGTACCTGCCCAAGAACCGCTGCACCACCAAGTTAAGGACGTGAGCCAAACAGGGCACATGGGTCATTTGTCCCTGTCGGAGGGCAGAGAGGAGGTTGGTGCCATTGTCGCAAACGACCATTCCTGCCTTAAGTTGGCATGGCGTCAACCACCTCTGAACCTGCCCCTGCCAAGAACACCAGCTCAAGCACCGCATGGCATCTTTTGGCCTGCGTACTTGCGTAGCCCCTTGAACGGCCACGGAGCACCGCTGGTTCCGAGGACAAAGCACAGGAAGAGGCCATGGAGGAAGAAGAAGAGGAGGGGGTGGAGGAGAGAGGTGTGTCACAATCATTTATATAAAACAGAGTAAGTGCAGCGCAATAAATACAATTAATATAAAATTATAAAAGTCCCCAAAATTCAATTCAAGCAGATGCGCTGTGACTTTCAATGGCCAGAGGAGATACGATCCTAATGCAGTATATCAATATGCGCTTACCAGAAACTGTGGACCTCTGCAAAGCAGAGGTCAAACTCACGTATATCCCCTTAGGGATGATGATGTCCTGGATGCTGACACTGGAACAGAGCACAACCGGCCACAAATCCTGGTGTCCACAGGCAAGGGCAAGCTTCCAGCTGAGGGAGCCCCAAGAAATTCAGGTATCCGGTGTCATCACAGGTATCTGCTCTGTAATGGATTTGCACAGAGCGCCCCTCCCCCCCCTGAGACCGGAGAGAAGAGCTGCCGTAGATGTGCTCAGTGCACTCAGTGCACATCTGTTCCAGTGTCAGCATCCAGGACATCATCATCCCTGAGGGGATATACGTGAGTTTGACCTCTGCTTTGCAGAGGTCCACAGTTTCTGGTAAGCGCATATTGATATACTGCATTAGGATCGTATCTCCTCTGGCCATTGAAAGTCACAGCGCATCTGCTTGAATTGAATTTTGGGGACTTTTATAATTTTATATTAATTGTATTTATTGCGCTGCACTTACTCTGTTTTATATTACTGTTCAGGCATTTTTGTGATTACCTGTAGTGTTCAGCTTGCAATTGGGTGTGGGATTTAGTTGTTTGCGCTGATTGCAACCATGTATAGATTTTCTGCTTTGTGTCACAATCATTAGCATTTTGAAGGCGTGGTGGCGGAACAACCTCCAACACTACTGCACCTTGTCCTGCATCCTTCCCAGCTGCCAGCAGAGTCACCCAATGCGCCGTGAAACTTAGGTAACGTCCCTGTCCATGCCTGCTGGACCATGAGTCAGCAGTAATATGCACCTTACCGCTGACCGCCCTGTCCAGCGAGGCATGGACATTGCCTTCCACATGCCGGTAGAGAGCCGGAATCGCCTTCCGTGAGAAAAAGTGGCGTTTGGGTACCTGCCACTGAGGAACCGCACATTCCACAAACTCACGGAAGGGGGCAGAGTCTACCAACTGAAAAGGCAGCAGTTGAAGTGCTAGAAATTTTGCCAAGCTAGCATTCAACCGCTGGGCATGTGGATGGCTGGGAGCAAACTTCTTTCGGCGGTGCAGCAGCTGGGGCAGGGAAATTTGCCTGGTACAATCTGACGTCGGTGTACCAAAAGCAGATTGCCCACAAGTACTTGGCTGTGACACACCTAATTCTACACCTTCATTCCTCTCAGTGCAGGTCTCAGAGAGGACTGAAGGTCTAGTGGGGTTGGAAATCTCAGCTGATGAGGAGCAAGGAGAGGTCCTCTTTGTTCTTTGGTGTGGGTCTTTTAGATACGCTTGCCAACGAACTGCATGGCAGGTAAACATATGTCTGGTCAAGCATGTGGTACCCAAGCGGGAGATGTTTTGGCCACGCGAGATACGCTTGAGACATATGTTGCAAATAGCAGCGGTGCGATCTGATGCACTCGTCTCAAAAAAGGATCACACCAAAGAACTTTTTGAATAACGCTCAGAGACTGCAGCGCCCTGCACATGTGGAGCTTTGGGGTGTGATGCAGTCAATGTGCTGCCCCTGGAGGGCATCCTGCCTCGTTGGTGATGTGCCGCCTCCTCCTCCTCCTCTCTCCTATCAGGCACCCACGTTGAGTCAGTGACCTCATCATCCCCTCCCTCCTCATCACTGGAGAAAACCTGGCAGTATGCTGCAGCAGGGGGAGCATGACTGCCAGATTGCTGTCCTTCTTGGGCACCCCTCTGTCCGTGCTCATGTTACTGCCTTCATCGAGCTCAGTATCATCATCAGAGCCTTCCAAACGCTGGGCATCCTCCTGGAGCATGTACCCAACACTGTGGTCAAACAGTTCGAGGGACTCCTCAGGAGGACATGGTGGGGCTAGGGAAGGAGTCACTGATGACATTGAGCCGAGGGAAGAGGCCGCTGCATTGCCAGACAAAGTATCCTGGGCATGGGTGAGAGAGGATGAGGAGGATGAGGACGGCTTGGTCATCCACTCGACCAAGTCTTCCGCATGTTGCGGCTCAACGCGGCCAGCTGCCGAAAAAAAGGCCAAGCGTGTCCCACGGCCACGTGCTGATGAGGATGCACCGTCTCCACGACCAGCACTAGACACGGAGCCTGCTTGCCCTCTCTTATTGGCTTGTGACTGTCTGCCTCTCCTTCTTGGCCTTCCAGACATACTAATGGCCTGTAGCTGCACTAAGCTGGGATATATATATATATATATATATATATATATATATATGTGTACTGATACTGCAGCTAGCAAAATCAACTGCCTGCCTGTAGTATGAGAACACCACCAACCTTCTACAGGTAGCTTTAGCTGAACACTGTGCAGAGCTCGCAAAAAACTAACTTGTAGCTTTTTTAGCTGCCTGCGGTAGTGATAGGATCAGGAAAACACCACCAACCTTCTACAGGTAGCTTTAGGTGAACACTGTGCAGAGCTCGCAAAAAAATAACTTGTAGGTTTAGCTGAACACTTTGAGGTGGACGCACCACACTAACTTGTAGTTTTAGCTGAACACCGTGAGCAGGACGCACAGCACTAACTTGTAGTTTTAGCTCAACACTGTGAGCAGGACGCACTGCACTAACTTGTAGCTTTAGATGAACACTGTGCAGAGGTTTCACTACACCAACTTGTAGGTTTAGCTGAACACTGTGAGCAGGACGCACAGCACTAACTTGTATTTTTAGCTGAACACTGTGAGCAGGACGCACAGCACTAACTTGTAGTTTTAGCTCAACACTGTGAGCAGGACGCACTGCACTAACTTGTAGCTTTAGATGAACACTGTGCAGAGGTCTCACTACACCAACTTGTAGGTTTAGCTGAACACTGTGAGCAGGACGCACAGCACTAACTTGTAGTTTTAGCTGAACACTGTGAGCAGGATGCACAGCACTAACTTATAGTTTTAGCTGAACACTGTGAGCAGGACGCACAGCACTAACTTGTAGTTTTAGCTGAACACTGTGAGCAGGACGCACTGCACTATCTTGTAGCTTTAGATGAACACTGTGCAGAGGTCTCACTACACCAACTTGTAGGTTTAGCTGAACACTGTGAGCAGGACGCACTGCACTAACTGTAAATAGTCTAGTTGCCTGACTGTGGTACTAATAGGATCAAAAGAACACCAGCAATTTTATTCAGGTAGCTGTAAATACTGTAACAAGACAAGCCTGCCTGTCAGTAAGAAGATAACAGGAACGTATCTAGCTGAACACTGTGAGCAGGATGCACTGCACTAACTTGTAGCTTTAGATGAACACTGTGCAGAGGTCTCACTACACCAAATTGTAGGTTTAGCTGAACACTGTGAGCAGGACGCACTGCACTAACTGTAAATAGTCTAGCTGCCTGACTGTGGTACTAATAGGATCAAAAGAACACCAGTAATTTTCTTCAGGTAGCTGTATATACTGTAACAAAACAAGCCTGCCTGTCAGTAGGAAGATAACAGGAACGGATCTAGCTGAACACTGTGAGCAGGACGCACTGCATTAACTGTAAATAGTCTAGCTGCCTGACTGTGGTACTAATAGGATCAAAAGAACACCAGTAATTTTCTTCAGGTAGCTGTATATACTGTAACAAGACAAGCCTGCCTGTCAGTAAGAAGATAACAGGAATGGATCTAGCTGAACACTGTGAGCAGGACGCACTGCACTAACTGTAAATAGTCTAGCTGCCTGACTGTGGTACTAATAGGATCAAAAGAACACCAGTAATTTTCTTCAGGTAGCTGTATATACTGTAACAAGACAAGCCTGCCTGTCAGTAGGAAGATAACAGGAACGGATCTAGCTGAACACTTTGAGCAGGACGCACTGCACTAACTGTAAATAGTCTAGCTGCCTGACTGTGGTGCTAATAGGATCAAAAGAACACCAGCAATTTTCTTCAGGTAGCTGTAAATACTGTAACAAGACAAGCCTGCCTGTCAGTAGGAAGATAACAGGAACGGATCTAGCTAAACTGAATACAGTGTATATATATATATATGCAACACCTGGGATGCATATATATATACACAATACACTGTAAGTGCAGCTAAACTGACTGACTGTTCTGCCTAATCTATATAACTCAAATCAAATGTCACTGTCTGTCTCTCTCTCTCTCTCAATGAACACCGGAACACACACTACACAGGGCCGCCGTGAAGGCGGCCTTATATAGTGTGGGGCGTGTACTAAATCCCCTGAGCCATAATTGGCCAAAGCCTCCTTGGCTTTGGCCAATTACGGCTCTCTGTTCAGACGGCGCTGTGATTGGCCAAGCATGCGGGTCATAGTGCATGCTTGGCCAATCATCAGCCAGCAATGCACTGCCATGCCGCAGTGAATTATGGGCCGTGACGCGCCAAACGAATTTGGCGCGAACGGCCCATATTGTTCGCAATTCGGCGAACGACCGAACAGCCGATGTTCGAGTCGAACATGGGTTTGACTCAAACACGAAGCTCATCCCTACTATTGATGTAGGCTAACTGGTCTTTAATTCCCAGGGATGCATTTTTACCCTTTTTTAAAAATTGGTGCTACATTGGCTTTTCTCCAATCAGCTGGTACCATTCCAGTCAGTAGACTGTCAGTAAAAATTAGGAACAATGGGGGGCGTGGCCGGCGCATGGACAAGATGGACGTGTGAGTAACGAGCTCCACACACAGGACCACTCACACTGCGTCTGCCTGCTTTCCAGTGGTGAAATCCCGCATACCAGAGCCGCGACCGCTTACCCGTTGCCACCGCGGATCATGGCACAAAAAAGAAAAGAGAGCCGGCTCCCGCGAAAACTTACGGAGTTCTCGTACCAACCGGCAGTGAGGAGTGGGCAAAATGGCGCCGCGGGAGGAACGTCCAGAGCAGATCTGACAGTGTCTACCTCTTCTCCTCAGCCTGAGCAGTTGGAACACTCTCCCTTCAACCCTGAAGCGCTCCCACACAGCAGAAAAGCACCACAGCTGTCCCCATCACGTTCTCCTGCTTCCAGCAGCCCAGCTAAAGCCCGTATGAGACTGGATCCCTCTGCTGAGCATAGTGAGGTAAGCCATACTCCTCACATGCCTGTCACATTGCTGCAACAAAATCTGCCAAATGACTCAATTACTGCTTTCCCCACTATGGGGCAACCAGTAATAGATACCACCTTGAAGGACATATGAATAAAGGGACAGGGGATTATAGCGGTGCTAGGAAAGAGAGTTGTGACAATAAGAAAAAAGTATAAAATTACAAATATTTTATTAACAATAATAAATACATAAAAAAAGCAATAGAGTAGTTAGTATTATTGTTAATAAAATATTTGTAATTTTATACTTTTTTTCTTATTGTCACATCTCTCTTTCCTAGCACCGCTATAATCTCTTGTCCCTTTATTCATTAGTCATTATTATTTTGGGATGAGGTGCTGTATCCAACATAACCACCTAGCCACATCTGCATACCTTGAAGAACATGTTGGTGTCCCTAAGGAGCTCCCTTCAAACTGACATGCTGTATATAATGCAAAACATAGGCCACAGTTTAACTCTAATGGAGGATAGAATCATTCACATTGAAACCAATGTCAGTGGCATTACTTCCACAGTAAATGACATCATTGATACACAGGAGTCCCACATGCAAGAAACCAAGTGGATAAAAGATAAGTTGGCGGACATTGAGGATAGATCTCGTCGAAATAATATTAAAATTCGCGGGATATCGGATTTGGTACAACCATCTGATCTACCCTCATATGCGCGCGGCCTGATTAAATCTGATTAAATCTCTCATGCCTGAATTGAAAAACATGGAGCTGGTCATTGACCGCATACACAGGCTCCCCAAACCATCCTTCTTACCCAAAAGAAAACAGATAATAAAAGAACCAATATACTCTGCGATCAAGTATTATTAGGACAGACTAAGGGCACAATTAACCACGTCTGTGTAAGTTAGGAACAATTGCTAACACTGACCGTGAGTGGGTGTGTTCCTCTGAATTCAAGTGGCATATGACAAAAAACAGAAGAGAAAAGTGAATTCTTCAATGAGGAACGCGCAATGATCAATATTGTAAATATAAATGCTAATTTATTGAAAAAATCACAATAAACACCAATCCAAAAATATACTGTAAAAACAGGTACCATCACCAATTAAAAAGGACGACATTGTCATGGACAGACGCAGATGGCCACCTCTCACAGCCAAACTCTCACACCAAGCAATTGAACTTCATTCAGAAATTTGTGCATGAATGGTTACAACAATGAATTAGATGCACTAATATGCTGAAAGTCCTTGATAATCAGGAAAGGGCAGCAGATTGAGGCAGATGAATATTGCTTGGGTGATGGGGGAATATGAGGACCGACCTGGTTATCAAGGTAATAGACTCCTGAGATCAGGAGACCCAAAGCGGGGAAGGAGGGGAGGTGGGGGAGGGGGGGGGCTGTGATGGGGAGACCACCGACAGAGGGACCCAGGGCTGTTTCAACAGCAGCTATGGTGAATATACACGCCTGTGTATTGAGTGTCTCTCTGGGCCAGTGGTGGCTCACAATGTTGGAGGCCAAATGCACATGACTTTGAGCTGAGCTGGGTGACTGTCTCTGTTAGCTGGATGCAGTGTGGTGGACACAAGGTGCTAATAATGATAACTGTCCCAGAACTGGGATGTGTACAGGTTGGATCTCACCCAGTGTCGACTGCAGACCTCTCCAGGAACAGGAGTTGTAGCTGTCACCGTCTCCAGCAGGTGGATTTGCAAGATTGCAGATTGCTTTATCTTCCACAGGGTCATTCAATGTGCACGTCCGTTGGCGGTCCCATGGAGGTAAAGATGGTGGTAAACCTGGAAGGGTACCGCGCCGGGGCCGAGTTTCCTGGCGACCACGTTCCTCCCCTCGTTCCGTATTCACGGATATGTACGGGCGGCCGCTGTGGTTCAGGCCGGTAGTTACAGGGCTAGTGGGTGGGTCTGCGAGACTGCCGGGACGCTATGGGCAGCGTGATGGCGTCATGCTGACGCATTTCATCCGTGACTCGGATTTCATCAGAGCATATAAATGCATAAATGCAATAAATGCAATAAATGCATTTCTAAGCAGTGATAGATTAATGAAAGACAGTCTGCTACTGATTCCTCCTAATGCCTAAAATCTCTTCTAAACCCATTCCCCTGTAAAAAAAACAATAGAGTATTCACTGTAAAATAGTTTATCTGCTGAAGAGCCTTTGTCTTTGGCTGAATTATAGGGTGGATACTCATGAAGGTCTTAAGATTTCTATAAACATTAGATAGCGGATGGAAGATTTGAATTCTAAATGATAATTTTTCAGAATAATTGGCATATAGATGCAAAGCATTGTATTCACAGAACTTTTTAAGGTTTTACCATTTGGAAATTATTGCAATCACCTGGGAAAACCCAACTTCTTCCCCTAAAAGTGGTCATCAAGGTGGTATCTGAACATATATCAATATGTATTGTGATCCAATCAAGGAGGTACAAAACACTTTGCTCATAATCATCACATATAAATGTGATTATCTGATCAAAAGTTTTCATCAATTATCTGTAAATTATGAAAAAAATATATATTTGTCTCTCCCTGTCCTTTGTATTACAGATGAAGGAACAACCATCCTACCCTGCCTTGTTCAGTAATCCTTTCATGTTCTATTATTATTATACAGGATTTATATAGTGCTAACAGTTTGCGCAACACTTTACAACAGCAGGACAGACAGTACAATTACAATACAGTACAATACAATACAGGAGGAATCAGAGGGCCCTGAGAGTTTACAATCTAGGAGGGAGGGTCAAGTGATACGAAAGGGTAATAACTGTGGGGATGAGCTGATGAAGAAATAAAAGAACATTTGTTAGGTGGAGGCACGGTAGGCTTCTCCAAAGAGGAAAGTTTTCATGGATTGCCTAAAAGTAGATAGATTTGGAGAAAGTCTGACAGATTGGGGTTCGGGAGAAGTCCTGGAGGTGAATATGGGATGAAGTGATGAGGGAGCTAGAGAGCAGGAGGTCTTGGGAGGAACAAAGAGGACGATTAGGTTGGAATTTCGAGACTAGGCTAGTGATGTAGCTGGGTGCAGAGTTATAGATAGCTTTGTAACTTATTGTTAGTATTTTGAAATTATTTTGTTGCGTGAGTGGCAGCCAATGGAGGGATTTGCAGATAGGGGTAGCAGACGCTAAGCGGTTTGTAAGGTGGATGGGTCTGGCAGCAGTATTCATGATGGACTGAAGTGGGGATAGCCTATTTAGAGGTAAGCCAGTGTGGAGGGAGTTGCAGTAGACAAGGCGAGAGATAGCCAGAGAGCAAATCAGGAGTTTTGTAGTTTCATTGGTTAGGAAGGGGCATAGTTTGGAGATGTTGTGGAGTCCAGGATAACAGCTAGCACCCTGGTATGTGGGGATGGGTGGATGGTTGTACCATTACTTTTGACAGAGAAGTCAGGGGAAGAGTCACATGTGGGAGGAAATATTATGAGCTTGGTTTGTTTAGATACAGAGATGTAAAGAGTTAATAAATGACTATGATTGGTTGAATTTATGTTAGAAGGAAATATGTACCGTATTTATCGGCGTATAACACGCACCGGCGTATAACATGCACCCCAATTTAGGAGGGAATTTTAAGGAAAAAAAAACTTTTAGGAGGGAAGTTGAAGGAAAAAAAACTTACATTTAAATGCCCATCATTGCAGCCTTCTCAGTGCAGCCTTGCCCCAGTGCAGCCATGTCAGTGCAGCCTTGTCAGTGCAGCCTTGTCAGTGCAGCCATGTCAGTGCAGCCATGTCAGTGCAGCCTTGTCAGGGCAGCCTTCCCCAGTGCAGCCTTGTCAGTGCAGCCTTGTCAGTGCAGCCTTGTCAGTGCAGCCTTCCCCAGTGCAGCCTTGTCAGTGCAGCCTTGTCAGTGCAGCCTTGTCAGTGCAGCCTTCCCCAGTGCAGCCTTGTCAGTGCAGCCTTCCCCAGTGCAGCCTTCCCCAGTGCAGCCTTTCCACAGTGCAGCCTTGCCCCAGTGCAGCCTTCGATCCTGTGATCCCGGACCCCTGCCATCCTGGGCTTCAAAATCGCCGATCGCAATTTTAAAATGGCGCCGCCAGCGCCGAAATACACAGAGCCGGTCCTCAGCTCTTCTCGGCGGCTCTCGTTCACTTTCGGCTCCACTCGTAGTCCCGCCCGGGATGGGCGTGACTATGAGCGGAGCTATCCGAACCTAGCCGAGTACACTTGGCTAGGTTCGGGCGGCACTCGAGTGAAGCCGAAAGTGGCCGAGAAGAGCCGAGGACTGGCTCTGTGTATTTCGGCACCGGCGGCGCCATTTTCAAATTGCGGTCGGCGATTTTGAAGATCTGGCAGCTCCAGATCGCAGGGGATTGGCGTATAACACGTACCCGCGATTTTCCCCTGAGGGGAAAAAAGTGCGTGTTATACGCCGATAAATACGGTAATTTGAACATGTACCCCTTATTGGTGGAAGATGGTTGGTGATTTCATTTATACCTAACACCCTGTCTGAGTCATAATAAATGGGAACAGTGTATGAAGCACCGTGTTGTGTCAATTGTTTATATACGCAGTCCCCTATGCATAGAGATATTTGGGTAAGAAAGCAACAGAATTGGCCAATGATAAGGTAATTATAATTTTATAATAAGATAATAGTCAGGACTAGTGGTTAAAGGTGAAGGTGCACCTTTCAGTGGTATCAGAAGTTTTTTCTTGAGTATTTTTGTTGGGGGGGTGCAGGCCGCTTTGGTGATAGAATTGGTTAATTCCTAAGCTTCAACTGGCTTGCCCACCCTAATAGCACAAACGCCTCAGATCAGGTGTTTTGGAAATACTTAAAGTGTATACACATAATTAGTTATTTACTGGTAGCATTGTAGAAACTTGTGATTGCTGGTTGGTAGAGATTACATGCATACTGTTTATTGTAGCAGCCTGGGGTTTCTATGATGTTTTGCCAAGGTTGGCTTTAAGCGTTCTGGGAACTCTGTTTAAAAAATTGTACACGCCCATTGTTAGCTTTTGAAGCTTGTGGAAAGGTGAGACGCTCAAGCAGGTAGATCTTTAGTCAGAAATAGAGACAAAGTAAATTAGGAATCTCCCTTGCTCACACCTAAATATCGTGAGAGTGGTAAGTATTTTTGTATGTATGTTAATATAATATGCTAAGTTTTATTTAAAGGATGAAAGAAGGTACAATGAAAACCTCAAATGTGGGTAGGTCATCACTTAAGGTGTTAAATAAAACTGAGAAAATTAAGGATGTTGCTGTAGTGCATATGGGAAAAAGGGGTTTTGGCTATCTGATGTAAACTTAAAGCTTTAACTACTATACAAAAAATTATAACCAGAGTTACACGGAGAATTTAAAGGGATATGTTAATGGTTAAACAAGTGCAAGCTTCTTTGCTTAACCACTTGACGACTGCCTCACGCCGATGTACGTCGGCAAGGTGGCACGGACAGGCAAAATCACGTACATGTACGTGATTTGCCTTCCGCGGGTGGGGGGTCCGATCGGACACCCCCCGGTGCCCGAGGCGGTCGTCTTTTGTCCAGTGGCGATCAGAGGTGAGGGGGAGACCATCCGTTCGTGGCCCCCCCTCGCGATCGCCGCTGGCCAATCGAATCATTCCTTTGCTGCTGTATGCTAAACAGCAGCAAAGGAAATGATGTCATCTCTCCTCGGCTCGGTAATTTCCGTTCCGGCCCGAGGAGAGACGACATGTGAGTGAGTGCACAACACTACACACACACAGTAGAACATGCCAGGCACACAAAACACCCCGATCCCCCCCCCCCCTCCCTGTCACAAACTGACACCAGCAGTTTTTTTTTTTTTTTCTGATTACTGCATAGTGTCAGTTTGTGACAGTTACAGTGTTAGGACAGTTAGTATTACCCCCCTTTAGGTCTAGGGTACCCCCCTAACCCCCCCTAATAAAGTTTTAACCCCTTGATCACCCCCGTCACCAGTGTCGCTAAGCGATCATTTTTCTGATCGCTGTATTAGTGTCGCTGGTGACACTAGTTAGGGACGTAAATATTTAGGTTCGCCGTCAGCGTTTTATAGCGTCAGGGACCCCCATATACTACCGAATAAATGTTTTAACCCCTTGATGGCTCCCTAGTTAACCCTTTCACCACTGATCACCGTATAACCATTACGGGTGACGCTGGTTAGTTCGTTTATTTTTTATTTTTGTTTTCAAAAGATTTTATTAAAGAAAAGAAAAGAGTTCACATACATTGAAAGAGGATATTCAATTCTTTCAGGGTACAATATATTTTAAAAGGATAAAAGTACAGAGTAGTCTATCACATTAAGAACCATATAGTAACACCATCTTCTCCTGAACTGCCCTGAGTGTAACAAAGGAGAAGTTATACCCGAAGAGTTGGGTGTGTAGTAATTATAAAATGAAGAAGAAAGAAGAACAAACAAAAAAAAAAAAAAAGGGGAAAAATCATACTAGAAACAATAATTTGGTCAGGAGTGTTCAGTCTTGAAGTCTTAGTAAGAACCATGGATTCCATTTGGCATTGTATGCAGGAATAGAGTCATGTAGTGTATGAAAAATTTGCTCAGATATCATCATACCATCAATTCGCGCAATAATTTGCGCGAATGGAACAGCAGCGGATTTCCAGTGAAGAGCTGTGCACCAGACCATAGCTATACATATTGTGTGAATTAACCTCAGGAGAGGTTTTGGAATTTCAGGAATATCTTGGAAAAAGAGGCAATGGAGGTGAGTGAGACTGATGGGGTGACCCGCCAGTCTATCTACAAGTTTAAAGACCTCTCTCCAAGTAGGTTGAAGTTTTTCACACTCCCAAAAAATGTGCATGTATGAACCCAAAATCGTGCACCCCCTGAAACATTTAGGGGAAGTTTGTGGGTATATTTTGTGAATACGGGATGGGGTATAGTACCATCTTGTCATGAGTTTTATAGCTGTCTCCCTAACGGCAAGGGATTTGGTACATTTGCATATATTTAACCAACCTCTTTCCCAATCCAAAGCGTTCTGTTCTAGGTTTAGTTCTTGGTCCCATTGAGACCTATATTTCAGGGATGGGACATCTACAGCTGACTCCAAAAGTTTATAGATCAGTGAGATGAGACCCCGCTGTCGGGGGGCCTCATGGCATAGATCCTCATATAGGGTCGTGTCAGTCTCTGAAGGGTTGGGGTAGTGTTGTTGAAAAAAGTGACGTATTTGAAGGAAGCGGAAAAACTCCCTGTCTGGAATATTAAATCTGTTTTTTAATGACGAGAATGTGGTGAATTTGGAGTTTACCTGGAAATCCCTCAGAGTGATTAAGTTATGTTGTGTCCATTCTTGGAAAGACTCTGGGTGATAGTAAGCTGAGGGGAATCTAGGGTCACCGAGAAAGGAGGCTCCCTGAGGGGACTGAGTAGAGAGGTTGAACCTATATTTGTAGGAGTTCCAAAGTTTTAACCCCAGAGACACAACCATATTTTTGGAGGAGATATCTGGAAGGGAGGGGATAGAGGACCACATTATCCCAGGGAGAAATAGGGGAGAAATAGATTCTTGTTCGAATTTGACCCACGGGACCTTAGAATTTTGGATATTCCATTGGGCTTGTTGAGCATATCTGCTGGCCAGGTAATAAAGCCAGATTTGGGGGACCCCCAATCCCCCGCTTCTAGCAGATCGGTAAAGGGTTTCCCTAGCAAATCTGGAGGGTTTGTCCTGCCAAATAAATTTATTAAGTTGTGCCTGAAGGTTCAGCAGATATGATTTGGAAATTCTAATTGGGAGGGATCTAAAGAGATAGAGTAACCTGGGGAGGATCACCATTTTGAGGGCTGTTATTCTACCCATAAAGGAGATGTGAAGTTGGGACCACATTTTCAGAGTCCTTTTCAGTTTGGAGATCATAGGAGGGTAGTTAAATTCAAAAAGTTTGCTGAACTCTCCCGTCAAACAGATGCCCAGATAGGATAGGTGGGCATCTGCCCACGTAAAATGAAAGGAGTTTTTAAGGTGTTGGAGTTCCGTTGGAGAAAATCCCACCGGTAGGGCTACCGATTTTGTAACATTGATCTTAAGACCAGAGACTCCAGCAAAATTCGATAGGGTCTGAAGGAGATTGGGGAGGGAGATGAGGGGGTTGGTCAAGAACATGAGGACTTCGTCTGCGTACATGCAAAATTTGTATGTAGAGGCACCTTTTGAATATCCTGAAATATCTTGGTTGGTGAGTATGGCAATAGCTAGGGGTTCTAGGGCCAGGGCAAAAATCAGGAGGGAAAGTGGACACCCCTGCCTAGTGCCCCGACCAACTGAAAAAAACTCAGAGCAACAGCCCGGAATCTTAATGCGAGTTTTGGGATTGAAATAAAGGGCATGGAACCCGTGCAAAAATTCATTGCAGAAGCCCATACGCTGCAGAAGGACGGAGAGGTAGTTCCAGGAGACGCTATCAAACGCCTTATGTATGTCAAGGCTGAGCATGAAGAGTCTCCTGGAGGTCTGATTTGCATCTTGAATTATGTTGGAAGCTAACCTGATGTTATCAGTTATAAATCTATGGGGAATAAATCCTGATTGGAAGGGGGAGATAAGGGAGGAAATAATGGAGGCCAACCTATCCGCTAGAATTCTACTAAAAATCTTTAAGTCATTATTCATGACTGAAATTGGTCTATAATTTTGGGGAAGTAGGTGATTTTTATTGGGTTTGGGGATCAAGGACATGTTTGCTAATAGCATCTCATCTGGGAAGTTACCCCCCTGTAGGACCCAGTTAAATAACTGTACTAAGTTGGGGGCTAGAAGAGTGGCAAATTTTTTATAGTATATGGCTGAAAAGCCATCTGGGCCTGAGGCAGAGCCCACCTTAAGGGATTTGATTACATTAAGCACTTCTGAAGTAGTAATGGGGGAGTTAAGTTTCTCTGTTTGTGAAGGGGAGAGGGAAGGTAAAGGGACATTTTGAAACCAAGTATTTTCAGTACTAGTGGGGGGGGGGTTTGAACTGGCGCTAAAAGGGAGGAGTAGAAGCGTTCGAAAATGTGAAGCACTTCTTTAGGATGAGAGGTGGAAAGACCCGCTGTGGAGGTCAATTTGTATACATGTGTGGGGCGTGAGGCTTGGTTGAGTTTCCTAGCGAAAAGGGTTGTAGTGGAATTATTATGCAGCAGAAATTTGGCTTTGGACCATCTAAGGTCTTTCTCAGTCTTGGAGGATAGGAGAGAGTTTAACTCTAGACTCTTTTGGTCTATAGTTTTCCTGGTAGATTCCAAGCCTAACAGAGCGGTGTTTTTATATAAACGGTCCAATTCTGTCGTGAGGTCAAGGATTTTTTGTCTGTGCATCTTATTATGGGAAGAGGCAATACTGATAAGCTTTCCCCTTATAACTGCCTTGTGGGCAGACCATATTATAGCAGGTGGGGTTTCTGGGAGATCATTAAATGAAAAGTACTCCTCAATGGACTTAGCTGTCTCAGATTCAGCCACTAAATCCGAGAGCAAAGCTTCGTTCAGTCTCCAGGTGTGTGGGGTGGGAGCGAGGCCTATGAATTGTGTGGTGAAAGAAGTGATATGATGATCCGACCAGACACAAGGTCGGATCGTAGCATTCGATGAGTTGGCTAAAATAATGGGGGTGGTGTAAATATAATCCAACCTAGCATAGCTGTTATGTGGATGTGAGTAAAAGGTGTATCCCTTTAGTCCCATATTATGCGTTCTCCAGGTATCTATTAGCTGGTGGTCCACCAGACCTTGTGAAAGAGACTTCGGGAAGGCTTTAGAAGAGATCGTGGAGGAGGATCTGTCCAGTGTTGGGTTAGCAACTAAGTTGAAGTCACCCCCTATTATCATATGAGGTGAGTTCAAAGAAACCAATTTGCCAAAGAAGGATTTGAAAAAGGATGCAGGTGCGTCATTAGGGGCGTAAACACTAGCTATGGTTATTTCTTTGTTGTGGATCAACCCTTTGATAATGACGAACCTGCTATCCTTGTCTTTATGACAATGCTTAACCTCCATCGGTAAGGAGGTATGTAGTAGTATGGCGGCACCCCTGCTTTTGGTTGCATGTAGTGAATAAAATGCTTGGGGAAAATTCCTGTGAAGGAATTTTGGGTGTGAGGTGTGGGAGAAATGAGTCTCCTGGATTAGGAGAATCTTAGCGCCAAGATGATTATATTGATCGAAGGCTTTGCGCCTTTTGACCGGGGAGTTGAATCCCTTCACATTATGGGAGATACATGTGATAACCATGATATATCATAGTCAAACTATCACAGCTGAAAGAGTTTATAGTAAAGCCTACACGGAGGGTAAGCTGAGCTTGTAAGTTAATGTGTAAGAAGTCAAGCAGGAGTACCGCCATTACAATATTAAATAAAATGCAAATATAGCATCTAAAGACGTGAATCTTAAATGCATAAGGATACTTAGCAATATTTATAAAGAGACTGAACATTAGGTATCGAATTGACTGACCAAAGAAACGAAAAAGGAGAAATTTTTGATAAAAAAAGAAAAATATAAAGGAAAAAAGGCCCAGATTCGGGCTACTAGAAGAAGACATAAAGTCAAACTTTTAAACCGGATCAGTGAAGGTTGTAAAAAAAAAACCTTTCTAGCTGATAAAAAAACAAACAGTTCACAAGCGAGACAACTAGGTCTCGTACCCAGCTGGACTGCAACGCCTCTAAGTGAGGCTGCAGAGTGTGTAGTCAACGGGGCTTACCGTGCCCCAAGGCAAAAAAAGGAAAAAAAAAGAGTTACTTTGCTGGGTGGGGAGAACATATCGCGGCACCGAGGGACGGCCACCATCCTAGGGAAAGTACTTGTGGTGCTGAGCAACTGACGGGAACTTCTAGCGTAGTTGTTCTGCGAGGCCCTCTCCGGCTTCATAACGAATCCTCCTTCTGTCTCTCCTGGGCGGAGGGGTTTGCCAGATGGGAGCTGGACGGGGTGTTGATGGAAGGCGACGTAGCGCAGAGGCATCCAAGAGGCCGAGCTTCACCAGAACTTCTTGGCCCTCACGAAGAGAGGAAGCAGCAAACGTGGTACCATTATGGGGGACCAGCAGTTTGAAAGGGAATCCCCATCTGTATCGAATGTGTGCAGACTGTAGTGCTGTGGTGATCTCCTTCAGGCCTCTGCGTCTGTCCAGAGTTGCTGGGGAAATATCTGGGTAAATCTGGATAGTATGATTATCCAAAGTAATGCGTTGATTGTTACGAGCAGCCCTCAGGATTTCTTCTTTGGTGAGGAAGTCCTTCATACAGAGGATCACATCTCTGGGGGGCTTGTCATCAGGTGGTTTAGGGCGGAGAGCCCTATGGATGCGATCACACTTGAAGGCCGCAGATTCGTGGTCAGGGAGAAGTGACTTGAATAAACGGATCACAGTTGGGATTAGTTCTGTCTCAGATTCAGGGATGCCTCTGAGTCTCAGGTTATTACGTCTATTCCTATTGTCGAGATCTTCGACTTGGGCTTGTATTGTATTGAGGGCCAGAGATAGAGATTCGTGGTCACGACTAAGGTCATTATAAGCCAGGGCTAGCTCATCGTGTTTAGTTTCGAGGAGTTCAGTACGTGAGCCCAGGGCTGCTATCTCTTGTGACAGAGTATGGGAGGTTTTATGCAGCTCCGTTTGGAATTTGGTTGCCAATTTTGTGTACATGGCTTCCAGACTACTGTCCAGGTCCGCCTTAGAAAGGGTGGGGTGGTACTCACTTGAGCTGTGTTTGTTAGGAGAGAGGTCCGGCTGCGGCGGAGTGGATGGAGCCGGAGAGTTCCCTCTTCCCGCGGCGCCATCTTGGGCCATGCTGTAGCGTTCCCGCGTGCGGAGGAGATAGTGGGTTAAAGTATTCTGAGAGGAGCCCCGAGATTTCCTCCGCTTCGACGGCATGCACCAAGCATATGTGGCTTGAGGGGTGCAAAAAATAATGAGGTTCGAGCTGTTTATGGCCCTCAGGAAGCCTATAGTGTCCCGGGTGTAGCGGAGCTACTGTATCAGGCGTCCATCTCCTTCTGCGCCGCGCATGCGCCCCCCGTTTATTTTTTATAGTGTCAGGGCACCCGCCGTTTATTACCGAATAAAGGTTTAGCCCCCTGATCGCCCGGCGTTGATATGCGTCGCCCCAGGCAGCGTCAGATTAGCGCCAGTAGCGCTAACACCCACGCACGCAGCATACGCCTCCCTTAGTGGTATTGTATCTGATCGGATCAATATCTGATCCGATCAGATCTATACTAGCGTCCCCAGCAGTTTAGGGTTCCCAAAAACGCAGTGTTAGCGGGATCAGCCCAGATACCCGCTAGCACCTGCGTTTTGCCCCTCCGCCCAGCCCACCCAAGTGCAGTATCGATCGATCACTGTCACTTACAAAACACTAAACGCATAACTGCAACGTTCGCAGAGTCAGGCCTGATCCCTGCGATCGCTAACATTTTTTTTGGTAGTATTTTGGTGAACTGGCAAGCACCAGCCCCAGGCAGCGTCAGGTTAGCTCCAGTAGCACTAACACCTACGCACGCAGCATACGCCTCCCTTAGTGGTATAGTATCTGTACGGATCAATATCTGATCCGATCAGATCTATACTAGCGTCCCCAGCAGTTTAGGGTTCCCAAAAACGCAGTGTTAGCAGAATCAGCCCAGATACCTGCTAGCACCTGCGTTTTGCCCCTCCGCCCGGCCCAGCCCAGCCCACCCAAGTGCAGTATCGATCGATCACTGACACTTACAAAACACTAAATGCATAACTGCAGCGTTCGCAGAGTCAGGCCTGATCCCTGCGATCGCTAACAGTTTTTTTGGTAGTATTTTGGTGAACTGGCAAGCACCAGCCCCAAGCAGCGTCAGGTTATCGCCAGTAGCACTAACACCCACGCACGCAGCATACACCTCCCTTAGTGGTATAGTATCTGAACGGATCAATATCTGATCTGATCAGATCTATACTAGCGTCCCCAGCAGTTTAGGGTTCCCAAAAACGCAGTGTTAGTGGGATCAGCACAGATACCTGCTAGCACCTGCGTTTTGCCCCTCCGCCCAGCCCACCCAAGTGCAGTATCGATCGATCACTGTCACTTACTAAAACACTAAACGCATAACTGCAGCGTTCGCAGAGTCAGGCCTGATCCCTGCGATCGCTAACAGTTTTTTTGGTAGCGTTTTGGTGAACTGGCAAGCGCCAGTGGCCTAGTACACTCCGGTCGTAGTCAAACCAGCACTGCAGTAACACTTGGTGACGTGGCGAGTCCCATAAGTGCAGTTCAAGCTGGTGAGGTGGCAAGCACAAGTAGTGTCCCGCTGCCACCAAAAAGACAAACACAGGCCCGTCGTGCCCATAATGCCCTTCCTGCTGCATTCGCCAATCCTAATTAGGAACCCACCGCTTCTGCAGCGCCCGTACTTCCCCCATTCACATCCCCAACCAAATGCAGTCGGCTGCATGAGAGGCATTTTCTTTATGTCCTCCCGAGTACCCCTACCCAAGGAACCCCCCCAAAAAAGATGATGTGTCTGCAGCTAGCGCGGATATAGGCGTGACACCCGCTATTATTGTCCCTCCTGTCCTGACAATCCTGGTCTTTGCATTGGTGAATGTTTTGAACGCTACTATGCACTAGTTGAGTATTAGCGTAGGGTACAGCATTCCACAGACTAGGCACACTTTCACAGGGTCTCCCAAGATGCCATCGCATTTTGAGAGACCCGAACCTGGAACCGGTTACAGTTATAAAAGTTAGTTACAAAAAAAGTGTAAAAAAAATAAAAAATATATACTGTATATACTCGAGTATAAGTCGTTCCGAGTATAAGTCGAGGCCCTAATTTACCACAAAAAAATGGGAAAAACTTATTGACCCGAGTATAAGACGAGGGTGAGAAATGCACAGCTACTGTAAGTGGAAAAGAGGGTCAACAATGCCCATTTGCAGCCTCACTGTGCCTATTTGCAGCCATAGGTCCCCCTAACTTCAAACTCAGTAGTTAAGGGTTCCTAGATGCCCCCTAGCTGCAGCCAAAATTTGGGGTCTCTGAACCCAAAGGGTCCCGAAATGACATTGCTGCAGATGGACACAGTTGACCAAATTTGGGGCCCCGTATCTCGGGGCCACTTAGTGCTAAGAACCCCAAATTTGGTGTGCAAACCCAGTGGAACTAGCACCATATAATATCCAAAGCTGGGGTTTCTAGCACTAAGTGGCCCCGAGATACAGGGCCCCATAAATCAGTTCAGAAAATGTCAAGCACTTTTCTGCAGCAGAGAATGACATTTTCCGAACCGGTTTTGGGGCCCCGTATCTCAGGGCCACTTAGTGCTAGGAACCCCAGCTTTGGATATGTTATGGTACCAGTTCAACTGGGTTTGCACACCAAATTTGGGGTTCCTAGCACCAAGTGGCCCTGAGATACGGGGCTCCAAAGTCGGTTCGGAAAATGAATTTTTTTGCTGCAGAAAAGTGCTTGACTCAAGTATAAGTCGAGGGGGGCACTTTCAGCACAAAAAAATGTGCTGAAAAATTCGACTTATACTCGAGTATATACGGTATATAAAATAAAAAAAAATAGTTGTCGTTTTATTGTTCTCTCTCTCTCTATTCTCTCTCTATTGTTCTGCTCTTATTTACTGTATTCTATTCTGCAATGTTTTATTGTTATTATGTTTTATCATGTTTGCTTTTCAGGTATGCAATTTTTTATACTTTACCGTTTACTGTGTTTTATTGTTAACCATTTTTTGTCTTCAGGTACGCCATTCACAACTTTGAGTGGTTATACCAGAATGATGCCTGCAGGTTTAGGTATCATCTTGGTATCATTCTTTTCAGCCAGCGGTCGGCTTTCATGTAAAAGCAATCCTAGCGGCTAATTAGCCTCTAGACTGCTTTTACAAGCCGTGGGAGGGAATGTCCCCCCCCACCGTCTTCCGTGTTTTTCTCTGGCTCTCCTGTCTCAACAGGGAACCTGAAAATGCAGCCGGTGATTCAGCCAGCTGACCATAGAGCTGATCAGAGACCAGAGTGGCTCCAAACATCTCTATGGCCTAAGAAACCGGAAGCTATGAGCATTTTATGACTTCGATTTCGCCGGATGTAAATAGCGCCATTGGGAAATTGGGGAAGCATTTTATCACACCGATCTTGGTGTGGTCAGATGCTTTGAGGGCAGAGGAGAGATCTAGGGTCTAATAGACCCCAATTTTTTCAAAAAAGAGTACCTGTCACTACCTATTGCTATCATAGGGGATATTTACATTCCCCGAGATAACAATAAAAATGATTAGAAAAAAAAATGAAAGGAACAGTTTAAAAATAAGATAAAAAAGCAAAAAAATAATAAAGAAAAAAAAAAAAAAAAAGCACCCCTGTCGCCCCCTGCTCTCGCGCTAAGGCGAACACAAGCGGCGGTCTGTCGTCAAATGTAAACAGCAATTGCACCATGCATTTGAGGTATCACCGCGAAGGTTAGATCGAGGGCAGTAATTTTTGCAGTAGACCTCCTCTGTAAATCTAAAGTGGTAACCTGTAAAGGCTTTTAAAGGCTTTTAAAAATGTATTTATTTTGTTGCCACTGCACGTTTGTGCGCAATTGTAAAGCATGTCATGTTTGGTATCCATGTACTCGGCCTAAGATCATCTTTTTTATTACATCTAACATTTGGGCAATATAGTGTGTTTTAGTGCATTAAAATTTAAAAAAGTGTGTTTTTTCCCCAAAAAATGTGTTTGAAAAATCGCTGCGCAAATACTGTGTGAAAAAAAAAAATGAAACACCCACCATTTTAATCTGTAGGGCATTTGCTTAAAAAAATATATAATGTTTGGGGGTTCAAAGTAATTTTCTTGCAAAAAAAAAAAAACTTTTTCATGTAAACAATAAGTGTCAGAAAGGGCTTTGTCTTCAAGTGGTTAGAAGAGTGGGTGATGTGTGACATAAGCTTCTAAATGTTGTGCATAAAATGCCAGGACAGTTCAAAACCCCCCAAATGACCCCATTTTGGAAAGTAGACACCCCAAGCTATTTGCTGAGAGGCATGTCGAGTCCATGGAATATTTTATATTGCGACACAAGTTGCGGGAAAGAGACAATTTTTTTTTTTTTTTTGCACAAAATTGTCACTAAATGATATATTGCTCAAACATGCCATGGGAATATGTGAAATTACACCCCAAAATACATTCTGTTGCTTCTCCTGAGTACGGGGATACCACATGTGTGAGACTTTTTGGGAGCCTAGCCGCGTACGGAACCCCGAAATCCAAGCACCGCCTTCAGGCTTTCTAAGGGCGTGAATTTTTGATTTCACTCTTGACTGCCTATCACAGTTTCAGAGGCCATGGAATGCCCAGGTGGCACAAAACCCCCCCAAATGACCCCATTTTGGAAAGTAGACACCCAAAGCTATTTGCTGAGAGGTATAGTAAGTATTTTGCAGACCTCACTTTTTGTCACAAAGTTTTGAAAATTGAAAAAAGAAAAAAAAAAAAAGGTTTTTCTTGTCTTTCTTCATTTTCAAAAACAAATGAGAGCTGCAAAATACTCACCATGCCTCTCAGCAAATAGCTTGGGGTGTCTACTTTCCAAAATGGGGTCATTTGGGGTGGTTTTGTGCCACCTGGGCATTCCATGGCCTCCGAAACTGTGATAGGCAGTGAAGAGTGAAATCAAAAATTTTCACCCTTAGAAATCCTGAAGGCGGTGATTGGATTTCGGGGTCCCGTGCACGGCTAGGCTCCCAAAAAGTCCCACACATGTGGTATTCCCGTACTCAGGAGAAGTAGCTAAATGTATTTTGGGGTGCAATTCCACATATGCCCATGGCCTGTGTGAGCAATATATCATTTAGTGACAACTTTGTGCAAAAAAAAAAAAAAAAAATGTGTCACTTTCCCGCAACTTGTGTCAAAATATAAAATATTCCATGGACTCAATATGCCTCTCAGCAAATAGCTTGGGGTGTCTACTTTCCAAAATGGGGTCATTTGGGGGGGGGGGGGTTTGTGCCACCTGGGCATTCCATGGCCTCCGAAACTGTGATAGGCAGTGAAGAGTGAAATCATAAATTTACACCCTTAGAAATCATGAAGGCGGTGATTGGTTTTCGGGGCCCCGTACGCGGCTAGGCTCCCAAAAAGTCCCACACATGTGGTATCCCCATACTCAGGAGAAGCAGAAGAATGTATTTTGGGGTGCAATTCCACATAGGCCCATGGCCTGTGTGAGCAATATATCATTTAGTGACAACTTTTTGTAAATATTTTTTTTTTTTGTCATTATTCAATCACTTGGGACAAAAAAAAATAAATATTCAATGCTTTCAACATGCCTCTCAGCAATTTCCTTGGGGTGTCTACTTTCCAAAATGGGGTCATTTGGGGGGGGGGGTTTGTACTGCCCTGCCATTTTAGCACCTGAAGAAATGACATAGGCAGTCATAAACTAAAAGCTGTGTAAATTACAGAAAATGTACCCTAGTTTGTAGACGCTATAACTTTTGCGCAAACCAATAAATATACGCTTATTGACATTTTTTTACCAAAGACATGTGGCCGAATACATTTTGGCCTAAATGTATGACTAAAATTGAGTTTATTGGATTTTTTTTACAAAAAGTAGAAAATATCATTTTTTTTCAAAATTTTCGGTCTTTTTCCGTTTATAGCGCAAAAAATAAAAACCGCAGAGGTGATCAAATACCATCCAAAGAAAGCTCTATTTGTGGGAAGAAAAGGACGCAAATTTCGTTTGGGTACAGCATTGCATGACCGCGCAATTAGCAGTTAAAGCGACGCAGTGCCAAATTGGAAAAAGACCTCTGGTCCTTAGGCAGCATAATGGTCCGGGGCTCAAGTGGTTAAGTTACAACAGCCACCGGTGCATTCTACAAGAGGGATAGAAACTGATATTTATATTTTTACTGAGTGTCAACAAATATCTCAAGAAAATAGAATAGACATACAGTACATAAAGATAAGTGTAAGGCTGACCGCAGGTCAGCCTGTAATTGTAAGAGGAGTCAGGCTGCATAAAGCCTGCCCTCCTTTGCCTCCTTCCTTGTGGTCGTAGGATCACATCACTTCCGGGCGACTCTGACGTCACTTCCGGGTCACGGATTGAACGAGGAGGACATTCGGCGGCTGCTCTCTCTGCTCGTGGCAGGTCTCGGCAGCGTTACCATGCGGCAGGGTCTTGTGCACTGCGGGCACAGGGATAGGGGTAGTGTTCTTCCCTCTGTTTTCACTTTACTCCGGTCAGCTCGGGGTTCAGGTAGCACCATGTGTTGGGGTTGCAGGTTTGGGGGAGTGTGTTTGGGGGGGGTTTTCAGGAGATGACGGCAGAGTCTCATATGACACGATGTCCTGCCTCTGTCACTAGCACTGCATAGCACGTCTTTATTCCTGGAGTACAGATTAGCAATCCAATGAAACATCTTTTTTCTAGCAGTGACCCATGTTCGTCCAGTTGAAATAGTGTAGGTCATTGCATTTAGTATTTTTTGGTATTTGGGTCCGCTGTCACCACTGTTAGGTTGCAGCATAGGTATGTATGGGCATGGTCTCCTCCCTTCTTAGCCTCATGGTGGTCCCCCCCCCTCCTCAGCTTCGTGTGATGGGTTCCCCCCTCCTGAGCGCCACGTGGTCTATAGTGTGGGTCTTCAGGGGTTAATTCAGGCGAATGAGATGACACTTGCTCATCGCCAGTCATCTTGTTAGGTTCTTTGGGGGTCCTTGGCATAGTATTATTTACATTCTCATGCGATTTTACGGTTTTCCCATGCAATTTATGTTTTTCTCATGCAATTTACGTTCTCAGGTAATTTACGATTTCTCATGCAATTTTACGGTTTTCTCATGCATTTTTACATTTTTTTCCATGCAGTTTTAGGGTTTTTCGCATGCAATTCTACGGTTTTCTCATGTAATTTTCGGCTTTCTCATGTTGTTTTTAATGCAATTTTACGCTTTCTTATTAAATTTTTCGCTTTTTCATGCAATTTACGGTTTAACATGCAGTTTACTTTCTCATGCGATTTTACGGTTTTCTCGTGCAATTTTACGGTTTTCTCATGCAATTTATGTTTTCTCATGAAATTTACGATTTTTAATGCAGTTTTAGGGCTTTCTCATGCAATTTTACAACTTTCTCATGTAGTTACGGTGTCTCATGCTATTTTATGCTTTCTTATGACATTTTTTGCTTTTTCGTGCGATTTACGGTTTCTCATGCAATTTACATTCTCATGCAATTTTACGGTTTTCTCATGCAATTTATGTTTTTTCTCATGCAATTTATGTTTTTTCTCATGCAATTTATGTTCTCATGCAATTTATGTTCTCAGGCAATTTACGATTCCTCATGCAGTTTACTATTTCTCATACAATTTTACAGTTTCTCATGTCAGTTAGGATTTCTCATGTCAGTTACGATTTCTCGTGTCAATTATGATTTCTCATGCATATTTACAGTTTCTCATGCTATTTACGTTCTCATGCTATTTTCGTTCTCATGCTATTTACGTTCTCATGCTATTTACGTTCTCATGCTGTTATGTTCTCATGCTATTTACGTTCTCATGCAATTTGCGATTTCTCATGCAATTTACGATTTCTCATGCAATTTTAAGTTCTCATGTCAATTACGATTTCTTGTATTGTTTACGATTTCTCATGCAGTTTTAGGGTTTTTCCATGCAGTTTTACGGTTTTTCTCATGCAATTTTACGTTTTTCTCATGTAGTTTACAGTTTCTCATGCAATTTTTGCTTTCTTATGCAATTTTTCGCTTTTCTCATGCTATTTATGTTTTCTCATGCAATTTACAGTTCTCATGCATATTCAAGTGTTCCCATGTTTCTGACGTTTCCCATGTTTCTGACGTTTCCCATGTTTCTGACGTTTCCCATGTTTCTGACGTTTCCGATGTTCTCACGTGTCCCATGTTCTCACGTTTCCCATGTTCTCACGTTTCCCATGTTCTTACGTTTCCCACGTTTCTCACGTTTCCCATGTGCCTTACGTTTCTCACGTTTCCCATGTGCCTTACGTTTCTCACATTTCTCACGTTTCCCATGTGCCTTACGTTTCTCACGTTCCTCACGTTTCCCATGTGCCTTACGTTTCTCACGTTTCTCACGTTTCCCATGTGCCTTACGTTTCTCACGTGTCTCACATTTCCCATGTGCCTTACGTTTCTCACGTTTCCCATGTGCCTTACGTTTCTCACGTTTCCCATGTGCCTTACGTTTCTCACGTTTCTCATGTTTCCCATGTGCCTTACGTTTCTCACATTTCCCATGTTTCTCGCGTTTCCTGTGTTTCTCGCGTTTCCCATGTTTCTCACACTTCATGTCATTGTCTTTTGTTCACTGCATTTCCGTTAGTTAGTGCTTGCATCCAGGATCTTTCACGTCTACAGATCCAATACAGGCTGAGGTTTCGTTTTTAATTGATTGTCGTCCCACAATCTTCTCGCCTGTAGTTCATACGTCATACGTCCTCTTCACCATTACACCTTTTACTACTACCCACCACAGTCTGTGGGGACTTTAGCCCTGAGTGTTTGTTTTTAATTTCCTGTCTTGGCGCTGCAGGTTGCTCGGGCTGGCTTGCTGCATTCAGTAGGGTGGTGTTGTCATTAGGTTCACATTAATGCGCTGTTGGTCTTGTCATGTCTGCACCCACATCCTCATACTTGTCAGGTAGTAGGGGTGTTATGTCATGGGCTGATTGTCTGTAATGTTCTCTGGTCACTTTTACACAGCTGGGTTGTCCAGGTTCTTCCACTGCAGGTTACCCTTCATGTCTATGGGTTATCAGATTGAGGTGATCGTTTTTAATTGGCTTGTTCGGTGGCAAGTCTCCTCATCTGTTCTTTTGCTGCTTACATATTTCATTCAAACTCATGTTTCTCATGCAATTTACGTTTCTTATGCAATTTACGTTTCTCATGAAATTTACGTTTCTCATGCAATTTACGTTTCTCATGCAATTTACGTTTATCAAGAAATTTATGTTTCTTATGCGATTTACGTTTCTCATGCAATTTGTTGTTTTTATGCCAACTCACATTTTTTATGTTTCACTCGTTTTCCCATGTTTCTCATGTTTTCCCAATGTTACTCTCGTTTCTCATGTTTCTCACGTTGTTCATCAATTCATCAAGTTGCTCACCCTCTCTCAGAACCTGGTCCGTCCCAAGGCTTTATTTTTTCACACTCGGCTAGCTTCAACTCTTGACCCGATGGCAGTATTTCTACGCAGTGGACTGCTTTCCCGGCTTCAGCGCGGGAAACCCAGCTTTTTAAGTTACTGATCCCTTGCTCGTCAAGCGCAAGTACGGAGCTGGTTACCCAGCGTTTCTTTCCTGTCCCAATGCTCACTACCTTTTACTTCCTGGTTACGTCCGGCCAGGAGTGGCAATAGCATAGAACTACTGGTAAGTCAGCCTATGGCAGCTCCAGCAGCCTCTACGGGCTCAGGGGCTTTAGTGGATTCCGGAACCTTCTCAGTGCCTAGGCCAGTACCAGTAGGCTCAGGTCTCGGACGCAGATGCTGGCGTCACGCCTTCTCTTCGGTTCCAGCATTCGTGTTGGATTGGGTTTCTATTTGGGCTGTCGCAACAGCCTTGATCGTTAAGTCTTTATTTTGAATACCAGGAGGGCTCATGACACTGATTGGGATGTTTTCCAGTCAGAATTTCCCAGTCCTGATGGTTAACATCCAGTTCCTACTTGCTTTTTGTTTTTTGCCTCTTTTGGCTCATATCGGCCTACAGCACTATCAGGGCATATCTGGCTGGGACTCAGCATTTCATCTTGTTGGTAGACCCCGACAGGCAGGTATTTTCTACGCACTCCATTAAGCCGTCCTCAGGGATCCTGAAGAGTAGCCCTCCTGCTCTGCTCAGCAGACTTCTCGCCATGGGTCATATTTTCGTGTCGTATCTGTCATGCTCTCAAGGTCTCCTTTGCGTTGGGTACCAGATTGGTGCTCAAGGCAACGCTATACCCGGCCTTTTGGGGGTCCTGAGGCCAGGGGAGTTGCTCTTCTGGCCCAGGGTCTCTCTTACTTTTGGCCATATCAGCTGGTTTTGCGCCTCAGCCTTTTCTGTTAACATCTGCATGCTCGCAAGACGTGGCAATCGGGTGGCGGCACTATCAGGTTTTTGGAGCCTGGCAAGGTGTGGCGCCCGGTGTTGGTTTAAACCAGCTCGGCTGTGCTACATCTGATAAACCCAGGGGTGGTCCTCGGTTGCCTTTTCCTAGCACTCCCCTCTCCGTAGCTCTTTGCATACTTCATTGCTGCCCCCTTTTTTGGCCAATTGGGGTCTGGACCCTAAGGCATACTTTGGCATATTTTCAAGATAGGAGCAGCTTCTGTGAATTCGTGCTGGGGCCCCAGCCCTTATTTGGGTGGATGGAGGTCGTCTTGTTTCTCAGGGTATGTCCCAGATCCACTTCTGAGATGCCACAAGCGGTTGTCAATTTGGCAGATTGTACGTTTATTCAGTGGGTAATTAATCTGGCTGTTAAAGCTTTCATCCTACTGGGTTTATTTTTGCCCCCTTTTAGGCATACTGACCACGTGACCCAGGCACACTTCAGGTCTATGTTCTCTGTTGCTCTTTGTTCCTTTCCTACACTATCCACAGATTGACTCTGAGTACAAGTGTAAGGCTAACCTCAGGTCAGCCTGTAATTGTAGGAGGAGTCAGGCTGCATAAAGCCGGCCCTCCTTTGCCTCCTTCCTTAGGATCATAGGATCTCGTGTCCCACCCACCTATTCCCTTTTTCTTTTTCATTTCATTTTATTTCATACTTGGGTATGCCCCCTTTTAGGCATACTGACCACATGACCCAGGCACACTTCAGGTCTATGTTCTCTGTTGCTCTTTGTTCCTTTCCTACACTATCCACAGATTGACTCTGAGTACAATGAATATTAACCACTTCAGCCCCGGAAGGTTTTACCCCCTTCCTTCCTCTGCGCAAAAGTTATTGCATCTACAAACTAGGGTACATTTTCTGCAATTTACACAGCTTTTAGTTTGTGACTGCCTATCTAATTTCTTGAGGTGCTAAAATGGCAGGGCAGTACAAACCCCCCCCCATGAAGCCATGTTGAGCCCATTGAATATTTCATTTTTTTCTCCCAAGTGATTGAATAATGACAAAAAAAATATTTTACAAAAAGTTGTCACTAAATGATATATTGCTCACACATGCCATGGTTATACGTGGAATTGCACCCCAAAATACATTTTTCTGCTTCTCCTGAGTACGGGGATACCACATGTGTGGGAATTTTTGGGAGCCTAGCCACTTCCGGGACCCCGAAAACCAATCACCACCTTCAGAATTTTTAAGAGCGTAAATTTTTGATTTCACTCCTCACTACCTATCAAAGTTTTGAAGGCCATAAAATGCCAAGATGGCACAAACCCCCCCCAAATGACCCCATTTTGGAAAGTAGACACCCCAGGCTATTTGCTGAGAGGCATATTGAGTCCATGGAATATTTTATATTTTGCCACAAGTTGCGGGAAAATGACAAACTTTTTTTTTTGCACAAAGTTGTCACTAAATGATATATTGCTCACATAGGCCATGGGCTATGTGGAGTTGCACCCAAAAATACATTCTGCTGCTTCTCCTGAGTATAGGGATACCACATGTGTGGGACTTTTTGGGAGTCTAGCCGCGTACGGGGCCCCGAAAACCAAGCACCACCTTCAGGATTTCTAAGGTCGTAAATGTTTGATTTCATTCCTCACTACCTATCACAGTTTTGAAGGCCATACAATTCCAAGATGGCACAAAAAACCCCACATGACCCCATTTTGGAAAGTAGACACCCCAGGCTATTTTCTGAGAGGCATATTGAGTCCATGGAATATTTTATATTTTGCCACAAGTTGCGGGAAAATTACAAACTTTTTATTTTGCACAAAGTTGTCACTAAGTGATATATTGCTCACACAGGCCATGGGCATATGTGGAATTGCACCCAAAAATACATTCTGCTGCTTCTCCTGAGTACAGGGATACCACATGTGTGAGACTTTTTGGGAGGCTAGCCGCGTACGGGGCCCCGAAATCCAAGCACAACCTTCAGAATTTCTAAAGTCGTAAATTTTTGATTTCACTCCTCACTACCTATCACAGTTTTGAAGGCCATAAAATGCCCAGATGGCGCAAACCCCCCCCCCCCAATTGACCCCATTTTAGAAAGTAGACACCTCAAGCTATTTGCTGAGAGGCATGTTGAGTCCATGGAATATTTTATATTTTGCCACAAGTTGCGGGAAAATGACAAACTTTTTTTTTTGCACAAAGTTGTCACTAAGTGATATATTGCTCACACAGGCCATGGGCATATGTGGAATTACACCCAAAAATACATTCTGCTGCTTCTCCTGAGTACAGGGATTCCACATGTGTGGGACTTTTTGGGAGCCTAGCCGCGTACGGGGCCCCGAAAACCAAGCACCACCTTTAGAATTTCTAAGGTCGTAAATTTTTGATTTCACTCCTCACTACCTATCACAGTTTTGAAGCCCATAAAATGCCCAGATGGCGCAAACCCCCCCCCCCCCCAAATGACCCCATTTTAGAAAGTAGACACCTCAAGCTATTTGCTAAGAGGCATGTTGAGTCCATGGAATATCTTATATTTTGCCACAAGTTGCGCTAAAATGGCAAACTTTTTTTCACAAAGTTGTCACTAAATGATATATTGCTCAAACATGCCACGACATATGTGGAATTACACCCTAAAATACATTCTGCTGTTTCTCCTGAGTACGGTGATACCAAATGTGTGCGACTTTTTGGGGGCCTAGCTGCGTACGGGGCCCCGAAAACCAAGCACCGCCTCCAGGATTTCTAAGGTCGTAAATTTTTTATTTCACTCCTCACTACCTATCACAGTTTTGAAGGCCATAAAATGCCAAGCTGGCACAAAACCCCCCCAAATGACCCCATTTTGGAAAGTAGACACCCCAAGCTATTTGCTGAGAGGCATGTTGAGTCCATGGAAGATTTTATATTTTGCCATAAGTTGCGGGAAAATTACAAACTTTTTTTTTTTTGCACAAAGTTGTCACTAAATGATATATTGCTCATACATGCCATGGGCATATGTGGAATTACACCCCAAAATACATTCTGCTGCTTCTCCTGAGTATGGGGATAGCACATGTGTGGGACTTTTTGGGTGCCTAGCTGCGTACGAGGCCCCGAAAACCAATCACCGCCTTCAGGATTTCTAAGGGCGTAAATTTTTTATTTCACTCCTCACTACCTATCACAGTTTCGAAGGCCATAAAATGCCAAGATAGCACAAACTCCCCCAAATGACCCCATTTTGGAAAGTAGGCACCCCAAGCTATTTGCTGAGAGGCATGGTGAGTATTTTGCAGCTCTCATTTGTTTTTGAAAATGAAGAAAGACAAGAATTTTTTTTTTTCTTTTTTCAGTTTTAAAAACTTTGTGATAGAAAGCGAGTTCTGCAAAATACTCACCATACCTCTCAGCAAAAATCTTGGGGTGTCTACTTTCCAAAATCGGGTCATTTGGGGGGGTTTGTGCCACCTGGGCTTTCCATGGCCTCCGAAATTATGATAGGCAGTGAGGAGTGAAATCAAAAATTGACACCCTTAGAAACCCTGAAGGTGGTGCTTGGATTTCAGGGTCCCGTACGCAGCTAAGCTCCCAAAAAGTCTCACACATGTGGTATCCCTGTACTCAGGAGAAGCAACAGAATGTATTTTGGGGTGTAATTTCACATATGCCCATGGCATGTTTGAGCAATATATCATTTAGTGACAACTTTGTGCAAAAAAAAAAATTGTCTTTTTCCCGCAACTTGTGTCAAAATATAAAATATTCCATGGACTCGACATGCCTCTCAGCAAATAGCTTGGGGGGTCTACTTTCCAAAATGGGGTAATTTGGGGGGGGGTTGAACTGTCCTGGCATTTTATGCACAAGCTTATGTCACATATCACCCACTCTTCTAAGCACTTGAAGACAAAGCCCTTTCTGACACTTTTTGTTTACATGAAAAAATTTTTTTTTTTGTAAGAAAATTACTTTGAACCCCCAAACATTATATATTTTTTTAAAGCAAAGGCCCTACAGATTAAAATGGTGGGTGTTTCTTTTTTTTTCATACAGTATTTGCACAGCGATTTTTAAAACACATTTTTTTGGGAAAAAACACACTTTTTTGAATTTTAATGCACTAAAACACACTATATTGCCCAAATGTTTGATGAAATAAAAAAGATGATCTTAGGCTGAGTACATGGATACCAAACACGACATGCTTTAAAATTGCGCACAAATGTACAGTGGCGACAAACTACATACATTTTTAAAAGCCTTTAAAAGCCTTTACAGGTTACCACTTCAGATTTACAGAGGAGTTCTACTGCTAAAATGACTGCACTCGATCTGACCTTCGTGGTGATACCTCACATGCATGGTGCAATTGCTGTTTACATTTGACACAGACCGTCGCTTGCGTTCGCCTTTGCGCGAGAGCAGGGGGGGACAGGGGTGCCTTTTTTTTTTGCTTTTTTATATTATTTTTAAACTGTTCCTTTCATTTTTTTTAATCATTTTTATTGTTATCTCAGGGAGTTTAAATATCCCCTATGATAGCAATAGGTAGTGACAGGTACTCTTTTTTATGCAAAAATTGGGGTCTATTAGACCCTAGATCTCTCCTCTGCCCTAAAACCATCTGACCACACCAAGATTGGTGTGATAAAATGATTTTCCAATTTCCCAATGGTGCTGTTTACATCCAGCGAAATGCTCGTAGCTTCCAGTTTCTTAGCCCATAGAGATGATTGGAGCCATTCTGGTCTCTGATCAGCTCTATGGTCAGCTGGCGGAATCACCGGCTGCATTCTCGGGTTCCCTGTTGGGACGGGAGAGCCAGAGAAAACCATGGAAGATGGTGGAGGGGGGGGGCATTCCCTCCCACTGCTTGTAAAAGCAGTCTAGAGGCTAATTAGCTGCTAGGATTGCTTTTACATGAAAGTTGACCGCTGGCTGAAAAGAATGATACCAAGATGATACCTCAACCTGCAGGCATCATTCTGGTATAACCACTCAAAGTCCAGCAACATACCAGTACTTTGCTGGTCCTTGTTGGGCATATATTGTAATCTTTTTTTTCATGCAGCCTGTGGGCTGACCGAAAAAAAGACATTGATCGGTGGGTATGCCCACCATTAGAATACCTCCCATCATCCACCCACTTCTAATGATGGGCATACATGCACCATTTATATATGCTGAAGCATGGGGGCATCTGCCCCAAAAGTTAGGAGCAATTTTTTTTTTTAACTGTGGTGGTGAAATCACCCCCTACAGCACTGGAGTCATGGCTTTATGTATCGTGGGAGCAAACACTGTTGCTGTCAAGATAAATAAATCTGCGCTGCAACTGAATGGTGTACCTGCTAAGCAAATGATGGTTAACAATAAAACAAAGTAACATTACAGTATAACAGTAAGACATACCATACCTGCAAAGCAAATACAAAAAAAAAAATAGTAAAAAATAAAACATTTTTTAACGCAACCTGTGCCTAAAATATATATATGCCGAAGCATGGGGGCATCCACCCGCAAAAGGTAGGAGCAAATCGCTCCTCCACCCCTGCTGCCCCCATGCTTCGGGATATATATGCTCTTTTTTAACTGTGGTGGTGAAATCACCTCTGACAGCGCTGGAGTCACGGCTTTATGTATCGTGGGAGCAAACGCTGTTGCTGTCAAGATAAATAAATCCGCGCTGCAGCTGAATGGCTACCTGAAAACAAAAAAATGGTTAACAATAAAACACGGTAAACAGTAAAGTATAAAAAAATTACATACCAGAAAAGCAAACATGATAAAAAATAATTACAATAAAACATTGCAGAATAGAACACAGTAAAAAAGAGCAGAACAATAGAGAGAAAAGAGAGAGAGAGAACAATAAAACAACAACTATTTTTGTTTTTTTTATTTTATTTTTTTTGTGTATTTATTTTTTTACACTTTTTAAATTTTTTTTAAGCTTTTTTTGTAACTGTAACTTTTGTAACTGTAACCGGTTCCAGGTTCAGGTCTCTCAAAATGCAATGGCATCTTGGGAGATCCTGTGAAAGTGTGCCTAGTCTGTGCAATGCTGGAAGGTGAGGTGGAGCACCGTCTGGAAACAGAAGGGTTCTGACGATTTCTTCCTGGAATTTAAGGAAGGATCCAGTCCGTCCTGAAGCTCTGTAAAGCAAAAAGCCAATTGAAATAAGTATACAGACACTTTTTTATACCAGTGTCTGGCCTTACGGCAATTAGGTACGGCGCCAACAACTGGTCGCTGAGGTCCACCCCTCACATATTTTGGTTATATTCGTGGACACAGAGGGGTTTCTCCACAACACCAGTTGCCGTAGTAATTTGGACAGTCGTGTCTGCATGAAGGGAGGTAAGAACGAAAACATTCTTATTAACCCTCCACTTCATAGCGAGCAAGTTATTAGACTTTAAGACAGGAATCTACTAACTGCTGGGGAAAGCCCCGGCAATTAGATCCCAGGGTGCCACATGCTCCAATCTGATGATCAAACAAGTGAAAAAAAGTGGCACGCTCGTGTAATAATTGTCCACGTACAAGTGGTACCCTTTTCCGAATAAGGGTGACACCAAGTCCCACAAAATCTTGCCAGCGCTTCCTATGTAGTCAGGGCAGTTTGTCGACTCTACGTGACTATCTCTTCCCTCGTAAACCATAAAACTACATGTATAGCCTGTGGCCCTGTCACAGAGCTTATACATCTTGACCCCGTATCTGGCACGTTTGCTGGGAAGGTACTGTTTGAATGACAAGCGGCCAGAAAACTTAATCAGGGGCTCATCAATGCAGACAACCTGATGGGGAGTAAACAAGTCTGCAAAACGTTGGTTCAAGTGGTTTACGAGGGGCCGAATTTTGTAGAGCCGATCATATCCAGGGTCTCCACGACGACAAAACAGAGTTAATTGTTGTTGAAGTGCATGAACTGCAAAATCTGCTCATATCGTGCCCTGGCCATGGAAGCAGAGAACACGGGCATATGGTGAATTGGGTCAGTGGACCAATATGACCGCAACTCACTCTTTTTGGTTATGCCCATGAGGAGGGATAGGCCCAGAAAGATCTTAAATTAGGAAACCGTAATTGGTTTCCAATCTCTGGCAAGGGAGGACTGGGGAATAGTGGCGATGTGTTGACCAGCGTACAAATTGCTTTGGTCCACAATAGATCTATAGAGATCTTCGGTGAAAAACAGAGAAATAAAAATCAAGTGACGTAAAATCAACTGTTTCCACCTGAATGCCGGGTTGGCCAGTGCTGCAGAAGTGGTGGGTTCCCAATTAGGGCAATATGGGCACGATGGGCCTGTGTTTGTCTACTTGGTGGCAGCGGGACACTACTTGTGCTTGCCACCTCTCCAGCTTGAACTGCACTTATGGGACTCGCCACGTCACCAAGTGTTACTGCAGTGCTAGATGTACGACCAGGGTGTACTAGGCCGCTGATGCTTGCCAGTTCACCAGAAGGAATAGTGGCGCTATTACTTCTCTGCTCCATACGAGAGCCCCGCGGTTCTTGCACCTTAACAGCAGAAGAAGATTGGGGTCCGGAAAGCCTGACCTTGGCAGGGACCACAACTTCGTCGTCAGAGCTATCTGTCATGGAGCCGCTGCTGTCTACAGGTTTGTATTCTGACAGATGAGTGACTTCCTCTTCACTATCTGTCATGCTCAGAAATGTGTAGGCCTCTTCACTACTGTACCTTCGATTTGCCATTTTGGGTTTTAATTGTAGTGGTACAGTAGTGAGACTCACAGGTAAAAAAGCTCCTGACTGTTAGCGACTATATCAAAATGCTACCAAAAAACTGTTAGCAATCGCAGGGATCAGGCCTGACTCTGCAAACGCTGCAGTTATGTGTTTAGTGTTTTGTAAGTGACAGTTATCGATCGATACTGCAATTGGGTGGGCTGGGCTGGGCGGAGGCTCTAAATGCAGGTGCTAGCAGGTATCTGGGCTGATCCCGCTAACACTGTGTTTTTGGGAACCCTAAACTGCTGGGGACGCTAGTATAGATCTGATCAGATCAAATATTGGTCCGTTCAGATACTATACCACTAAGGAAGGTGTATGCTGCGTCCGTAGGTGTTAGCGGTACTGGCACTAACCTGACGCTGCCTGGGGCGATGCAGACCTTATCTGATCCTAAAACCTAACTTATATCACCCACCGGGCGATCAGGGGGTTAAACCTTTATTAGGTAATAAATGGCGGGTACCCTGACACTATAAAAACTAACTAACTAACTAACTATCTAACTAACTAACTAACTAACTAACTAACTAACTAACCAGCGTCACCTGTAACAGTTATACGGTGATCACTGGTGAAAGGGTTAACTAGGGGGCAATCAGGGGGTTAAAACCTTAATAGGTAGTATATGGGGGTACCTAACGCTAAAAAAACTGACAGCGAACCTAAATACTTACCTGCCTAACTAGCATCACCTGTGACACTAATACAGCAATCAGATAAACGATCGCTTAGTGACACTGGCGATGGAGGGTGATCAAGGGGTTAAAACTTTATTGGGGGGGGTTAGGGGGGTACCCTAGACCTAAAGGGGCCTACCACTAACTGCCCTACCATTTATAACTGTCACAAATGACACCAATGCAAGAATCAGTTAAAAAAACAAACTGCTATTGGTGTCACTGTGACAAGGGGTGCAGGGGGGTGATCGGGGTGTGAAAAGTGTGCCTAGAGTGTTCTACTGTACGTGTAGTGTTGTGCAAACTTACTTGATGTCTTCTCTCCTCGGAAGCCGTAATGAAAAGGCTTCACGAGGAGCGATGACATCACTTCCTCTGCCGCTGTTTACATTACAGCAGCAGAGGAAGATTGTCATTCGCCAGGAGCGATCGTGAGGGGGTGGCCATGAATCAGTGGCCTCCCCCTCAGCTCTGATCGCTCCAGACGCTAATCCAACCGCCGCAGGCACCGGGGGGGTCATACGGGTAAGGGACAGGGACGTACGGGTAAGCTCTTATGCCTGCCCGTGCCATTGTGCCGACGTACATCGGCGTGCGGCGGTTGGCAACTGGTTAATGGTCCAGTCAAGGTTACAGTACAATAGTATATGAGGTATATGAAGTCTCCCCTTTACTAATATTTGTTTATAGAATTATAGGCTATAAGTACTTAAATTGATTGCAAGAAGTTTAATTGTTTAAATACGTGTTTTGATGACTTTGACTTTGGGTTGTGGGGATGAGGCCCTTGTCCCCGTTAACATGGGGACAAGGTGCTTTGGAGGGGACCCCAAAGCACCCTCCCCATGTTGAGGGCATGTGGCCGGGTATGGTTCAGGAGGGGGGGCTCTCGCTCGCTTGGCTTTTTGCAAAGAGAAATGGGCAGCATTACCATCTGAGAAGATAAAGAGCCTCATCCACAAATACCACAAAAGACATCAAGCTGTCATTGATGTTAAAGGGGGCAATACACGGTATTAAGAACTGGGGTATGTAAACGTTTGATCAGGGTCATTTCTGTTGTGATTATAATTTAAAAAGTGTAAACACAAACATAAATTCTGCCAGGGTATGTAAACTTATAAACCCAACTGTATAGGTATATATATATATATACACTACCGTTCAAAAGTTTGGGGTCACCCAAACAACTTTGTGTTTTCCATGAAAAGTCACACTTATTCACCACCATACGTTGTGAAATGAATAGAAAATAGAGTCAAGACATTGACAAGGTTAGAAATAATGATTTGTATTTGAAATAACATTGTTTTTACATCAAACTTTGCTTTCATCAAAGAATCCTCCTTTTGCAGCAATTACAGCATTGCACACCTTTGGCATTCTAGCTGTTAATTTATTGAGGTAAGCTGGAGAAATTGCACCCCACGCTTCTAGAAGCAGCTCCCACAAGTTGGATTGGTTGGATGGGCACTTCTGGCGTACCATACGGTCAAGCTGCTCCCACAACAGCTCAATGGGGTTCAGATCTGGTGACTGTGCTGGCCACTCCATTACCGATAGAATACCAGCTGCCTGCTTCTGCTGTAAATAGTTCTTGCACAATTTGGAGGTGTGTTTAGGGTCATTGTCCTGTTGTAGGATGAAATTGGCTCCAATCAAGCGCTGTCCACTGGGTATGGCATGGCGTTGCAGAATGGAGTGATAGCCTTCTTTATTCAGAATCCCTTTTACCCTGTACAAAGCTCCCACCTTACCAGCACCAAAGCAACCCCAGACCATCACATTACCTCCACAATGCTTAACAGATGGCGTCAGGCATTCTTCCAGCATCTTTTCATTTGTTCTGCGTCTCACAAACGTTCTTCTTTGTGATCCAAACACCTCAAACTTGGATTCATCCGTCCACAACACTTTTTTCCAGTCTTCCTCTGTCCAATGTCTGTGTTCTTTTGCCCATCTTAATCTTTTTCTTTTATTGGCCAGTCTCAGTTATGGCTTTTTCTTTGCCACTCTGCCCTGAAGCCCAAAATCCCGCAGCCGCCTCTTCACTGTAGATGTTGACACTGGTGTTTTGCGGGTACTATTTAATGAAGATGCCAGTTGGGGACCTGTGAGGCGTCTGTTTCTCAAACTAGAGACTCTAATGTGCTTATCTTCTTGCTTAGTTGTGCAACGCGGCCTCCCACTTCTTTTTCTACTCTGGTTAGAGCCTGTTTGTGCTGTCCTCTGAAGGGAGTAGTACACACCGTTGTAGGAAATCTTCAATTTCTTTGCAATTTCTCGCATGGAATAGCCTTCATTTCTAAGAACAAGAATAGACTGTCGAGTTTCAGATGAAAGTTCTCTTTTTCTGGCCATTTTGAGCGTGTAATTGACCCCACAAATGTGATGCTCCAGAAACTCAATCTGCTCACAGGAAGGTCAGTTTTGTAGCTTCTGGAAGGAGCTAGACTGTTTTTAGATGTGTGAACATGATTGCACAAGGGTTTGCTAATCATCAATTAGCCATCTGAGCCAATGAGCAAACACATTGTACCATTAGAACACTGGAGTGATAGTTGCTGGAAATGGGCCTCTATACACCTATGTAGATATTGCACCAAAAACTAGACATTTGCAGTTAGAATAGTCATTTACCACATTAGCAATGTATAGAGTATATTTGTTTAAAGTTAGGACTAGTTTAAAGTTAGCTTCATTTAAAAGTACAGTACTTTTCCTTCAAAAATAAGGACATTTCAATGTGACCCCAAACTTTTGAACGGTAGTGTATATATATATTTATTTTTTTAATTTTTTTTTCAAGGGCGAAAGTGAGGCAAAAGATAATTTGTACCTTAAAAGTACACATATTTTACACTCACACACATAAACATTTTTGCTGAAATTCCTAGGCAAATTTACATCTTGAATCCAATATTGATCACCAAGTAAAGCATTTGCCACTTAGTTCACAAGCAACCTGCAGATAAATTCTCATTATTTTTATCTGAAAAGAAAAAACATGTGCAGCTACAAATTCTGTCACATCCTGTGCTGTGGTTTCTCAGTGTTGACAGACCCCTCTACTGTTTCCAACCTTTCTCCAGGTTACCCTATAAGGACTATATGACAACACATTATTAAATGTCACCAAAGGAGAGCCAAGCCCTTTCTTTTTTCCTGTCCCTCAAGATCAAGATATAATGGCCTCTAGTTAAAAAGGCTGAATAGTAAAGGATGAATAACTTCAGCCACTCTCTGATCCATACAATTGGTTCTCATGAACATTTGACCTCAACAGGATTTAAAAATAATCACAACAGAAAGAGAAAGCACCAGTCTACCTGATTTGCTTATGAAAAGAATGCTGAATCACTGGAATTTCTTGCATTGTTCCTTCCAGACAGCCCAACATAATTTAAATACTGCTTTAGTGCATATGAAAATGCATACAATGTACTGCTTCTTGAGTAACAGAAAAAGTCTTGAGATATTTAAAAAAATACATTAATAGTTAATGTTATCATTGATATTTTTGCCACATCTGGTGTGCTTAATGGCCCTAAAGAGTAAGGTATAACAAAATCATATTAGACATTTATTATATCTGCACAAGGGGCAGCAATTTAAACAAATTAAGCCTACCCACCTCAAGCCATGAAATATCACTTTGCTAAAGTCACATCAGTGAATTGTGAATCCTTATGCTTTCCTCTTAGTTTAGTTTACTACATTTGTATATTTTTTTTAGTTTAGGCACTTAAAACATTATCTCGGGCACTATACCCATACCAAAGCAGCTCATGCAAGCATCACACCAAATATGATTGTTTCCAATCTCAATAAAAAAAGTCAAGCTCTTGCTACCCCACTATAAAAATTGTGACACAATGCCCAATATTTCTTCACTTCACAAATGGCAGCAGACTATTTTACAAATCCTAACTGTCCTTCTCAAGCAAGAGCAATCAAGTCTCTGACAATACAGTGTCAGTGAATTCTCATGTGTTCTTTTCTTCAATTATATACCCTTCCTCCATATGTAGTTCAGCACTCCAAGCCTCAGTCTCATTTTGAGCTGTAAACACTTTGTTCAGACACTTCCACACCTCAAGCCTTAGTTCTCATCTCATGATGTAATTCTTCCATGATCCCACTTCTGGACCTCAAGTCGTGGTTCTGGGCACGGAAAACCCATTCTACTCACAATATACAGAGTGCCCCAAGCTTTGCAAAGGGGTTAAATGTCTTAGCCACTAGGTGACATTGCTGTCAAGATATCTTAATCCCCAATGCATTTTAAAGGAAAACCTGTTTAATTGGGTGGGAGTGGGGAGATGGTTTCACAGTACCCACTTCCTTTAATCCTTCCTGCTCTACCCTGCCAATGGCAATTAACTCCTAATACACCAGAAACTCATATAAGGGTCAAATTATTATCTCTTTAGAACCTAAAATGTTCACATAATAAATACACATATTAAAAAAGCATCCACCCATTTGTACACATATTTATACACAACAATGAATAAAAAAAACAATTAAAGTGACACTAAATTATGTGCTTATTTTCCAAAAAGAATTTATACACATCTACTACTTAATAGCCTTGTAATCTATTTCTCATTAAATTGTTTCATACTGTGTTTTTTATGTCTTCTTGTAATATCCTCTGTGATGCACTGAACCTTTTTTCCCCTCACTTTGGTTGGGTTGGAATGAGCAGTGCACTTTAAATGCTTCAGCCCCGAAAGATTTGGCTGCTCAATGACCGGGCCATTTTTTGTGATTTGGCACTGCGTCACTTTAACTGACAATTGCACGGTCATGCGATGCTGTACCCAAATAAAGTTGACGTCCTTTTTTTCCACAAATAGAGCTTTCTTTTGGTGGTATTTGATCGCCTCTGTGGTTTTTATTTTTTGCGCTATAAACAAAAGAAGAGCTACAATTTTGAAAAAAACACAATATCTTTTACTTTTTTTTATAATAAATATCCCACATTTTTTATAAAAAAAACACATTTTTCCTTCTACATATTTTTGGTAAAAAAAATCGCAATAAGCTTATACTGATTGGTTTGCACAAAAGTTATAGCATCTACAAACAAGGGGATAGATTTATGGCATTTTTATGATTATTATTTTTTTTCCTAGTAATAGCGGCGATCTGCGATTTTTATCGGGACTGCAACATTATGGTGGACACATCAGACACTTTTGACACATTTTTGAAACCATTGACAATTATACAGCGATCAGTGCTATAAAATGCACTGATTACTTTGTAAATGTCACTGGCAGGGAAGGGGTTAACACTAGGGGGGCAATCAAGGGGTTAACTGTGTTCCCAATGTGTGTTTCTAACTGTGGGGGATGGGACTGTCTAGGAGGGGAGAGAGATCGGTGTTCATACATAGTACGAACACATGATCTGTCTCCTCTCCCCTGAAAGAACCGGGATCTGTGTGTTTGCACACAAAGATTTACACACACAGATCCCGGTTCTTGCTTTGTCACGAGTGATCGCGGGAGCCCGTCCATCATTGCGCCGGCCAGGCACTCACATCGGGGTCGGGCACATGCTGCCGTGGCCAAAAGGCGAAGCAACATAAGGTAACGTTGTTTCGCCCAGCCTTGCCATTCTGCCGCAGTAAAACTGCGGCAGCTGGTCGGCAAGCAGGTAACTGAGGTCATGTGCACTGTTCTATGCATACTACAAATCCCATAGTCCCTAATCCATATCAGGAGCATGCAAGTTAGCGTGGCTAGGGTGGCTACATTGCTACATAGAGTGGGACTATGGAGAATTAACGTAGTAACCCTCCAAAAGGAATTTAGAGAACAGTAGTAAAGTGCAAAATAGGGTATTTCTTCATACATACTTGAATATATATTTTTTTAAATCAGAGTTTAGTGTCACTTTAATTTTAAAGAAATCACATTTAATCATAAACAAACAAAACTTTTCCCAGTACACTTGCCAGCTAGCCAGTGAAAAAAAAAACAAAAAAAACAACAAGAAAAAAATTATTTGAATTAAAAAAAAAAGGTTTTATTTGCCTAACATTTGCAAAGATACTATATGTGGAAGCTGCACCACCTCCACAAGTGTTTCCACGTTGAAGAACATAAAGCAATGGATAAATTAAGGGCAGGTACACCTGAAGGCATATAATATTCCTCCGTAAAGATACAGAGACTTTAATGAACTAGATAGACTTGTGTCTTTTTTCAACCTGATTAACTATGCAACTAGGTAACTAGAAACCCAGCAAAGCACAATAGAAGTTGACGGCATCCAATGTGTCCCCACAAAAATTCCAGCAAAGTAAAAATGGCAATTACCCAAATTTATAACTGGCTTTTAACCACTTCAGCCCCGGAAGGATTTAGCACCTTCCTGACCAGAGCACTTTTTACAATTTGGCACTGCGTCGCTTTAACTGCTAATTGCGTGGTTATGCAATGCTGTACCCAAACAAAATTTGCGTCCTGTTCTTTCCACAAATATAGCTTTCTTTTGATGGTATTTGATCACCTCTGCGTTTTTTTTGCGCTATAAATGGAAAAAGACCGAAAATCTTGAAAAAAAAAAAGATATTTTCTACTTTTTGTTATAAAAAAATCAAATAAACTCAATTTTAGTCATACATTTAGGCCTAAATGTATTCGGCCACATGTTTTTGGTAAAAAAATGTCAATAAGCGTATATTTATTGGTTTGCGCAAAAGTTATAGCATCTAAAACTAGGGTACATTTTCTGTAATTTACACAGCTTTTAGTTTATGACTGCCTATGTCATTTCTTGAGGTGCTAAAATGGCAGGGCAGTACAACCCCCCCACCAAATGACCCTATTTTGGAAAGTAGACACCCCAAGGAAATTGCTGAGAGGCATGCTGAGCCCATTGAATTTTAATTTTTTTTGTCCCAAATGATTGAATAATGACAAAAAAAAAAATTACAAAAAGTTGTCACTAAATGATATATTGCTCACACAGGCCATGGGCATATGTGGAATTGCACCCCAAAATACATTCAGCTGCTTCTCCTGAGTACGGGGATACCACATGTGTGAGACTTTTTGGGAGCCTAGCCGCGTACGGGGCCCCGAAAACCAATGACCGCCTTCAGGATTTCTAAGGGCGTAAATTTTTGATTTCATTCCTCACTACCTATCACAGTTTTGAAGGCCATAAAATGCCCAGATGGCACAAACCCCCCAAATGCCCCTATTTTGGAAAGTAGACACCGCAAGCTATTTGCTGAGAGGCATGTTGAGTCCATAGAATATTTTATATTTTGACACAATTTGCGGGAAAGTGACACATTTTTTTTTGCACAAAGTTGTCACTAAATGATATATTGCTCACACAAGCCATGGGCATATGTGGAATTGGCCCACAAAATACATTTAGCTGCTTCTCCTGAGTATGGGGATACCACATGTGTGGGACTTTTTGGGAGCCTAGCCGCGTACGGGGCCCCGAAAACCAATCACCGCCTTCAGGATTTCTAAGGGTGTAAATTTTTTATTTCACTCTTCACTGCCTATCACAGTTTCGGAGGCCATGGCATAAACCCCCCCCCCCCAAATTACCCCATTTTGGAAAGTAGACACCCCAAGCTATTTGCTGAGAGGCATGGTGAGTATTTTGCAGCTCTCATTTGTTTTTGAAAATGAAGAAAGACAAGAAAAATTTTTTTTTCTTTTTTCAATTTTTAAAACTTTGTGACAAAAAGTGAGATCTGCAAAATACTCACTATACCTCTCAGCAAATAGCTGGGGGTATCTACTTTCCAAAATAGGGTCATTTGGGGGGGTTTTGTGCCACCTGGGCATTCCATGGACTCCAAAACTGTGATAGGCAGTGAAGAGTGAAATCAAAAATTTACGCCCTTAGAAAGAAAGCCTGAAGGCGGTGCTTGGATTTTGGGGTCCCGTACGTGGCTAGGCTCACAAAAAGTCTCACACATGTGGTATCCCCGTACTCAGGAGAAGCAACAGAATGTATTTTGGGGTGTAATTTTTACATATTCCCATGGCATGTTTGAGCAGTATATCATTTAGTGACAACTTTGTGCAAAAAAAAAAAAAAAATGTCTTTTTCCCGCAACTTGTGTCACAATATAAAATATTCCATAGACTCGACATGCCTCTCAGCAAATAGCTTGGGGTGTCTACTTTCCAAAATGGGGTCATTTGGGGGGGGTTTGAACTGTAAAATGCACAACATTTAGAAGCTTATGTCACACATCACCCACTCTTCTAACCACTTGAAGACAAAGCCCATATTGACACTTTTTGTTTACATGAAAAAATTATTTTTTTTTGCAAGAAAATTACTTTGAACCCCCAAACATTATATCTTTTTTTAAAGCAAATGCCCTACAGATTAAAATGGTGGGTGTTTCATTTTTTTTCACACAGTATTTGCGCAGCGATTTTTCAAATGCATTTTTGGGGGAAAAAACAAACTTTTTTCAATTTTAATGCACTAAAACACACTATATTGCCCAAATGTTTGATGAAATTAAAAAGATGATCTTAGGCCGAGTACATGGATACCAAACATGACATGCTTTAAAATTGCGCACAAACGTGTAGTGGCAACAAAATAAATACATTTTAAAAGCCTTTAAAAGCCTTTACAGGTTACCACTTTAGATTTACAGAGGAGGTCTCGATCTGACCTTCACGGTGATACCTCACATGCATGGTGCAATTGCTGTTTACATTTGACGCCAGACCAACGCTTGCGTTCGCCTTAGTGCGAGAGCAGGGGGGGCAGGGGTCCTTTTTTTTTATTATTATTATTTTTTTGCTTTTTTATCTTATTTTCAAACTGTTCCTTTCATTTTTTTTAATCATTTTTATTGTTATCTCAGGGAATGTAAATATCCCCTATGATAGCAATAGGTAGTGACAGGTACTCTTTTTTGAAAAAAATGGGGTCTATTAGAACCTAGATCTCTCCTCTGCCCTCAAAGCATCTGACCACAGTGTGATAAAATGCTTTCCCAATTTCCCAATGGCGCTGTTTACATCCGGTGAAATCGAAGTCATGAAATGCTCGTAGCTTCCGGTTTCTTAGGCCATAGAGATGTTTGGAGCCACTCTGGTCCCTGATCAGCTCTATGGTCAGCTGGAGGAATCACCAGCTGCATTCTCAGGTTCCCTGTTGAGACAGGAGAGCCAGAGAAAAACACGGAAGACGATGGGGGGGCATTCCCTCCCAATGCTTGTAAAAGCAGTCTAGAGGCTAATTAGCTGCTAGGATTGCTTTTACATGAAAGCCGACTGCTGGCTGAAAAGAATGATACCAAGATGATACCTAAACCTGCAGGCATCATTCTGGTATAACCACTCAAAGTCGTGAATGGCGTACCTGAAGACAAAAAAATGGTTAACAATAAAACACAGTAAACGGTAAAGTATAAAAAATTGCATACCTGAAAAGCAAACATGATAAAACATAATAACAATAAAACATTGCAGAATAGAATACAGTAAAAAAAGAGCGGAACAATAGAGAGAGAATAGAGAGAGAGAGAACAATAAAACGACAACTATTTTTTAAAATTTTATATATATGTATATATATTTTTTTTTTACACTTTTTTTTGTAACAAACTTTTATAACTGTAACCGGTTCCAGGTTCGGGTCTCTCAAAATGCGATGGCATCTTGGGAGACCCTGTGAAAGTGCGCCTAGTCTGTGCAATGCTGTACCCTACGCTAATACTTAACTAGTGCATGGTAGCGTTCAAAACATTCACCAATGCAAAGACCAGGATTGTCAGGACAGGAGGGACAATAATAGCGGGTGTCACGCCTATATCCGCACTTGCTGCAGACATGACATCTTTTTTGGGGGGGTTCGTTGGGTAGGGGTACTCGGACGGACATAAAGAAAATGCCTCTCATGCAGCTGACTGCATTTGGTTGGGGATGTGAATGGGGGAAGTACGGGTGCTGCAGAAGTGGTGGGTTCCCAATTAGGATTGGCGAATGCAGCAGGAAGGGCATTATGGGCACGACGGGCCAGTGTTTGTCTTCTTCTTGGTGGCAGCGGGACACTACTTGTGCTTGCCACCTCACCAGCTTGAACTGCACTTATGGGACTCGCCACGTCACCAAGTGTTACTGCAGTGCTGGTTTGACTATGACCGGGGTGTACTAGGCCGCTGGTGCTTGCTAGTTCACTAAAACGCTACCAAAAGAACTGTTAGCGATCGCAGGGATCAGGCCTGACTCTGTGAATGCTGCAGTTATGCGTTCAGTGTTTTGTAAGTGACAGTGATCGATTGATACTGCACTTGGGTGGGCTGGGCCGGGCGGAGGGGCAAAACGCAGGTGCTAGCATGTATCTGGGCTGATCCCGCTAACACTGCGTTTTTGGGAACCCTAAACTGCTGGGGACGCTAGTATAGATCTGATCGGATCAGATATTGATCCGTTCAGATACTATACCACTAAGGGAGGCGTATGCTGCGTACGTGGGTGTTAGCGGTACTGGCGCTAACCTGACGCTGCCTGGGGCGACGCATATCATCCGCCGGGCGATCAAGGGGCTAAACCTTTATTCGGTAATAAACGGCGGGTGCCCTGACACTATAAAAAATAAAATAACTAACCAGCGTCACCCGTAATAGTTATACGGTGATCACTGGTGAAAGGGTTAACTAGGGGGCAATCAAGGGGTTAAAACCTTTATTAGGTAGTATATGGGGGTCCCTGACGCTATAAAACGCTGATGGCGAAACTATATATTTACTTCCCTAACTAGCGTCACCAATGACACTAATACAGCGATCAGAAAAATGATTGCTTAGTGACACTGGCGACGGAGGGTGATCAAGGGCTTAAAACTTTATTAGGGGGGGTTAGGGGGTACCCTAGACCTAAAGGGGGCTAACACTAACTGCCCTACCACACTAACTGTCACAAACTGACACCAATGCAGTAATCAGAAGAAAAAAAAAACTGCTTGGTGTCAGTGTGATGGGGGGGGGGGGGTGATTGGGGGGTGATCGGGGGTGATGGGGGGTGATGGGGGGTGTAAAGTATGCCTGGCATGTTCTACTGTGTGTGTGTTGGTGCACTCACATTGATGTCTTCTCTTCTCGGCGCCAGAACGGAAAATACAGAGCCGAGGAGAGATGACATCACTTCCTCTGCTGCTGTTTACTATACAGCAGCAAAGGAATGATTCTATTGGCCGAGAATGATCGCGAGGGGGGGCCACGAATGGATGGCCTCCCCCTCACCTCCGATCGCCGGGGGACAAATGCCGACCGCCTCGGACCCCCCGCCCGCGGGAGGCAGATCACATACAGGTACGTGATTCTGCCTGCCCATGCCTTTCTGCCGACGTATATCGTCGTGAGGCGGTCGGCAAGTGGTTAAAGTAAGGTATATGGTATATGTATATATATGTATAGATATGTATATATATGTATATATATATATATTTTATGTATTTACTTTTACCTAACAGAAAGTAAAAAAAAAACTAACACATTGCAATTCACAGTTGCAATTCAACAGTGAAAACAGAGGTGGGGGCTGGGCTATAAACCATGTATCCAAACACTATGCAATCTATTGCAATCATTTAGAACATTACAACACTTTATAGTAGCTGTACCTATGTACTGATCTCTCTCCACTGACAAAAGTCTGACATTTATAAGAAGGGAACTAGTACAAAGCAAATTCCCAATCAACAGCCGTTCTAATCAACCCGACCAAAGTTCTAAGGCCAGAAAGTGCATGATTGCTAATTGATTGCTAAGGCTAAGCTAATGCATAAGTTCAGCATTATCATCAATTGCGAACAACTTTAATTGGATCAAACTTATGGTCGATCCAAACCCAAAGATCTTTCCTAAGGGAAACAGATTATCTCTTACATGTAAGCTGCAGTTCCTGTATTTAAAATGTCCTATTTTGAATACTTACATATTTTTAAACATGCATACTGTTTCCGTTATGTGTTCCAAGCTATCTTAAGCCTGGTGTGCTAAATTTTAAATCCACAGTGACCATAAAAAAGGCAAATCATAAATATTCTATCATGTAACACAGTGAGCTGCACATTAGGAAAGCAGTTTAGCTATGAACTGAATGGCTGTGAACAATGAGAATTCTAAGTGCTATCATCAAAAAGTATCCATCCAAAAGTAAAATGTGTTTATGTAACCAACTATTATATTCAAAGCAATCACACATTTATTGTGCAGTTGGTCAATTTGCTCTCTTTCTCTATTCACAGCACACTAATTCCTTTTAGAATCCAGAGACTCGGCCACTTGCATCAAATCATATTGACTGGGTGCCATGGTAACAATATGAACCATGTAAAGAGCCTTTATAAAGTTGTGTTCTTCATTCTGTCTGATAGCACAGTATTACAGTGGCATTTGCTTGCAGCTGATTTGTATTCAAGTCACTGGTTTCTGTGTCACTCCGTGCAAACTGTATCCAGAACACAAAATGAAGAGACATTAGAGCTTTGTGTATACATTTCTTGTTTATTTTGTAAGCTAATGCTTAGTGTATACGAACAGCTGATGCACTGGCACAAGCTCTTAAATACAGTATTATTAGAGAATAGAGGGATAGATTAACAGCAATGATTCAGAGTAACTGAGAGCTTTTATTCTGTACACAAATTTGTGAACATGTTTCAATCAATCTATGTTATGCTTAAAGCTTAATACTAGATGTAAGAAAAAACAAAAAAACTATTGATGCAGCTATGTACTCCTCCCTAAAAAGTGAATGCTCATTTCGCTTTGAATATATAATCACGAGGGATCTAAAAAACAGTTTTTTTTCTAACACATGATTAGGTATTTAAAATGGACACAACTTCAACTTATTTACTAACATAACAAAAAATAATAGGTAGCACACGTAATGCCAATATATGCAAAAGAAAATGTGTCAGTATATAATAATACAAAAATAGACCATATCTCTATGTGCAATCTTGAATAATCAGTAAATCCCGTGATGCATATCAATCAATAATGCAGATGTAATCCTTCCAACACCTCCAGGTTACAAAACGCATCAGTTGGAGACATATTGTTATATACCTGATACTAAGTGAGACATTGGAGTTTGGGACACATTGAGGAAAGCAAGTTTGATTGGATAGGGAAATGTTTATTTGTTCCATAAGGATTTTATGAGCTTTTCAAAAAATACAAAAAAATACGTAAAATACAGAAAATACTTAAAATACAGAAAGGCGGTGCTGCTTTGCAGTGACTATAATTTTAAAGATTTAAAGAATGATGACATTTAAAAATACCATTCAATAAGAGGTATTCCAAGAAACTTGTAGAAAAATTAATTTGCCTCAAATGAACAGAACTGTTAAAGTCTTCTGGAACAACGGTGTGGAATTTGTCCCGCAAATTCAGAGCATGAATGAGTATTCAAGTGTAGGGCAGTGATGGCGAACCTTGGCACCCCAGATGTTTTGGAACTACATTTCCTGTGATACTCATGCACTCTGCAGTGTAGTTGAGCATGATGAGAAATGTAGTTCCAAAACATCTGGGGTGCCAAGGTTCACCATCACTGGTGTAGGCCATATGCCAAGAGCTGCACACCTTATGCATCAAGTTAGTGTAAAAAAGTGAAAAGTAGGTTGTCTTGTGCAAGTTAGTGAAAAAAAGTGCAAAGTAGGTTGTCTTGTGGGGAGGGGCTCTAGCTCTGAGTCAGGAATTAAGGACTTAGATTATGGAGGGACACATGGTTCTACAAAATGACCCACCAGAACATGGAGAAAGCAAATGTAGGAAAGTGTAAAGTAGGGAAAAGAAAGGAGGAGAAAACCAAAAAAGAATGGGGGGAATGAGGAGAAAACCAAAAAAGAATGGAGGGAATGAGGAGAAAACCAAAAAAGAATGGGGGGAATGAGGAGAAAACCAAAAAAGAATGGAGGGAATGAGGAGAAAACCAAAAAAGAATGGAGGGAATGAGGAGAAAACCAAAAAAGAGGAAAGAAAGAAAGAAAGAAAGAAAGAAAGAAAGAAAGAAAGAAAGAAAGAAAGAAAGAAAGAAAGAAAGAATTGGGAGAAGAGGGAAAGGGGGGTAGGAGTGATTCAGGGAGGAAGGGGAAGAAAGGGAAAGGAGGAGAGGGTAACGCCAAACTGTGATCCCATGACAGCTGCCTTCAACAGAAGATCAATGTGTCACTAGAGTCTGAATAACTGAATATGAAAAAGCAGGGCATCAATCCAGCCTAAGCTTATCCAAGACATTGTCCAGGGGGCTCTGCAAAAGTCTAATGTATTCTGGGGTGAAAGCCAACAAAACCAGGTGTTTGTGAATTTCGAAGGTTTGTCACATGAAATCGTGATCAATTTCTTTCATCTCAGCAATTTTATGAATTCTGGAAAGTCATTCTCAAGTGATTGGATCTTTTTGTGAGCCCCAATGTACAGGGACCCAGAGCTGAGCGGCGTTTACCATGCGCATTGCCAGGGAGTTGAAATACGCTTTTCTGGGAAGGAGGGTATAATGTAAAAGACATTGGACTGGGGTAAAGTCTAAAGTATAGGTAGTAACTGAGGATATAAAAGGATGTAATTCAGACCAATAGGATTGAAGACATGTACAGGGAGACCATATGTGTAAGAGTGTCCCTAGTTCTGACCCACATCACCAGCATTGGTTAGAAGGGGTAGGTAAAAATGTGTGTATCTGAACTGGTGTTCTATGCCAGTGGGATGCTATTTTGTAGCCATTGTCTTGAACCGTTACATTAACGGAACAATAATAAATAAGAGTGTGGATGTGTTCCCAGTCCTTGTGGGTAAGTCTAGGGACAGGCCTCTTTGATGGAGAGAAGATTATGATATGCTTATTGACTTACATGTGGTCATTCTGATGCTTTGAGCTTAGGTTCTGCAGGTGGTGGGATTGCAATTGGAATACTTAGTGATAAACATCAGTGGATTATTAGATTATTATTAGATTATTCAAGACTGCACATACAAATATGGACAATTGCTTCATGTGTTAGATAATGAGTTTATGTAAAATCTCCATTAACAGATGTAAATAATAATGTAGATAGAAATATATTTTTGTTAGATGGATATATTTAAACCATTGCTAGCTTCCCTGTTGGTATTACTGAAAATAGTGTTCTACTTCCATTGTCTTTCCTTGTCACATGTTGTAAACAGAAGCCTTATTTGAAACTGCCAGTCAGGCTGCGGCCAATATACATTTGGTAGGTATAGTGACCAATTTGAGTGCATTGTATTAGCCTGTACAGAACGGAGAAGGGGATTTAATGCATTGTTACCAAGCTGTGCAATCTCTTTGTGCGGGATGACCAGACCTGAAGCTGAGAGGTAAACTGTACATTGTATTGAAAATATGTTTTTTTGTGTAATTTGTAAATAGCATGTAATCCACCATAGTTATACTGTACATTTTGTTGTACATACTGTTAAATGTTTATTTGTATATATTATTCAACCCTATCAATAAAAGTATATTGCAGATCAAACTACTACTTTTGTTCATGAATCCTCAGAGTGTGTATGTGAAAACTCTTATAGCGATTAGAGGGTATTCATATTTATAAAGAACCTAGTCAACACATGTTATTATGTACACTATTATTATTTGTTTTTGTAATTTGAAAATCTTTTGCTAAGATATGCAGAACATATTTAAGGTAATTATGTGTTACAATATATATTTGTAGTTTACAGTACATTCATTTTTACATTCACCCATTGGCATCCTTAATAACAATGACTCACCCCACTGACAGCAGAATGTAAACAGAAGAGCCAACATTACAAATTAAATTCTGCACTGCTCACTTAGGCGAGTAATGCGGAAGTGGGAGTGGGTACCTGTCAGAAATAGGTACCCACTCCCAGAAAAAAAAAACAGCTTGCAATGGATTTTTATTGAGCACACATTTTGAGATATTATTGCAGAGTTTTTTTTTATACAGCAATTTTTGATGTGACTTTTACATTTTTACATGCTGGCTCTTTCATATTTTAGTTATAGCAATAAATGTAGACATTTATAGATTATACACTACATGAAAGGTTATAAGCTACTCTAGTTACCCTTACCTCCCTGCTTAAAGTATATATAAACGTTATGAACAATGAACATCTCTTATATACTCTCTTTTAGATTGTTAAACATACTATTGAAAGTATTTTTATATCTATTTAATATAGGCAAAAAAAATGTTCTTGGGTTTTGATATGCTCTAACTATTTTTGACTTAAAGTGGTTATTAACCAACAAAGTAAAATTTACATCATCCTCTCTGTTTATTAATGTAATCTGCTCCTGTGTCTGTGCCTTATAGAACAAATGCAGCTATATAGCTGTTTTCAGAGCACTGATTGGTGCTCACATGACCCGCCGGCTCTCTCTTCTCTCGGTCCGACAGCTGCAGTGTGTCAGGACTAGGCTCAGCACTTCCTTCTCAAAGCTGGCCGCTCAGCTGTCGGCTAATTGCCAGCTCCTATCTCTCCACAGTGACTCACCTGTTGATGATATCCTGCTCGTCAGTCCTGCCTACTTAAGCTGTCCAGTCCGGATGATCTCTGCCTTTGCCTTGGTCACATCTCTAGAGACGCTCTCCTGTGTCCCTGGTAAAGACTTGCTTGGCTGACATTAGTTCTGGCTCCAGATCCTGCTCCCTGACAATTTGACTTGTCTGGTTATCAATTCCGTTTCCTGAACTCTGGCTATATTTCGACTTTGTTTACTCTGTTTACCTTTTTTTATTATTATTAAACAAGTGTGATTTAACTGTACTTCTGTCTCAGTCTGATTCATGGTTTCTGACACAGTGGGTGGAGCCGAGGATCCCTTGCTGACATCAGTCAGGGGGGGAGAAGGAGAGGAGGAGCGAGGCGGTGGGTCATGTGAGCGCTGATCGGCACTCTGAAAAAAGTTATATAGCTGCATTTTTTTATAAGGCACAGACACAGGAGCAGATTACATTAATAAACAGAGAGGATGGTGTACAAATTGAACAGTAATTTCAGCAGCAGGAGGGGAGGGGACAGGCATGGACACGGAGCTGACAGGCAGGAAGGGGGGGAGAGGACAGAGGAGAGCACAGAGGAGGACGGAGGAGAGAACGGATGATGGAGGCACATAAACTAACCATGGTGTTAGGGCTCAGCAGCCATGATATACTGTGGTTAGTTTACAAAGGGGAGGGCAGAACCAGGCAGGATAAGCCAGGTATTTCAGGTGTTACAAGGGGCCAAATGACACAGCATAGGCACTGTGCTGTGTAACATGCTTTAAAGGAACAGGATCTTTATTTTATTTTTATTTTTTTTATAGGTTAACAAACACTTTAAGGTATCAGCTACATAGGGAAAGAGTTATTTTCAATGTGTTGTCAAAAACGTTTATTTTATATTTATATCTAAAAGAAACCTTTGAATTAAATATGGATTGCCTTTTAAAAAGTATCTAAAAAACTCCATTCTAAACAAACTATTGTTATTATAAACCATATATGCATACTGTTTGCTGAAAAGATGTATTCAACTGATCTCACACTTAGGGGTCTATGTATAAAACCTTTATTGTGTGGATGTGACAAACATTCACAATCATAATAAAAATTGTCATACTTTCTCTATTATGTATGGTTTCACTATTGTCATCACCACCCTAGCGGCCACAATATGTTCTTGTTTCTTGATTGAGGTATTTCTGGGAAAAAAAAGCATTATGACTAGCAGGTGGTGCTGTCAATATAGAAACTATACATGTTAGGAGAAATATAGCAATCTTTGCCCTGATTGTGCTCCAGAAACCCCCCTATGGTGATTGTGCTTCCAGAAAATGAGGACTCCTCTTTTTTCTATTCTAAATAGGGATGAGCTTGATGTTCGGGTCCAACATTCGTTCGACTCAAACATCGGGCATTCGCCCGTTTGCCCGTTCGCCGAAGAGCGAACATTATGGGGCCTTTGTGGAAAATTTCAGCGCTGCAGAATGCCCCTTAATGCAATGCGAGATCGCAGTGCATTGCTGTATGATGAGTGGCCAAAGCATGCACCTGACCTGCATGCTTTGGCCAATCCCAGCGCCCTCTGCTAAGAGAGCCATAGTTGGCCAAAGGCAGTGTGCCCTTGGTCAATCATAGCTCAAGGGGACTAAGTCCACGCCTCACACTATATAAGGCTGCCTACACGGCAGACCTATGTAGTGTTGTTGGTGTGGACGGAGAGAAAGCTTGATTTAGATTAAGCTGGCAGGCTATTCAGTTAGTGGCAGTGTATTTGATATATATATATATATATATATATATATATATATATATATATATATGACGGGGTGACCACGCCCCCCTCTGACGCACGGTGACTTGACAGGACTTCCCTGTGACGTCCCGGGGAATGCCACAGGGAAGTTCCGTCATGTCCCGTGCGTCAGAGTGGGGCGGGGTCACCGGGTGGCCCCACCACCCCGTTATTTAAGAACCGTCAGATGAGGAGACGCCGTCACACAGCGGGAGCCTCCCTCAATGCCAGCATGGATACGGAGCGGCCCGGAGAAGAAAATGAAGAAGAGAAGAAGGAAGAAGGGAAGAGGACGAAGAAGAAGATGAAGAGAAGAGCGGGAGCCTCCCCACATGCCATGGGTGCAGAGCGGCCCGAGGAGAAGAGGAGGAGAAGATGCTGGACGAGAACGCCGGAGGAAGAACCAGAAGAGCCAGAAGAACCAGAAGAAGATGAAGGAAGATAGAAGAAAGAAGAAGCATTTAAATAAAGGAATTGTCAAAAACTGTCTCTTGTCATTTTTAACATTTTTGACAGTTTTTTAGTGAAATGGTAGGGGTAAGTACCCCCTTACCATTTCACACAGGGGGGGGAGGTGGAATCTGGGGGTCCCCTTGTTAAAGGGGGCTTCCAGATTCCGATAAGCCCCCCGCCCGCAGACCCCCACAACCACCGACCAGGGTTGTGGGGATGAGGCCCTTGTCCTCATCAACATGGGGACAAGGTGTTTTGGGGGGCTACCCCAAAGCACCCTCCCAATGTTGAGGGCATGTGGCCTGGTACGGTTCAGGAGGGGGGGGCACACTCTCGTCCCCCCTCTTTTCCTGCGCCCTGCCAGGTTGCGTGCTCGGATAAGGGTCTGGTATGGATTTTTGGGGGGACCCAACGCCGTTTTTTTTTTTTTTTTTGGCGCGGGGTTCCCCTTAAAATCCATACCAGACCTGAAGGGTCTGGTATGGAATTTAGGGGGAACCCCACGTCATTTTTTTTTAAAATTTTGTCCGGGGTTCCCCTTAATATCCATACCAGACCTGAAGGGCCTGGTATGGAATTTAGGGGGACTCCCACATCATTTTTTTTTTTTTTAATTTTGGTTCGGGGTTTCCCTGTGGGGAATTCCCATGCCGTTTTTATCAATGAGCTTCTATGTGTATTGTCGGCAATGCAATAGCCGCGGGTAGTTTTAAATGTGTTTTTTCCTTCCAAATGTCATTTTGCTGTCAGACTGTTCTAAACATGGGAAACATGCGCCCCTTTACAGGCATACTATAGACACCACCCAGGTACGACATTTAAAGGGATATTACACATTTATTGTTTGACTTTAAGCATTATTAAAATCACTGCTCCTGAAAAAACGGCCGTTTTTAAAACTTTTTTTTGCATTGATCCATGTCCCCTGGGGCAGGACCCGGGTCCCCAAACACTTTTTATGACAATAACTTGCATATAAGCCTTTAAAATTAGCACTTTTGATTATTCATGTTTGTGTCCCAAAGACTTTAACAGTGTTCGCGTGTTCGAGCAAACTTTTTTCCTGTTCGCATGTTCTGGTGCGAACCGAACAGGGGGGTGTTCGGCTCATCCCTAATCCCCACTACTATTCAGTCAAAGAGGAGGTCATGAAAAAATCTCGCAACCTGGACAATCAATCCATACAGGGAAATAAAGTCCAAATATTTGCTGACATCTCCCCTGCCACCATCCAAAAGCAGAGAGCACTCAAACCCCTCCTGGAGATACTCTCCCAAAAAACGATAAAATACAGATGGTCCTTTCCTTTCGCCTGCAGTTTCAGTACAAGGATAAATTGTATGGCTTCACAAGCTTCCGAGAGGGTGAACGCCTACTCCTCCAGCTCGGGTTCATCTCACAGGAATTGCCCATTCAACACACAGTTTTCTCCCGTTTTTAACAACTTCCCTTCCTGAGGCCCCTTTTTTCCCTTTTCCCCCTTGTTTTTTTTTTTTTTTGGGGGGGCTGTATAACAGAATATTTCTTGATGGGGCCAGGATCCTTGCCACTGAACTGTTGTAAATGAGGCGAAGGCTGGTTCAGGCAATATAAATTGCCAGAACATATGACAACAGTCCCCCCCTTCTTTATGTCCCCTTCCTCTCTCCCCCCCTCCTTCCCCCTTTATCCCCCCCTCTCTCCCTCTCCTTTCCCCCCTCAGGATACGGTACCTATCCTTTCACTGCTACTTACATTGTTGTATCCAAGTTTACGCTGTTAGAATTCTTTCGGTTTAATGTTTGTTTTACAATCTCTTATGCTACTAGTCACAGGGTCCACTATGACCAGGTATTCAAATGGGGCCTGGTGGCCGGAGTGGGACCAGTTGCCACTCCTTCTGTTGCAACTAGAGGAGAGGTTCTACTCTGGATGCACCAGGTTTGCAACCTTCTCCAAGGATGCCGTCACACCGACCCCTATACCAAATAGGAAGTCGGAGCAGGATTTGGCTGGCCAAACCTGCATCGCTGTAGTCCAGGCTTTTCTCCACCCTGGACCTTTACCTGTCCCTCTTTCTCCTTCTCATGCCTTACTTCATGTTGACATTTTTTTCTCCCAGGTACCTACATGGAGAGCTCCTCTACACTTCCTACTTCTACACTTCAGGCTCTTCAAGGCTCATCTTACTAGACCAATACCTAGCATTGGACCAGGTATGTACCAGACTCATGTGCTTGCTCTCTCCTCCTCGTATCCATGGCTGATTCCAATCACCTGCTGGCTCCCCTCAAAGTAGCCTCCCATAACACACAAGGACTCAACTCCCCGCTTAAAAGACGTAAGGCTTTCCACAATTATCATTCTAGGGGCATAAACATATTCCTACTTCAGGAAACTCACTTCCCCAAGAACTATACCCCCACTTTCCTTCACCACAGTTACCCCACATTTTTTCTTGCCAACGTGGACGTTAAGAAAAGAGGGGTTGCTGTACTCATTTCCAAACATACCCCATTTACACACTCCCAACCATTAGAGACACAGAAGGACGGTATATCCTTGTTAAAGGACATATCAATGGTGCATTGTATACCATAATTTCATATTACGCCCCAAACCAGGGCCAGGCATCCTTTTTCTCTTCTATGCTCACCTCCTTGTCCCCCCATTTTGAGGGTAAAGTGATTATGGGGGTGACTCAAATATTGCATTCGATCATCTCCTGGACAAATCCGCTCGGGGTATCCTCCTCCTTAAGAGACCCCCCAAGCAAAGTCTCTGAATAGCCCGGCTCCTTCACACACTTGGCTTGATAGATATATCGAGGGAACTAAACCCCTCGGCAAAAGATTATACCCACTTTTCGGCCCCCCATAGGACATATGCCAGAATTGATCATATATTCCTCCACTCATCTGAAATTCACTCGGCTTCCAATGCCTCAATCTCGGCAATTCCATGGTCTGATCACTCTCTAGTATCCCTCAAAATTTCTGGGGCAATCCTGCATTCGGGCCCTCGTCAGTGGCGACTTAATGAAACCCTCCTCTCCAACCCAGTGCACTGCACTCTATTGGAAAAAGAACTTCGGGAATTCTTCCAATACAATAACATAGGGGATATTTCCCCAAGCTCGCTATGGGAGGCCCACAAGGCGGTATTGAGGGGTCAAATTATTCAACTGACCTCATACTTGAAGAAGGAAAGGCAGATGAATGTAGTTAACCTAGAGAAAACTTTCCAGTCCCTCAGCAAAGCACACAAACACAAGCCTACACCAGACTCTCTAGATAAATTAGAAGCTGCCAGAATAGAACTAAATCTAGCCCTCACCTCCAGTGCTGAAAAGCACCTACAATGGACAAAGGGACATTTCTATCTAAACTCAGACAAAACTGGCCCCGAACTGGCCGCAAAATTATCCCCTAAACATAAAGTTTATTCCTTACCCAGAATCAAATCACTTTCAGGCTCCTTGACCCAGAACCCTGACCGGATTCTAAAAATATTGAACTTGTTCTAATCTATACTTTATTCCAAGACCAATCCTAGTTCTCCTCAAACAATGAACACCTTTCTAGATGAGATCCCCCTCCCCAGAATATCAGATTCACATCAGTCCTTAGTGGATTCCCCAATAACAGAGGAAGAAGTTTGAGCAGTCGTTAAAACACTTAAAAAGGGGGGGCGCATGCGCGGCGCAGAAGGAGATGGACGCCTGATACAGTAGCTCCGCTACACCCGGGACACTATAGGCTTCCTGAGGGCCATAAACAGCTCGAACCTCATTATTTTTTGCACCCCTCAAGCCACATATGCTTGGTGCATGCCGTCGAAGCGGAGGAAATCTCGGGGCTCCTCTCAGAATACTTTAACCCACTATCTCCTCCGCACGCGGGAACGCTACAGCATGGCCCAAGATGGCGCCGCGGGAAGAGGGAACTCTCCGGCTCCATCCACTCCGCCGCAGCCGGACCTCTCTCCTAACAAACACAGCTCAAGTGAGTACCACCCCACCCTTTCTAAGGCGGACCTGGACAGTAGTCTGGAAGCCATGTACACAAAATTGGCAACCAAATTCCAAACGGAGCTGCATAAAACCTCCCATACTCTGTCACAAGAGATAGCAGCCCTGGGCTCACGTACTGATTTTTCATACACTACATGACTCTATTCCTGCATACAATGCCAAATGGAATCCATGGTTCTTACTAAGACTTCAAGACTGAACACTCCTGACCAAATTATTGTTTCTAGTATGATTTTTCCCCTTTTTTTTTTTTGTTTGTTCTTCTTTCTTCTTCATTTTATAATTACTACACACCCAACTCTTCGGGTATAACTTCTCCTTTGTTACACTCAGGGCAGTTCAGGAGAAGATGGTGTTATTATATGGTTCTTAATGTGATAGACTACTCTGTACTTTTATCCTTTTAAAATATATTGTACCCTGAAAGAATTGAATATCCTCTTTCAATGTATGTGAACTCTTTTCTTTTCTTTAATAAAATCTTTTGAAAACAAAAAAAAAAACACTTAAAAAGGGCTAAGCCCCAGGCCCTGACTGGTTTTCCATACTATATTATAAAACATTTGTGGATGTCCTTTCTCCCTACATGGTCCGGTTCTTCAATTCCCTCAGCAAAGGCTCTTCCCTCAATCCTGCTGAAAACCTAGCGTTCATTTCTGTCATCCCTAAACCGGGCAAAGACTCGAGCGAGGTTTGTAATTACAGACCAATATCCCTAATTAACAACGATCTGAAAATATTGACTAAAGTGTTATCAAATAGACTGGCATCCTTTATAGGGTCTTATGTCCATAAAGACCAGGTCGGTTTTATACCAGGGAGACAGGTGCCGGACCAGGTAAGGAGGGCAGTTGACGTTGTTTCCCTTCTCAATTCGGGCTGGGATGGAGGACCTCCACAGGAGGGCTTTCTTTTATCAATAGACCTTTAAAAAGCATTTGATATCGTTACCTGGCCTTACCTCTTTTCCACTCTAGAAAAGTGGGGCTTCGGGAATAGCTTCCTTAATATATTGAGAGCCCTCTACTCCCAACCCAGGGCTCAAGTTAGACTCCAGGGTCACCTCTCGGAATCATTCACTATCACGAAGGGGGCGCAACAGGGGTGCCCCTTGTCCCCTCTCCTGTTCGCTATTGTGATAGAAATGCTGGCTATAGCGATCAGGAGACACCCTGATATCCATGGAGCCCACTGCGGCCAGATTTCACACAAATGCGCGCTTTTTGCAGACGATGTACTTCTTTTTATCACGTCCCCACTCATTTCCACCCCTAACATTCTCCAGCTTCTAGACAAATTTGGTCAGGTTTCAGGCCTAGAAGTCAACATTTCCAAATATGCTGCCTTCAATATCTCCAACCCCCCATCACTATTAGACAGACTTAAAAAACATTTCCCCTTCTCGTGGAATGACACCTCCATCCCATACCTAGGCATACAGTTACACTAACAGATACAGATACACTAACAACATGAGTCAGTTGTACAAATGTAATTACCCGCCCATTGATGAAAAGCTTAAAGAAGACTTAGACCATTGGTCGTTATACAAGTTGTCGTGGTTAGGCAGAGTGAACGCGGTCAAAATGACCCCTTTACCAAGAATCCTCTATTTGTTCCACTCTCTCCCCATCGCTATCACCAAAGTCCAATTATGTAACCTTCAGTCTGCCATATTCCGCTTTATCTTGGGAAAAACTAGCCATTGCATTGCAAAAACAGTACTTATTAGACCCAGGAAGAAAGGGGGATTAGGGCTACCAAACCTCTGGTGGTATTACCAGGCAGCGCAACACAAATTTCAACCATTTACACAAGGGGTTCTAAACCCAATTGGATTGGGATGGAGAGACAGGCGATCCCTAACTTCAGTATTGACTTTCTACTCTGGCGTCCCCCCAGAAGTAGACCTCCGATTCTCTCACCCACATTGTTCCACTCGGTAGCATTATGTGATTCTTTACACAACAGGAACTTAATAACATCCAAGTGGCAACCCCTGGCTCACACATTCCACAACCCCCAGTTCCCCCCAGGAATGGACATTAAGACCTTTCAATGGTGGCTAGATAAAGGCCTCTATCGCATACAGCACTTCTTCAACTTATCTGGACCTCTTAACCTGAATTACTGCACCACAAAACTAGATATGTCCCCCTCAGAGAAATTTTGCTTTTTCCAATTATCACACTTTCTACAGTCCATCTTAACCCAACACGCCCAACCCCTATCTGTAACCCCATATGAACATTGGTGTTCCACAGCCACGGATACGAGGGAGGGTATTTCCCTAATTTACACAGCCCTTGCTGAACCGTTGGGAAAAGCGACCTACATGTTGAGCTGGGAGCGGGACCTAGGCATTGAATGGGATTCAGATACTTGACACTCTCAGTTTGCGAGGGCTTATAAGGGGATGCTAAATATTTCTTTGATAGAAGCTAATCTTAAAGTTATGTCCTGCTGGTACCTGGTGCCCGTGCGTCTAGCAAAATTTTACCCGCAGTCCTCACCCCTCTACTTCAGGGGTTGCAGCCACTTAGGCACTATCTTACACATTTGGTGGCAGTGTCCTCGAATCGGATTGTATTGGAATAAAATCTTCTGCTTAATGCGCAAGTTCACTGGGATGGTGGTCACTCAAGACTCGGCAATAGCCCTCCTTAACCACAGGATTCCTAACATATCCAAATCCACCCAGAGTTTATTACATTTTATTTTTTTGGGAGCCAAAATTACTATAGCACGAGCCTGGAAATCCCCCTCAGTCTCCTTTTTCTCCACAAAACAAAAAATCTCTTGGATCATGACTCAAGAGAGGATCTCCAACACCATTCTGGATAACGAGGAGAAATTCAAACACATTTGGGAGCCCTGGGCACAACACGTCGGGGTAACCTTATAATCTCAAGATCTCCTCCTTCCCCTTAGCATCTGGGGCCCACATTCAAATGGGACCTTAATATTCCCTCAGCTCTCCATGTAGCCTGTATTGCCACCCCTACCTCCACCCTCTCTTCTCTTCCCCTCTGTCTCTTTCCTCCCTCCCTCTCTCTCTCAATTAATTTCTCTTTCCATGCTCCTAGTGCTCCTGTGAGCCTCTGCAGGCAGAAATGCGCTGTTATTGACAAAAATCTCTAATCTTCTTTAACTGCTTGATGTGCAGATGAGGAATATGTTTTGAATTTCCATCTTTCACCTATAGATCGGTTACTCTACTATAGGCGACCAGGTCCTAGATGAGCCGAGCTAGAAGTTTTCTTAAGTTATTGTTTAGCTTCAAATGTTTTAGGGGGTTTATTCATTTTTATGATGTTATAATCTAGCCTTTGGCAGATAATTAAACCTAAGGCCGAGCAGTCTGGCCGCCCATTTGGGGTGCGAGGGGCGGCAGGAAGGTTTGCTGACAAACTGGCTATGACTACATAATAAGATCTGTGGTTGATTGTTCACATTTATCACAAAGCCTATATTATTCCAAAATGTCTCCTGTCTGTATCTATGCATTTATTTAATAAAAACATTAAATTAAAAAAAAGAAAATAGGAGAGGTCTAAGAACAGAACCTTGGGGGACCCCAACAGAGAAAGGAAGAGGAGAGGAGGAAGTAGAGTTATAAGAAACGCTAAAGGTGTGGTTGGATAAGTAGGAAGAGAACCAGCGAAGAGTACAGTCATGGAGACCAAAGGTATGGAGTTTTTTGAGAAGGAGGGGTGGTCAACCATATCGAAGGCAGCAGAGAGGTCCAGGAGTAGGTGTACAGAATAGTGTTGATAAGTTTTGGCCGTTAGTGAATCGTTTGTGAGTTTTAGGAGAGCAGTTTCTGTGAAGTGTTGAGGACGAAATCCAGACTGAAGGGGATCAAGAAGGCTATTATCAGCAAGGCGGATGCTGAAGATAGAGAAAAGTTGACGGGGACACGATGATAAGTTGCTAATGAGAGTGATAAAGTAGGTCTGCTTGGCAGTGAGGAGACTGGAATTGTGAGGAGAGATAGCTTGATTTAGATTAAGCAGGCAGGTTATTCAGTTAGTGGTGTATATATATATATATATATATATATATATATATATATATACTCTGCATCCAGTGTAGCCTAATGCTACAGTGCATTCTGTGGTGCACTGTTTCTAATACACTTCAGGTGGTGTACACAGTATCTAATACAGTGTGTACAGTATAAAATACAGTGCAACAGTAGTACAGTTGCTAAATCAGGCAGGCGGTGTACACAGTATCTAATACAGCGTGTACAGTTTCTACTACACTTCTGGAGGTGTACACAGTACACAATACAGTGCAGCCGTAGTACAGTTTCTACTACTTTTCTGGTGGTGTACACAGTATCTAATACAGTGTGTACAGTTTCTACTACACTTTTGGTGGTGTACACAGTATAAAATACAGTGTAGTGTGGTGTTGCAAAACAAAATATACCTCATGTCTGGAAGGCCACCAAGGAGAGGCAGTCGCTCACAGGCCACTAAAAGAGGGCAAGCAGCCTCTGTGTCTACAGTCAACAGTGCTGGTCATGGACATCCTCTGCAGGTGGCCGTGGGGTATGCTTGTCCTTTTTTCCTGCTGCTGGCCATGTTATTGAGCCAGAACATGCAGAAGAGTTGGTGAACTGGATAACAAAGCCTTCCTCACCCTCCTCATCCTCTGTCACCCAAGCTTAGAGTAGTTTGCCTTCCAATGCAGCTGCCAAAGCCGTCTATTCCACCAGCTCCTTGTTGGGTACATGCTGCTGAAGGATGCACATCAATTTGAAGGTTCTGATGTTGGTTCCCAAGTTGAGGAATGGAGTCACGTGAGCCTAGAGAGAGAGGGGGTGCTCAAGAAGGACAAAAAACTGGCAGTCAAGTTCCCCCAGCTGCAGCATACTGCCAAGTTTGCTCCAGTGACAAGGAGGGAGGGGATGATGAGGTCACTGACTCTGCTGTTTTCAACCTATGCCTGAAGCGGATCAAGCATGGCCAGAACAGCAGCCGCATGGGCACCACATGCTTGACCAGACATATGACGACCTGCCATTCAGTCTGTTGGCAAAAGCACTTGAAAAACCCACATCAAAGAAAAGGCAGACTTCTCCTTGCTCCTGATCTGGGATCTCCAACCCCACTATACCTCCAGTCCTCTCAAAAACCTGGAGGTGTAGTGGGGTTGAAGTTATAAAGTTATGAAGTTATGAAGTTATAACAATAGGTGTCCCAAGTACTTGCAGCCAATCTGCTAGCAGTACACCACCATCTGATTTTAGCAGGCAAATTTCCCTACCCAAGTTGCTGTACCGTAAAAAGAAATTTGTCCCAGCCATCCACATGCTAAATGCCTGAATGCTAGCTTGGCCAAATTGCTAGCAGTGCAACTGCTGCTTTTTCAGATGGTAGACTCTGCCCCCTTTTGTGAATTTTTGGAATGTGCTGTACCTCAGTGGCAGGTTCCAAAACGTCATTTCTTTTCATGGAAAAGCTCTCTACCAGCATGTGGAAAGCAATGTTTTGGCCTCATTGGACAGGGCGGTCAACAGTGAGGTACATATTACCGCTGACTCATGGTCCAGCAGGCATGGGCAAAGATGTTACCTTTCCTTCACGGCACACTGGGTAAATCTGCTGGCAGCTGGGAAGGATGCAGGACAGGGTTCAGTATTGTTGGAGCTTGTTCCGCCACCATGCCTCCAATGCTAGTGATGATTCTGCCACAGCTCTCTCCTCCACCCACTCCTCTTCTTCTTCCTCTATGGCCTCTTCTGCAGATTTGTCCTCTGAACCAGCAGTGCTCCATAAGTGTTCAAGGGGCTATGCAAGCAGTCAGGCAAAAAGATGCCATGCGGTTCTTGAGTTGGTCTGCTTAGGGCACAGGAGCCACACTGGGGCAGAGATTCTGTCAGCTTTGCAGGGAAAGGCTCAGAGGTGGTTGATGCCACGCCAGCTTCAGCCAGGAATGGTTGTATGTGACAATGGCACTAACCTTCTCTCCGCCCTAAGACAGGGACACTTGACCCATGTTCCATGTTTGGCACACATCTTGAATTTGGTGGTGCAGTGGTTGTTGAGCAGGTACCCAGGCTTACAGGATCTCCTGAGGCAGGCCAGAAAAGTCTATGGTCATTTCTGCCTGTCATACATTGCCAGTGCCAATTCAAAGGGAATGCAACCTGCCCACCAACCGCATCATTTGTGACATGCCCATAAAGTGGAACTCAACATTGGCAATGCTGAAGTGGCTGCACACACAGCAGAGGGCCATCAATGAGTACCTGTGCAAGCATGGCACCAAGAAAGGGTTTAGGGGAGCTATGCTTCCTTTTGCCATGCCAGTGGCTACTGATCAAGGATGCATGCACTGTCCTGTCACCATTTGAGGAGGCCACAAGGATGGAGAGCAGAGACAATGCATGCATCAGTGACACTGTCTAGTCTTCCTGTTGGAGCACATGCTTCATGGAATAATGGACAGGGCACTTGAGGCAGAACAGCGGGAGGAAGAGGAGGACTTCCTTACCTCTCAAGGCCCCCTTTATCTAGATAGTATTCCTGCGGGCCCACCAAACACACAGGAAGAAGAGGAGGAAGAGGATTGTGTCAGCATGGACGTGGAGGATAACACTCAGCAGCAGTCTTCAAGGGATGGTTTTCAGTCCCCAGAAACCTAAGGAGTTGTACGTGGCAGGGAGGAGGTTGTTACGGATCATGTGATCATTAGTGACCCAGAGGACTCAGAATCGAATGTCTCTGCAAACTTACGCTGCATGCCTCCCTGATTCTGCAGAGCCTGCGGAAGGACCCTAGGATTCGTGGTATTAAGTAGAGGGATCAATACTGGCTGGCAACCCTTCTTGAACCACGTTACAAGGTTAAGGTTGCAGAACTCATCCTGCCTTCGCAGAGGGAGTAGAGGATGAAACATCTTCAGGAGGCCTTGAAGAAAGATTTGTGCAATGCATTTCCAGACCCTGTGAGGTTACAATTTCCTGGTGCTGGACAATGTGTTGCTGAGGCTTTGTTCAGTCAGAGGAGGAGTGGTGGAGAAGGTGGCAGGCTGACTGATGCCTTTAAACAATTTTTCAGTCCTCAGAGCCAAGGTCTGATTGGTTCAAGCAACCATCGCCAGCGTCTTCATTACATGGTGCAGGAATATTTAGGGGCAAGAGCAGACTTGGAGACATTTCCAACAGAGCATCCACTGGGTTACTGTGTCTTGAGGATGGACCACTGGCCAGAACTTTCTCAATATGCAATTGAGCTACTGGCCTGTCCTGCATCAAGCGTTCTCTCTGAATGCACATTCAGTGCTGCTGGAGGGTTTGTAATGGATCATAGAGTGCGCCTGTCCACAGACTCCGTTGATAGGCTCACATTCATAAAAATGAGTCAGTCTTGGATCAGTAGCTATCAAGCACCTGATGTTGATATAACTGATTGCATTTTCTATGGATGTGGGATCCCTTGAAGACTGCCTATACTGACTATCCTTTTCCTCCTCAATCTTGATGATGCTAGCTTCCAACAATATTTTTGGTTTAGGGCACCACCACCACCACCCAAGGCCCAATTTTTCTGCCCCTGTTTAACAGGGGCATGTAATTACAATTTTTGATCTAATATTTCACAGCAGGGCCTATTCCTGTGCACAACAAGAGTATCTGTGAGGGGTTACAGTGTTCTGGTACCACCACCACCACCAAAGGCCCAATTTTTCTGCCCATGTTTAAAAGGGACATGTAATCCCAAATCTTGATATAATATTTCACAGCAGGGCCATTCCTGTGCCCAACAAGATTAACTGTGAGGGCTTACAGTGTTCTGGTACCACCACCACCAAAGGCCCAATTTTTCTGCCCCTGTTTATCACGGGCATGTAATTACAATTTTTGATATAGTATTTCACAGCAGGACCCATTCCTGAGCTCACAAAGAGTAACTATGAGGGATTACAGTGTTCTCGTACCGCCAACACCTAAGGCCCAAGTTTCTGCAGAGTATATAGGGCAGGCAGTAGAGTATATATACTGAGGTTTAGAGTATATAGTGCCTGGGGCCCCCCACGCCATTTTTTAAAACATTTTGGTGCAGGGTTCCCCTTATTATCCATACCAGACCCAAAGGGCCTGGTAATGGATTGGGGGGGGCATGCCTTATTTTGCCTGGACCCGACAATACATTACAGCTGCAAGCAGTTTTAAATGGCTTTTTTTTCCTTTAGAAATGTCATTTTTCTGTGGTTCTGTTCTAAACATGGGTAGGCTGCGCCACTTTACAGGCATAGTATAGACACCCCCCCCCCCCCCCCCGACTCAATATTTAAAGGAATATTTCATTTTTATTGTTTCACTTTAAGCATTATAAAATCATTGCTCCCGAAAAAATGGCAGTTTTTAAAACTTTTTTTGCATTTATACATGTCCCTTAGGGCAGGACCTGGGTCTCTTAACACTTTTTATGGCAATAACTTGCATATAAGCCTTTAAGATTAGCACTTTTGATTTTTCACGTGTGTCCCATAGACTTTAACAGTGTTTGCACGTTCTAACAAATTTTTTGCCTGTTCGCATGTTCTGCTGCAACCTCAACCTGGGGGGGGGGGGGTGTTCGGCTCATCCCTAATTCTAAACATCACCTCAACTCTAATACCCTTTGCACTGTCCTGACCAGAGTGGTACATTTTCCTGAATATGAAATAAAACCCCAACAATAAAATTAATACACATGTCACTAATAACCATGTCACTGGTTATGTACACTTGACACTTTTATTATGTGGCCATAAACACCAAAACTTAAATGCTATATTAGAATATACACAGGGTACATTTATTTTGTTGATCTACAGAGCAATTTTCTTTTGATGAAAAATAAACAGAACATTGAGTGTTTGTGTATTACCTTGTTTTAAACAGATACTGATATGATCCGAAAAATTCAAAGGACTTCTAACTGTAATTCTGCATATATTTAACTAAAACTATTCACTAAATAGAAATCCTTCACCATGCAAAGAAATAATTTCTCTTATCAAATTTGTGTTAACTATGGATGAAGTTACATTCAATTTATATGTAAATGACTTGCAGGGAATGTTACTTAGTTTGTTACATGTTACAGTTCATGGATCCATTTTAGATTTTGACAAGTCATGTGTAACTGTTCAGAAATTACAATTTTTCTCAGTAGTGATAATTCATATTTTCTATGGGCTATTAAAGTTTTGGACTTAAGCTAACCATAGACATCAGATTGTGGTCAAACATTCTGATCATTGCAACAGAACATTGTTTCATTCACAGATTCATGCAAATGGTTCGGGGCCAGACCTCTTCATTTTCCATAAGTCTTATCCAGGAAAAAACATTATCTTTCACCACAGATAATCCACCTGGCTTATTGCTAGCTCCTTTGAAAGTAACCAACAGTTTTCTGCTACCCACGAACTTGAAGACCAATACCCAATTTAGATTATATTAGTCAGATTGTTTGAGAACCAGTTCATATCTAAGGGAACCACAAATCGTATAAGTGTAAATTAAAATATATAATTGCACATCAATTCTAAGTTTTAGCTGTTAAGCATACACTACCGTTCAAAAGTTTGGGGTCACCCAAACAATTTTGTGTTTTCCATGAAAAGTCACACTTATTCACCACCATACGTTGTGAAATGAATAGAAAATAGAGTCAAGACATTGACAAGGTTAGAAATAATGATTTGTATTTGAAATAACATTGTTTTTACATCAAACTTTGCTTTCATCAAAGAATCCTCCTTTTGCAGCAATTACAGCATTGCACACCTTTGGCATTCTAGCTGTTAATTTATTGAGGTAAGCTGGAGAAATTGCACCCCACGCTTCTAGAAGCAGCTCCCACAAGTTGGAATGGTTGGATGGGCACTTCTGGCGTACCATACGGTCAAGCTGCTCCCACAACAGCTCAATGGGGTTCAGATCTGGTGACTGTGCTGGCCACTCCATTACCGATAGAATACCAGCTGCCTGCTTCTGCTGTAAATAGTTCTTGCACAATTTGGAGGTGTGTTTAGGGTCATTGTCCGGTTGTAGGATGAAATTGGCTCCAATCAAGCGCTGTCCACTGGGTATGGCATGGCGTTGCAAAATGGAGTGATAGCCTTCCTTAGCTTTTACCCTGTACAAAGCTCCCACCTTACCAGCACCAAAGCAACCCCAGACCATCACATTACCTCCACCATGCTTAACAGATGGCGTCAGGCATTCTTCCAGCATCTTTTCATTTGTTCTGCGTCTCACAAACGTTCTTCTTTGTGATCCAAACACCTCAAACTTGGATTCATCTGTCCACAACACTTTTTTCCAGTCTTCCTCTGTCCAATGTCTGTGTTCTTTTGCCCATCTTAATCTTTTTCTTTTATTGGCCAGTCTCAGATATGGCTTTTTCTTTGCCACTCTGCCCTGAAGCCCAAAATCCCGCAGCCGCCTCTTCACTGTAGATGTTGACACTGGTGTTTTGCGGGTACTATTTAATGAAGATGCCAGTTGGGGACCTGTGAGGCGTCTGTTTCTCAAACTAGAGACTCTAATGTGCTTATCTTCTTGCTTAGTTGTGCAACGCGGCCTCCCACTTCTTTTTCTACTCTGGTTAGAGCCTGTTTGTGCTGTCCTCTGAAGGGAGTAGTACACACCGTTGTAGGAAATCTTCAATTTCTTTGCAATTTCTCGCATGGAATAGCCTTCATTTCTAAGAACAAGAATAGACTGTCGAGTTTCAGATGAAAGTTCTCTTTTTCTGGCCATTTTGAGCGTTTAATTGACCCCACAAATGTGATGCTCCAGAAACTCAATCTGCTCACAGGAAGGTCAGTTTTGTAGCTTCTGGAAGGAGCTAGACTGTTTTTAGATGTGTGAACATGATTGCACAAGGGTTTGCTAATCATCAATTAGCCTTCTGAGCCAATGAGCAAACACATTGTACCATTAGAACACTGGAGTGATAGTTGCTGGAAATGGGCCTCTATACACCTATGTAGATATTGCACCAAAAACTAGACATTTGCAGTTAGAATAGTCATTTACCACATTAGCAATGTATAGAGTATATTTGTTTAAAGTTAGGACTAGTTTAAAGTTAGCTTCATTTAAAAGTACAGTGCTTTTCCTTCAAAAATAAGGACATTTCAATGTGACCCCAAACTTTTGAACGGTAGTGTATATCAACTAATTGTTGTCAAATTCATTAGCTAAATGTAATATTAGGCAAGTTAAATTTAATACCTAAAATGTCCTAATAAGCCCATGTAAAACTAAATCTATCTGTAATGTCCACATACAGGCCAAATCATGGCCAATATGTGGAAGAATACTCTTGGAGTGAATGGTTATTTTTTTTAAAAAAAAACATTAACATTTCTGACTTAATAATAGCATGCAATGCTGCAGTTTCCAAAACTAGCAAAATACTTTCTTAAAGAGGTATCGACTCCACAGAGTGACTCTGGAGAATTGGAGAAAGTTCAGAGAAGGGCAACCAAACTCATAAGAGACATGGAGGCAAAACATATCCTCTCATGAGTAGAGGTGATTAAGGGAGGTTATGATCTCCATATAGGTTGTCCATGTAGTGAATTCATGTGGAGTTATTCACTTTAACCTCCCTAGCGGTATTCCCGAGTGTGGCTCGAGGTGAATTTTCACTATTAAAAGCAGTAACCCTGAGCCACACTCGGGATTGCATCGCAGGATCCAGGCAAAGTTATTTACCTTGTCCCCAGAATCCTGTGATGTCCTCCCGCTGGATCTGCGGGTTGTGTCCTCTGCCCGATGTACTGAGTGCCGGGCTCCCTTCCCTGCAAGCACTGCAACGCATGGGAGTGGAGTCAAGCAGAAAATTCAAAAGATGAAAACACATTACACATACAGTACACTGTAATCTGTAAGATTACATTACTGTATCAAATCATTTCACCTGCCTTCTGTCCCTAGTGCTTTGTCCAGTGCCCTGCATGCACTTTTATATTATATATGCCATTCTTTCTGCCTGGAAACTTGAGAATGTCCATGGAATCCAGAAAGTGTCCCTTTACGTCAAAAGCATTTTTTGACCAGCTAGGAAACAGCGATAGTAAATAAGATTCACTTGCAGATTCGAGCGATAGTGGTTTGTGGGGAAATTTGTTGGCAGATACTGAACGTGACGACAGCGACAATTCTGCAACTGAGCAAACAATAGTGTTTTTGATTTGATTACATTATTAAATGCATTTTAATATTATTATTATTATATTATTATTTTTGGTAATTATTTATAATTATTTATTATATTATAATTTATGATTTCGTGGTTCAAATTTTATCATACCCGGTATATCTACTAGACTCTTATTTGGACATATTTAAGTGAGTTATTCCTAAAGGCCCATACACACGATTGGACTTTGTACAAACTTTCCCGTGGATTTTTGTACAAAGGGCGTCAGCCGTAAATTAATTAAGCATACACACAGCAGGACTTTTTCAGCCAACTTTCACCAAATCACGTGTTTTTTCAGCTCTTTACCGCCACCCTTTGGTCAACTTCTGTATTGTTGTCTGATCTTTTGCATTGGTTCTGAGTAGGGATGAGCTTCGAGTTCGAGTTGAACACATGTTCGACTCAAACATTGGTTGTTCGCAAGTTCGCCGAACAGCGAACAATTTGGGGTGTTCGCGGCAAATTCGAATGCCGCGGAACACCCTTTAAAAGTCTATGGGAGAAATCAAAAGTGCTATTTTTAAAGGCTTATATGCAAGTTATTGTCATAAAAAGTGTTTGGGGACCTGGGTCCTGCCCCAGGGGACATGGATCAATGCAAAAAAAAGTTTTAAAAACGGCCGTTTTTTCAGGAGCAGTGATTTTAATAATGCTTAAAGTCAAACAATAAAAGTGTAATATCCCTTTAAATTTCGTAGCTGGGGGGTTTCTATAGTATGCCTGTAAAGGGGCGCATGTTTCCCGTGTTTAGAACAGTCTGACAGCAAGATCACATTTCAAAGGAAAAATGCCATTTAAAACTACTCGTGGCTATTGCATTTCCGGTCCGACAATACACATAGAAGTTCATTGATAAAAATGGCATGGGAATTCCCCACAGGGGAACCCCGAACCAAAATTTAAAAAAAAAATGACATGGGGGTCCCCCTAAATTCCATACCAGGCCCTTCAAAAAATGATGTGAGGTCCCCTTAAATTCCATATCAGACCCTTCAGTTCTGGTGTGGATTTTAAGGGGAACCCCGCGCCAAAAAAAAAAAACGGCGTGGGGTCCCCCCAAAAATCCATACCAGACCCTTATCCGAGCACGCAACCTGGCAGGCCGCAGGAAAAGAGGGGGGACAGGAGAGCGGCCCCCCTCCTGAACCGTACTAGGCCACATGCCCTCAACATTGGGAGGGTGCTTTGGGGTAGCCCCCAAAACACCTTGTCCCCATGTTGATGAGGACAAGGGCCTCATCCCCACAACCCTAGCCGGTGGTTGTGGGGGTCTGCGGGCGGGGGGCTTATCGGAATCTGGAAGCCCCCTTTAACAAGGGGCCCCCAGATCCTGGCCCCCCATGTGAAATGGTAAGGGGGTACAAAAGTACCCCTACCATTTCACAAAAAAACTGTCAAAAATGTTAAAAATGACAAGAGACAGTTTTTGACAATTCCTTTATTTAAATGCTTCTTCTTTCTTCTTTCTTCTATCTTCCTTCATCTTCTTCTTCTTCTTCTGGTTCTTCTGGTTCTTCCTCCGGCATTCACGTCCAGCATCTTCTCCACGGCATCTTTTATCTTCTTCTCCTCGGGCCGCTCCGCACCCATGGCATGGGGGGAGGCTCCCGCTCTTCTCTTCATCTTCTTCTCTTCTTCATCTTCTTCTCCAGGCCGCTCTGCATCCATGCTGGCATGGAGGGAGGCTCCTGCTGTGTGACGGCGTCTCCTCGTCTGACGGTTCCTAAATAACAGGGGGCGGGGCCACCCGGTGACCCCGTCCCCCTCTGACGCACAGGATATGACGGGACTTCCCTGTGGCATTCCCTGTGACGTCACAGGGAAGTCCCGTCAAGTCACCGTGCGTCAGAGGGTGACCCCGTCCCCCGTTATTTAAGAACCGTCAGATGAGGAGATGCCGTCACACAGCGGGAGCCTCCCTCCATGCCAGCATGGATGCGGAGCGGCCCAGAGAAGAAAATGAAGAAGAGAATAAGAGAAGAAGATGAAGCAGAGAAGAAGATGAAGAAGAAGATGAAGAAGAGAAGAAGATGAAGAGAAGAGCGGTAGCCTCCCCCCATGCCATGGGTGCGGAGCGGCCCGAGGAGAAGAAGATAGAAGACGCAGCGGAGGAGATGCTGGACAAGAACGCCAGAGGAAGAACCAGAAGAGCCAGTAGAACCAGAAGAAGAAGAAGATGAAGGAAGATAGAAGAAAGAAGAAGCATTTAAATAAAGGAATTGTCAAAAACTGTCTCTTGTCATTTTTAACATTTTTGACAGTTTTTTAGTGAAATGGTAGAGGTAAGTACCCCCTTACCATTTCACACAGGGGGGGGGCTGGGATCTGGGGGTCCCCTTGTTAAAGGGGGCTTTCAGATTCCGATAAGCCCCCCGCCCGCAGACCCCCACAACAATCTGCCCTTGTCCTCATCAACATGGGGACATGGTGTTTTGGGGGCTACCCCAAAGCACCCTCCCAATGTTGAGGGCATGTGGCCTGGTACGGTTCAGGAGGGGGGATTCTCTCTCGTCCCCCCCTCTTTTCCTGCAGCCTGCCAGGTTGCGTGCTCGGATAAGGGTCTGGTATGGAATTTAGGGGGACCCCCACGTCATTTTTTTAAAAAATTTTGGCCGGGGATTCCCTTAATATCCATACCAGACCTAAAGGGCCTGGTATGGAATTTAGGGGGACCCCCACATCATTTTTTTTTTTTTTTAATTTTGGTTCGGGGTTCCTCTGTGGGGAATTCCCATGCCATTTTTATCAATGAACTTCTATGTGTATTGTCGGACCGGCAATGCAATAGCCGCGAGTAGTTTTAAATGGCTTTTTTCCTTTGAAATGTCATTTTGCTGTCAGACTGTTCTAAACACGGGAAACATGCGCCCCTTTACAGGCATACTATAGACACCCCCCAGCTACGAAATTTAAAGGGATATTACATTTTTATTGTTTGACTTTAAGCATTATTAAAATCACTGATCCTGAAAAAACTGTCGTTTTTAAAACTTTTTTTTGCATTGATCCATGTCCCCTGGGGCAGGACCCAGGTCCCCAAACACTTTTTATGACAATAACTTGCATATAAGCCTTTAAAATTAGCACTTTTGATTATTCATGTTCGTGTCCCATAGACTTTAACGGTGTTCGCGTGTTCGAACAAACTTTTTTCCTGTTTGCATGTTCTGGTGCAACCCGAACAGGGGGGTGTTCGGCTCATCCCTAGTTCTGAGCATGCGTGTTTGTACTTTGGACTAAAGTCCTATGGACTTGTGTAAACAGGATAGGATTTTGCACCATAGGACTTTTGTTGCCGGAAAGTTTGTCTGTTTGCACAGCCAACATTTGTCCGATGAAAACCGAAAAAGTTTGTCCGATGGAGCGTACACATGGTCGGATGTTGCCTTAAAACAGCTAATTTGGATGTTTGTTGTCAAAAAGTCCTTTCGTGTGTATGGGCCTTAAGAATTACAGGCCCACAATATAAAAACGCCAAATTTCTATGCAAAACAATATACCTCTGATACGCAAAAATCTGACATAATCATACTGCCAGGGAGATTAAGGTAAATACAAACCACAAGAGGACACTATTTATATCTAGAGGAAAATAGATTTAACCTATACATATGGAAAGGCTTCTTTGCAGGAAGAGCTGTGAAAATGTGAAAAAGACTCCCTCAAGAACTATTTCTGCCCAGCTCAGTAGATTGTTTTATTAAAGATCTGGATACATTCCTAAATTAACAAAATTTAAGTAGATATTAACATTTATAGATAATAACACCAAAGATTGTTGATCCAGGGTATATCCAATTGTCTTATGGGGGGTTAGAAACTTTTTTTCCTCTGCTGAGCAGTGGCAGCTGGTGAAGTTTTAGGATGGGGGGCACCAGATCCCACCCTTCCTTTCTTGACCACTCCCGCTTCTCATAAGCCCCACCCCTTATAGAATCCACCCACTCTGTCCCCTGTATTCCACTTGCTTCCACCTAAAGTGTCAGAAGTATAGAGCTCAGGACAGAGTATACAGTCCCAGAATCACAGGACAGAGTATACAACTCAGCCTCACAGATCAGGGTATACAGCTCAGTATCACAGCACAGAGTATATAGCTCAGCCTCACAGATCAGGGTATACAGCTCAGCCTCACCCATCAGGGTATATAGCATTACAGATCAGGGTATACAGCTCAGCCTCACAAATTAGGGTATACAGCATTACAGATCAGGGTATACAGCTCAGCCTCACAGATCAGGTCATCATCAATGTATACTACACCCGTCATCATCATCCTCATCATTGTATTATACACTCATCATCCTCATCCTCATCACTGTACAATACACCCATCATCATCATCATTGTATAATACACCCGGCATCGCTATCCTCTTCATACTATAATACACCCGTCATCGCTATCCTCATCATTGTATAATACACTTGTCATCCCTAGCCTCATCATTGTATAATACACCCATCACTGCTATCCTCATTGTATAATACACCTGTCATCATCAGCCTTATCATTGTATAATACACCAGTCATCATCATCCCCATCATTGTATAGTACACCCGTCACTGCTATCCTCATCATTGTATAATACATCCATCATTGTCATCGTCATCCTTGTATAATACACCCATCATCATCCATTTCATTGTATAATACACCCGCCATCATCATCCTCATCATTGTATAATACACCCATCATCATCATCCTCATCATTGTATAATACACCTGTCACTGCTATCCTCATCATTGTATAATACACCCATCATTGTCATTCTCATCATTGTATAATACACCCATCATCATCATACTCATCATTGTATAATGCACCCGTCATCATCAGCCTCATCATTTTATAATACACCCATCAGCAGATTGTATTATACAATGATGAGGATAGCGATGATGGGTGTATTATACAATGATGAGGATGATGTTGATGATTATCATCCTCATCATTGAGATTTTGTATAATACACCCGGGGGCTGGCGTCATAGCTATCCTCATCCAGTGAGTGACCAAGACATCCAGCCAGGTAAGTGGTAACTAATACTCTTAAATACTTATTTTTTTCTTAGCAAGTTGCAAGTGACGTTTCAGTTTGAATCTTGAGGATTAAACTGACACCTCATTGCAAATAGAAAGGGTGTCAGTTACACCTCTGTCAGCAAGCATATAGCAAGTCAGCTTTTTATGCCCAGTGTAAGTAAATCATGGCGACAGCGAGCAGAGGATAGAATTTAATTTTATATACGATTTATTGCAAGGATAGAGGAAACCAGCAGTGTAACATGTCCTTGCAGCAGATAAGAAATGGTTAACACTCACAGCTCCTCCACTGATGTCAGCAAGTCAAAGCGATCAGTATACAGTATACTCGGACATTTACTTTTACTTCCAGCTTGCTGGTCCATCACATGAAATACTGTCTGTGCAATCCCTCCCACATCAGATGTATTTACGATCCGATCCATAGCTCAAAGTGTAACACGAGCACGGAGCTGCTGTTTATTCCTCTCCCCCTGCCTGCTCCAGCTCACACTAGATAATCCGCTTATGTTAGACCTGGCATCACCACACTGATGCTGATCGCACTCCGTCTCAGTCCACTCTTAGTAGGGAAACCGGAAGTGACGCCAATGCTTCGAGGGAAAGCACCACCAATCAAAAACAAGGCAAGCATAATAACAGTACAGGAGGGTGTATTCAGGCGCACTGCATTGCACCACAAGGCAGGTCAAAACCAGGCAAATGGACGGGCTGCCACTGCTGCTGATTAACTTTGACTATGCTTCATAGAAGTTTTTTTTGCCTTCCTCTGGATCAGCTGTAGGTGCATGAATTTATATATGGAGGTTTTCTATTATTTATGTTTTCTATTGGCTGAGCTAGATGGATTTGTGTCTTTTTTCATCCAAACTAACCATGTACTATGCAAATAAGAAATATCTAAAAATCTGTTGATTTATTTAGTACACATATTTTCCAGTCACACAAACACAAAAGAATACATTATTAAATAAACAAATGAGCAGTAAGATCTAACTAGGCTAACAGAGTTAATATATAGGTACAGGGGGAAAGAGGACCCCCTGAGAAAGAAGTCACCGGTGGACCAAGCTGATAGAAAAAAATACACTGAAAGGCTTAGGAGACCTAGCAACCACTCTATTAAGTCCATTAAAATGCCTCCTCTGTACAAACACCATTGGATAAAGGTTTTTCTTGATCTCGTCAAAGACGATCTTAACAAAAAAGATTCATCGTGGCATGGTCTTCATAACCTGTCCAGTGAAGAAAGGAAAGCCATGTATGAACTGGAATGGGCAAGGGATTTGATAGTCAAAAGTAGTGACAAGGGGGGGGGGTGTGGTTCTGCTATCCAGTGATCTATATGAAAAGGAAGTCCTGTGGCAGTTGAGTGACACCTCCACCTACTCAAAACTGTCAAAGAATCCCTTCCCCGCTCTTGTTGTAAATATAAATCTGCAACCATTCTTGGCCCATGAAGCTAATCTTATGACTAACAAGGAGTGGGACTATCTGGGGGTAGGTGAATTTAATAACCCCACCTTCTATATAATCCCCAAATTACACAAATCCCTCACCAGTCCACCAATTAGGCCAATTGTCTCGGCAATAGGGGGCCCCCTGGAGAGACTAGGCAGGTATATAGATTGGTTTATTAAAACCATGGTGTCTTCACTGCTTTCCTTTGTTCAGGACACTTGTGATGTCCACTGCTAGGCTGCAGGACTTGGAGATTCCACCTGGGGGCCTACTGTCGGGGATCGACGTGGACATGTTGATACCCCACCAGTGGGGCCTCAAGGCGGTATCCTTTTTCCTGTATGAGACCCATCCTGAATTTGGTGCTCAAAATGAGTTTATCCTTGAACTTGCTCTAGTGAATAATTACTTCCAATTCTTGGATGGGTATTATCAACAGACAAGGGGGACAGCTGTGGGAGCACCCAGGGCTCCATCATATGACTGCCTCCATTTAGGCCTCTGGGAGCTGGGGACAGTCTACTGGATGTCGATGTAGCTCACCCGGGTACTTACCTGGATGAGATACATTGATAATATCCTGGTTGTGTGGATTGGTGATGAGGAGTCAATCCATGAGTTCCTCTCTGCTTTAAATAACAATGAGAGAAACATTAGGCTAACTTATGTGATAAACCCCAAGACAATCTCCTCCCTGGATCTACAAATCTTCCTAGCTGGCAATAGAATAACTACCTGTACCTTTAGAAAGCCGACTGCGGCAAACACACTTTTGCAAGCCTCTAATCATCACCCATATCACTTGGTTAAGGGAATCCCTGTGGACCAGTTCCTGCAGCTGCGCATGAACTGCTCCAGGGATGATGATTTCCACAGGGAAGCAGGAGAAATGTACAGTAGATTCAGGGACAGGCGCTATTCCCATAAAGTCCTTAAAAGGGCCTGGAAAAAGGCATGGACAAGGGATAGAAGGGACCTTCTAGCTAAGAAGCAGGAAATCCAAAAGACAACACATCAGGAAAACTCCTTAAGAATAATAACTACCTATGGGGCTCAGTGGGAACAAGTGAAAAGTGTACTTCAAAAACATTGGGGAATTTTATCGAAACCCCCCAGACTAATCAATATTCTATGTCCCCGCCCCCAACTAGTCGCCAGAAGGGCCAGTAACCTCAAAGATACCTTAGTCCATTCTGAATGCACTAGGTCCAGGGCCACAAACTGGCTAACCGATCTACCCCCTCTTACGGGTATGTATGCATGCGGGCATTGCCAAGTATGTAAATTTGTAGAAAAAAAAAAGTTTCACCGATGCGGATCGTAGTGTGGTGTTTAAAATTAAAAATGTCATCAACTGCATATAAATTACCTCCAGGGTAATTTATATGCTGGAGTGCCCATATAAGAAATACTATATAGGTAAGACCAAAAGACCACTCCGAATCCGCATCGGTGAAAACCTGCGAAGTATCAGAAACTCATGTAGTGAGGAGAACAGGAAGAAAAGAGAAGATTTCTCCTGATTAGCGTTACATTTTGCAGATTTTCATGGAGGCAGCATGGATGGTATCAGCATTAAGGGGATATCATCCTGCTGCAAAAAGAAAAAGTGTGGATTTTTATGGTCAAAATGCTTGAGCCTCTGGGCTTGAACACTGAATGCAGTTTTCAGCCCTTTCTTGAACGCTAAACTGGGGCCAAAGTCTACTATAGTATGTATATTATTTTCATACACTATATATATTTCCTGGGGATACAAATCTTGTGCTGGAGGATATAACCTGTCCTCTAAGACTGCCGATAGGATCACCCCTACTAAATATCTAGTGTTTGACTGGTTCAAAAGTATATACTTTACACTTGTTCCCTTTCTCCTATATAATCCCTATCTTTTCCTTGTCTGCCTGGGGTTTCTAGTAGCTCTGCTCTGCCTTTTCCCTCTGTGCCCCGATCCCTCTAATACTGGCAAATCTGTCTGCCTTCTGCCTATTTTTGATATGCCTATATCAGAGCCTTTCTGGTAAGCAGTAGAACGAATGTGTGGTGTTCAATTAGGAGTTTGAATCTAGTGGCCGGCTTCGGAATTGCAGCTCTCAATTAATTATGTTATGTAAGAAAATTGTATATGCTCTAGAGCCCTCCCATTCTTAATAAAACCCATGTGATTGGATGAAACATGTTGGTAATGACACCACGGCAGTGACGCTCTATACGTCACAGATGATGTCAGCGCAAGCGCACCACACACCATGAGGACAGTGGGAGTTGCCTCTATGTGAGGAATCAGGACGGCTTTACTATGATACAGCGTCACCAGTGGTATATACACAGTGATGTTCCCTGGACTTCCGTTTGACTGCTGAGCACTAGGGATGAGCCGAACACCCCCCAGTTGGGTTCGCAGCAGAACATGTGAACAGGCAAAAAATTTGTTCGAACAAGCGAACACCATTAAAGTCTATGGGACACGAACATGAATAATCAAAAGTGCTAATTTTAAAGGCTTATATGCAAGTTATTGTCATAAAAAGTGTTTGGGGACCCGGGTCCTGCCCCAGGGGACATGTATCAATGCAAAAAAAAGTTTTAAAAACATCCGTTTTTTTCGGGAGCAGTGATTTTAATAATGCTTAAAGTGAAACAATAAAAGTGAAATATTCCATGCGGGGAGCTCGCAAGATGGCCGCTAAAGCCTAGAGCTCCGCTCCCTCATGATCGACCGGCGCCCACAGCACGGACCACAGCGCACCACCGCACGATTAAAGCACCTGGTGATACTCCCCAAAGTCCCGGCTACACACACATATGCCCGGGGCCCCGGTGAAACGGAACCTGTGGCCACAACAGGAGCGAACAAAAATGGCTGAGATGCCCAAGATGGCCCTCGCTACACAGGCACAGCATCTGCCTCAGATTTTCTGCTCCACAGGCCCGGCGGACTACAGGTCAGAGCAACCCCTCACTCCCCCTCACTTCACCCCAGGGAGACATTCGGGATACCCACCTCTGCTGACCCCCTCTCCAGCCTCCACAGGATCCCTGCAGGATCGCCCCCTCTGTGAAGGCCCTCTGTCCCCTCAGGGATCTACCTCAGATCACACAGGCCTCACACCACTTGCCTTCCCTGCCAGTGACTCTGCTTCTCACATGGACTCCCTCTTCCACAGATTCTCTGAACTTTTGGACAGAGGCCTGGCTCAAACGGCAGCTAAAATTACGGGGGACCTGAAGGCAGACTTTATTAATTTAGGGGCCCGTATCGACGCGATCGAACACAAAATGGAGGACACTATAGCTGTCACTAATCAACACTCGCAGCACATCAGCACTGTGCAAGATCAATTAGACCTAGCAATGGCTCGTATTGACGAACTTGAGAATAGATCCAGACGATATAACATCAGAATCCGCGGCCTACCGGAAACGATTCACAATGTTCCAGAAGCAGTCCAGGACCTGATTAAACAGCTAATCCCTAATATCTCCTCTCAACACCTTGAATTGGACAGGGCACACAGAGCCTTAGGGCCCCCCAGAAAAGACGGCACCCCAAGAGATATTATCGCTAAGCCCCACCACTACACAGTTAAAGAGGAAGTGATGAGACAGGCCAGGTCCTCTCACTCAGTGCAATGCATGGGACACCCGGTACAGATCTTCGCAGACCTGTCGCCCTCTACGATCCAAAGGCGGAGATCATTGAAGCCCCTGCTTCTCGCTCTCACCCAAAGAGACATAAAATACAAGTGGGCCTTCCCGTTCGCAGTTAAATTCTCCGTCTAGGAGAAACAATACGCCTTCTCCTCCCTACCAGAAGGAGAAAAATTGCTCCTGCACCTGAAAATCATCTCCCAGGAAGCCGAGATGGACACGACCAATACCGGGACCAACTCCAACAAACGACAGACCCCCACCAGCCCTCAATCTCCACTGTGGTCAACAGGAAAAGCAAAGAAGGCCAAAGACAACAACCAAACTTGAAGCCATTGATGATGTGAACTGCATCTATTCTATCCCGATTGTGAAGTAGGGATCGTTTTGACCACCCCCTGGAATGGAGGGATCCCTTGGGCCTAGTCACTAGGCAGGCTAAACAACCGGGCAAAGTTTTCTGACTTTCCAGAACTTTTTGCTAATTGTTTTTTGTTTCTCTGGTTCCAGGGGGGGTTGGGATTTTTTCCAGATTTACCCTCTTTATTTTTTTTATATTTTTAACTAGCCCATCGACATATCCACTATGCTCAAGGGAGTCGTACCTCTCTAGATTGAGAGGGGCTGCTTCCTCACGCCTAGCAATGAGGGGGGGGGGATCTTATCCCCCTTGATTAAGGATTTTTTTTTTTCAGGTATAGTTTATAGACGCTCTGCTGTGATAGCAATCGAATAGCAAACTAGGAGGTTACTATATTGGGCAGCGGTTTAAGGACCACTAACTAGTCACTCTGTTATGACGACCGGGTATACCACGGTAATGGTTTCAAAATTTTCTTTGTTTTTTCTTCCAGCCGTTTTTCCCGTAAGGGAACTAGTTTTATGTTGGGCGTTCAGTTTCGTGAGGAAACACTTGCGCACCCACCTAACCCCTAGACACCCGAAGGTCTCTGGGGGCTAGGCTGTTTGAGCCCAGATGGGCCAGACATACTCAAATTTTTTTCTAGAAGACATAGGGGGTTTCTCCTTCCCTGTGTCTTTTCTTTCTTCTATAGGAGACCTTCTCTTTTCTATCCTGCACCCCCACCCCTCTTCCCCAATCAATACATTGTACCTAACCACATCTTATGTTTCAGATACCACACACACACCCACGGGAATTCCTGATACCGTCCCGCCAAGAAGAATGTACGATCATCATCCTAAAGTCCAGGTTCCCACGCACCAAAGGGTAAGTGAGGGCCACTGCACTTCACTCCAACTGCTCCATGGCTAACGACCCTACTGCTGAACTCCACATAGCCTCTCACAATGTCCAGGGAATCAATTCCCAGATTAAGAGGAGAAAGGTCCTCGATTATTACAAGCATCTCAAGCTAGACATTATTATGCTGCAAGAAACGCACTTCCCCTCCCGGTATAGCCCTAAGTATCTCCACCCTCATTTCCCACAGTTTTTCTTAGCGAGCGCAGACAACAAAACTAAGGGAGTTGCAATCATCATTTCCAAACACCTTAAATTTGTAAAGATCTCTGAATTCGCTGATCCAGAGGGCAGGTTCCTCCTGGTCAAGGGAACAGTGGGGGACCACCTGTATTCCCTGGTCTCCTACTATGCCCCAAATAGAGGACAAGCAAAATTTTTTGACTCCCTACTGCGCAGCCTCGCTCAGAAATTGGAGGGAACGGTCATCTTTGGCGGAGACTCGAACGCAGCGTTCGATCAGGGATTGGACAAGTCTAAACCCCTACCGACTCAACTAACACAACCCACCAAAGAGAGCCTCAGGATCGCCAAAACAATCCATGCCCACGGCTTATCTGACACTTGGAGGGAACTTAACCCCAACAAAAGGGACTATACCCATTACTCTCCCCCTCATAACACCTATGCGAGGATTGACCACATTTTAACCCCATCCTCCCTACTCCCTTTGATCCACAAAGCACAAATCAGGGAGTCGGCCCTCTCGGACCACTCCACAGTAACCATTTCACTCAAAACGGGCCCCCTGGGCGGATCCAGGGGACACTGGAGACTGAATGAGTCACTATTATCTGACCCCATCAGGGTCATTGAACTTGAAAAAGCCCTAAAAGAATACTTTAAACTCAATAAATCAGAGGACATTTCTCCAGAAACGTTATGGGCTGCACATAAAGCGTTTATAAGAGGTACACTCATCCAGATTGCCACTCAAACCAAACGAGCACAAAAAGCAGATCTAATTAAGTTGGAAAAGGAATACACCACTCTGAAAGCTTCCCACAAAATGGACCCCTCCAAGACCCCTGTTTCCCTTCTCGATAGAGCGAGAATTGATCTCAATCTAGCACTCACATCCAAGGCCGAAAAGGCCATTCGCTGGAATGGACATAAATTTTACACTCAGGCAGACAAAATAGGTCCCCTCCTGGCTAAAAAACTGTCTCCCCACATCAGGACCCAGGCCTTCTCTAAACTCAGACTAAATGGCCAACCCCCCACGTCCAATCCTTCAAAGATTCTAGAAGCCTTTCGGGGTTTTTACTCTACATTATATAGCCAAACAAATACACCAAACGCGAACTTAATCCCTCAGTTTCTGCAAGGTATCCCCCTACCCTCCCTAAAAGAGGTCCACAAACAAAAGATGGAAATACCCATCTCTGAGGAGGAGGTTTTGGGGGTCATAAAAGACCTTAGAGGGGGATCATACTACAAGTCTTTTGCAGCCATTCTGGCACCTCACCTGACCTCCTTCTTCAACTCCAAAACCAATGGAAACCCCCTTGACATCCACCTCAACACCGCTTTAATCACGGTCATACCCAAACCTGGCAAAAACCACGAAGACGTTAGCAACTACAGACCGATCTCACTCATAAACAATGACCTAAAAATACTCACCAAAATAATGGCCAACAGGTTGTCATCTTTTATTACACAATATATACATAAGGACCAGGTAGGATTCATACCCGGGAGACAGGGTCCTGACCAAATAAGGAGGGCGATAGATATCACCTCGATTCTTCAAACTAACTGGACAGGGGGGCCTAACCAATCGGGATTCCTTCTACCCTTAGACCTGCAGAAGGCCTTTGACACGGTCTCCTGGCACTACATCTTCAATATACTGGAGAGATGGGGATTTGGTAGCCGTTTTCTGGGACTTCTGCATGCTCTTTACTCACAACCAAAGGCCCAAATACGCATCCAAGGTCATTACTCCAAACCAATAGACATTTTACGGGGCACTAGACAAGGGTGCCCTCTATCCCCCCTAATCTTCGCAATAGCCATAGAAACCTTAGCAATCGCAATTCGACAAAACCCGGACATAAAAAGGGTGACCTGTGGAGACCAGATGCACAAATGTGGGCTCTTTGCCGACGACATCCTCCTTTTCCTGACATCCCCCCTCACTACACTACCTAATCTCTGCCTAATGTTAAAGAACTTTTCTAAAATCTCTGGACTCGAAGTCAATTTCACCAAATCTCAAGCTCTTAATGTCTCATTACCGCCACAAACAGTTGACTCTCTAAAACAATCCTTTCACATCCATTAGCTACCTGGGAATCACACTGACGGCCAAGACGGAAACTCTTTATGCACACAATTATCCTTCACTCTTCAACAAACTAGAGGCAGACCTTATTACATGGTCAAAACACGAGCTATCCTGGCTGGGTCGGATCAACTCCATTAAGATGACCCTACTCCCCAGGCTCCTCTACTTCTTTCACTCCCTCTCTATCCCAATCAGGAAAGATCACCTGAGAGCTTTGCAGAGTAAAATTCTCCAATATATTTGGGGGAAGAAAGGATATCGTATCCCTCAGAGTACTCTCTTCCTTCACGGACGCAAGGGAGGGCTGGGTCTTCCAAACCTACGCAAATACTACTTGGCTGCCAGATTAGCCCAACTGTCCTCAATTTACTCTCGCTACGAAAAACCAGACTGGGTGAATATTGAAAGACAAGCCATCCCCAAACACACGCTAGACTACATTCTTTGGTGCCCACCTAAATCTAGACCGCCCATCCTATCACCCACTTTATCCCACTCCTGCGCCCTTTGGGACTCCCTCCGGCACTCCACAGCTCTGGTCTCCACGGGTCGACCCCTAGCTCACCTATTCCACAACCCTGACTTTCCACCTGGACTTGACATCTCAGCATTCAAATGGTGGTTGGACAAAGGGCTATACCGGATAGGGCACTTCGTCACTCCCAATGGGCCAATCACCCTCAAATTCTGTATCAAACACCTGGACCTCCCGGAATCGGAACGATTCCGCTTTTACCAAATTACCCACTTTCTCCACTCTATTTGGAAGGAGAAACCGCTCCCCCCTAAATTCACAGTATACGAACAATGGTGCAGACAAGCCATGGAGCAGAGGGGAGGCATAACAGTGATATATTCGGCCCTCACTTGCCCTACAGACAAAACCACATATATGAAGGCTTGGGAATCTGACTTCCAATACTGCAGGGACATAGAGATCTGGCAAGCAGCTCTTACTAAATCCTTTAAGGGGATCCAGAACATCTCCTTGAGGGAGGCAAGCATCAAATTGATTACCAGATGGTACCTAACCCCTACCAGGTTGGCAGCAATCTATCCCTCAGCGAACCCATTATGTTTCAGAGGATGTCAACACCTGGGCACTATAGCCCACATTTGGTGGGAATGCCCCAAAATACGCACTTTTTGGAGAAAAGTCTTCTCTATGATTTACAAGGTGACGACTTGCCAGATCCCTAGGTCCCCAGAGGTGGCTATTCTCAACGCTAACCTATCTGGAATTTCTAAGGCTAATCAAACACTGATCAACTTTATATTATTGGGCACCAAAATCTCAATTGCCAAAGCATGGAAACAGCCAAGGCCCTTGTTCAACGCCGTAAAAAGGAAGGTATCATGGATTATGGCTCAAGAAAAACTTTCTAGCATCCTAACAAACACCTCTTCGAAATTCCAAACAATATGGGAACCCTGGGCCCAATACATGGGAACCTCCCTCATACCAGGGGTTCAGGCACGCAACAACCCCTAACCCACACACAGATGAATTCATCCTGCATTAATCTGAGAGACACACAGATGTACTCCTGCTCCCCCCTCACCCACCTGGAAGGACCCCTCCACCCCCCCTCCCTCCTCACTCTTCTCTCTCTTTCTTTCAACTCTTTTTCCTGTCTTCTTTCTCTCATCAGTTAGCTAACTGGTAGCAATTCGATATGCAGCTACCATACGGCATACTACCTAGCCCACGGGATTCATAGTCCCTCAACACTCCGGAGGGCTCCAACCTAATGGGCATAGGAGAAGTACGGGTTTTTTTCCCACCTGGCACAGCTAGATCCCGTCAGGGGGAGGGGAAAGTTCTCGTGCGGATTTAGAGACAATACAACCTGCGTGAAAAAAAGGTCCTGTGCGAGTTTGATCCGAATTCAGCTCTATAGACTGCAAAATTTGCTGTAGAATCGCAAGAACACAAATTCGTAACGCAATCGGATCAAAATCGCGCTAAATTCGCACTTCAGCAGTGTGAACCTAGCCTTAAAGATGAGAAACCGTATGTTTTATGTTGTTTTCTTTCTCGAATTGTAACCTTTATGTCTCATGTTTGAGGAGGCGTTCCCTCCTGTACATTTTAATATGTCAATGCATGAAATGTATGACGTAATTGACAATAAAAACATATTGAAAGTTAAAAGTGAAATATTCCTTTAAATTTTGTACCTGAGGGGTGTCTATAGTATGCCTGTAAAGTAGCAAATGTTTCCCGTGTTTAGAACAGTCAATGCACAAATTTACATTTCTAAAGGAAAAAAGTCATTTAAAACTACTAGCGGCTATAATGAATTGTTGGGTCTCGGCAATACACATTAAAAGTCATTGAAAAAAACAGCATGGGATTCCCCCACAGTCCATTATCAGGTCCTTTGGGTCTGGTATGAATATTAAGGGGAACCCGGAACCCAAATTTTTAAAAAAAATTGTGTGGGGGTCCAGCCAAATTCCATACCAGGCCCTTCAGGTCTGGTATAAATATTAAGGGGAACCCTGCGCCAAAATAAAAAAAAATGGTGTGGGGGTCCCCCAAAGATCCATACCAGACCCTTATCCGGGCACGCAACCTGGCAGGCTGCAGGAAAAGAGGGGGGAGAAGAGAGCGCCCCCCTCCTGAACCGTACCAGGCCACATGCCCTCAACATGGGGAGGGTGCTTTGGGGTAGCCCCCAAAGCACCTTGGGGACCCACCCTCAGTTATAAAAGAACTGTCATCTGCAAGGACGCATCATAAGGCGGGCACCTCCCATGGAGGCAGGTCAGTGCGGCTTTTTTGGGTCCGTCGGTGGAGCAAGAGAAGAAGAAGAATGGACTACGTGGGACATTTTTATTTTTTTATTTTTTAATAAAGGAATTATCCCAAGCCGTGTCTTGTCTTTTTTTACCATTTTCACACTTTTTTTGTGAAATGGTAGGGGTACATTTGTACCCCATTACCATTTCACACAGGGGGGAGACTGGGATCTGGGGGTCCCCTTGTTAAAGGGGGCTTCCAGATTCCGATAAGTCTTCCACCTGCAGACCCCCACAACCACCGGGCAAGGGTTGTGGGGATAAGGCCCTTGTCCCCATCAACATGGGGACAAGGTGCTTTGGGGGGCAAACCCAAAGCATCCTCCCAATGTTGAGGGCATGTGGCCCAGTACGGTTCAGGGGGGCGCACTCTCGTCCGCCCAACTTTTCCTGTGGCCTGCCAGATTGCGTGCTCGGATAAGGGTCTGGTATGGATTTTTGTGGGGGACCCCCATGCCATTTTTTTTCATTTTGGCACAGGGTTCCCCTTAATATCCATACCAGACCTGAAGGGCCTGGTATAGAATTTGGTGGTTTGGGGTTCCCCTTAATATTCATACCAGACCCAAAGGGCCTGGTAATGGACTGTGGGGGAATCCCATGCCGTTTTTTTCAATGACTTTTATGTGTATTGCTGAGACCCGACAATTCATTATAACCACGAGTAGTTTTAAATGACTTTTTTTCCTTTAGAAATGTCATTTTGTGCAGGGACTGTTCTACGGGAAACATGCGCTACTTTACAGGCATACTACAGACACACCCCAGGTATGAAATTTAAAGGAATATTTCACTTTTATTGTTTCACTTTAAGCATTATTAAAATCACTGCTCCCGCAAAAACGTCCGTTTTTAAAACTTTTTTTTGCATTGACACAAGTCCCCTGGGGCAGGACCCAGGACCCCAAGCACTTTTTATGGCAATAACTTGCATATAAGCCTTTAAAACTTAGCACTTTTGATTTTTTTGATAGACTTTTAAAGGGTGTTCTGCGGCTTTCGAATTTGCCTCGAACACCCCAAGTTGTTCGCTATTCGGCAAACGGGCAAACAGCCAATGTTTGAGTCGAACTCAACATAAAGCTCATCCCTACTGAGCACCCTGGATGACCAGATCTGTGCAGTACAGGACCCCCTTGCAGATGGGCTTTCATGGAGATGCCTGGGATACCTGACGGACACTAGAGACTCCTGCATACGGTCGGTTGAGCGGACCATTGGTCCTTTGACTGTCTAAATCACTGTATAACTACTCCAGTCCTGACCCGTAGATGACCTCAACCCACTGTTCTATTTCTAAAGCTCTATTTATAAACCTCTCACTGGGCTATCACTACCAATATGGCTTGGCTTGAAGCGAAATACTACTGACTGGAAGTGGCTACATGCTGTCCTCTTCAGTGCACCTGTCTGCAGAACAATAGTCAAATCTAGCCAAACTCAGTGGTAGTGGCTTCATATGGTCAACTACCCAGTGTGTGGGACCTGACATATATTACACCCCACATATCCCCCAACTGGGGAATCAATGGTCATTAGGGGCGATATATGCACGTTTTCTGATGGTGCTTGTCATGGGTATCTATGTGCTTATCTAATTGCTACCTTTTGTACCTCAAATTAATACTTGGGAGTACATGGTATGTGCTTGATGCATGATGTGATGCAGTTGCTTTTAGTTAATCAACGTTGTCTTATTTTTTATTAGTCTAGGTGTCGGTGGTGGGTGCCTAGTTTTTGTATTTTCAGTGTATTTTGTTCTACAATTGTGCAATAAAAGTTTCCCTTAACAAGCAGCTTGGTCCGCCCATGACTTCTTTTTTGTTAGATTTCTAAGTCTCGGACACTGCACCATAACTGGCGAGTCTGCAATTCTAGGGTGAGTTAGGATCCAGGTGAGGGACTGAGCAAACGTATTAAACAGCCATTGCTGCTCTTTGAGCCGAAGGTCAGTTTGGTAGCAAAGTAGTATGAATTTCTCCATATGATGGGGGCGTGGTCTGCCAGCGTCAGGAATGGACACTTAGACACTGAGCTTGTCAGCCAAGGGAGAGCACCAGAGCGACAAGGGCCCAAACCACGGCATAATCCACGGCCATCCTACATTTCCACAACCCGCTCATCATCCCCAGCCATGTCACGGAAGCGATTAACCGAGCACTACCCGCAGAAGCTGACGGCCTTCTTCAAACCGCCAGACAAGGTCAGTCAAAGCCAAAATGGCGCCGGCACGGCCGCGACTTTGGCGGCCTACACTGACCTCCCGGACGATCTCCCAGAAAATCCGGACCCCACAGGCACACCCGACCCCTACACCCATAAAACGGGAGAAAACCCCATTACTGGCAGCCCAGCGAAAGCCTGCATGCGGATGGAGCCAGCGCTGCCGCCGTCACCAGCTCAAATAGAGGCCCAGGCTTTCAGCCACTTCCAGGCGAACCAGGCCCTATAATCCTCTATGGCCTCTTTCCCAACCGCAGGGCAGCCCGTGCTCGACACCACATTAAAGGAGATGCTCCTATCACTCCAATCCTCCTTAATGACAGACCTCTCATCCCTCTTTACCAGAATAAACACAGACCTGCATAATATGGATGGAAGAGTAGCTCACTTAGAAAACAGCATGGAAGAATGCACCACTACTGTAAATGATCTATTTGACACTTATGCTGAAGTGAAAGATGAACAAACCTGGGTCAGGGCCAAGCTGGCCGATTTGGAAGATCGTTCCAGGAGGAACAATATCAAAATTAGAGGAGTTCCTGAGTCCATCTTACTGATAGATCTCCCTAAATATGCCAAGGAACTTATGCACATGATCCTCCCAGATGCATCACCCAGAGATCTACTTGTGGATCGGATCCACAGAATAGCCAAACCCTCACATCTCGCAGCCTCAGTCCCTAGAGATGTCCTAATGAGGGTGCACTTCTTCCATATAAAATAAAAGCTCCTCACCACAGCCAGAAACAGTCCTGCGTTCCCTGCTCCATACAAAGGAATTCTACTGTTCCCTGACCTCTCTAAATATACCTTGCAAATGAGGAGACAGCTCAACCCGATCACTAAAGGTCTATACAACCACAAAATCCTCTATAAATGGCGCTATCCAGCAACTCTGCTAGTAACAAGAAACGGAGCTTCCCACGTCATCCAATCTTTCCACAAGGGCACGCAACTGCTTCACGCCTGGGGAATCATCCTGGACCCACCGCAAGACACCAATCCGCCGTTGGAACAAAGACAGCCACATCCTTCCCGTCGCACCCATGGTCACCGTGATACCTGAATGGATCATCTAATCCTCATCACATGGGCCCTATGATCTACGTATTATTGACTCTCCCTGGCTAATCAGCCTTTTGAATCGTTACCTTAGTTGAGTTTGACTTTATTAACCCCCATAGTGGCTTAGTTGAAATTTATTTTCACTATACCACATACCGTTCCTAGTGGTGGTATATCCACCCTGTTGCAGTTCTATACCAGTTCCAATTTTTCTAGTGCTCAGTTTTACTTGATAACATTCTTTCTTTTCAGCTACCAATTGCTTTTCTAGAGTGAACTTTGCCCTTACCGATTCATCAGAATATACACTGACCTCCGGATTCGGAGAATTCACCAGCCTACTCCTAACTGTAAGTGTATCTATCTCTACAATTACTCACTCAGCGGGGACAATGACATTTACAGTGCTGTCCCTCAATGCGAATGGAATCAATCACCCAGCTAAGAGACATTCACTATGGAAAACAGCTGTAGATCTAAAATGCAATATACTCTGTGTACAAGAGACACATTTTAAATCTACAGCTCTACCTATGTGTACAAACAAACATTTTCCTCATGTTTTCTCGGCTCCCTTCACCTCCACGAACAGAGGGGTGCTGATAGCAGTCAGAAATTCTGTATCATTTCAGCTAAAACAGAGCGTTTCCGACCCTGAAGGGCAATATATTATTCTTGTATGTACTATTAATAATATCGACTATACGTTGATAAATCTCTATGCCCCAAATATCAAACAAATCTGCTTCCTTCGTGACCTGATGAACATCCTACAGTCACTAAAACAAGGTCATGTAATCATATGTGGGGATTGCAATCTAGTCCCGGAAATACAACTAGACTCCACTTCAGCGAAGAAATGCAGGGAGTCCCCTCTAAAAAATTTCATAAAAACACATAATTTGTTTGATGTTTGGCGGTGTTTCCATGGAGAGGAGAGGGACTACACGTACTTCTCTCCCCTTCACCGGACATATTCCCGCATAGACCTGTTCCTTACAGATAAATGGTTGCTCCAAAACATCAGCGCAGCTGTCATCCACACCACGACTTGGTCGGAACACACGCCTATCACCATCTCTATATCCGATTATCCTCAACAGAAAAATACATTTATCTGGAGAGCAAATAATTATATCCTACAACATCCGCAATACTCTTCTGAAATAAAAAAACATATCAAGGAATATTTTGAACTCAACGCAGGCTCAGTGTCCGAACCAGGTGTGGTGTGGAATGCGCACAAGGCATATACACGGGGCATACTACTAAAATTCAGTTCCCATTACAAAAAACAGAGGTCTAACCGCATTGACACCCTTACAGCACAAATAGCCAAGTTGGAAAGCCTAAACAAGGCCAACCCTCACTCCTCACATTCAGCACAACTCTTGTCTCTTAGACAAGAACTCAGACTACACCTTCTCCACTCCTTTGAACACGTACAGAGAAAACTAAAAGCCACTTTGTACTCCACGTCTAATAAAGCAGGTAAAGCTCTTGCCCAATGCATCAAAGGTAGGAGAACTAAAAATAAAATTGATCACATATATCATCATCAAACGAAAGAAAAACTTAGAAATCCCCAAGAGATAGCTGATGCTTTCAGTGCTTATTATAGTGACTTATACAATCTTCAACGCGACCCAAATACGCACCAACCCTCTACCAATGACATTCAAGACTTCCTCCAACTAATTAAACTTCCCTCGTTATCATCAGAACAATTATCACGACTAAACGACCCTTTTACAGACCAAGAGATCATAGCAGCCATAAAATCCCTCCCCCTAAATAAAGCACCAGGCCCTGATGGTCTCACAGGGGAGTACTTTCAGGAATTTGCCCACCTATTAGCACCTCACTAAACTACATTTTTTAATGAAGCATCTTCATCACGATTCCCCAGAGAATCCCTACAAGCGCTGATCATCACCCTCCCCAAACCGGGAAAAGAACCTACGGCCCCCCAAAACTTTCACCGGATCTCGCTCTTAAATCTAGGCCTCAAAATCTATGCAAAAATGATAGCCACCCGTCTATTACACGTCATGCCCACACTAATCCATATATATATATATATACGGTATATATATACACGGTATATATATATATATATATATATATATATATATATATATATAGATAGATAGATAGATAGATAGATAGATAGATAGATAGATAGATAGATAGATAGATATCCACTGCATATAGTTTAGCTATATCTCACCGCAGGCCATTCCTGGTGTACTGTCTAATATACTTCTGGCAGGCAGGCGATTCAGTTAGCTGCAGTGTTTTTAAAATATTTATACAGATAGTCTCATATATATAAATATATATATATATATATATATATATATATATATATATATATATATATATATATATATATATATATATATATATATTCCACTGCATACAGTTTAGCTATATCTTACTGCAGGCCGTTCCTGGTGTACTGTTTCTAATATACTTCTGACAGGTAGGTGATTCAGTTAGCTGCAGTGTATTTAATATATATATATACAGATAGTCTTGTATATATATATATATATATTTATCCACTGCATCCACTGCATACAGTTTAGCTATATCTCACTGCAGGCCGTTCCTGGTGTACTGTTTCTAATATACTTCGGGCGGTGGTACACAGTACCGTGCACCCCTAGTGCAGTTGCTACTACTTTTCTGATGGTGTACACAGTACACAATAAATACAGTGCACCCATAGTTGCTATTAGACTTCTGGTGGTGTACACAATACCGTTCACCCATAGTGCAGTTGCTACTACTTTTCTGGGGGTGTACAGTGTACACAATACAGTGTGGTGTGGTGTTGCAAAACAAAATCCCCATCATGTCCGGAAGGCCACCAAGGAGAGGCAGACACTCACAGGCAACTAAAAGAGGGCAAGCAGGCTCTGTGGCTACAGTCCACAGGGCACAGTACACAGTGCTGGTCATGGACATGGTGCATCTTCTGCAGGTGGCCGTGGGGCACGCTTGTCCTTTTTTTTCTGCTGCTGGGACAGGGGAAGAAAAGTTGCGTCTTTGGTGGTGGTGCCACAACACTGTAACCACTTACAGATACTCTTTTTGGGAGCAGGAACGAGCCCTTCTGTGAAATATTAGATCAGAAATTGTAATAACATGCCCCTGTTAAACAGGGACAGAAAAATTGGGCCTTAGGCAGTGGTGGTGGTGCCCTATACCAAAAATATTGTTGGAAGCTAGCATCATCAAGATTGAGGAGGAATAGGATAGTCACTCAGCATAGGCAGTCTTCAAGGAATCCCAAATCCATAGAAAAATCAATCAGTTACATCAGAATCAGGTGCTTGATAGCTGCTGCTGATCCAAGACTGATTCATTTTTATGAATGTAAGCCTATCAAGGGAGTCTGTGGACACTGTGGAGAGGCGCACTCTATGATCCATTACAAAACCTCCAGCAGCACTGAATATGCGTTTAGAAAGAGTGCTGGATGTAGGACAGGCCAGTAGATCAATTGCATATTGAACAAGTTCTGGCCAGTGGTCCTTTCTTAAGACCCAGTAACACAGTGGATGCTCTGTTGGAAAGATCTCCAAGTTTGCTCTTGCCCCTAGATATTACTGCACCGTGTAATGCAGACGCTGGCGATGGTTGCTTGAACCGATCAGACCTTGGTGCTGAGGACTGAAAATCTGTCTAAAGGCATCAGTCAGCCGGCCACCTTCTCCACTGCTCTTCCTCTGACTGAACTAAGCTGTCATGGTTATGCAGTAATCTTTGTCTATCAGCTTACCTCTCCTCCATGTGTTTACCTTTAGAGGCCAGCCACTCTTACCTGGCTACTTAAATAATCTCTCCTCAATGCATGGCTCCACCCCAGCCCTTATTAGGGAACTCTATATTAACCTGTGCACTGCAAGCCTACCTTGCTGATCAACCTTTAGCTTCTGTGTGCATCTTGCTGTGTCTTCTATGTCTGATTCCAGTTACCGATCTTGGCTTGTTCTTGACTATCCCTGCCTGCTTGTGACCCTGACCTTTGGCGTGTTCTATGTTTATCCTTGTCTGCTAGTCGCCCTGACCTTTGGCTTATTCCCTTACTATCTGTCCTCCTGTAGCCTACTGTGGGCGTGAGCTGGGAGACCCTGGGGGTCGCGACCTGGAGCCAGTTGCAGCCCAGTCCATCCTCACCAATAGAGGCTCTGGTGAACACCTGCTGGCTCTTAGACTCTGCGCCCTGGGGAATCTTATACTCTAGCCCCTGTGGGATCAATATTGGTGTTCCAGCGGACCTTCCTTCCTTAACCACCTAGACTCCCATCCGCAGCAGTCAGCCATACGGTCCACTACCTTTGCGGTGCACTCCTGACCCCAACGGTGTGCATCTGTCACCTGTCCACAGGTGATCTTACAGAAGCCTCAACAACACGTTGTCCAGTACCAGGAAATTGTAACCTCACAGGGTCTGGAAATACATTCACAAATCTTTCTTCAATGCCTCCTGAAGATGTTTCATCCTCTGCTCCCTCTGTGAAGGCAGGATGAGTTCTGCAACATTACCCTTTTAACGTGGATCAAGAAGAGTTGCCAGCCAGTAATGATTCCTTCTCTTTGATACCACGAATCCCAGGGTCCTTACGCTTCATGGCCTCCCTGATTCTGTAAAGCCTGCAAAAGTTTGCAGAGGCATTCGATTCTGAGTTCTCTGGGTCACTAAGAATCACATGATCTGTAACAACCTCCTCCCAGCCACATACAACTCCTTGGGTTTCTGGGGACTGAAAACCATCCCTTGAAGACTGCTGCTGAGTGTTATCCTCCATGTCCATGCTGACACAATCCTCCTCCTCTTCTTCCTGTGTGTTTGGCGGGCCTGCAGGAATAATATCTGGATAAAAGGGGACCTTGATAGGTAAGGAAGTCCTCCTCTTCCTCACACTGTTCTGCCTCAAGTGCCCTGTCCATTATTTCATGAAGCATGTGCTCCAACAGGAAGACAAGAGGGACAGTATCACTGATGCATGCATTGTCGCTGCTCACCATCCTCGTGGCCTCATCAGATGGTGACAGGACAGTGCATGCATCCTTGATCAGTAGCTACTGGCATGGCAAAAAAAAACAAGCTCCCCTGACCCTGTCCTGGTGCCATACTCACACAGGTGCTCATTGATGGCCCTCTGCTGCGTGTACAGCCGCTGCAGCATTGCCAACGTTGACTTCCACCTGGTGGACATGTCACAAATAAGGCGGTTGGTGGGCAGGTTGCATCCCCTTTGAATGTCAGCCAGCTGAGCACTGGCATTGTATGACCATTGGAAATGACCACAGACTTTTCTGGCCTGCCTCAGGAGATCTTGTAAGCCTGGGTACCTGCTCAAGAACCACTGCACCACCACATTCAGGATGTGTGCCAAACATGGAACATGAATCAAGTGTCCCTGTCAGAGGGCAGAGAGAAGGTTGGTGCCATTGTCCCATACAACCATTCCTGGCTGAAGCTGGCGTGGCATCAACCACCTCTGAGCCTGCCCCTGCAGAGCTGACAGAGTATCTGCCCCAGTGTGGCTCCTGTCCCCTAAGCAGTGATGTAACCTTAAACTACGTAGAGGGTTCTTTACTGTAAGAGCGGCAAGGATATGGAATTCCCTTCCACAGGCGGTGCTCTCAGCGGGGGGCATCGATAGTTTCAAGAAACTATTAGATAAGTAATAGATAACAAGAAAAATACTGCGCTAACAATCTACGTGAAAATAATAAACGTGAAAAGCTGCGACTAAAATGTTATACAACACAAACCGAGGTAAAAAGAAAAAAGTTGCGCTAGTAAAGTGTGATAAAAAAATTGAACACCATACATGAAACTTACATGAATGATAGCAAAGTAATATTGAATATACCCATATACTCAACATGTGAGCAAATCAATAAATGGTATACAGTATATTAACGTGAATTAAAAAATTAAAGTCCAAAAAAAAATAAAAAATGTCCATGAAAACAACAAATATGAAAAAACTTTTTCTTCCCAAGTGACAGGTGAAAAATTCCTCTGTTGTAGTGAATATGTGAAAAGATGAAACCTCCACCTTCAGAAAAGGTATATGCTGCCGCTTACCAGATGATGTTGGTCCCTTATTACAGGGGACCACACTACGTAGACGGCTGTAACCCCAGCCCGGGATCTCACAGGCAGGCACTAGATACAATCACGTCCCATAGAGTCCCCTTCACCGATCTCAGCAGGATGGTAAGATTACCATAAAAGACACAAGAAAATCCACATAGCATAAAACTCTTTACATTTATTGAGTTAAAATGCCAAATGAACACTTACAGGTAAGTAGATATATGACAGCATAAAAGAACAAGCCGGCCGGCTCCAAAACAGCCCGCGTCTTCCGGGACTAGACATGTAGCGGTGACGTCAGAACATGGCTCCTCCTCCCTATGTCGTTTCGTCACTACAGGATGTGGTCACGGGATACGGGCTGCGTCCTGACGCACTGCTTAAATACACAGAGAAGAGACCCTATTGCAGACGAGATATCTCGGGCGCCATCCCACTTAAGCGAAAACCTCAGGGCAACTAGAACTTAACTAAAGAACTAAACTAACTAAAACTAAAATAAAGAACTAAATTAGATAAGTACTTGAACGACCACAACATATATACAATGTAATACTGACATATAATCACACACATAGGCATAACTTGATGGACTTGTGTCTTTTTTCAACCTCACCTACTATGTAACTATGTAACTCATGCACCGCATGGCATCTTTTTGCCTGAGTGCTTGTGTAGCCCCTTGAACACTTACGGAGCACTGCTGGTTCAGAGAACAAATCTGCAGAAGAGGCCATAGAGGAAGAAGAAGAGGAGGGGGTGGAGGAGAGAGCTGTGGCAGAATCAGCGCTAGCATTTTGGAGGCGTGGTGGCAGAACAAGCTCCAACAATACTGAACCCTGCCTGCATCCTTCCCAGCTGCCAGCAGAGTTACCCAGTGCAGTAACATCCCTTCCTATGCCTTCTAGACCATGAGTCTAAGGTAATATACACGTTACTGCTGACCGCCCTGTCCAACAAGACAAAAACATTGCCTTCCACATGCCGGTAGAGAGCTGGAATGGCCTTCCATGAAAATAAATGGTGTTTTGGAACCTGCAACTGTGGTACAGTACATTCCTGAAATTCACGAAAGGGGGCAGAGTCTACCAGCTGAAAAGGCAATAGTTGCAGTGCTAGCAATTTGGCCAAGCTGGCATTCAAGCTAGCATTCAGACTGTGAGCTTGTGGATGGCTGGGACCAAATTTCTTTTTATGGTTTAGCAACTGGGGTAGGGAAATTTGCCTGTTAAAATCAGATGGTGGTGTACTGCTAGCAGATTGGCTGCAAGTACTTAGGACACCTATTGCTATTCCTTCATTCCTCTCAGTGCAGGTTTTCAAGAGGACTGGAGTAGGGTTGGAGATCCCAGATGAGGAGCAAGGAGAAGTCTGCCTTTTTCTTTGATGTGGGTCTTTCATGTGCTGTTGCCAACGGACTTGTTGCCTTATGAGTTTATGTGAAATCTAAATTAATAGCTGTAAAATATTGGAATTATGAATATATTTAATTTATATTTAATTCATTTATATTTAATGAATATATTTAATTTAGCTTGTATCTATGTAGGGCGGATCATATTATCTTCACAGAAATCTCTGGTAGACCAGACAAGTCGGTGCCTAGGCTTGTGTATACAAACAATGGGATTGAAACCTTATTGTTTTACACATACTCACTTCAAAGGATCCCATGCTGGGATATGCAATGAAGGGAGGCCAACCTGTAATCAATACTTAACTTCCCAGGGAAATTCAAGTTAAGCTCCTGCTCAGAATAGTCACAAGGATTTGCATTAAAGGGGGCTGACTTATGCAAAGTATAGGGATTGGAGATGTAGCCAGTCCTAGGGAAGCTCACCAATCAGAGCCACGCTATGCCAACCAATGAGGTATCAGCATGTAATGATATACACAGTCTAGATGGGAGGGAAACACACACTTTTATGGGAGAGCAACCATCAGAATGGAACCTTGGTGCAAAGGGTAATTATGGGAAAATCTGCATTTTACTTGTAACTAAATATGTTTGCAGATTAATGTTTTCAGGAATATACTCTGTATTCCTTCATGTAATTCTCTTATTTTAACCTAATATTTTCTTCCTTGGTGTAGACTATAGATATATGATTGTGTATTAGATAGACTTTCAACTACTCACCAATAAATGTTTTTATTGTGTTAAAGCTTTCACTCATGGTCAAAGAACTCTCATTTAACCAAAATCATATGTGAGAGATATTAAATCTCAATTATAGTATACGGGAAAAAGACTGCATGGGAGGTCGTCAAATGTCTGGTCAAGCATGTGGTGCCCAAGCAGCTGCTGTTGTGGCCACGCTTGATCCGCTTCAGACATAGGTTGCAAACAGCAACGGTGCGATCAGCTGCACACATGTCCAAAAAGGCCCACACCAAGGAACTTTTCTAAATCAGCGGGGAGTCAGCAGTGTCTTGCACCTGCGGAGCTCTGCGGTGTGATGCAGTAGGGTGGCTGCCCCTAGAGGATATCCTGCCTCATTGGTGTTGTACCTCCTCCTTCTCCTCTATTCTATCAGGCACCCAAGTAGAGTCAGTGACCTCATCATCCCCTCCCTCCTCGTCACTGGAGCAAACTTGGCACTATGCTGCAGCTGGGGGAACATGACTGCCAGTTTCTTGTCCTTCTTGGGCTCCCCCTCTCTCTAGGCTCACGTTACTCCCTGCGCATCCTCCAGCAGCATGTACCTGACACTGTGGTCGAATAGTTTGGGGGACTCCTCCGTGCATGATGGTTGGGCTATGAAAGGAGTGACTGTGGACAAGGAACCGGTGGAATAGGCCTCTTTGGCAGCTGCATAGGAAGGAAAACTACCCTGAGCCTGGGTGACAGAAGATGAGGAGGATGAGAACGGCTTTGTTATTCACTCCACCAACTCTTCTGCATGTTCTGGCTCAATAACACGGCCAGCTGCAGAAAAAAGGGACAAGTGTGCCTCATGGCCACCAGCAGAGGATGCACCATGTCCATGACCAGCACTGTTGACTGTAGACACAGAGGCTGCTTGCGCTCTTTTAGTTGCCTGTGAGCGTCTGCCTCTCCTTGGTGGCCTTCTGGACATGATGTATATTTTGTTTTGCAACACCGCACTACACTGTATTGTGTACCGTGTACACCACCAGAAAAAGTAGTAGCAACTGCACTACGGCTGCACTGTATTGTAATTACAATTTTGATCTAATATTTCATTGCAGGGCCCGTTCCTGTGCTCAACAAGAGTATCTGTGAGGCTTTACAGTGTTGTGCCACCACCAGCAACACCACCTATGGCCCAATTTTTCTGCCCCTGTGTAACAGAGGCGCGTAATTAGAATTTTTGATCTAATATTTTACAGCAGGGCCTTTTCCTGTGCTCAACAAAAGTATCTGTGAGGCTTTACAGTATTGTGCCACCACCACTACCGCCTAAGGACAATTTTTATGCCCCTGTTTAACAGGGGCATGTCATTACAATTCTTGATTTCTTAATATAATATTTCACAGCATGGCCTGTTCCAGCGCACACCAAGAGTAACTGTGAGGGCTTACAGTGTTCTGGTACCACCAACAACTAAGGCCCAATTTTCCACAGAGTGCATAGGGCAGGCCGTATAGTATATACAGGCGGACCCCTATTTTCAAACATCCGACTTACAAATGACTCCTACTTAGAAATGGAGGGAGACAACAGTAAGTGAGAGGAAATCTACCCCTAGGAAGGGAAATTCTCTCCTGTAAGAGTTAATATGGAAAAAAGGTGTCTCCACTGAAGCTTTATCACCAATCCTTGTTTCCCTAATAACCCAAAATTTTCAAAATCCAATTGTCATTGAGACAGAAAGTGAGGTGAAATCTGCTGAACAGGAGCACAGACAGCAAAAAAAATGTTACAGGGGTGATAACCCTGCCCTATATTATCCAAAAAGCTTAAAAATAGATTTTTAGGCCGAAGCTACAATTAAAAAATGTACCTGTTCCAAATTACAAACAGATTCAACTTAACAACAAACCTACAGTCGCTATCTTGTTTGCAACCCGGGGACCTCCTCTTGTATACTGCTGTTCAGAGTATATAGGGCCTCGGGCCCCACACCTTTATTTTTATTTGGGTGCGGGGTTCCCCTTAATATCCATACCAGACCCAAAGGGCCTGGTAATGGGCTGGGGGGGCAACATTACATTACAGTCGCAAGCAGTTTTAAATTACTTTTATTCCTTTAGAAATGTCATTTTGTGCAGGGACTGTTCTAAACATGCTAACAATGCGCCACTTTACAGGCATACTATAGACACCCCCCAGGTACGAAATTTAAAAGAATATTACACTTTTATTGTTTCACTTTAAGCATTATTAAAATCACTTCTCCCTAAAAAAACGGCCGTTTTTAAAACTTTATTTTCATTGATACATGTCCCTTGGGGCAGGACCCGGGTCCCCAAACACTTTTTATCACAATAACTTGCATATTATCCTTTAAAAATTAGCACTTTTGATTTTTCACATTCAAGTCTCATAGAGTTTAATGGGGTTTGCGTGTTTCGCACAAATTTTTGGTCTGTTCGCATGTTCTGCCACAAACCGAACCGGGGGGTGTTCGGCTCATCCCTATTGGCAAACTTCAAATGAGCCTGGACATGCGCTGGCTTGAGCAGGGGGACCTTGCATGCGCTGCAGGATTTTATTCCATGACGGCGTAGTGTGTTACTAATGGTTTTCTTTGAGACTGTGGTCCCAGCTCTCATCAGGTCATTGACCAGGTCCTGTCGTGTAGTTCTGGGCTGATCCCACACCTTCCTCATCATCATTGATCATTGATGCCCCACAAGGTGAGACCTTGCATGGAGCCCCAGACCGAGAGAGATTGAGCGTCATCTTGAACTTCTTCCATTTTATAATGATTGCGCCAACAGTTGTTACCTTATCACCAAGCTGCTTGCCTATTGTCCTATAGCCCATCCCACCCTTGTGCAGGTCTACAATTCTATCCCTGATGTCCTTACACAGCTCTCTGGTCTTGGCCATTGTGGAGAGGTTGGAGTCTGTTTGAATGAGTGTGTGGACAGGTGTCTTTTATACAGGTAATGCGTTCAAACTGGTGCAGTTAATACAGGTAATAAGTGGAGAACAGGAGGGATTCTTAAAGAAAAAATAACAGGTCTGTTATTTTAAGAACCAGAATTCTTACTGGTTGGTAGGTGATCAGATACTTATGTCAGGCAATAAAATGCAAATTAATTATTTAAAAATAATACAATATGATTTTCTGAATTTTTGTTTTAGATTCCATCTCTCACAGTTGAAGAGTACCTACGATAAAAATTACAGACCTCTACATACCCGTATTTATCGGCGTATAACACGCACATTCATTTTAAGAGGGAAGTTTCAGGAAAAAAAACTTACATTTTAAGTGCCATCAATGCAGCCTCATCAGTCCACATCAATGCAGCCTCACTCATCAGTCCACATCAATGCAGCAGCCTCACCATTGCCATCAATGCAGCAGCCTTTACCATTGCCATCAATGCAGCAGCCTTTACCATTGCCATCAACGCAGCAGCCTCACCATTGCCTTCAATGCAGCAGCCTTAGCATTGCCATCAGTGCAGCCTGATTGATGCCCATCTGCAGCCTAGAGGGAACAGGGAGGGATGAGCATCGACAGATTACATACAGTGACAATCTCCTATGATAGACAGAATAGTGGTCCATTGGAGGCCCAGGAGACAGGACTTCATATTACAGAGGCCGCCAAGTAAAAAGGAGATTCTCACTGTATGTAATGTGATGGCGCTCATCCTGCTCCCCTCCCTGTCCCCTCCGAGGCAGCTAAAATTGAAGTATTGGCGTATAACACGCACATGGTATTTGCACCTGATTTTCATGGTGAAAAAGTGAGTGTTATACGCCAATAAATACAGTACTTTGTAAGTAGGAAAAACTGCAAAATTGGCAGTGCATCAAATACTTGTTCTCCCCACTGTAGCTAAGTCAACGGACACATAATTCAGAGAGAACTCTTCGGAAGGAATCAGTGAGTTAAGACTGGGGATGTGGGAGGAAGGAGGCGCAGACAAGTCATACACCAAACTTAATTTATTTGAGAATTGGCCCTTCACAATCTCAATAGGGCTAACTCTTCATGTCTCAAATGGTGACTCAGCAAAGGGGCCGATAATGAAATCCTGGTCCAGCTTGGTTTGCAACAGATTGCCAATAGCTTGCTCATCAGTGGAGGCTGAGCGGAGGTTCCTGTATTCATGGGTGGTCTGGGTAGAGTGATGAGCCCTGTGTGGAATCCAGAGACAAACCCACGCATCAGGAATAGAACATATGCGGGTGACGGGTAAGAGGAAAGGTAGAACTCCAGCCATCTTACGTTTACCCGGCTCAGTCAGGATGAATTTGGATGCTTGAGATGAGCTCTATGACAGTTGACACAAATGTGGAGCAGTCGACATTGGTTGAAGCTGCAGGTGCCATCGTTGAGGTTGTTGCAGATAGGCGTCTTGCCTAGTAACTGAACAGGCTGTCCTAACCTGAGGATGTTGCATAGGGAAAGGCATGCCTTGAGTGGCACTAGGGGTAGAGGGGAAGGTCAAGGAATGTCTGGCGTCTGTGTTAGAGCATCAGTTTTCCATGTGCATGGAGGACTGGCAAATGGCTTAAAGCGGGAAGAACAGACCCGCAAAGTGGTGGCAGAACAAGTCGGTTTCCATGATGCTCCAATTCATGCTGGTTTGGAACTGGGCGAGTTTGGCTGCGGCTCTGGCTGCAAACGAGCAGTAATAACCCTACAATGCAAATCCTCCCTACTTGTACCCTAATTCAACCACGGCATTTAGGTACAAATCCATCGCTTCCCTCCTGCCGGGGTTGGCCGAGCACAACACATCCCTAAACATGCCAAAGGCCAGCATCAATTTGGCGATCAACAATGTGTGATTGAGCCTGGGGTTTTGGCCTTTAGAACCACGGACATGTCCCACCCAGGCATAGGACTTATTCTCAGACAGATCATGGACCGAGATGAGCAGGGAGACCAGGTTAACATCTTTTCCCTCCAGGATGGCCTTCCTGATGCTGGCAGGGATGAGGTGTGCAGGAAAAATAGTGGAACTAGTGTCCAGCATACCGTGTTTAGGGGAGTCACCATTGGGTGCACCTCTAGGACTCCTACTCTCGCAGGCACGTCGGAGACTGCTGCGGTCAGTGTGCCGATCATGGTGTGCAGCTGGGTGAGAGCTGAGGAGATGGACTGCAGGGATGTTTGCTGGGTGCCGGGTGCAGCTGGTGAACAGCAGCCTGAATAATTTGACTTTCCTAGCTGTGGCGGGGTAGGGAATGGTCCTATGCCACAGCTCTGCCATGAGCTTGGGAATAGTCCATTCCCTGAAGGACTGAGTGCTGTATGGCTCTGAACCCAAGGTGGATGACAGCGGGGTGGAGGCAAGGTCCTCACTGCTGGACCGTGACATGACTCCAGCTTTAATGAGAAAAGAGGGGAGGGTGTATGTTTAAGAGGAGTTTTTGGAAAATTAGAACAGCGAAGGAGAGACGGAGTACATATGAATAAGTAAAAAGCAAGGGGGAGGAAGAACAGAAAAAGGAATGACAGGCGTAGTGAAGAACACAATGGGGGTTATTTACGAAAGGCAAATCCACTTTGCACTGCAAGTGCACTTCCAAGTGCACTGCAAGTGCACTTGGAAGTGCAGTCGCTCTAAATCGAAGGGGTAGATCTGAAATGAGTGGAAGCTCTGCTGATTTTATCATCCAATCATGTGCAAGCTAAAATGCTGTTTTTTATTATCCTTGCATGTCCCCCTCGGATCTACAGCGACATTACTTCCAAGTGCACTTGAAAGTGCACTTTCAAGTGCACTTGCAGTGCAAAGTGGATTTTCCTTTAGTAAATAACCCCCAATGTGTTCCAGTGAACGCTAAAGAGTGGAAATTTAGAAAACTCAAATAGTGGGGGGCAACCGAGGTTAGCCAGGAGGTGACTGACCAAATAACCGATAGCTCGGGTGCCTTGTCAGTGTCATGCACGGACCTGTGAACCAGAGCCACAGGGCGTATTGGGGTGGGAAGCTGCAGTCTGGTTGTGGCCTAAGTAGGAATGTTGCGTTCTGTAGTAGGTGACGTATGGTTGGCCTGCTAATGTCTGCACTGTCAGCAAGCAACTGTTTAGCAACCGTGCCTGTGTAGTTTGAAGGTGATGTCCTTTAGAAATAGGTAAGAAAGAAAATGTGACACTAGCTAAGTGCCATACCGGCAGCCCAATTCATGTATGTGAGGTATCAAGATGAAAAAAGGGTGCTGCAGGTTGGTGTGGGAGAGTGTCTTGTGTACTACCCATCTGACTCGTGCCTCCTGTTGGGGTCGGGACTACTGGGGACCTGAAAAAGGTAACATGGAGGTCCAGGTTTAACCTGGCGTGAAGGAAAACCCTACGCCCAACCCCTCCCCCTAAAACATGACAACCCGCTCCCCCCCTCCCCCCCGGTAAAAGCATGCAAAGCCCTGCATGTGTGTATGTATATCATATTACCTGCGAGCCTTGTGCAGAATGGAACAACCTGACCTCACTGACCTAAGGAGACAAGAAAACGTGGGTGGCTGGGTCGTGTGTTGCAATAATGTAGCCTAAAAGGGAGGCAAAAGCAGTAGAGAAAATTGGAACATGTAAGGCGATAACTAGGGCCATGCTGACTGAGTGACATAAATAAATGAGCTGACACTGTAAAGAGGCATGCTGAAGCATGTCGGTTTTTGAGACCTAAGAAGTCACATGAGTTGTAAGTGTGAATGGGCAATTGAGTGGTATAAGTGGTGACTGAGAGCTTGTGGCAGGAACCTCAAGGGGGAGGCCATGCTGCAGAAGCTTGTGGTGTCTGAAAATGGGTAATGAGTGGTATGAGTGGCGACTCAGAGCTTGTGGCAAAGAACCTTGAGAAGGAAGCCGTGTAGCGGAAGCTTGTGGTGCCTGTGAATGAGTAATGAGTGGGATGGGGGGCGACTGAGAGCTTGTGGCAGGGACCTCGTGGAGGAGGCCATTTTGCAGAAGCTCGTGGTGCCTGTAAAAGGATAATGAGTGGTATGAGTGGCAACTGAGAACTTGTGGCAAAGAACGTTTAGAAGGAGGCCGTGTAGCAGCAGCTTGTGGTGCCTATAATGGGTAATGAGTGGTATGAGCAGCAACTGAGAGGAGGTCCATAAATATTGGGACATCAACACAATTCTAATCTTTTTTGCTCTATACACCACCACAATGGATTTGAAATGAAATGAACAAGATGTGGACCAAGGGACGTATTTGTCCCATGTTTTTAATTGTATGTATCATCTGATTAAGAACTTAAAATACTTTTTTTTTTGGTTTGAGTCAAAATATTAGTTTTTATCAACTAATGGATCTAGCTTTTTGCCAGTTATTTCATGAAATGGCTTAGTTACAGCAACTGAAGTGTACGAACTTACGAAACTGTACGAAAATAAAAATTGCTTCTTTTTTTTTCCATAAAAAGTAACCTAAATAGTCAGATATTATTGGATCATAATTCCTCCCCCAAAAATGACACAAGTGTGGAAATGGTTTATTTATTGTTCAAATACATTCTTAAAGGGAAAAAAATATAATTATTTTTATATTGATGACAGTAATCTTATGGTCCTCAAAGGGTTAACTGCAGACTTTCAGCTTTAATTTGAGGGTATTTACATCCAAATCAGGTGAACGGTGTAGGAATTACAACAGTTTGTATATGTGCCACCCACTTTTTAAGGGACCACAAGTAATGGGACAGATTAACAATCATCCATTAAACTTTCACTTTTTAATACTTGGTTGCAAATCCTTTGCAATCAATTACATCCTGAAGTCTGGAACGCACAGACATCACCGGACACTGGGTTTCATCCCTGGTGATTCTCTGCCAGGCCTCTACTGAAACTGTCTTCAGTTCCTGCTTGTTCTTGGGGCATTTTCCCTTCAGTTTTGTCTTCAGAAAGTGAAATGCATGCTCAATCGGATTCAGGTCCGGTGATTGACTCGGTCATTGCATAACATTCCACTTCTTTCCCTTAAAAAACTCTTTGGTTGCTTTCGCAGTATGCTTCGGGTCATTGTCCATCTGCACTGTGAAGCACCGTCCAATGAGTTCTGAAGCATTTTTCTGAAAATGAGCAGATAATATTGCCCGAAACATTTCAGAATTCATCCTGCTGCTTTTGTCAGCAGTCACATCATCAATAAATACAAGAGAACCAGTTCCATTGACAGCCATACATGCCCACGTCATGACACTACCACCACCATGCTTCACTGATGAGGTGGTATGCTTTGGATCATGAGCAGTTCCTTTCCTTCTCCATACTCTTCTCTTCCCATCACTCTGGTACAAGCAAGTTGATCTTGGTCTCATCTGTCCATAGGATGTTGTTCCAGAACTGTAAAGGCTTTTTAGATATTGTTTGGCAAACTCTAATCTGGCCTTCCTGTTTTTGAGGCTCACCAATGGTTTACATCTTGTGGTGAACCCACTGTGTTCTTCTCTTGATTGTTGACTTTGACACACCTACACCTACCTCCGGGAGAGTGATCTTGATCTGGCGACTGTTGTAAAGGGTGTTTTCTTCACCAGGGAAAGAATTCTTCAGTCATCCACCACAGTTGTTTTCCGTGGTCTTCCGGGTCTTTTGGTGTTGCTGAGCTCACTGGTGCATTCTTTCTTTTCCAAACAGTTGATTTGGCCACACCTAATGTTTTTGCTATCTCTCTGATGGGTTTGTTTTGTTTTTTCAGCCTAATAATGGCTTGCTTCACTGATAGTGACAGCTCTTTGGATCTCATATTGAGAGTTGACAGCAACAGATTCCAAATGCAAATAGCACACTTGAAATGAACTCTGGACCTTTTATCTGCTCCTTGTAAATGGGATAATGAGGGAATAACACACACCTGGCCATTGAACAGCTGAGCAGCCAATTGTCCCAGTACTTTTGGTCCCTTAAAAAGTGGGAGGCACATATACAAACTGTTGTAATCCCTACACCGTTCACCTGATTTGGATGTAAATACCCTCAAATTAAAGCTGAAAGTCTGCAGGTAAAGCACATCTTGTTCCTTTCATTTCAAATTCATTGTGGTGATGTATAGAGCCAAAAAGATTAGAATTGTGTCGATGTCCCAAAATGTATGGACCTGACTGTGTGTATATATATATATATATATATATATATATATATATATATATATATATATATATATATATATATAAATATATATATATATATAAATATAGTATCTCACAAAAGTGAATACACTACACCCCTCACATTTTTGTAAATCTTTTATTATATCTTTTCATCTGACAACACTGAAGAAATGACACTTTGCTACAATGTAAAATAGTAAGTAAAAATGTGCAAATTGGGCCCAATTAGCCATTTTCCGGTGTCATGTGACTTGTTAGTGTTACAAGGTCTCAGGTGTGAATGGGGAGCAGGTGTGTTAAATCTGGTGTTATCGCTCTCACTCTCTCATAATGGTCACTGGAAGTTCAACATGGCACCTCATAGCAAAGAACTCTCTGGGGATCTAAAAAAAAGAATTGTTGCACTACATAAAGATGGCCTAGGCTATAAGAAGATTGCCAAGACCCTGAAACTGAGCTTCAGCATAGTGGCCAAGACCAAGACTTAACAGGACAGGTTCCATTTATAACAGGCCTCGCCATGGTCGACCAAAGAAGTAGAGTGCACATGCTCAGCATCATATCCAGAGGCTGTCTTTGGGAAATAGACGTATGAGAACTGCCAGCATTGCTGCAGAGGTTGAAGGGTGGGGGGGTCAGACTGTGAGTGCTCAGACCATACACCACACACTTCATCAAATTGGTCTGCATGGCTGTCATCCCAGAAGGAAGCCTCTTCTAATGATGATGCACAAGAAAGCCCGCAAACAGTTTGCTGAGGACAAGCAGACTAAGGACATGGATTACTGGAACCATGTCCTGTGATCTGATGAGACCAAGATAAACTCCAGGACCGGTATTGCGCTTTCTTGATGACTTTGCTGCCTGGCTACCCTACTTTCTCGCCTCTGAAATACCCACCATTATTCTTGGTGACTTTAACATTCCTGTCAATGTTAACAGCCCAACTACAGCTAAACTTCTCGACTTAACCTCATCTTTTGACCTAACCCAATGGACACATACTTCCACTCACTCCAATGGTAATACCCTTGACCTTGTATTCTCCCATCTCTGCAACCCTGGCAACCTCACCAGCACCCCCTTTCCTCGCTCTGATCACAACCTCATTACTTTCACTGTATCCTTGCCTCCAACCACCCATCCCTCCAAGCAGCAAACAATTACTTGTAGAAACCTTCGCCACTTTAACCCTTCTCTTCTCTATTCTGCTACTGACCACTAGGGATGAGCTTCGAGTTCGAGTCGAACTCATGTTCTACTCGAACATTGGCTGTTCGCAAGTTCGCCGAACAGCGAACAATTTGGGGTGTTCGCGGCAAATTCGAATGCCGCGGAACACCCTTTAAAAGTCTATGGGAGAAATCAAAAGTGCTAATTTTAAAGGCTTATATGCAAGTTATTGTCATAAAAAGTGTTTGGGGACCTGGGTCCTGCTCCAGGGGACATGGATCAATGCAAAAAAAAGTTTTAAAAACGGACGTTTTTTCAGGAGCAGTGATTTTATTAATGCTTAAAGTCAAACAATAAAAGTGTAATATCCCTTTAAATTTCGTACCTGGGGGGTGTCTATAGTATGCCTGTAAAGGGGCGCATGTTTCCTGTGTTTAGAACAGTCTGAGAGCAAAATTACATTTGGAAGGAAAAAACTCATTTAAAACTACCCGCGGCTATTGCATTGCCGACAATACACATAGAAGTTCATTGATAAAAACGGCATGGGAATTCCCCACAGGGGAACCCCGAACCAAAATAAAAAAAAAAAAATGATGTGGGGGTCCCCCTAAATTCCATACAAGGCCCTTCAGGTCTGGTATGGATATTAAGGGGAACCCCAGCCAAAATTTAAAAAAAAAATTGACGTGGGGTTCCCCCTAAATTCCATACCAGACCCTTCAGGTCTGGTATGGATTTTAAGGGGAACCCCGCGCCAAAAAAAAAAAAAAAACGGCGTGGGGTCCCCCTAAAAATCCATACCAGACCCTTATCCGAGCACGCAACCTGGCAGGCCGCAGGAAAAGAGGGGGGACGAGAGTGCGGCCCCCCCCCCTCCTGAACCGTACCAGGCCACATGCCCTCAACATTGGGAGGGTGCTTTGGGGTAGCCCCCCAAAACACCTTGTCCCCATGTTGATGAGGACAAGGGCCTCATCCTCACAACCGTGGCCGGTGGTTGTGGGGGTCTGCGGGCGGGGGGCTTATCGGAATCTGGAAGCCCCCTTTAACAAGGGGACCCCCAGATCCCGCCCCCCCCCCTGTGTGAAATGGTAAGGGGGTACTTACCCCTACCATTTCACTAAAAAACTGTCAAAAATGTTAAAAATGACAAGAGACAGTTTTTGACAATTCCTTTATTTAAATGCTTCTTCTTTCTTCCTTCATCTTCTTCTTCTTCTGGTTCTTCTGGCTCTTCTGGTTCTTCCTCCGGCGTTCTCGTCCAGCATCTTCTCCGCGGCGTCTGCTATCTTCTTCTCCTCGGGCCGCTCCGCACCCATGGCATGAGGGGGGAGGCTCCCGCTCTTCTCTTCATCTTCTTCTCTTCTTCATCTTCTTCTTCATCTTCTTCTTCATCTTCTTCTTCCTTCTTCTCTTCTTCATGTCTTCTCCGGGCCGCTCCGCAGCCATGCTGTGGCATGGAGGGAGGCTCCCGCTGTGTGACGGCGTCTCTTCGTCTGACGGTTCTTAAATAACGGGGGGCGGGGCCACCCGGTGACCCCGCCCCCCTCTGACGCACGGTGACATGACGGGACTTCCCTGTGGCATTCCCCGTGACGTCACAGGGAAGTCCCGTCAAGTCACCGTGCGTCAGAGGGGGGCGGGGTCACCGGGTGGCCCTGCCCCCCGTTATTTAAGAACCGTCAGACGAAGAGACGCCGTCACACAGCGGGAGCCTCCCTCCATGCCACAGCATGGCTGCGGAGCGGCCCGGAGAAGAGAAGAAGGAAGAAGAAGATGAAGAAGAAGATGAAGAAGAGAAGAAGATGAAGAGAAGAGCGGGAGCCTCCCCTCATGCCATGGGTGCAGAGCGGCCCGAGGAGAAGAAGATAGAAGACGCCGCAGAGAAGATGCTGGACGAGAACGCCGGAGGAAGAACCAGAAGAGCCAGAAGAACCAGAAGAAGAAGAAGATGAAGGAAGAAAGAAGAAGCATTTAAATAAAGGAATTGTCAAAAACTGTCTCTTGTCATTTTTAACATTTTTGACAGTTTTTTAGTGAAATGGTAGGGGTAAGTACCCCCTTACCACTTCACACAGGGGGGGGGCCGGGATCTGGGGGTCCCCTTGTTAAAGGGGGCTTCCAGATTCCGATAAGCCCCCCGCCCGCAGACCCCCACAACCACCGGCCACGGTTGTGAGGATGAGGCCCTTGTCCTCATCAACATGGGGACAAGGTGTTTTGGGGGGCTACCCCAAAGCACCCTCCCAATGTTGAGGGCATGTGGCCTGGTACGGTTCAGGAGGGGGGGGGCGCACTCTCGTCCCCCCCTCTTTTCCTGCGGCCTGCCAGGTTGCGTGCTCGGATAAGGGTCTGGTATGGATTTTTAGGGGGACCCCACGCCGTTTTTTTTTTTTTTTTTTTGGCGCGGGGTTCCCCTTAAAATCCATACCAGACCTGAAGGGTCTGGTATGGAATTTAGGGGGAACCCCACGTCAATTTTTTTTTTTAATTTTGGCTGGGGTTCCCCTTAATATCCATACCAGACCTGAAGGGCCTTGTATGGAATTTAGGGGGACTCCCACATCATTTTTTTTTTTTAATTTTGGTTCGGGGTTGCCCTGTGGGGAATTCCCATGCCATTTTTATCAATGAACTTCTATGTGTATTGTCGGCAATGCAATAGCCGCGGGTAGTTTTAAATGTGTTTTTTCCTTCAAAATGTCATTTTGCTGTCAGACTGTTCTAAACACGGGAAACATGCGCCCCTTTACAGGCATACTATAGACACCCCCCAGGTATGAAATTTAAAGGGATATTACACTTTTATTGTTTGACTTTAAGCATTATTAAAATCACTGCTCCTGAAAAAACGGCCGTTTTTAAAACTTTTTTTTGCATTGATTCATGTCTCCTGGGGCAGGACCCAGGTCCCCAAACACTTTTATTGACAATAACTTGCATATTAGCCTTTAAAATTAGCACTTTTGATTATTCATGTTCGTGTCCCATAGACTTTAACGGTGTTCGCGTGTTCGAACGAATTTTTTTCCTGTTCGCATGTTCTGGTGCGAACCGAACAGGGGGGTGTTCGGCTCATCCCTACTGACCACCTATATGACATAATCTCTCCCCTGTCCTGTCCTGACCTGGCCACCTCTGTCTACATCAGTTCACTCTCATCATCACTGGATGCACTTGCTCCTCTAACCACACGCAGAATCAGGCCCCAACCGTTACAACCCTGGCAAACTGACAACACTAGAAATCTCAAGAGACAGTGCCATGCTCTTGAACGACTGTGGCGTAAAACCAAATGCCTGCAAGACTTCACCCTATATAAATCTGCCCTTCTAAAATACAATTCATGCCTCCATGCTGCCAAACAAGCCTACTTTGTCTCTCTTATTAATTCCTCGTCATCCAGTCCCCGTCGGCTCTTCTCAACCATTAACTCTCTGCTTCGTCCACCACCCCCTCTACCCACTCACTGCCCAAGAGATTGCCAATCACTTCAAAGACAAGATCGATGCAATTCGTGAGGACATCTCTACTGTGCGTACGTCTTCCCCACCCAACATACCTTGCCTAGCAGCACATTCAACACTCTCCTCTTTTGAATTGGCTACTACTGAAGAGGTTACAAAAATCTTCTCAGATGCCCACCTAACCAATTGTCCCTTGGATCCTGTTCCCTCACAACTACTACGGTCACCCTCTTCTTCTATCCTATGCTCTCTCACCCACATCTTCAATCTCTCCCTCTCTAGTGGCATCTTCCCCTCCCCTCTAAAACATGCACAGATCACTCCCATTCTTAAAAAGCCCTCACTGGACCCTACCGACCTGAACAACTTAAGACCCATCTCATTGCTCCCATTCACCTCAAAACTTCTAGAACGCTTAGTCTACAACCGTCTTAGCTCCTACCTCAGTGAAAATAACCTTCTTGACCCCTTACAGTCTGGCTTTCGCTCACAGCACTCCACGGAAACTGCCTTACTAAAACTCACTAACTATTTACTAACTGCTAAAACCAACAGCCAGTACTCCATACTGCTACTTCTTGACCTCTCTGCGGCCTTTGATACTGTTGACCACCCACTCCTTCTCAATAAACTACATTCCCTTGGCCTCCGAGATTCTGCTCTATCCTGGTTCTCTGCCTATTTATCACAGCGCTCCTTCAGTGTCATCTACAACTCTCTCTCCTCCTCTCCATTGCCCCTTTCTGTGGGGGTCCCCCAAGGCTCGGTTCTTGGACCCCTTCTCTTCTCTATCTACACCTCCTCCCTTGGTCACTTAATAACTGCCCACGGCTTCCAATACCACTTATACACTGATGACACCCAAATCTATCTGTCTACTCCTCACCTCACTCCTTCAGTCTCCTCTCGCATTACTAACTTCCTAACTGACATATCAGCATGGATGTCCCACCACTTCCTTAAACTAAATCTCTCTAGAACTGAGCTATTAATATTCCCCCCCTGCCCATGACTTTTCCATCAAAACCAACAATGCAACCATCAGTCCCTCCCCTCACGCCAGGGTACTAGGTGTAATCCTAGACTCTGACTTGTCATTTGCGCCTCAAATCCAATCGTTGTCAAAAGTTTGTAGAATTCACCTCCGTAAGATCTCTAAAATTCGCCCCTTTTTAACAAATGAAACCAACAAGCTCCTCATTCACTCCCTTGTTATCTCTCGCCTTGACTATTGCAACTCCCTTCTCATTGGCTTACCTCTCCATAGGCTATCCCCTCTTCAGTCTATCATGAATGCTGCTGCCAGACTTATGCACCTTACCAACCGCTCAGTGTCTGCCAACCCTCTACTCCAATCCCTACACTGGCTCCCAATCACCCAGCGAATTAAATTCAAAATACTAACCACAACATACAAAGCCATTCACAACTCTGCCCCGAGCTACATCACTAATCTTGTCTCCAAATATCACCCAAATTTACCTCTCAGTTCTTCTCAAGACCTCCTTCTTTCAAGCTCTCTCATCTCCTCCTCCCATGCTCGTCTCCAGATTTCTCCAGAGCCTCTCCCATCCTCTGGAACTCGCTACCTTCATCTATCTGGCTATCCCCTACTCTTGCTACCTTCAGGCGATCCCTGAAAACTCATCTTTTCAGGAAAGCCTATCACGTCCCCAACTAATCTCCTACCACTTCCACCAGCTCATTCCCTACAGTTACAACCTTTTATACCACCTGCCCCACCCTATTAGATTGTAAGCTCTTCTGAGCAGGGCCCTCTTAATCCTCTTGTATTTTATTGTATTATAACTGTATTGTCTCCCTTTTATATTGTAAAGCGCTGCGTAAACTGTTGGCGCTATATAAATCCTGTATTATAATAATAATAATAATAATAATAATAATAATTGGTTAAGATGGTGTCAAGTGTGTGTGGCAGCAACCAGGTGAGAAGTACAAAGACAAGTGTGTCTTCCCTACAGTCAAGCATGGTGGTGGGAGTGTCATGGTCTGAGGCTGCATGAGTACGACCAGCACTGGGGAGCTACAGTTCATTGAGGGAACCATGAATGCCAACATGTACTGTGACATACTGCAGCAGAGCATGATCCCCTCCATTCATAGACTGGGCCGCAGGAAAGTATTCTAACATGATGACGACACCAAACACACCTCCAAGACGACCACTGCCTTGCTAAAGAAGCTGAGGGTAAAGGTGATGGACTGGCCAAACATGTCTCCAGACCTAAACCCTTTTGAGCATCTATGGGCTATCCTCAAATGAAAGGTGGTTGAGCGCAAGGTCTCTAACATCCACCAGCTCCGTGATGTCATCATGGAAGAGTGGAAGAGGACTCCAGTGGCAACCTGTGAAGCTCTGGTGAACTCCATGCCCAAGAGGGTTAAGGCAGTGCTGGAAAATAATGGTGGTCACACAAAACATTGACACTTTGGGCCCAATTTGGACATTTTCACTTAGGGGTGTACTCACTTTTGTTGCCAGCGGTTTAGACATTAATGGCTGTGTGTTGAGTTATTTTGAGGGGACAGCAAACTTACACTCTTATACAAGCTGTACACTCACTACTTTACATTGTAGCAAAGTGTAATATACACTGTAATATATATATATATATATAAAGTGAGTACACCCCAGACATTTTTGTAAATATTTTATTATATCTTTTCATGTAACAACACTGAAGAAATCACACTTTGCTACAATGTAAAGTAGTAAGTGTACAGCTTGTATAACCATGTAAATTTGCCGTCGCCTCAAAATAACTCAACACACAGCCATTAATGTCTAAACCGCTGGCAACAAAAGTGAGTACAACCCTAAGTGAAAATGTCCAAATTGGGCCCAAAGTGTCAATATTTTGTTTGGTCACCATTATTTTCCAGCACTGCCTTAACCCTCTTGGGCATGGAATTCACCAGAGCTTCGCAGGTTGCCACTGGAGTCCTCTTCCACTCCTCCATGACTACATTACGGAGCTGGTGGATGTTAGAGACCTTGCACTCCTCCACCTTCCATTTGAGGATGCCCCACAGATGTTAAATAGGGTTTAGGTCTGGAAACATGCTTGGCCAGTCCATCACCTTTACCCTCAGCTTCTTTAGCAAGGCAGTGGTTGTCTTGGAGGTGTGTTTGTGGTCGTTGTCATGTTAGAATACTGCCCTGTGGCCCAGTCTTCGAAGGGAGGGGATCATGCTCTGCTTCAGTATGTCACAGTGTCAGAAACCATGAACCAGACAGAAGCACAGTAAAATCACACTTGTTTATTAATAAAAACAAAAATATAAGTAGAGTAAGCGTAGTCAAAGCATAGCCAGAATCCAGTAACCGTATCAGGTAATCAGCCAAGCCAGCGTTCAGTGACCAGATTGGGTAATCAGCCAAGTCAGAGTTCAGTAGCCAGATCGGGTAATCAGCCAGTCAGGGATCCAAGTAGAGGAACAGCAAGCAGGATAAGGAGCCAGAAGGGATGTCAGCAAATCCAGTCTTTAAACAGGAATGCAGGAGATGGTTTCTTGTGATGTGACCAAGGTGAAGGCAAGAATGAAGTGAGCTGGAGATCTTTAAGTAGGCGGGACTGATGAGCAGATCCACAACAGCTGGTTAACTGTGGAAAGAGATGAGAGCTGGCAATTAGCCGACAGCTGAGCGGCCAGCTCAGAGAAGGAAGGGCTGAGCCAGCCCTGACAGTACCCCCCTCTTCAACTCCCCCTCGGAGGACCACCGGGCTTGAGGGGAAAATGTCTATGGAAATCACAGAGGAGGGCAGGAGCATGTACATCCGAGGATGAGACCCAAGAGCATTCCTCTGGACCGTACCCCTTCCAATGCACCAGGTACTGTATGCGCCCACGGAACTTATGGGAGTCAACAATGGATTGTACCTCATACTCCTCATGGTTCTTAACCTGTATAGGGTGAGGACGTGGCGCCGAGGTGGTAAAGCGGTTGCAGACCAACGGTTTCAATAAGGAGACATGAAACACATTTGAGATGTGCACAGTAGGAGGAATGCCCAACGCGTAAGCCACTGGGTTAATCCTGCGAAGGATACGGAAGGGCCCAATAAACCGAGGTGCGAACTTCAGTGAGGGAACACGAAGTCGGAGGTTGCGAGATGACAGCTAGACCCTGTCCCCAACCTGATAGGAAGGCGCAGGCAGGCGTCTGCAGTCAGCATGGAGTCTGTTCCTATAATTAGCATGACACAAAGCCTCCTGGACTTGTGCCCAAGTGGAATGAAGACCGCGGAGATGCTCCTCTAGCACAGAAATACTCTGCAAAACAAATGAGTCAGGCAACATGAAAGGTTGGAAACCATAATTCGCCATAAACGGAGACAATCAGGAAGCAGAAATCAAGGCACTGTTGTGAGCAAACTCTGCCCATGGTAATAGGTCTGACGAGTTGTTGTGATGGTCAGAAATAGGGATGAGCTTCGTGTTCGAGTCGAACCCATGTTCGACTCGAACATCGGCTGTTCGACCGTCCGTCGAATTGCGAACGTTATGGGCCGTTCGCGCCAAATTCGTGTGGCGCGTCACGGCCCATAATTCACTGCGGCATCGCAGTGCATTGCTGGCTGATGATTGGCCAAGCATGCACTATGACCCGCATGCTTGGCCAATCACAGCGCCGTCAGTAGAGAGAGCTGTAATTGGCCAAAGCCAGGGTGGCTTTGGCCAATTATGGCTCAGGGGATTTAGTACACGCCCCACACTATATAAGGCCGCCTGCACGGCGGCCCTGTGTAGTGTGTTCCGGTGTGCTGATAGAGAGAGAGACAGACAGTGTCATTTGATTTGAGAGCTAGATTAGGCTAGATCTGTTCCTGCTCTTTACATTTAGTGCAGTGCGTCCTGCTCACAGTGTTCAGCTAGATCCGTTCCTGCTATTTACATTTAGTGCAGTGCGTCCTGCTCACAGTGTTCAGCTAGATCTGTTCCTGCTATTTACATTTAGTGCAGTGCGTCCTGCTCACAGTGTTCAGCTAGATCCGTTCCTGCTATTTACATTTAGTGCAGTCAGTGCGTCCTGCTCACAGTGTTCAGCTAGATCCGTTCCTGCTATTTACATTTAGTGCAGTCAGTGCGTCCTGCTCACAGTGTTCAGCTAGATCCGTTCCTGCTATTTACATTTAGTGCAGTGCGTCCTGCTCACAGTGTTCAGCTAGATCCGTTCCTGCTATTTACATTTAGTGCAGTGCGTCCTGCTCACAGTGTTCAGCTAGATCCGTTCCTGCTATTTACATTTAGTGCAGTGCGTCCTGCTCACAGTGTTCAGCTAGATCCGTTCCTGCTATTTACATTTAGTGCAGTGCGTCCTGCTCACAGTGTTCAGCTAGATCCGTTCCTGCTATTTACATTTAGTGCAGTCAGTGCGTCCTGCTCACAGTGTTCAGCTAGATCCGTTCCTGCTATTTACATTTAGTGCAGTCAGTGCGTCCTGCTCACAGTGTTCAGCTAGATCCGTTCCTGCTATTTACATTTAGTGCAGTGCGTCCTGCTCACAGTGTTCAGCTAGATCCGTTCCTGCTATTTACATTTAGTGCAGTGCGTCCTGCTCACAGTGTTCAGCTAGATCCGTTCCTGCTATTTACATTTAGTGCAGTGCGTCCTGCTCACAGTGTTCAGCTAGATCCGTTCCTGCTATTTACATTTAGTGCAGTGCGTCCTGCTCACAGTGTTCAGCTAGATCCGTTCCTGCTATTTACATTTAGTGCAGTCAGTGCGCCCTGCTCACAGTGTTCAGCTAGATCCGTTCCTGCTATTTACATTTAGTGCAGTCAGTGCGTCCTGCTCACAGTGTTCAGCTAGATCCGTTCCTGCTATTTACATTTAGTGCAGTGCGTCCTGCTCACAGTGTTCAGCTAGATCTGTTCCTGCTATTTACATTTAGTGCAGTGCGTCCTGCTCACAGTGTTCAGCTAGATCTGTTCCTGCTATTTACATTTAGTGCAGTCAGTGCGTCCTGCTCACAGTGTTCAGCTAGATCCGTTCCTGCTATTTACATTTAGTGCAGTGCGTCCTGCTCACAGTGTTCAGCTAGATCCGTTCCTGCTATTTACATTTAGTGCAGTCAGTGCGTCCTGCTCACAGTGTTCAGCTAGATCCGTTCCTGCTATTTACATTTAGTGCAGTGCGTCCTGCTCACAGTGTTCAGCTAGATCCGTTCCTGCTATTTACATTTAGTGCAGTGCGTCCTGTTCACAGTGTTCAGCTAGATCCGTTCCTGCTATTTACATTTAGTGCAGTCAGTGCGTCCTGCTCACAGTGTTCAGCTAGATCCGTTCCTGCTATTTACATTTAGTGCAGTGCGTCCTGCTCACAGTGTTCAGCTAGATCCGTTCCTGCTATTTACATTTAGTGCAGTCAGTGCGTCCTGCTCACAGTGTTCAGCTAGATCCGTTCCTGCTATTTACATTTAGTGCAGTCAGTGCGTCCTGCTCACAATGTTCAGCTAGATCCGTTCCTGCTATTTACATTTAGTGCAGTGCGTCCTGCTCACAGTGTTCAGCTAGATCCGTTCCTGCTATTTACATTTAGTGCAGTGCGTCCTGCTCACAGTGTTCAGCTAGATCCGTTCCTGCTATTTACATTTAGTGCAGTGCGTCCTGCTCACAGTGTTCAGCTAGATCCGTTCCTGCTATTTACATTTAGTGCAGTCAGTGCGTCCTGCTCACAGTGTTCAGCTAGATCCGTTCCTGCTATTTACATTTAGTGCAGTCAGTGCGTCCTGCTCACAGTGTTCAGCTAGATCCGTTCCTGCTATTTACATTTAGTGCAGTGCGTCCTGCTCACAGTGTTCAGCTAGATCTGTTCCTGCTATTTACATTTAGTGCAGTGCGTCCTGCTCACAGTGTTCAGCTAGATCTGTTCCTGCTATTTACATTTAGTGCAGTCAGTGCGTCCTGCTCACAGTGTTCAGCTAGATCCGTTCCTGCTATTTACATTTAGTGCAGTGCGTCCTGCTCACAGTGTTCAGCTAGATCCGTTCCTGCTATTTACATTTAGTGCAGTGCATCCTGCTCACAGTGTTCAGCTAGATCCGTTCCTGCTATTTACATTTAGTGCAGTGCGTCCTGCTCACAGTGTTCAGCTAGATCTGTTCCTGCTATTTACATTTAGTGCAGTGCGTCCTGCTCACAGTGTTCAGCTAGATCTGTTCCTGCTATTTACATTTAGTGCAGTCAGTGCGTCCTGCTCACAGTGTTCAGCTAGATCCGTTCCTGCTATTTACATTTAGTGCAGTGCGTCCTGCTCACAGTGTTCAGCTAGATCTGTTCCTGCTATTTACATTTAGTGCAGTGCGTCCTGCTCACAGTGTTCAGCTAGATCTGTTCCTGCTATTTACATTTAGTGCAGTCAGTGCGTCCTGCTCACAGTGTTCAGCTAGATCCGTTCCTGCTATTTACATTTAGTGCAGTGCGTCCTGCTCACAGTGTTCAGCTAGATCTGTTCCTGCTATTTACATTTAGTGCAGTGCGTCCTGCTCACAGTGTTCAGCTAGATCCGTTCCTGCTATTTACATTTAGTGCAGTCAGTGCGTCCTGCTCACAGTGTTCAGCTAGATCCGTTCCTGCTATTTACATTTAGTGCAGTGCGTCCTGCTCACAGTGTTCAGCTAGATCCGTTCCTGTTATCTTCCTACTGACAGGCAGGCTTGTCTGGTTACAGTATATAAAGCTACCTGAAGAAAATTACAGGTGTTCTATCCCAGCTTAGTGCAGCTACAGGCCATTAGTATGTCTGGAAGGCCAAGAAGGAGAGGCAGACAGTCACAAGCCAATAAGAGAGGGCAAGCAGGCTCTGTGTCTAGTGCTGGTCGTGGAGACGGTGCATCCTCATCAGCCCGTGGCCATGGGACACGCTTGGCCTTTTTTTCGGCAGCTGGCCGTGTTGAGCCGCAACATGCAGAAAACTTGGTCGAGTGGATGACCAAGCCGTCCTCATCCTCCTCATCCTCTCTCACCCATGCCCAGGGTGCTTTGTCTGGCAAAGCAGCGGCCTCTTCCCTCAGCTCAATGTCATCAGTGACTCCTTCCCTAGCTCCACCATGTCCTCATGAGGATTCCCTCGAACTGTTTGACCACAGTGTTGGGTACATGCTCCAGGAGGATGCCCAGCGTTTGGAAGGCTCTGATGATGATACTGAGCTCGATGAAGGCAGTAACATGAGCACGGACAGAGGGGGTGCCCAAGAAGGACAGCAATCTGGCAGTCATGCTCCCCCTGCTGCAGCATACTGCCAGGTTTGCTCCAGTGATGAGGAGGGAGGGGATGATGAGGTCACTGACTCAATGTGGGTGCCTGATAGGAGAGAGGAGGAGGAGGAGGAGGCGGCACATCACCAACGAGGCAGGATGCCCTCCAGGGGCCAGCCTAAGGGCAGCACATTAACTGCATCACACCCCAAAGCTCCACATGTGCAGGGCGCTGCAGTCTCTGCGCGTTATTCAAAAAGTTCTTTGGTGTGGGCCTTTTTTGAGACGAGTGCATCAGATCGCACCGCTGCTATTTGCAACATATGTCTCAAGCGTATCTCGCGTGGCCAAAACATCTCCCGCTTGGGTACCACATGCTTGACCAGACATATGTTGACCTGCCATGCAGTTCGTTGGCAAGCATATCTAAAAGACCCACACCAAAGAACAAAGAGGATCTCTCCTTGCTCCTCATCAGCTGAGATTTCCAACCCCACTAGACCTTCAGTCCTCTCTGAGACCTGCAGTGAGAGGAATGAAGGTGTAGAATTAGGTGTGTCACAGCCAAGTACTTGTGGGCAATCTGCTTTTGGTACACCGACGCCAGATTGTACCAGGCAAATTTCCCTGCCCCAGCTGCTGCACCGCCGAAAGAAGTTTGCTCCCAGCCATCCACATGCCCAGCGGTTGAATGCTAGCTTGGCAAAATTGCTAGCACTTCAACTGCTGCCTTTTCAGTTGGTAGACTCTGCCCCCTTCCGTGAGTTTGTGGAATGTGCGGTTCCTCAGTGGCAGGTACCCAAACGCCACTTTTTCTCACGGAAGGCGATTCCAGCTCTCTACCGGCATGTGGAAGGCAATGTCCATGCCTCGCTGGACAGGGCGGTCAGCGGTAAGGTGCATATTACCGCTGACTCATGGTCCAGCAGGCATGGACAGGGACGTTACTTAAGTTTCACGGCGCATTGGGTGACTCTGCTGGCAGCTGGGAAGGATGCAGGACAAGGTGCAGTAGTGTTGGAGGTTGTTCCGCCACCACGCCTCCAAAATGCTGATTGTGACACACCTCTCTCCTCCACCCCCTTCTTCTTCCTCCATGGCCTCTTCCTCGGAACCAGCGGTGCTCCGTAGGCGTTCAAGGGGCTACGCAAGTATACGGAGGCCAAAAGATGCCATGCGGTGCTTGAGCTGGTGTGCTTGGGGGACAGGAGCCACACTGGGGCAGAGGTTCTGTCAGCTCTGCAGGGGCAGGTTCAGAGGTGGTTGACGCCACGCCAACTTAAGGCAGGAATGGTGGTTTGCGACAATGGCACCAACCTCCTCTCTGCCCTCCGACAGGGACAACTGACCCATGTGCCCTGTTTGGCTCACGTCCTTAACTTGGTGGTGCAGCGGTTCTTGGGCAGGTACCCGGGCTTACAGGATGTCCTGAGGCAGGCCAGGATAGTCTGTGTGCATTTCCGCCGGTCATATAATGCCAGTGCTCGGCTGACGGACCTCCAAAAGGAGTTTAACCTGCCCAAGAACCGCCTAATCTGTGACATGCCCACCAGGTGGAACTCGACATTGGCCATGCTGCAGCGGCTGCACACGCAGCAGAGGGCCATAAATGAGTACCTGTGCGACTATGGCACCAGGACAGGGTCAGGGGACCTTGGTTTTTTTTCCCCACGCCAGTGGGCCATGATCAGGGATGCATGCACTGTCCTGTCACCATTCGAGGAGGCCACGAGGATGGTGAGCACTGACAGTGCATGCATCAGTGACACTGTCCCCCTTGTCCACCTGTTGGAGCACACGCTGCGTGGAATAATGGACAGGGCACTTGAGGCAGAACAGAGGCAGAAAGAGGAGGACTTCCTTAGCTCTCAAGGCCCCCTTTATCCAGACAGTGTTCCTGCGTGCCCGCCGATCACACAGGAAGAGGACGAGGAGGAGGAGGAGGAGGAGGAGGAAGATTGTGTCAGTATGGAGGTGGAGCCAGGCACTCAGCATCAGCAGTCTTTAAGGGATCAGTCCCAAGGAACACATGGACTTGTACGTGGCTGGGAGGAGGTGGCTGCGGACGTTGTTGTCCTTAGTGACCCAGAGGACTCCGGACCGAATGCCTCAGCAAACCTACGCTGCATGGCCTCCCTGATCCTGCAAAGCCTGCGTAAGGATCCTCGTATTCGTGGTATCAAGGAGAAGGACCAATACTGGCTGGCAACCCTCCTTGATCCACGTTACAAGGGTAAGGTTGCGGACCTTATCTTGCCATCGCAGAGGGAGCAGAGGATGAAACATCTTCGGGAGGCCTTGCAGAAAGGTCTGTGCAACGCGTTCCCAGAGACTGGGAGGTTACAAACTCCTGTTTCTGGACAACGTGTTGCTGAGGCTTCGGTCAGTCAAAGAAGGAGCGGTGGAGAAGGTGGCCGTCTGACCGATGCGTTCAGACAATTTTTTGGTCCGCAGCCCCAAGGTATGATCGGTTCCAGCAACCATCGCCAGCGTCTGTTTTACATGGTGCAGGAATACCTAGGGGCAAGATCAGACTTGGACACCTTTCCCACCGAAAATCCTCTGGGTTACTGGGTCTTGAGGATGGATCACTGGCCAGAGCTTGCACAGTATGCAATTGAGCTACTGGCCTGTCCTGCATCCAGCGTTCTTTCGGAACGCACATTCAGTGCTGCTGGAGGCGTGGTAACCGATCACAGGGTGCGTCTGTCCACTGACTCGGTCGATCGGCTGACCTTCATAAAAATGAATCAGTCTTGGATCACCACCAGCTACCAAGCACCTGATGCTGATGTAACTGAATAATTTTTTTCAGATCCCTTCAAAGACTGCCTATGCTGATGTTGAGTGACTATCCCTGAGTAATTATCCTCTTCCTCCTCAATCATCACGCTGATAGCTTGTAAGAATATTTTTGGTTCTGGGCGCCACCACCAGTGCCTAAGGCACAATTTTTCAGCCCCTGTATAACAGGGGCGTGTAATTACAATTTTTGATGTAATACTTTGCAGCAGGGCTCATTCCTGCATTCCAACTAGAGTGTCTGTGAGGGGTTGCAGTGTTGTGGCACCAGCACCAGTGCCTAAGGCCCAATTTTTCTGCCCCTGTCTAACAGGGGCGTGTAATTACAATTTTTGATGCAATACTTTGCAGCAGGGCTCGTTCCTGCGTTCCAACTAGAGTGTCTGTGAGGGGTTGCAGTGTTGTGGCACCAGCACCAGTGCCTAAGGCCCAATTTTTCTGCCCCTGTCTAACAGGGGCGTGTAATTACAATTTTTGATGCAATACTTTGCAGCAGGGCTCGTTCCTGCGTTCCAACTGGAGTGTCTGTGAGGGGTTGCAGTGTTGTGGCACCAGCACCAGTGCCTAAGGCCCAATTTTTCTGCCCCTGTCTAACAGGGGCGTGTAATTACAATTTTTGATGCAATACTTTGCAGCAGGGCTCGTTCCTGCGTTCCAACTAGAGTGTCTGTGAGGGGTTGCAGTGTTGTGGCACCAGCACCAGTGCCTAAGGCCCAATTTTTCTGCCCCTGTCTAACAGGGGCGTGTAATTACAATTTTTGATGCAATACTTTGCAGCAGGGCTCGTTCCTGCATTCCAACTAGAGTGTCTGTGAGGGGTTGCAGTGTTGTGGCACCAGCACCAGTGCCTAAGGCCCAATTTTTCTGCCCCTGTCTAACAGGGGCGTGTAATTACAATTTTTGATGCAATACTTTGCAGCAGGGCTCGTTCCTGCGTTCCAACTAGAGTGTCTGTGAGGGGTTGCAGTGTTGTGGCACCAGCACCAGTGCCTAAGGCCCAATTTTTCTGCCCCTGTCTAACAGGGGCGTGTAATTACAATTTTTGATGCAATACTTTGCAGCAGGGCTCGTTCCTGCGTTCCAACTAGAGTGTCTGTGAGGGGTTGCAGTGTTGTGGCACCAGCACCAGTGCCTAAGGCCTAATTTTTCAGCTCCTGTTCAACAGGGGCATGTAATTACAATTCTTGATCTAATATTTCACAGCAGGGCCCTGTGAGGGCTTACAGTGTTTTGGCCACAGCAACACCTAAGGCCCAAATTTCTGCTGAGTATATAGGGCAGGACCCTACTTTCAAACATCTAACTTACAAACGACTCCTACTTGCAAACGGAAGGAGACAACAGGAAGTGAGATGAAATCTACCCCTAGGAAGGGAAATTCTCTCATGTAAGAGTTAATATGGGAAAACAATTTCTCCTTTCCACTGATGCTTTCCAATCCTTGTTCCACAAAAAAACCCAAATTTTCAAAAAACATTTTTCATTGGGACAAAAAAGTGAGGTGAAATCTTCTGAAGAGGAGGAAAGACGCAAAACAAATGTCACAGGGGTGATAACCCTTCCCTATGTTTTCCAAAAAGCTTAGAAAAGATTTTTTGGCTGGAGCTAAACACGTTAAAAATGTTCAAAATTACAAACAGATTCTACTTAACAACAAACCTACAGTCCCTGTCTTGTTTGCACCGCCTGTATACTGCTGTTCAGAGTATATAGGGACCTTTCCTTATTTTAATTTGGGTGCGGGGTTCCCCTTAATATCCATACAAGACCCAAAGGGCCTGGTAATGTACTGGGGGGTACCCATGCCGTTTGTCTCACTGATTTTCATCCATATTGCCAGGACCCGACATGACATTAAACCCGCAAGCAGTTTTAAATGAGATTTTTTCCTTTAAAAATGACATTTGGTGCAGGGACTGTTCTAAACATGGGAAACACGCGTCACTTTACAGGCATACTATAGACACCCCCCAGGTACGATATTTAAAGGAATATTTCACTTTTTTTTTTTACTTTAAGCATCATTAAAATCACTGCTCCCGAAAAAACGGCCGTTTTTAAAAGTTTTTTTTGCATTGAAACATGTCCCCTGGGGTAGGACCCGGGTCCCCACACCCTTTTTAGGACAATACCATGCAAATTAGCCTTTAAAATGAGCACTTTTGATTTCGAACGTTCGAGTCCCATAGACGTCAATGGGGTTCTAACGTTCGTGTGAACTTGCGGTCCGTTCACGGGTTCTGGTGCGAACCGAACCGGGGGGTGTTCGGCTCATCCCTAGTCAGAAATATAGCAACATAGGAATTGCTCCAAGGACTAGTTGGCTCTTTCTGCGGCCCCATTAGACTGCGGGTGATACGCAGAGGAGAAAGCAAGCTGAATTCCCAGCTGTGCACAAAAGGCTCACCAGAACCGGGACACAAACTGACTACACCTGTCCGAGACAATCACCTTGGGTAGCCCATGTAAGCGAAAGATCTCCGAGCAAAAATGGAAGCCAGTTCCTTAGAAGTGGGCAACTTCTTAAGTGGAATACAATGACACATCTTTGAGAACCAGTCACCACCATAGATAACTGTTTTGCCTTGGGAGTTGGGCAACTCCACAATGAAATCCATAGACAGGTGGGTCCAAGGCCTCTCTCCATTGGGTATGGTTTGTAGGAGGCCCACTGGAAGGTGTCGTCTTACTCTGAGCACACACGGAACAGGCAGCTACGAAAGCAGTTACATCAGCAAGTAAACTAGGCCACCAGAATTGTTGGGAAATGGCCCAAACGAGTTGATTCTTACCAGGGTGGCCAGCTGCCTTGGGAGAATGGTAAGCCTGGAGCATGGCAGTACGAAGACACTCTAGGACAAAACAGCGGTCACAAGGTTTCTCAGGAGGAGCATCGACCTGAACAGCAAGAATTTTGTCACCGTAGCCAGAATACGATCAGGAGGAATCATAGGAACCGGAACCGACTCCAACTTGGAAGTGGAGGAAAATTGTCGTGACAAGGCGTCAGCCCTTACATTCTTAGTACCGGGTAAGAATGAGACAATGTAATTGAAACTTGACAAGAAAAGAGCCCATTGCGCCCTTCTGGAAGAGAGGCATTTAGCCTCAGACAAGAATGTGAGATTCTTATGGTCAGTATAAATGAGAACCGGCACAGTGGTACCTTCGAGGAGATGTCTCCATTCATTCAGGGCTAAAATGATTGCCAACAGCTCTCTGTCACCAAACTCGTAATTGCACTCGGAGGGTGACAATTTCTTGGAAAAGTAGCCACAAGGATGCATAGCACTCTCAGCGGTAGGACGTTGAGACAGAAGGGCACCAACACCAGTCTCAGAAGCATCAACCTCAAGGATAAAAGGTAACGTAGGATTAGGATGTGCCAACACAGGAGCAGAAACAAAGGCGGCCTTGAGACTTTCAAAGGCCTAATGCACTCCGGAGACCAACTCTGTGGGTTACTATTTTTTCTGGTCATATCAGTCAGGGGCTTGACCAGAGACAAGAAGTTACAAATAAACTTTAGATAATAGTTGGCAAAACCCAGTAAACGCTGCGGAGGACGTAACCCCATGGGTCGAGGCCACTGTAGGACTGCCGAAAGTTTCTCTGGGTCCATCAAAAAACCAGCAGTGGAAATGACATAGCCCAGGAATTTAACCTGTTCCCAATTGAACTCACACTTCTCCAGTTTACAGAAGAGATTGTTCTCTCTTAATTTCTGAAGCACACGACAGACATCTGTGTGGTGGCTCTCCAGGGACTTGGAAAATATGAGGATATCATCGAGATAAACCACCACACATAACTGCAACAAATCTTGGAGGACATTGTTAATACATTCCTGGAAAACTGCCAGGGCGTTACAAAGGCCAAAAGGCATTACGAGACACTCATAATGGCCTGTTCTGGTATTAAACGGGTAGTCAAAGGGATCGGGTAGGCATTCTTAATTGTGAAACTATTGAGACTCCTATAATCAATACAAGGTCTCAGTTCACTGCTCCTCTTCTTCACAAAGAAGAAACCAGCACCAGCAGGAGACGAGTATTTGCGGATGAAACCTCGAGAAAGTGCATCTGCAACATACTCCTCCATGGCTTTGTCCTCCAAGACCGACAAAGGGTAAACCTGGCTACAAGGGGGAGTGGCACCAGGTTGAAGGTCAATTGCGCAATCATATGGCCGGTGTGGAGGCAAACTACCAGCTTGACCTTTGTCAAAGACATCGCTAAAATCACTGTTCTCCTCCGGCAGGGAGGACAGTGAAGAGGTACACAGGACCTTGGCTACCTTCTGGAAGCGTGTTTCACTGCATTGTGGTGACCAGGAGAGAACCTCAGCACGGAGCCTATCAAAAGGGGTTGTGCCTCTGTAACCAAGGATAACCAATAACCAGCAGAAACTTAGGAGAGGAAATCACTTGGAATCGGATTATCTCATGGTGAAGAGCCCCTACGGCCATGGATAACGGAACCATCTCATGAGTCACGTGGGCAGACTGTAGAGGTCTCCCGTCAAGAGCCTCAATTGAAAGTGGAGTGTCACACAGCTGCAGTGGAATTGAGTGCTTTGATACAAAGGCAGAATCAATGAACAGACCTGCAGCCCCAGAGTTGATTAGACCTGTATCTCGATAGACGACTCAGCCCAAGAAAGGGTGACCAAAATCAGGAGCTTATCCTTCTGGATAACTGGGGACGACACAACACCGCCTAAGGTCTGTCCATGACAGGACCTCAAGGTTCGGGTGTTCCCAGGACGGGTAGGACAAGACTTCAAAAAGTGACCTGCCTGGCCACAATAAAGGCACAATCTCTCCCTCCTCCTAAAGGCTCTCTCATCCGCAGAGAGACGAGTGAAGCCCAAGTGCATGGGTTCATCTTCACTGACTGACTCGGTACCAGGAGGCATGGGAGGTGAGAGAGGCATGGGTGGGACTGCAAAGCTCGGAGGCAAACGTACAGGAGTCTTCCATACGCGCTACTTAAAAGAAAGTCTTTCTCTGAGTCTGGAGTCAATGAGGATGGCAAACAAGATCAAGCTCTCCTGCTCAGTGGGTATATCTCGGGCTGCTATCTCATCCTTGATGGAATCCGAGAGACCATAAGAAAAAGCAGCCACGAGGGCCTCATTGTTCCAAGCAACCTCTGCTGCCAGAGTACGGAACTCAATGGCGTAGTCGGCAACAGTTCTCGTCCTCTGTTTGATGGACATGAGGCACTTGGCAGCAGAAGCGGAGCATGTGGAAACTTCAAATACCCTTTTAAAGGAGGTCACAAACTCAGGGTAACTCAAGACAACAGGTTTTTGCATCTCTCATAGAGGGTTAGCCCAGGCCAAGGCTCTCTCAGAAAGCAAAGATATCACAAACCCTACTTTGCTTCTGTCCGTGGGAAATGCCTGGGGCAGCATCTCAAAGTATATCTCAACTTGGTTGAACTGGATTGCCCCCAAATCACTGGAGAAGAGGGGAGGAACCAGACATACCTCTTATAGCTTTGCTTATATCACACAGCACAATGCCGCAGATGTCGCAAGTTTTGAGGAAGCTTGCAATTGTCATGCTGGCTGCAGGAATGTCCACCAGAGCTGTTGCCCTTGAATTGAATGTTCATTTCTCTACCATTAGCCATCTCCAAGGGCATTTTAGAGAATTTGGCAATACATCCAACCAGCCTCACAACCGCAGCCCATGTGTAACCACACCAGCCCAGGACCTCCACATCCAGCATCTTCATCTCCAAGATCATCTGAGACAAGCCACCCGGACAGCTGCTGCAACAATCATTTTACATCAATCAAAGAATTTCTGCACAAACTGTCAAAAACCATCTCAGGGAAGCTCATCTGCATGCTCGTCATCCTCATCGGGGTCTCGACCTGACTGCAGTTCATTGTCATAACCGACTTGAGTGGGCAAATGCTCACATCTAATGGCGTCTGGCACTTTGGAGAGGTGTTCTCTTCATGTATGAATCCCGGTTTCACTGTACAGGGCAGATGGCAGACAGCGTGTATGGCGTTGTGTGGGTTAGCAGTTTGCTGATGTCAACGCTGTGGATCGAGTGGCCCATAGTGGCGGTGGGGTTATGGTATGGGCAGGCGTATACTATGGACAATGAACACAGGTGCATTTTCTTCATGGCATTTTGAATGCTCAGAGATACAGTTACGAGATCCCGAGGCCCATTGTTGTGCCATTCATCCACGACCATCACCTTATGTTGCAGAATGATAATGCACGGCAGGGCCGGTACAAGGCAGGGGCGGAAGGGGCGGATGCCCTGGGCGGTACGATTTTCTATAGGAGGGGGGGCGCAAGTGAAGAGCTGGCAATGTGCTTCACACCTGTCATTATACACACTAGCCAGTGACGTTGTACCTGAAAAATTGTCTGTAAGTGTGCCGAGTGAACTCCTGCATCTGGCACAACAAGCCCTGGCTTCACCTCCTTTCCCTGTCAGCTTCACTGTTCATTCCCCCTACGAAGCAGCCTCGTAGTCCCGGCCGGCGGCGTGAGGTCACTCACGGCCGGAGGTGGGGTGGGAGGACTCAGAGGAGCGCGGAGAGCTGTTGCCGCGCTGCAACCTATAGGAGCCAAGGAGCCTGTCTCTTGCTGTAAGTTTGAAAGCAGTGTGGGTGGGAGGCGGGCATCTCTGAGCCGCGATCCCGGTCCCCTTCAGCAGCGATATCCCTCCCGCTAGCTGCTGTACAGGCAAGTTTAGAAACCGGCTCCTCCTCAGCTCTGACAGGACAACATGAGGAGGAACGTCGGAAGGTGGGCATCACAGAGCGCTGTGCTGCACTGTATCTGAGGTCTGTGTGTGAGGAAAGCTGCTGCCAAGCTGAGGGAAGGGAGAGCTGCACTGAGAACACAAGGGGAGGAATGAGAGTATTTGTAGGGAGAAAATGATTACTTCTAGGTGGGAATGATATGGGGGAGGGGGGTGTATTTGTGCTGTTGTGTTAGGAAGGGAGTTCTGGGGGGTTCTGCTGGGATGGGGAATTTGAGGGGTGCCAGGATAAGATTTTTTTTCTAGTAGGGGTATTTGGGGGGAGGGGGTTGTGCTAGAAGAGGTGATGGGGGGGGGGTTGTGCTAGGATAGGAAATATTTGTGCTGTTAGAAATGGGGATTGGGGGGGAGAATTTATGCTAGGGATAATTGGGGGTATTTGTTTTAGAGGGGAAATTTGGGGGTAAGATTTGTGCTGGGAGGGGGATTTTCGGGGGCGACGGGTAAGATTTGTGCTGGGAGGGGGATTTTCGGGGGCGACAGGGGTAAGATTTGTGCTGGGAGGGGGATTTTGGGGGGTGACAGGGGTAAGATTTGTGCTGGGAGGGGGATTTTCGGGGGCGACAGGGGTAAGATTTGTGCTGGGAGGGGGATTTTGGGGGGTTAAAGGGGTAAGATTTGTGCTGGGAGGGGGATTTTCGGGGGCGACAGGGGTAAGATTTGTGCTGGGAGGGCGATTTTGGGGGGTGACAGGGGTAAGATTTGTGCTGGGAGGGGGATTTTGGGGGTGAAAGGGGTAAGATTTGTGCTGGGAGGGAGGATTTGTTCTGTGGGGGAAAGAGAATTTGTGCCAGGAGAGAGGATTTGTGCCGTGGAGATGGGGGGGGGGATTTGTGCTAGGAGGGGGATTTTGGGGGGGGCGTTGTGCTAGAAGAAGTGACGGGGGGAGATTTGTGCTAGGAAAGGAAATATTGGGGCTGTTAGAAATGGGGATTGGGGGGGAGAATTTATGCTAGTAAGGATGATAGGGGTATTATTTGTGTGCGGGGCTAAGTATGCCGATTAGTGCTCAATTTTTAAATTTTTTTTTTGGAAGGGGAGGGGGGGGGGCGCAGTTTGGTGTCTTTGCCCTGGGCGCTAAATTAACTTGTCCCAGCACTGATGCACGGTGCCATGTTGCAAGGATCTGTACACAATTCCTGGAAGCTAAAAACATCCCAGTTCTTGCATGGCCAGCATACTCACCGAACATGTCACCCATTGAGCATGTTTGGGATGCTCTGGATCGACATATACCACAGCGTGTTCCAGTTCCTGCCAATATCCAGCAACTGAAGAGGAATACATCAACATTCCACAGGCCCCAATCAACAACCTGATCAACTCTATGTGAGGAGATGTGTTGCACTGCGTGAGGCAAATGGTGGTCACACCAGATACTGACTGATTTTTCGGACCCCACAGACCCCCCCAATACAGTAAAACTGCACATTTTAGAGTGGCCTTTTATTGTGGCCAGCCTAAGGCACACCTGTGCAATAATCATGCTGTCTAATCAGCATCTTGATATGCCACACCTGTGAGGTAGATTGATTATCTTGGCAAAGGAGAAGTGCTTACTAACACAGATTTAGACAGATTTGTGAACTATATTTGAGAGAAATAGGCCTTTTGTGTACTTAGAAAAAGTCATAGATCTTTAAGTTCAGCTCATGATAAATAGGAGCAAACACAAAAGTGTTGCGTTTATAATTTTGCTCAATGTATATATATATATATATATATATATATATATATATATATATATATATATATATAAAGGCCAGTATGGTAGACTGAATTTATGGGAGGAGTTCGGAAGGGCATATATATTCAGCTACTCCCCTGTATTCTTGTTGGTTCTGGTTGACAGATTGACATCACTAGGCTGACAAAAATCTCGTACACATCGCATGTTCAAGCTAACACATCTAATTCACTTCATCACAGTTCGGCACCAGTTCGCAGTTCTCGCAGCAGTCAGCTGGTTCAAGTTCCGCACGATCCATGGCAGCTAATGATTGGAATCTCGGTTGCATCAAGTGAGTCTCGATTCAGCTCATCCTGGTTATTCGTACATACCCACTACATTCTGGCTACTTTCGGGTTACTCAGCCTCCCTCACAAGGCACTGTGTTACGCAGCTCTCAAGTCGCAATTTGCACCGGTCGTTCGCACATCCACGATCATTCGTTACCTCATGCGATGCTCCAGGTTGACATCTTCTGTACTATTCAGTACATTCTGTTACTCATTCGCAGCGTGCAGTCCCCTCGCCGGTACAACCACGCTTCCTGTTTACAATTTTCCTTGTTCACTCTTATTTTCTGTCCAAACTTCACATTTTTCATTACTTTCAGCATGGTTGGTTGTGATTCTTTCCTTTGCTATTTCTGAGCTACTTATTTTCTACAGTCTGCCTCTTGAGGCTTCATTTTACGCAGCACTCATCACAACTCACATCAGTCATTGGCACTCATTTAAGGTCATTTGTTGGTATGTCTGTCTTCTCTTCCACAGATCATTAGATATCAGCTTCAAATTTTGTCCATCACAAGCTCAGACATGCCATCATTGGTACAAAAAAAAGTTTTCCCTTGGAGGGGGGTCAGACTAGAAGGCACTTCTGTATACCAAGCTTGACCATGGGCCTTTATGTCACATTTATCTCAGGCTTCATGGTCGATCGAGCAATCTCAGCTGGGAACCATGATTTCTCAAATCAATTAACTTTGTGTAAGGTGGGTAGCATACATTCTCCGCTCTCATATATCACTTTCATAGCATTGTTACACCTCACTGTCTTCACACACACCATTTGGCTTGGTTATCTGGCATTTAGCTACTGTCACATTCTTTCTACGATTCTATGAAAGGTCACCACCCTTTCTACATGCAGACACGGTTGCTAATGGTTCGCTTGCGGGCAGTACAAGCTTTAGCATCCCTATCATATGTTCTACGCCACGATCCATTACATACCTACTTAGGTCTTCAATAGGGACGAGTCGAACACCCCCCGGTTTGGTTCGCAGCAGAACATGCGAACAGGCAAAAAATTTGTTCGAACATGCGAATACCCTTAAAGTCTATGGGACACGAACGTGAAAAATCAAAAGTGCTAATTTTAAGGGTTAATATGCAAGTTATTTTCATAAAAAGTGTTTGGGGACCCGGGTCCTGCCCCAGTGGGCATGTATCAATGCAAAAAAAGTTTTAAAAATTGCCGTTTTTAGGGAGCAATGATTTTAATAATGCTTAACCACTAAGCCACCGCCCACCGTCATATGACGGCGGGACGAGGCTTCTGTTGTTCTGGGCGGGCGTCATATGACGTCCTCGCCCTCCCGAGCCACTAGGGGGTGCGCGCGCGCCGCTGCGTCGCTCGGGACCCGGTGCGCGTGCCCGGCGGCCGCAATGTCCGCCGGGCACCCGCGATTGCCGGGTAACAGAGCAGGAGCGTGGATCTGTGCATGTAAACACAGATCCACGTCCTGTCAGAGAGGAGAGGAGACCGATGGCGTGTCCCTTGTACATAGGGACACCGATCGGTCACCTCCCCCAGTCAGTCCCCTCCCCCCACAGTTAGAATCACCTCCTTAGGTCATACATTAACCCCTCGATCGCCCCCTAGTGTTAACCCCTTCCCTGCCAGTCACATTTACACAGTAATCAATGCAATTTTATAGCATTGATCGCTGTATAAATGTGAATGGTCCCAAAAATGTGTCAAAAGTGTCCGATGTGTCCGCTGCAATATCGCAGTCACAATAAAAATCGCAGATCGCCGCCATTACTAGTAAAAAATAAATAAATAATAAAAATGCTATAAATCTATCCCCTATTTTGTAGACGCTATAACTTTTGCGCAAACCAATTAATATACGCTTATCGCAAATTTTTTTTACCAAAAATATGTAGAAGAATACATAATGGCCTAAACTGAGGAAAAAATTTGTTAAAAAAAAAAAAAAATTGGATATTTATTATAGCAAAAAGTAAAAAATATTGTGTTTTTTCAAAATTGTCCCTCTTCCTTTGTTTATAGTGCAAAAAGTAAAAACCGCAGAGGTGATCAAATACCACCAAAAGAAAGCTCTATATGTGGGGAAAAAATTATAAAAATTTCATTAGGGTGCAGTGTAACATGACCGCGCAATTGTCATTCAAAGTGCGGCAGCGCTGAAAACTGAAAAATGGCTTGGGCAGGAAGGGGGTGAAAGTGCCCTGTATTGAGGTGGTTAAAGTGAAACAATAAAAGTGAAATATTCCTTTAAATTTCGTACCTGGGGGGTGTCTATAGTATGCCTGTAAAGTGGTGCACTTTTCCCATGTTTAGAACAGTCCCTGCACAAAATGACATTTCTAAAGGAAAAAAAGGAATTTAAAACTACTCGCGGCTATAATGAATTATCTATTGGAGAAATCAAAAGTGCAAATTTTTAAGGCTTATATGCATGGAATTGTCATAAAAAGTGTTTGGGGACCTGGGTCCTGCCCCAGGGGACATGTATCAATGCAAAAAAAAGTTTTAAAAACTGACTTTTTTTGGGAGCAGTGATTTTAATAATGCTTAAAGTGAAAAAATAAAAGTGAAACATTCCTTTCAATTTTGTACCTGGGGGGTGTCTATAGTATGCCTGTAAAGTGGCACATTTTTCCCGTGTTTAGAACAGTCCCTGCACAAAATGACATTTCTAAAGGAAAAAAGTCATTTAAAACTACTCGCGGCTATAATGAATTGTCGGGTCTCGGCAATACAGATATAAGTCATTAAAAAAATGGCATGGGGGTCCCACCAAAAATCCATACCAGGCTGTTTGGGTCTGGTATGAATATTAAGGGGAACCCTGAACCAATATGTTTTTAAAAAATTGCGTGGGGGTCCCCCCCAAAAATCCATACCAGACCCTTATCTGAGCATGCAACCTGGCAGGCCGCAGGAAAAGAGGGGGATGAGAGAGCACCCCCCCTCCTGAACCGTACCAGGCCACATGCCCTCAACATGGGGAGGGTGCTTTGGGGTAGCCCCCAAAGCACCTTGTCCCCATGTTGATGGGGACAAGGGCCTCATCCCCACAACCCTTGCCCGGTGGTTGTGGAGGTCTGCGGGCGGGGGGTACATTGTACCTCTACCATTTCACAAAAAAAGTGTCAAAATGTTAAAAAAACAGACACATCTTGGGACAAGTCCTTTATTAAAAAATAAAAAATAAAAATGTCCCACAAAGTCCATTCATCTTCTTCTCTTGCTCCGCCAACGGACCGAAAAAAACAAACCCTGCACGCCGCCACCAATATCCGCCTCCATGTGAGGCACCGGCTGTAATGACCATCCTCTCAGGTGACAGTTCTTTTATAACTGAGGGTGGGGCCAAACGGTGACATACCCGGATGACCCCACCCCCCTCTGATGCACAGGGACTTCCCAATGGCTTCCCTGTGGTGTCAGAGGGCGCGGGGCCACCTGTTTAGGTAAGAGGGGGGCAGGGTCACCCAGGTATGTCACCGTGTGGCCCCGCCCTCAGTTATAAAAGAACTGTCACCTGAGAAGACGGTCAGTATGGCCAGTGCCTCCCATGAAGGCAGATCGGTGGCGCGTGCAGGTTTTTTTTCTTTTTTTTCGGTCCATCGGCGAAGTGAGAGAAGAAGAGGAATGGACTTCATGGGACATTTTTATTTTTTTATTTTTTAATAAAGGACTTGTCCCAAGATGTGTCTTGTGGTTTTTTAACATTGTGACACTTTTTTTGTGAAATGGTAGGGGTACAATGTACCCGTTACCATTTCAAACAGGGGGGGTGGGTTCTGAGGGTCCCCTTGTTAAAGGGGGCTTCCAGATCCCGATAAGCCCCCCGCCCGCAGACCCCCACAACCACCGGGCAGGGGTTGTGGGGATGAGGCCCTTGTCCCCATCAACATAGGGACAAGGTGCTTTGGGGCTACCCCAAAGCACCCTCCCCATGTTGAGGGCATGTGGCCTGGTATGGTTCAGGAGGGGTGGCGCTCTCTCGTCCCCCCTCTTTTCCTGTGGCCTGCCAGCTTGCATGCTCAGATAAGGGTCTGGTATGGATTTTTGGGGGGACCCCAACACCATTTTTTTTTACTTTTGGCACGGGGTTCCCCTTAAAATCCATACTAGACCTGAAGGGCCTGGTATGGATTTTGAGGGGGACCCCTACGCCATTTTTTTTTTAATTGGCACAGGGTTCCCCTTAATATTCATACCAGACCTGAAGGGCCTAGTATGGAATTTGGGGGGACCCCCACACAATTTTTTTAAAACATTTTGGTTCGGGGTTCCCCTTAATATTCATACCAGACCCAAACGGCCTGGTATGGATTTTTGGGGGGACCCCCATGCTGTTTTTTCAATTACTTTTATCTGTATTGTAGAGACCCGGCAATTCATTATAGCCGCGAGTAGTTTTAAATGACTTTTTTTCCTTTAAAAATGTCATTTTGTGCAGGGACTGTTCTAAACATGGGAAAAATGTGTCTCTTTACAGCCATACTATAGACACCCTCCAGGTATACGAAATTTAAATGAATATTTCACTTTTATTGTTTCACTTTAAGCATTATTAAAATCACTATTCCCGAAAAAATGTCTGTTTTTAAAAAAAAATTTTTCATTGATACATGTCCCCTGGGGCAAGGCCCGGGTCCCCAAACACTTTTTATGACAATACCATGCATATAAGCCTTTAAAATTAGCACTTTTGATTTCTTCCATAAAGAATTCATTATAGCCGCGAGTAGTTTTAGATGACTTTTTTTCCTTTAGAAATGTAATTTTGTGCAGGGACTGTTCTAAACATGGGGAAAATGCACCACTTTACAGGCATACTATAGACACCCCCCAGGTACGAAATTTAAAGGAATATTTCACTTTAAATGTTTAACTTTAAGCATTATTAAAAACACTGCTCCTGAAAAAATGGCAGTTTTTAAAACTTTTTTTTTGTATTGATACATGTCCCCTGGGGCAGGACCCAAGTCCCCAAACACTTTTTATGACAATACCAAGCATATAAGCCTTTAAAATTAGCACTTTTGATTTCTGCCTTGGACTTTTAAAGGGTGTTCCACGGCTTTCGAATTTGCCGGGAATACCCCAAATTGTTCGCTATTCGGCAAAAAGGCAAACACCCGAGGTTCTAGTTGAACTTACGTTCGACTCAAACATTGGGCTCATCCCTAGTCTTCAACCAGACATCAGGTTTCTCCACCCAGTGCGCCCTGGGGCTCTGTTCATTCCTGGTCTGCGCACGTCACAGACCAGACAATCGGGTAACCTGTTATCATTGCCAGTCACCCCTGGCAAATCCTGGTTACCCCACACCTTAGTATGTCTTCCAAATGTTCCACAGCATCATTTGTTCATCAATACACATTTCTTGCATTCCTTCCTCGCTATTTCTCCCATCTGTTTCACAGTTTCCGACATCACCTAAATACATTCCCCTCTCCCTTTCTTCATCGCTGGAGCCATGTCACGGGCCGACAGCAACAGTATCACCTCTGCCCCTCTTTCACCTTTCAGGGGTTCAGAGCATGGCAGTGCTCTATCTTTTAGGGAGTGGACCATCCCTAAACTTGTTGGGGAACTATGGCGTAGCAGCATTCCCTACTCCACCTCAGCTAGGAAGGCAGAACTGTTTAAATTATTGTTTCCACCATCATCAGTAGCTGGGCCCAGCACAGAGCAGGTTTCCTTATGGTCCATTTCAATGGCACTCAGTTGCACATGATGATTGACACCCTGTCCACATCCATCCAGGCAAGAGTGGGAGTCTTACAGATTTGTCCAGCAGTGGCCACTTTAGAAACCGTGACGGCCCCAGTTACAGCAGTCCCACCAACAGGTATGATGGATGACAGTCCCACTGTTTACCCGGCACATTTTATTCCAGCCAACATCAGGAGGGACATTTTAGAGGGCAAGGATGTGAACTTAGCCTCTCTTCTCATTTCTGTCAATAACATGTCTGATTACAAATCCTATGTTTGGGGGGATGTATCAGTTGTGGTGAAGTCCAAAGATCCCAGACTCAATCAGAAGTTGTCCATCCCGAAATTCGTTCTGGCATTTGGCATATTAAGAGATGTGTTGTGCTCCGTTAGTCCTAGCAGGAGGGAAGAGCTGGATCTGTATCTCCATGCCGTGGTGGATTTGTGGTATAAGTATGGGGGCTATGCATTCTCCAGACGCCCCACGGTTCTCCCCTCCACCTCCAGTGCTGCTCAGGGTATTATGCCTACTCCCACTTAGCATCCTCAGGTGGATAGATTGGGGCAGCCAATTCAGTTACTCAGGAAAGCGCAGATATGCAACAACTTCAACTACACCTCCTGCACTTACAGCCAATGCTGATTGCTTCACATCTGTACCATCTGTCACAGAGCACATCCCAAGACCACGTGCAATCTCAAACACCCCAAGACCTCATGACGAGTGGACCTAAAGTGATTGAGTTATTATCTCTCCCCTCACGCATCTCCCTCGCTCTCACTCTTCCTGGTACAGGGGTTCTCGTTCGGGTTTCATACCTGTCTCATCACCTTGTCACAAACCACCTACAAGTGCAGGAATCTTCTGTCGGCCTCTACCGATGTGGAAGTCATAGACGCTTTGCTGCAGACAGAGCTGGATAGAGGTTTCATCGATGGACCTTTTTCTGTACCACCATTTAGTGCTTGAAGAGTTAGCTCTGTTAATTTTCAAATAAACTCAGTTTAATTCATGATTTGTCTGCACCTCATTCAACTCACATTCCCAGTTTAAATTCATTGATCCCGTCTGAAGAATTCTCCCTCAAATACGCTTCCGTTGACCAAGCCATACAGTGCATCATCAGTATAGAAAAGCAAAAACAGAAAAGCGCCTCTGAGTTAAGTGTTTTCATCAATGAAGCAAAGAGTAATGAACACTTACATTTCAATAAGTACAAAAATACTTGTCAGGAAGGGCAATATCCTAAGGCTGTGGCCGGTGTCAGAGGCATACTTCCAGGAGGTACCAAGTCCCAGTTCCGTGAGCCACAAGGAGCCAGAGAGGAAGCTGGCTGTGTCCTGTAAGGAAGAGGTAACGAGGGACTCGTGGAAACAGCGTGTGATGTCAGTGCTTTGCAAGGGAACACAACGTATTTCAGAGCATGCGCAAAGTCTGTGAGGCGCACGCGTGCTCCTTTCTCAAGTGTCTTTTCGAATGCCTTTAAACTATTGCCTATTGATCCGTCCTTGTGGCAATGGCATGGCATCAAGTGAAAGGGCTTGCCACCAACCTCACCTTCAGCTCGAAGTGCAGTCTGTGGATTTTTGACACGTTTGCACAATCTCTCATTTGGATTTTCTTCCACAGAGTTCATTGCCAGAAAGTCATTCATTCATTACCTAGATGATTTCCTATTGATCGAATGGCCTGATGAGTCCCCCACAGATTTGGGTAAATTAAGGAAGTGTATGCCGTATTTGTTGGCGTACTGACCAGCTGACCAGGGCACACCTCAGGCCTGTGTTTCATTTTGAGCCTTGTGGCATCTTTATGTGGTTCTGTGTATGTCTCGGTTCAGAGAACTCCGATCATAAATATATATATATATATATATATATATACCGCCTTTTTTATGTATATGTTTTTTACTTTACTGTGATTAAGTGTGGGGGGATTCAGTGTAATATAACCTTTAAAATGGCCATTTTTTGTTTTAAAGATTTGGTTCTAATTGACTTCAATGGGGTTCAAATTAACATTCAGAACTTTGGAGTAGTTCAGCAAATGTCACACAAACTGAAACCATTTTTTACGCTTGGTTCATCCCTGAATTCTACATACAATTGTCAATGTGAACATTCACTTTGCTACAGGAATAGTCCGTATTTTTTAATAAATCAGCCCAATTGGATCATATTTTCAAAGTAACATACGCAACAGCAGCCAGATAGTTTCATATCTCTATTAGGAACATTTCATTTCTAAGGTCCCAGTGCCCTTAGCATTTGCACAGCTGCCGAGCTGATAAATGAGCTTTTCCTAGTCTGTGGTGTATCTAAATCTATTAATATTTAAATCTCATTTTTATATTAAGGAAGGTGGTTAGTACATTTGCTGTCAATACTCTAAATTTGATCATCTATAGACACAGGGTGCTGCACTATCATTTTGGTTGCAGTTACCCCTGTAAACTTGTGCCAGGGCTCAAATTGTGCCCAAGATTTACCAGGTAATATTCAGGAAATAGGTTCAGCTGGCATGTAGTGGTATTCTGGCACCATTCTGAACAGTCTTACAGTGCTCACCTTTTCCTTGCACGTAATTGGGTACTTTTTTCAAAGTTTAACCTCATTTACTAAGCTCTGGAGCAACTGCACTTGCAAAATGCACAGTCTATTTGCCTTTAGTAAATCAACCCCATTCCTACTACATGACTATTGTCTGCCCATAGCAACTTGTAAACAGTAACAAGTTTTTTTAAGTAGCAAGATTGGCATAGCAAGTGAGTTCCAGGAGAGTTTACTTGCTGTTGCCTCCTCTACTGTGAGACACCTGTTGATTTTCTTCCAAGCAGTTACTCTGTCAGTTAAAAAAGATGGAAGAATGAATGGTGAAGAAATTCTAGATGCTAGATCCGGCACTTGCTGGTGCAAATAGCAATGGCAACCAAAACACACCCCCTCAGTTTAAAAAGTAAATGTTGCTGCCAGTGCAAAGAGGAAGATACTAAAAGCAAAGTATAAAGTCCAAATGTAATTTCATTAAGACTATTATATCATAAAAAGCCAACATGTTTTGTTCATCAAAGTGTGTACTGAACTGACAAAATTGTAGGGATCCTGAGGAGTAATTAATTAGTGTGATTACTCTTAATGTCAATTAGGCCCATGTTTGTAAGAAAAGTCCTCTCTTTCTTCAATAGTAGATATCTTTAAGTTGTAATTGCACTTTTGTTATTTAACTTCAACAACAAAAATATATTATATTGTAGCTTACTAATCCCTAGATGTTGTTTTGCAAATTTTCTGCAAGTACAGAAAAATACCTTATAAATATAAATAGTGCAGGGCTAACTAACAACATACCAAAAATAAACAGATATGTGTTAAAGTGGAGTTCCACCCCCAAAAAAAAAAAATTCATTAATGTGAATGAAATAAATAAAAAAAACATTTGGAGAATTTTTTTTTTACTTATCTTTTTACGCCTGTTGCTATGAGGTCCCTCGAAATCTGCCTCCTTTAGCGCCTGGGCTCCTGACGTCACTTGGCTCGGCGCCTCCGCTCGCTACTGCTCCTGGGAAATGTGTATTATCATTTCCCAGGAGTCAGTGGGCTGCGCCAAGGGCTCGGTTGCCATAACAATGGAGCAGGCATTTCTGACAATGCCGCCCATTGTTATGGCAACCTGTATACTTTACAGCGCTGCTACGGCACATTACTGCGCATACACAAGAACAGGGCGCACCATAACCAGGAAGATAGTGCTTGTGGGCTTCACATGTCCACAAGCAAAATGGGAACAGCCAGGACAGGATTATATAACTTAATTTTTTATATTACAGCGGACATCGGGGGACGAAATCTTCTAAACAAGTGAGTGTTATATGTTAATGTTCTGACCTTTAGAAGTGTTTTTAAAAAAAAATAGAAGATGTCGTTGGAACTCCGCTTTAAAGCGAAGAGTGAATAAAGTACTCTGTGTATGCAACACAACACAGTGATTAATTATTAAGTGAAACCATAATCTATATTGAATGTTTAAAGTCCAAATGAATAAATAAAAATGGTCCAAATCTTGTAATGGTGCTCCAAAATTATCCACGTACAACTACGTTTAGTCTAATTACGAAAACAAACCGCCTCTGGGTTCTGTGAAGATAGAACTGTGGAATCCTGAACTGTCCAGTAGCGTTGTTTCCACACATATAAAAGATAAGGTCTAAATAGTGTGATCCCATTTTAAAAACACATTTATTCAACCAAGTTTTCAAGGGTACTCACATGGTACAGGTGCTTGAGCACTCCACTCTATAACAAGCAGAAAAATCACTGAGATCCTATGTTCCTCCACTGTTAAACAGATCAGCTGCCTCCTACACCATCCTGTCGCCTCCCCAACGCGTGTCAACACAGGGATATGATGTGTCTTCCTCAGGGGGATTGTGATTGGATGGTTGGTAAGTCTGTATTAAATAGTATGACGGCTGCCATTTTCTTGTAATCCGAGGCCGCACCATCATGCTATATTCCCATACAACACTACCCGCGCTGTATATTTCAATGCTTGTACTAACTATGGGACCCACTATTAACAGCAGCAGCCCTCAGCCGCGCAGTCAAGCTGCACCCTATAGATGATTTTTTTATCATTAAGAGTTTTATTGATATCAAAAGATGAGTACACGGCAAGAAATTGCAATTATGAAAGAACAAGAAAAAGACAAATACATGTAGGTGATGTCATAAACAAGTAATATCCTGGTAGTACCGTAAGTATGTTCTAATAACAAGTACCAAATACTAGGAAGTTCTTTTTGCTCTATGATATATTGTAACAAAGTACACAAAAGCTGGTCCACATTGCTGCGTGGAGCAACAATTGATTCGCGGTGTAACATTACCCAAGCTGAAGTATAAGTAATCAACCATAATTGCCAAGAGGGAAAGGAAGTAAATAGTAGAAAGGAATAGTAAAAAGTGATCGACCATGTGGGACATTTTCGTGTGAATAAGCACCCAAGTACCAGATAGTCTGTAATTCTGAGTTACCATCCAAAATCAAGACAGTCAGTATTTAAAGGGTAAACAGACTGCCTTAATTTCAGTCAACACTAATGGTATTCCTGAGAATATTTGAAGGAAAACCATGGTTGCCATGTTTTATGGAACCTCTCTACCTGGTCACAGGATTGTGCTCGGGTCGCCTCCATTTCACATATGTTCGTTACTTTATGCAACCAGTCTTGTATTGAAGGAACCAGGTAGAAATTTCAGTGGATCGGAATTAGGGATTAGCAGCATTTAGTAAATGCTTTGATAACTAGTGCTTATACTTCTTGAGAGTAAAGTTTGTCACATGGAGTAAACAACACGCTGCATTGAGTGTGAGTTTGGTCTCAGTGATTAATGTAATTATTTCCCTGACTTTGTTCCAGAAAGGTGCTAGTAACGTACAATGCCACCAAATGTGTATCAGTGTGCCTGTCTCACACTGACACCTCCAACATGTGTCAGGTGTTTGAGGCTGCCTCTATGTAGTTTTGCAAGTGTCGTGTACCAATGGGTTAGCAACTTATATGCAGTTTCCTGCGCTTTAGTACTGATAGAGCATTTATGCATTAGGATGCACGCATTTCTCAATTTTTTGCCTTTTATATTCACCTGTAGGTCCTCAGACCATTTCCTCCTGAGACTGTCCCCGACGGGGGGGTTTGGCATACTGCAACCATGAGTAGATGACTGAGGTCACCCTAGGAAATTGATCACCAGTGTGACAAACCAATTCAAATTCTGTTAAGGGTCTATGGAAGTCACCTATCTGGGATTTACCATTGATATAGCTATGCAACTTTAGGTAAGACGAGAAGGGCAGTTGGGGGAGATCATTGTCTTGTTTTAAAACAGATAAGTCTTTGATTTGCCCTGGAGAAAGCAATCCCCGGCTAGAAGTGTTTTTTTAGAGTTTACTGATTAGAGCATCGAGTTACCCATTCCAGGCATGAAGTCAGGATTGTCTTTTAGGGGTGTAAGGGGGCTGAGTGAGGAGGTTACAACTGTACCCCTGGCTAGCCTATGGAAGATTTCAAGGGTGGTTCCTGTTAGTGGATGGTGTTTTAGGATGTGGGGGTAGCTATGCCATGGAATCCAGTGAGAAAATTGCAGGGGATAGGGTTAAGACCTGACTCATAGGACACCCAGTCTTTAGCCTCTTTGTGTCAGTGCCAGTCTATGATTCTCATGAGATGGGAAGCCAGATAGTAGTCCCTGAAGTCGGGTAAGCCCATCCCACAGTGTTCCTTAGTTCTGGTTAAAAGTGCAAATCTAATTCTAGGCCTCCTGTGATTCCAAAGGAATTCAATAGGATGGAGCGTAGGGAGGTAAACAGGCATTGGGGTAGTTTAATTGGTAGTGTCGTGCATGAGGTAGAGTAGCCTCAGTAGGATGGTCATTTTATTAATGGCCGCTCGGCCAAACCAGGAGAAAGTGCCAGAGTGCCAGGTTTTTAAATCTTTCTCTATAGTTTTAAGCAAAGGTGGGAAATTACCATTGTAAATCAACAATAGTTGTCGAGTTAACCATACACCTAAATATTTCAATGCCCGGGTGTCCCATTTAAAAGGGGAGTTCTCTTTTGTTTTTTTGGAGAATGTTGTCAGGTAAAAAAACATTCATGGCTTCAGATTTGGAATAATTTATCTTCAAATTTGATATATATCCATAGTGTGTGAACGCTTTTGTCAAATTAGGGAGTGTAATGTGTGGTTTGGTGAGAAAAAATAATAAATTGTCAGCATAGGCAGCTGTCTTGAACTCTCTGTCCAGAACTCTGAAACCGCCTATTGAGGTGTCCGCCTTGATTGTTCTAATAAAGGGTTCTAAGGAGAGGATAAACAGCAGGGGAGACAACGGGCATCCCTGGCTCGTTCCATTTGTGATATGGACCTTCTCAGAGAGAGCACCGTTAATTTTTAATCTTGCCGATGGATTTTGGTAGAGAACCGCAATCCAAGCCAGGAAATGCAAGCCCAAACTTACATCATGTAATCCCATGATACATGATCAAAGGCCTTCTCCACATCCGTGGACAGGAGAAGGCCCTCGATATACGAGCTGCATGGATTAAGAGAAGGGATTTGGTCACGTTGTCTCTGGCCTCGCTACCAGGCATAAAACTGACTTGTTCTGGGTCGATAAGCTCATGCAGAAAGGGTCTCAATCTGTTGGCAAGTATCTTTGCAAATAACTTGACATCTAAGTTTAGGAGAGATATTGGGCGGTAACTTGCACAATCTGAGGGATCTTTATCGGGTTTTGGAATGACCATTATAAAAGCTGAAAGGAAGTTGGGGTAACCTCCCTAGGTTGGGAAAGAAAGTTCAAGGCTTTTGCAAGTGGAGCTGTTATGAGGTTTACAAACGTTTTGTAATAAATGGATAATAAATCCATCCGGTCTGGATTTTACCCAATTTTAAGTGTTTAATGGCATGTCTAATTTCTGAAGAATCAATCTTGCCTTCCAGAAGGACGGCATCTAGGTCATCTAGAGCAGGGAGACCACTCTTGTCTAGATAGTCTTGGATAATCTGCGTCCTATCACCACTCATGTCTGGATGTCTATGCTGTGGCGATAAATTGTAAAGGTTTGTGTAAAAGCTATGGAAATGGTTAGCAATCGCTTCAGTGGTGACATCTTTTGCATCATTAGGCTGTTTTATGCCCATGATGTTCTTGTTAGAGGTATGTCCCTGTCAGGGCTGGGCTCAGCCCTTCCTTCTCTGAGCTGGCCGCTCAGCTGTCGGCTAATTGCCAGTTCCTATCTCTCCACAGGTACTCAGCTGTTGATGATATCCTGCTCGTCAGTCCTGTCTACTTAAGCCGTCCAGCCCAGAGGATCTCTGCCTTTGTCTTAGTCAACATCACAGAGACATTCTCCTGCTTTCCTGTTAAAGACTGCTTGGCTGACTGCTTGGCTAACATCCCTTCTGGCTCCAGACCCTGCTTGCTGTTTTACTACGCTCATCTCTGGCTCCCTGACGTTTGGCTTGTCTGACTATCCATTCAGGTTCCTGAGCTATGTTTTGACTACGTTTTGTTCTATTTACTTTTATTATTAAACAAGTGTGATTTAACTGTACTTCTGTCTCGGTCTGATTTCATGGTTTCTGACAGTCCCCTCATGGCTCTAGCTAGAAGTCTACCTACCTGTTATCACCAGATTCATAATAAACTTTCTTTTTAAAGAACAGGAATCGTTTTGTTCTAGTTTCCATAATCTGTTGCAGTTTCTTCCTAGTTTCCAAGAGCTCTCTAGCTGTTTGGACAGACAATGATTGCTTATGCAATGTTTCTAGCCTATTGATGCAGTTAGTGAGGAATTTAATTTGCCTCTCTCGTTCCCTTTTGCGATGGGCACCCATCCTAATCTTTTCCCCCCTAAGGGTGCATTTATGTGCTTCCAATATCGCTAAGGGGTCCACGTCTGGTGTGTCATTATGGTTAAAAAATTCCATAAATGAGTAGGTGAGTTTGGGCAACAGGGTAGGGTCAGTTAGTAAGGCAGAGTTCAGTCTCCACATCTGGGATGTAGGGGAGTATTCATTGAGTCAAGTGTTAAGGAGATGGGTGAATGATCTGAGATTGATTGAATACCTATGTGGGTATCTATGAGTACAGGTAGGTCTCTCTGCTTGATAAAGAGGCAGTCTAGGCGTGCTTACCTGTCATGTGGGTTTGAATAGAACGTGAAATCGCGACTGTCCAGATTGCAAAAGAGCCACAAGTGTATCAAATGGAGGGATTGTAGGAGGGATTTAAGTTTTTTGAGAACTTGATACGAGATGCATGTCTTACTGTTAGAGATATCAACCAGGGGGTTTGGGGGATGTTAAAATCCCCTCCCATATAATGCATCCTGATGCAAATCTCTGTAATTCCTGGACAACACGCTTACAGAATGTCAAGTGTGCTGTGTTTGGGAAGTATACATTCGCCAATGTCAGTGGAGCGCCGCCATATGTTCCCTTCAAGAACACAAATCAACCGTCTGGGTCTTTCAATTGAAAAATGAATCGGTAAGTCTGGGCACATGGTGGGTTTTAAAATCGGTTTCCTGTAGGAACACAAAATGTGACCTACCTTTCTTAAGTTTCCTAAGGAGCGTAGAATGCTTCTCAGGTACATTCAGACCTCTTACATTGTGTGAGATGACTGTAGGGCCACACCCTAAGGATGAGTTTGCCATCTGGGAGACACAGGAGGAAAGTACTGATGCAGACTCTGTAAAACAAACTAATATTCACTAGTTAATGTCCAAAAAAAGGGAAAAAGCAATAAGAACTGGTATAAGAACACTGTGGTCAATCAAAGATACAAATAGGTTAGAAAAAAATAGAGGTAAATCAGTGAAGGAGAGAAGGAGAGCTAGAGATTCACCTCTAGATAGAGCTCTATCTTAAAGGTTTAAAGTTAGTGTACTCCGAATCAAACACAGCACGATCCGGGTCAATTTGTGGGGGAGCTGGGAGGTGGCAACTCGGTGAGTATATGAATACCAACAGTATTCAGTCTAGTATTGAAAAGTAATCATATGGAATTAAGCCACACATTGACAACACACACAGCCTTAACCACTTGCAGCCCACCCACCGTCAAATGATGGCTGGACGGCGCAGCTCTCGTTCTGGGTGGACATCATATGACGGCCCTCCAGAACGACCGCTCTCGCGTGCCCATGGGGGCACGCATCTCAGTGATCGGTGGTGTGATGTGTCAGTCTGACACACCGCTACACCGATCTCGGTAAAGAGCCTCTGATGGAGACTCTTTACCACATGATCAGCCGTGTCCAATCACGATGTATTGATCGGCTTTTCCTCACTCACGTCTGACAGACGCGAGTAGAGGAGAGCTGATCGACTGCTCTCCTGACAGGGGGGTCTGTGCTGATTGTTTACTCATGAGTAAGCACTAACGCTAGTGAGAAACGTCAGCTCTTTTCTGTCTGCTGTGATTTTTTTAATTTTATGTGCATCTTCTAATAAACAAGGCTAACATTTGAGTGCAGGTGTCCAGAATTCGTCCCCAGCATTTGCGGGCGGAAAGTCGGGTGTCAGGCAGAAAGTCTGTGTGAATGCCGGAGTTCTGTCACTGTGCTTCCATCCAAGCTGCGCGCCAAGCCAAGCCCCCCCTATAGACAATCATGCGCTGATAAGCTCAAATATACTGAACACTAAGAAATAAAAGCTGCAAAGCCTAGTTTAAAAATTCTTAATAAAATTAGGACGATGTAGTGGGACGGACATACTACTTTTTACAACACATATTAAATAAACCATAACAAACAGAAAATGGCTTCCCTTTTACCTCATTGGTCACTAAATGGCCATATGGACCAAAGGACAAAATAGTACATAAATACAGTATCACACAAAAGTGAGTACACTCCTCACATTTTTGTAAATATTTTATTTTATCTTTTCATGTGACAACACTGAATAAATTACACTTTGCTAGAATGTAAAGTAGTAAGTGTACAGCCTGAATAACAGTGTAAATTTGCTGTACCCTCAAAATAACTCAACACACAAACATTAATGTCTAAACTGCTGGCAACAAAAGTGAGTACACCCCTAAGTGAAAATGTCCAAATTGAGCCCAATTAACCATTTTTCCTCCCCGGTGTCATGTGATTCGTTAGTGTTACAAGGTCTCAGGTGTGTTAAATTTGGTGTTATCGCTCTCACTCTCTTATACTGGTCACTGGAAGTTCAACATGGCAGCACCTCATAGCAAAGAACTCTCTGAGGATCTGTAAAAAAAGATTTGTTGCTCTACATAAAGATGGCCTAGGCTATAAGAAGATTGCCAAGACCCTGAAACTGAGCTGCAAACACCATACAGCGGTTTAACAGGACAGGTTCCACTCAGAACAGTCCTCGCCATGGTCGACCAAAGGAGATGAGTGCACATGCTCAGCATCATATCCAGCAGTTGTCGTTGGGAAATATACGTATGAGTGCTGCCAGCATTTCTGCAGAGGTTGAAGGGTGGGGGGTCAGCCTGTCAGTGCTCAAACCATATGCCGCACACTGCATCAAATTGGTCTGCATGGCTGTCATCTCAGCAGGAAGCCCGCAAAGTTTGCTGAGGACAAGCAGACTAAGGACTTGGTTAACTGGAACCATGTCCTTTGGTCTGATGAGACAAAGATAAATGTATTTGGTTCAGATGGTGTCAAGCGTGTGTGGTGGCAACCAGGTGAGGAGTACAAAGTGTGTCTTGCCTACAGTCAAGCATGGTGGTGGGAGTGTCATGGTCTGGGGCTGCATGAGTGCTGCCGACACTGGGGAGCTACAGTTCATTGAGGGAAACATGAATGCAAACATGTACTGTGATATACTGAAGCAGAGCACGATCTCCTCCTTTCGGAGTCTGGGCCACAGGGCAGTATTCCAACATAACAGCCCCAAACACATCTCCAAGATGACCACTGCCTTGATAAAAAAGTTGAGACTACAGTTGATGGACTAGCCAAGCATGTCTTCAGACCTAAACCCTATTGAGCATCTGTGGGTCATCCTCAAGTGGAAGGTGGAGGAAAGCAAGGTCTCTAGCATCCACCAGCTCCGTGATGTATTCATGGAGGAGTGGAAGAGGACTCCAGTGGCAACCTATGAAGCTCTGGCGAACTCCATGTCCAAGAAGGTTAAGGCAGTGCTGGAAAATAATGGTGGCCACACAACATATTGACACTTTGGGCCCAATTTGGACATTTTCACTTAGGGGTGTACTCACTTTTGTTGCCAGAAGTTTAGACATAAATGGCTGTGTGTTGAGTTATTTTAATGGGACAGCAAATTTACATTGTTATACAAGATGTACACTCACTACTTGTGTAGTTTCTTCAGTGTTGTCACATGAAAAGATATAATAAAATATTTACAAAAATGTGAGGGGTGTATTCACTTTTGTGAGATGCTGTACTTCAATCATTATGGATAATGTTACCCAGCGGCACCACCCTTTGGTTAACCACCATACAAAGCCATACTAATGCTGTATCGATCTAAATACTAATCTGAATATATATAGGCTATAACTATTTGTATGCCCTGTTTTGATATAATTTATTGGGTGGTATGGATTAAAGTGATTGTAAAGCTTTGATTTTTAAAAAAATAACAAACATGTCATACTTACCTCCTCTGCGCACTTCATTTTGCACAGAGTGGCATAGGATGCATTATGGTGAAAAACACAAAGGTTTATAACCCCTTTAACTATATTTATTATGGAGGATCCACTTATTTTCATGAGAGGGATATTTTACTATCTTTGGATAGGACACATGGGTCCCAGTTTAGGTTATAAGTGCTAGGGCTCATCAGAGATGTTGTGTATTATGATAATCTTGCTCTGTTATGATGAATATTCTAGTGTTTTACAATAATTAATGGTAATTACTATAGGGTGTTATGCCGCGTACACACGGTCAGACTTTTTGTCTACAAAAGTCCGACGGACGCCGACGGACCAAATCCGGCGGACAATCCGATCATGTGTGGGCTTCCCCGGACTTTCGGCGGACTTTTCCAGCCACAAATCTGACGTACTTTAGATTTGGAACATGTTTCAAATCTTTACGTCGTAACTCCGCCGGACCCGGAAATCCGCATGTCTGTATACTAGTCCAACGGACAAAAACCCACGCTAGGGCAGCTATTGGCTACTGGCTATGAACTTCCTTATTTTAGTCCGGTGTACGTCATTACGTCATCACGTACGAATCCGTCCCACTTTTGTGTGGTCATATGTAGGCAAGTCTGTTCGTTAGAAAGTCCGCCGCAAGTCCGCCAAAAGTCCGCCAAAAGTCCGTCGAAAGTCTGTCGAAAGTGTGAAAGTAGCCTTAGAACAATAATAATTTAGCAGTAGCTCACAAGACATTTTTGTTTATGCAGAAAAATACCTGTTGATTCTCCAGGAATATGTTGTTCTTGAACTTTCTGTACACTGAACTGAAAACATGAACAGCATTTTTCAGCTTTCCCTGTTCTCTACTGTGAACTACTGAATACCCTTGTTAACCTAATGCAGAAGATGAGAGAAGTAGATGTTCTGTGGTCCTCATTAACTTTCTGCCCTAGTGTAAAAACTCTGCTCCTTTAGTACAGTACGGGTGAATGTAAAGGTAGAAAAAAAAAACGAATGCAGCCTCTACAAAATACATTTTACGCTCCCTTTTAGGTAAGGCGGTACATGTGAGAGTACAGAACAAGAAAGGTACACCATATTAACAAACAATTATAGCTGACCGCTTGATATTACAGGCCTACATCTACCCAGCCTAGAGGTGGGTAGGACCTGTAGCAAACAGAAGGTTAGGGTGCCAGGCGCACTCACTTATATTGTCTGAGTGCTGAGTGACTTTGACCCAGTTAAACTGGCCAAAAATGTATCAGGAAATAAACTAGGAAGTTGATTGCCCATAGTGGCCCACCTCTCCATCCCAAGGGGAACTCACTGTGGAGGAAACAGCCCGGGGGAAACCCACTCCTAAAAGTCTAAACTGCCGGTCGTGAGGGAACAGTATGTCTACCCCAATCTACCTTTACTGTTGTGTTATGAGGAATGTGTTGAATACTATCGAGCAGTCTTATTTGTTATACCCTGACTGGGGCCTATTGAATCCCCTTGGTAACTAGTCAACGTGAGGATCAATCAGAGAGAAGAGAAACTAGCTTTGGTATTGTTGTGGCTGAATACCTCAGGCAAGGCTATACTTGGGCATCTTAGCCGTCTGCCCCCCCTCTATTTCAAAATTAGGTTCAATAGGTTGCAAAGGGCCTCGGTTCCTCATGTCGTCAGCGATACCAAACATTCTGGTACCTAGGGTATTGCTTATCTGACTCTAGATACCTTACACTTTAGCATATATCATTGTAGTTTAAGAAGCTAATTGAGTGTCCTCGGCCAAGATCCACCTGGAAGAGTATCTGCCGAAGGGAGACGCATCGCCTCCAAAAGGAGAGAGAGAGTAGGAAAGAAAAGGGGGAACGTGGAGAGTAACAGCAGTAAGGAAGGTCACCTAGAGAGTAGACAAGAAATCAGAGTCATCTATGAGCCTGGATGTAATGGTATACCTATGTCGGTCGCCCAGGGTTCCCAAATAAATGTGAATTTATGGGTTTTGTCTAGAAGCATACTAACAATCTTCTCCTGGGCCATGGTCCAGGAGATCTTACGTTTCACTGCAGAGATCGGTACCGAGTGCCTTTTCCAGTTCCTGGCTATGGTGATTTTGGCTCCTAGGAGCATATAAAAGATCAATGATTGTGTATGTTTGTATATTTTCTCTACCTGGAAGTTGAGGAGTGCTATGTCTGGAGCCTGTGATACTGCCACCCCCGTGATCTTTTGCAGTAAGTGGAAAAAACTGTTCCAAAAGTTCCAGAGCCGAAGGCATGTCCACCATACGTGGAGTAGGGAGCCAATATGGTCACATCCCCTGAAGCACAGAGGGGACGATTCTGGAAATATTTTAGTGAGGGTGGCAGGGACTCGGTACCAACGTGTGATAATTTTAACGCTGGTTTCCATCATAGAAATGTTCATGATGCCTTTGAAAGATCTATGAAAGCATCGATACCACCTGTCCAAGTCCCACTCATCTGTCAGGTCTTGTTCCCAGAGTCGGGCATAAAGAGCTTTATTTGAGGTTCTGGCTAGTGAGTTATAGACAATGGAGATACCCCCCTCTGATCTTTTATGTTGGAGCACCATGTCTCGTATGCGGTCAGCATGGGGGGATCTGGTTTATTATGCCATTTGGACTGCAAAAAGTGTGTTATTTGGGTCAGCCTATATCTTTCCGAGTCAGGCATTACCAATTTACTAATGCAGTACCCGACGGTAAGGGGTCCCATTGAGTTGAGGAAGTGCCCTATTCTGCATAGGCCCTTATCAAGCCACCATTTGAATGCAAGTTTGTTTTGGCCAAGGGGGAAGTCTGGATTGTGGAATAAGTGAGCAAGTGGCCGCAGGGGGGAAATTAGGGAGGAGTGTTTTGGTGTATATACCATAAGGTCATCGAGTTGGAGAGGGTTGGGGCTAATATCACTGGTCTGAGGCGAGGAGGAGCCCAAAGTAGGTAATATATTGTGTATTGCGGTTTCACCTGTCTCTCCATCAGTAGCCAGCCTGGTTTAGGACCTTGTGAGTAGGCGATGGAGATCTGTGCTATTTGCACTGCTTGATAATACCACCAGATATTCGGAAGTGATAGACCCCCTTGTGATTTGAGTCTAAAAAGTATCTCTTTGAGGCATCGTCTGCCTTTGGATCCCCAGATGAATTTCAGGATGGTGGATTGGAACTGACGGAGTTGCGCTTTCTTAATCGGAATTGGAAGGGATCGGAAGAGGCACAGTAGATGGGGGAGTTCACCCTACACAGCCAGGATAGATCATGTTTGGACCATGCGGACATGTCGGCTTCAAGTTTTTTGAACAGTGGGGGGTAATTGTTAGAGTATAACATGTAAAATTTGGGGGTTAAGTTGACACCCAAATAGGAAATAGAAGTTGAGCTCCAGGTAAATGGGAAGTGTGCCTGCAGACATTTCAGTAAGTCAGGAGAGATTGAAATGTTAAGCGTCAAGGATTTGGAGACGTTAACTCATAGACCTGAGGCTGCCCCAAACTGCTCAAGGAGCTTAATAATGTTAGGGGTGAAGATAAGGGGTGATGTGACAAATAGGAGTAAAGTCCCACCACTCCCATCTTTTTTCTGAACCAGGGATGGAGGCACACCACACATGTGCCTCATTTAAAGTCCCAAATTCCCCCCTCTCTGTCTGACAAAGAGGAGTAGGTCATCCATCAATAGGGCACATTTATGTTCTTGAGGGCCGCACGTGACTCCTTTAATGTCTGGGTGGTTACGTATGGCGATCTCCAAAGATTCTATGGCGACAGCAAAAATCAGGGGCGATAATGGGCAGCCCTGTCTGGTGCTTTTCCCTATATTCAACAGGTCTGGGGAGTAGAGGGAGTGTAATATGCCTAGGAAGTTGGGGCCTAGTCCCCATCTTTCCAGATCCTTGAATATATACGGCCATGTGACCATGTCAAAGGCTTTCTGAAGGTCAATGGAAAGCAAAAATTCCTCCTAAGGTGGCCCTCCATCCCAGTGAGAGCCCAGGAGGGACACCACGTCTATAGCCCTTCTTACCTGGTCCGGTCCCTGTCTCCCCAGGATAAACCCAGCCTGGTCTTTGTGGACATACTGGGCTATGAATGAGGAGAGTCGGTTTGTTAGTATTTTCTTTAAAAGCTTAAGATCATTATTGATCAGGGAGATCGGGCGATAGTTGCCAGTTACAGTGGGATCTTTTCCTGGTTTAGGAATGACTGAGATGTAAGCCAGGTTCAAGGATTTATCCAGGGGCGAGCCCAACTGTAAGTTAAGAAACCAGACCAGGTAAGGCATCAGGGTGTCGGAAATTTTTTTGTAGTATCCCACCGAGAACCCATCCGGGCCAGGAGCGGAACCTTGTTTGAGTGGCTTGATGGTTTCCATGACCTCCATGAAGGTAATGGGTTGTTCTAGGAGATCTGTGTGATCAGCTGATAGTTTGGGGAGTGAGATGGTGTCGGGTAGGGATGAGCCAAACACCCCCCAGTTCGGTTCACTTCCAGAACATGTGAACGGACCGAAAGTTTGCGCGAACATTCGAACACTGTTAAAGTCTATGGGACTCGAACGTGAGAAATCAAAAGTGTGAATTTTAATGGCTAATATGCAAGTTATTGTCCTAAAAAGGGTTTGGGGACCCAGGTCCTGCCCCGGGGACATGTATCAATGCAAAATAAAGTTTTAAAAACGGACGTTTTTTTTTGAGAGCAGTGATTTTAACTATGCTTAAAGCGAAAAAATAAAAGTGAAATATTCCTTTAAATATCGTACCTGGGGGGTGTCTATAGTATGCCTGTAAAGTGGCGCATGTTTCCCGTGGGGCAGAAAAATTGGGCCTTAGGCTGCAGCGGTGGTGGTGGTGACACAACACTGTAAAGACTCACAGATACTTTTGTTGAGCGCAGGAATGGGCCCTGCTGCGAAATATTACAGCAAAAATTGTAATTACATGCCCCTGTTAAACAGGGGCAGAAAAATTGGGCCTTAGGCACTGGTGCTGGTGCCACAAGACTACAACCCCTCACAGATACTCTAATTGTGTGCAGGAATGAGCCCTGCTGCAAAATATTACAGCAAAAATTGTAATTTCACACCCCTGTTAAACAGGGGCAGAAAAATTGGGCTTTAGGCACTGGTGTCCAGAACCAAAAGTGTTCTTAGAAGCTATCAACATGAACATTGAGGAGGAATAGGGTAGTCACTCAGCATAACAGGATAGTCACTCAGCATCAGCATAGGCAGTCTTCAAGGGATCTCACATTCATAAAAAAATTAATTGGTTACATCAGCATCAGGTGCTGGTAGCTGGTGATCCAAGACTGATTTATTTTTATAAAGGTGAGCCGATCAACCGAGTCTGTATACAGGCGCACTCTGTGATCAGTTACAAAGCCTCCAGCAGCACTGAATGTGCGTTCAGATAGAATGCTGCATGCAGGACAGGCCAGTGCATACTGTGCAAGCTCTGGCTAGTGATCCATCCTCAAGAACCAGAAACCCAGTGGATTTTCAGTTGAAAAGGTCTCCAAGTCTGATCTTGCCCCAAGGTATTCCTGCATGTAAATCAGACGCTGGAAATGGTTGCTGGAACCGATCAGACCTTGGGGCTGTGGACTAAAAAATTGTCTGAACGTATCGGTCAGATGGCCACCTTCTCCACCGCTCCTTCTGTGACTGACCGAAGCCTCAGAAACATGATGTCCAGAAGGACCAGGAAATTGTAACCTCCCAGGCTCTGGAACAAACCTTTCTGCAAGGCCTCTCGAAGATGTTTCATCCTCTGTTCCCTCTGCGAAGGCTGGATAAGTGCTGCAACCTTACCCTTGTAACGTGGATCAAGAAGGGTTGCCAGCCAGTACTGATCCCTCTCCTTGATACCACAAAACCGAGAGTCCTTTCACAGGCTTTGCAGGATAAGGGAGGCCATGCAGGGTAGGTTTGCTGAGGCATTCGGTCCAGAGTCCTCTGGGTCACTAAGGACGACATGATCTGCAGCCACCTCCTCCCAGCCATGTACAAGTCCATGGGTTTCTGGGGACTGAAAACGATCCGTTGAAGACTGCTGCTTATGCTGAGTGCCAGTCTCCACTTCCATGCTGACACAATCCTCCTCCTCCTCTTCCTGTGTGATAGGCGGGCCTGCAGGAATACTGTCTGGATAAAGGGGGCCTTGAGAGGTAAGGAAGTCCTCCTCTTCCTCCCTCTGTTTTGCCTCAAGTGCCCTGTCCATTATTCCATGCAGCGTGTGCTCCAACAGGAAGACAAGAGGGACAGTATCACTGATGCATGCACTGTCACTGCTCACCATCCTTGTGGCCTCCTCAAATGGTGACAGGACAGTGCATGCATCCTTGATCATTAACCACTGGTGTGGCGGAAAAAAAACAAGCTCCCCTGACCCTGTCTTGGTGCCATACTTGCACAGGTATTCATTGATGGCCCTCTGCTGCAGGGGCAGCCGCTGCAGCATTGCCAACGTTGAGTTCCACCTTGTGGACAAGTCACAGAGACGGTTCTTGGGCAGGTTGCATTCCTTTTGAAGGTCAACCAGCCAAGCAGTGGCATTATATGACCGGCGGAAATGCCCACAGACTTTCCTGGCCTGCCTATCCTGCAAGTCCACCAAATTACGGATGTGAGCCAAACAGGGAACATGGGTCAAGTGTCCCTGTCGGAGGGCGGAGAGGAGGTAGGTGCCATTGTCGCAAACCACCATTCCTGGCTGAAGCTGGCGTGGTGTCAACCACCTCTGAGCCTGCCCCTGCAGAGCTGCCAGGATCTCTACCCCAGTGCGGCTCCTGTCCCCTAAGCAGACCAACTCAAGCACCGCATGGCATCTTTTTGCCTGAGTGCTTGCATAGCCCCTAGAATGCCTACGGAGCACTGCTGGTTCCGAGGACAAATCTGCACAGGAAGAGGAAGAGGAAGAAGAAGAGTAGGGGGTGGAGGAGAAAGGTGTGGCAGAATCACCACTACCAGCATTTTGGAGGCGTGGTGGCGGAACAAGCTCCAACATTACTGCACCCTGTCCTGCATCCTTCCCAGCTGCCAGCAGGGTTACCCAGTGCGCCGTGAAAGAAAGGTAACGTCCCTGTCCATGCCTGCTGGACCATGAGTCAGTGGTAATATGCACCTTACCGCTGACTGCCCTGTCCAACGAGGCCAAGACATTGCCTTCCACATGCCGGTAGAGAGCCGGAATGGCCTTCTGAGAGAAAAAATGGCGTTTGGGAACTTTCCACTGAGGTACCACACATTCCACAAATTCTCGAAAGGGGGCAGAGTCTACCAGCTGAAAAGGCAGCAGTTGGAGTGCTAGCAATTTAGCCAAACTAGCATTAAGCCGCTGAGCATGTGGATGGCCGGGACCAAATTTCTCTTCACGGTTTAGCAACTGGGGTAGGGATATTTGCCTGCTACAATCGGATTTAGGTGTAATGCTAGCAGATTGCCCGCAAGTGCTTGGGACACCTAATTCTACACCTTCATTCCTCTCAGTGCAGGTCTCTGAGAGGACTGAAGGTATAGTGGGGTTGGAGATCCCAGCTGATGAGGAGCAAGGAGAGGTCCGCCTTGTTCTTTGGTGTGGGTCTTTTAAGTACTGTTGCAAACGGACTGCATGGGAGGTCGTCATATGTCTGGTCAAGCACGTGGTGCCCAAGCGCCTGTTTTGGCCACACTTGATACGCTTCAGACATATGTTGCAAACAGTAACGGTGCGATCTGCTGCAAACATCTCAAAAAAGTCCCACCGCAAAGAACTTTTGAAAAAACGTGCGGAGTCAGCAGCGCCCTGCACATGCGGAGCTCTGTGGTGTGATTCAGTCGGTTGGATGTCCTTAAGCTGGCCCTTGGAGGGCATCCTTCCTCATTGCAGATGTGCCTCCTCCTCCTCTTCCTCCTCTCTTCTATCAGGCACCCACGTGGAGTCAGTGACCTCATCATCCCCTCCCTCCTCGCCACTGGAGCAAACCTGGCAGTATGCTGCACCTGGGGGAACATGACTACCAGTTTCCTGTCCTTCTTGGACTTTCCCTCTCTCTGGGCTCATGTTACTGCCTTCATCCTCAACCTGGGTACCATCATCAGAGCCTTCGAAAAGCTGCGCATTCTCCTGCAGCATGTACCTGACACTGTGGTCGAACAGTTCGGGGGACTCCTTAGGACATGATGGTGGGGCTAGGGAAGGAGTGACTGATGCCATTGAGCCGATGGAATAGGCCACTTTGGCAGCTGCATTGGCAGCGAAACTTCTCTGAGCCTGGGTGACAGAGGATGAGGAGGATGAGGATGGCTTTGTGATCCACTCTACCAACTCTTCTGCATGTTGTAGCTCAACACAGCCAGCTGTCAAAAAAAAGGACAAGTGTGCCCCACGGCCATGTGCTGAGGATGCACTGTGTCCACGATCAGCACTGTTGGCTGTAGACACAGAGCCTGCCTGCCTACCTGAAAGTGTCTTTGAATACCTACACCAGGAATGGCCTATAGTCAGGTATAGGCTTGGCTAGACTAGAATGAAGTGGATATATATATGTAGGAGACTGTATATATATTTTATGCACTGCAGATCACTGAATCACCTGCCTGCCTGAAAGTGTATTTGAAAACGTACACCAGGAACTACCTGCAGTCAGATATAGGCTTCGCTAGACTAGAATGCGGTGGATATATATATATGTTGGAGACTGTATATATATTTAATGCACTGCACATCACTGAATCACTTGCCTGCCTGCCTGCCTGCCTGCCTGAAAGTGTATTTGAAAACATACACCAGCAATGGCCTGCAGTCAGATATAGGCTTGGCTAGACTGGAATGCAGTGGATATATATGTTGGAGACTGTATATATATATATATTTAATGCACTACAGATCACTGAATCACTTGCCTGCCTGCCTGAAAGTGTATTTGAAAACTTACACCAGCAATGGCCTGCAGTCAGATATAGGCTTGGCTAGACTAGAATGCAGTGGATATACATGTAGGCGACAGTATATATAGTTTATGCACTGCAGATCACTGAATAACCTGCCTGGCCTGCCTGCTGGAAAGTGTATTTGAATACGTACACCAGGAATGGCCTGCAGATCACTGAATCACCTGCCTGCCTGCCTGCCTGAAAGTGTATTTAAAAACGTACACAAGAATGGCCTGCAGTCAGATATATGCTTGGCTAGACTAGAATGCAGTTGATATATATATATATGTAGGAGACTGTATATATATTTTATGCACTGCAGATCACTGAATCACCTGCCTGCCTGCCTGAAAGTGTATTTGAAAACGTACACCAGGAACTACCTGCAGTCAGATATAGGCTTCGCTAGACTAGAATGCGGTGGATATATATATGTTGGAGACTGTATATATATTTAATGCACTGCATATCGCTGAATCACTTGCCTGCCTGCCTGCCTGAAAGTGTATTTGAAAACATACACCAGCAATGGCCTGCAGTCAGATATAGGCTTGGCTAGACTGGAATGCAGTGGATATATATGTTGGAGACTGTATATATATTTAATGCACTACAGATCACTGAATCACTTGCCTGCCTGCCTGAAAGTGTATTTGAAAACTTACACCAGCAATGGCCTCCAGTCAGATATAGGCTTGGCTAGACTAGAATGCAGTGGATATACATGTAGGCGACAGTATATATAGTTTATGCACTGCAGATCACTGAAGAACCTGCCTGGCCTGCCTGCCTGAAAGTGTATTTGAATACGTACACCAGGAATGGCCTGCAGATCACTGAATCACCTGCCTGCCTGAAAGTGTATTTAAAAACATACACAAGAATGGCCTGCAGTCAGATATAGGCTTGGCTAGACTAGAATGCAGTGGATATATATATATGTAGGAGACTGTAAATATATTTTATGCACTGCAGATCACTGAATCACCTGCCTGCCTGCCTGAAAGTGTATTTGAAAACGTACACCAGGAACTACCTGCAGTCAGATATAGGCTTCGCTAGACTAGAATGCGGTGGATATATATATGTTGGAGACTGTATATATATTTAATGCACTGCACATCACTGAATCACTTGCCTGCCTGCCTGAAAGTGTATTTGAAAACATACACCAGCAATGGCCTGCAGTCAGATATAGGCTTGGCTAGACTGGAATGCAGTGGATATATATGTTGGAGACTGTATATATATTTAATGCACTACAGATCACTGAATCACTTGCCTGCCTGCCTGAAAGTGTATTTGAAAACTTACACCAGCAATGGCCTCCAGTCAGATATAGGCTTGGCTAGACTAGAATGCAGTGGATATACATGTAGGCGACAGTATATATAGTTTATGCACTGCAGATCACTGAAGAACCTGCCTGGCCTGCCTGCCTGAAAGTGTATTTGAATACGTACACCAGGAATGGCCTGCAGATCACTGAATCACCTGCCTGCCTGCCTGAAAGTGTATTTAAAAACATACACAAGAATGGCCTGCAGTCAGATATAGGCTTGGCTAAACTAGAATGCAGTGGATATATATATATGTAGGAGACTGTATATATGTTGTATGCACTGCAGATCACTGAATCACCTGCCTGCCTGCCTGAAAGTGTATTTGAAAACGTACACCAGGAACTACCTGCAGTCAGATATAGGCTTCGCTAGACTAGAATGCGGTGAATATATATATATGTTGGAGACTGTATATATATTTAACCACTTGACGACCGCCTCACGCCGATGTACGTCGGCAAAGTGGCACGGACAGGCAAAATCACGTACAGGGTACGTGATTTGCCTTCCGCGGGTGGGGGGTCCGATCGGACCCCCCCCCGGTGCCCGAGGCGGTCGTCTTTTGTCCAGCGGCGATCGGTGATGAGGGGGAGACCATCCGTTCGTGGCCCCCCCCTCGCGATCGCCGCCGGCCAATGAGAACACTCCTTTGCTGCTGTATGCTAAACAGCAGCAAAGGAAGTGATGTTATCTCCCCTCGGGTCGGTATTTTCCGTTCCGGCCCGAGGAGAGACGACATGTAAGTAAGTGCACAACACTACACACACACAGTAGAACATGCCAGGCACACAAAACACCCCGATCCCCCCCCCGATCGCCCCCCGATCCCCCCCCAATCACCCCCCCCCCCTGTCACAAACTGACACCAGCAGTTTTGTTTTTTTTTTTTTTTCTGATTACTGCATAGTGTCAGTTTGTGACAGTTACTGTGTTGGGACAGTGTGTATTACCCCCCTTTAGGTCTAGGGTACCCCCCTAACCCCCCCTAATAAAGTTTTAACCCCTTGATCACCCCCTGTCACCAGTGTCGCTAAGCGATCATTTTTCTGATCGCTGTATTAGTGTCGCTGGTGACGCTAGTTAGTGAGGTAAATATTTAGGTTCGCCGTCAGCGTTTTATAGCGTCAGGGACCCCCATATACTACCTAATAAATGTTTTAACCCCTTGATTGCCCCCTAGTTAACCCTTTCACCACTGATCACCGTATAACCGTTACGGTTGACGCTGGTTAGTTCGTTTATTTTTTATAGTGTCAGGGCACCCGCCGTTTGTTACCGAATAAAGGTTTAGCCCCTCGATCGCCCGGCGGTGATATGCGTCGCCCCAGGCAGCGTCAGATTAGCGCCAGTACCGCTAACACCCACGCACGCAGCATGCGCCTCCCTTAGTGGTATAGTATCTGATCGGATCAATATCTGATCCGATCAGATCTATACTAGCGTCCCCAGCAGTTTAGGGTTCCCAAAAACGCAGTGTTAGTGGGATCAGCCCAGATACCTGCTAGCACCTGCGTTTTGTGCCTCCGCCCAGCCCACCCAAGTGCAGTATCGATCGATCACTGTCACTTACAAGGCACTAAACGCATAACTGCAGCGTTCGCAGAGTCAGGCCTGATCCCTGCGATCGCTAACAGTTTTTTTGGTAGCATTTTGGTGAACTGGCAAGCGCCAGCCCCAGGCAGCGTCAGGTTAGCGCCAGTACCGCTAACACCCACGCACGCACCATACACCTCCCTTAGTGGTATAGTATCTGAACGGATCAATATCTGATCCGATCAGATCTATACTAGCGTCCCCAGCAGTTTAGGGTTCCCAAAAACGCAGTGTTAGCGGAATCAGCCCAGATACCTGCTAGCACCTGCGTTTTGCCCCTCCGCCCGGCCCAGCCCAGTCCACCCAAGTGCAGTATCGATCGATCACTGTCACTTACAAAACACTAAACGCATAACTGCAGCGTTCGCAGAGTCAGGCCTGATCCCTGCGATCGCTAACAGTTTTTTTGGTAGCGTTTTGGTGAACTGGCAAGCACCAGCCCCAGGCAGCGTCAGATTAGCGCCAGTACCGCTAACACCCACGCACGCACTGTACACCTCCCTTAGTGGTATAGTATCTGATCGCATCAATATCTGATCCGATCAGATCTATACTAGCGTCACCAGCAGTTTAGGGTTCCCAAAAATGCAGTGTTAGCGGGATCAGCCCAGATACCTGCTAGCACCTGCGTTTTGCCCCTCCGCCCGGCCCGGCCCAGCCCACCCAAGTGCAGTATCGATCGATCACTGTCACTTACAAAACACTAAACGCATAATTGCAGCGTTCGCAGAGTCAGGCCTGATCCCTGCGATCGCTAACAGTTTTTTGGTAGCGTTTTGGTGAACTGGCAAGCGCCAGCGGCCTAGTACACCCCGGTCGTAGTCAAACCAGCACTGCAGTAACACTTGGTGACGTGGCGAGTCCCATAAGTGCAGTTCAAGCTGGTGAGGTGGCAAGCACAAGTAGTGTCCCGCTGCCACCAGAAAGACAAACACAGGCCCGTCGTGCCCATAGTGCCCTTCCTACTGCATTCGCCAATCCTAATTGGGAACCCACCGCTTCTGCAGCGCCCGTACTTCCCCCATTCACATCCCCAACCAAATGCAGTCGGCTGCATGAGAGGCATTTTCTTTATGTCCTCCCGAGTACCCCTACCCAACGAACCCCCCCAAAAAAGATGTTGTGTCTGCAGCAAGCGCGGATATAGGCGTGACACCCGCTATTATTGTCCCTCCTGTCCTGACAATCCTGGTCTTTGCATTGGTGAATGTTTTGAACGCTACCATTCACTAGTTGAGTATTAGCGTAGGGTACAGCATTGCACAGACTAGGCACACTTTCACAGGGTCTCCCAAGATGCCATCGCATTTTGAGAGACCCGAACCTGGAACCGGTTACCGTTATAAAAGTTAGTTACAAAAAAAGTGTAAAAAAAAAAAAAAATAAGAAATAAAAAAAAATAGTTGTTGTTTTATTGTTCTCTCTCTCTCTATTCTCTCTCTCTATTGTTCTGCTCTTTTTTACTGTATTCTATTCTGCAATGTTTTATTGTTATTGTTATTGTTATTGTTATTATGTTTTATCATGTTTGTTTTTCAGGTGTGTAATTATTTACACTTTACTGTGCTTTATTGTTAACCATTGTTAACCATTTTTTTGTCTTCAGGTACGCCATTCACGACTTTGAGTGGTTATACCAGAATGATGCCTGCAGGTTTAGGTATCATCTTGGTATCATTCTTTTCAGCCAGCGGTCGGCTTTCATGTAAAAGCAATCCTAGCAGCTAATTAGCCTCTAGACTGCTTTTACAAGCCGTGGGAGGGAATGCCCCCCCCCCACCGTCTTCCGTGTTTTTCTCTGGCTCTCCTGTCTCAACAGGGAACCTGAGAACGCAGCCGGTGATTCAGCCAGCTGACCATAGAGCTGATCAGAGACCAGAGTGGCTCCAAACATCTCTATGGCCTAAGAAACCGGAAGCTACGAGTATTTCATGACTTAGATTTCGCCGGATGTAAATAGCGCCATTGGGAAATTGGGGAAGCATTTTATCACACCGATCTTGGTGTGGTCAGATGCTTTGAGGGCAGAGGAGAGATCTAGGGTCTAATAGACCACAATTTTTTCAAAAAAGAGTACCTGTCACTACCTATTGCTATCATAGGGGATATTTACATTCCCCAAGATAACAATAAAAATGATTAAAAAAAAAAAATATGAAAGGAACAGTTTAAAAGTAAGATTAAAAAAGCAAAAAAATAATAAAGAAAAAAAAAAAAAAAAAAAAAACACCCCTGTCGCCCCCTGCTCTCGCGCTAAGGCGAACGCAAGCGGCGGTCTGTCGTCAAACGTAAACAGCAATTGCACCATGCATGTGAGGTATCACCGCGAAGGCCAGATCGAGTGCAGTAATTTTTCCAGTAGACCTCCTCTGTAAATCTAAAGTGGTAACCTGTAAAGGCTTTTGAAGGCTTTTAAACATGTATTTATTTTGTTGCCACTGCACGTTTGTGCGCAATTTTAAAGCATGTCATGTTTGGTATCCATGTACTCGGCCTAAGATCATCTTTTTTATTTCATCAAACATTTGGGCAATATAGCGTGTTTTAGTGCATTAAAATTAAAAAAAGTGTGTTTTTTCCCCAAAAAATGCGTTTGAAAAATCGCTGCGCAATTACTGTGTGAAAAAAAAAAATGAAACACCCACCATTTTAATCTGTAGGGCATTTGCTTTAAAAAAATATATAATGTTTGGGGGTTCAAAGTAATTTTTTTGCAAAAAAAAAAAACTTTTTCATGTAAACAATAAGTGTCAGAAAGGGCTTTGTCTTCAAGTGGTTAGAAGAGTGGGTGATGTGTGACATAAGCTTCTAAATGTTGTGCATAAAATGCCAGGACAGTTCAAAACCCCCCCAAATGACCCCATTTTGGAAAGTAGACACCCCAAGCTATTTGCTGAGAGGCATGTCGAGTCCATGGAATATTTTATATTGCGACACAAGTTGCGGGAAAGAGACAAATTTTTTTTTTTTTTTTTTTTTTTTTTGCACAAAGTTGTCACTAAATGATATATTGCTCAAACATGCCATGGAAATATGTGAAATTACACCCCAAAATACATTCTGCTGCTTCTCCTGAGTACGGGGATACCACATGTGTGAGACTTTTTGGGAGCCTAGCCGCGTACGGGACCCCGAAAACCAAGCACCGCCTTCAGGCTTTCTAAGGGCGTGAATTTTTGATTTCACTCTTCACTGCCTATCACAGTTTCGGAGGCCATGGAATGCCCAGGTGGCACAAAACCCCCCCAAATGACCCCATTTTGGAAAGTAGACACCCCAAGCTATTTGCTGAGAGGTATAGTGAGTATTTTGCAGACCTCACTTTTTGTCACAAAGTTTTGAAAATTGAAAAAAGAAAAAAAAAATGTTTTTTCTTGTCTTTCTTCATTTTCAAAAACAAATGAGAGCTGCAAAATACTCACCATGCCTTTCAGCAAATAGCTTGGGGTGTCTACTTTCCAAAATGGGGTCATTTGGGGGGGTTTTGTGCCACCTGGGCATTCCATGGCCTCCGAAACTGTGATAGGCAGTAAAGAGTGAAATCAAAAATTTTCACCCTTAGAAATCCTGAAGGCAGTGATTGGTTTTCGGGGTCCAGTACGCGGCTAGGCTCCCAAAAAGTCCCACACATGTGGTATCCCCATACTCAGGAGAAGCAGCTAAATGTATTTTGGGGTGCAATTCCACATATGCCCATGGCCTGTGTGAGCAATATATCATTTAGTGACAACTTTATGAAAAAAAAAAAAAAAAAAAAGTGTCACTTTCCCGCAACTTGTGTCAAAATATAAAATATTCCATGGACTCAATATGCCTCTCAGCAAATAGCTTGGGGTGTCTACTTTCCAAAATGGGGTCATTTTGGGGGGTTTTGTGCCACCTGGGCATTCCATGGCCTCCGAAACTGTGATAGGCAGTGAAGAGTGAAAGCAAAAATTTACACCCTTAGAAGTCCTGAAGGCGGTGATTGGTTTTCGGGGCCCCGTACGCGGCTAGGCTCCCAAAAAGTCCCACACATGTGGTATCCCCATACTCAGGAGAAGCAGCTAAATGTATTTTGGGGTGCAATTCCACATAGGCCCATGGCCTGTGTGAGCAATATATCATTTAGTGACGACTTTTTGTAAATATTTTTTTTTTTTTTTTTTTTTTTATCATTTTTCAATCACTTGGGACAAAAAAAATAAATATTCAATGGGTTCAACATGCCTCTCAGCAATTTCCTTGGGGTGTCTACTTTCCAAAATGGGGTCATTTGGGGGGGTTTTGTACTGCCCTGCCATTTTAGCACCTCAAGAAATGACATAGGCAGTCATAAACTAAAAGCTGTGTAAATTCCAGAAAATGTACCCTAGTTTGTAGACGCTATAACTTTTGCGCAAACCAATAAATATACGCTTATTGACATTTTTTTTACCAAAGACATGTGGCCGAATACATTTTGGCCTAAATGTATGACTAAAATTTAGTTTATTGGATTTTTTTTATAACAAAAAGTAGAAAATATCATTTTTTTTCAAAATTTTCGGTCTTTTTCCGTTTATAGCGCAAAAAATAAAAACCGCAGAGGTGATCAAATACCATCAAAAGAAAGCTCTATTTGTGGGAAGAAAAGGACGCAAATTTCGTTTGGGTACAGCATTGCATGACCGCGCAATTAGCAGTTAAAGCGACGCAGTGCCAAATTGGAAAAAGACCTCTGGTCCTTAGGCAGCATAATGGTCCGGGGCTCAAGTGGTTAATGCACTGTACATCACTGAATCACTTGCCTGCCTGCCTGAAAGTGTATTTGAAAACATACACCAGCAATGGCCTGCAGTCAAATATAGGCTTGGCTAGACTGGAATGCAGTGGATATATATGTTGGAGACTGTATATATATTTAATGCACTACAGATCACTGAATCACTTGCCTGCCTGCCTGAAAGTGTATTTGAAAACTTACACCAGCAATGACCTGCAGTCAGATATAGGCTTGGCTAGACTAGAATGCAGTGGATATACATGTAGGCGACAGTATATATAGTTTATGCACTGCAGATCACTGAATAACCTGCCTGGCCTGCCTGCCTGAAAGTGTATTTGAATACGTACACCAGGAATGGCCTGCAGTTAGATCTAGCTACACAGGATACAGTGTGTATATATATATATAGCCAGCCAGGTTGTATATATATATATATATATATATATATATATATATATATATATATATATATATATATACTAAATACACAGCAGCTAACTGAATCAACTGCCTGCCTCAAGTATATTAGAAACAGTACAACAGAAACGGTCTGAAGTAAGATCTAGCTACACAGGATATAGCGTATATACATATATACAAAGACGGGATGCATGTATATATATATATATATATATATATATATATATATATATATATATATATACTAAATTCTCTGCAGCTAACTGAACAAACTGCCTACCTGAAGTAGATTAGAAAAAGTACACCAGGAACGGACTACATTGAGATCTAGCTAAACTGGATATAGTGGATATATACAGTCTGACTGTATATATATGTATATATTAAATACACTGCAGCTAACTGAATCACCTGCCTGCCTGAAGTAGATTAGAAACAGTACACCAGGAATGGACTGCCTGCTCAATGCCAGCAACACACTACAGGACCGACGTGTAAGCGGCCTTGTATAGTGTGGGGCATGTACTTAACCACCTGAGCCATAATTGGCCAAAGGCACCCTGCCTTTGGCCAATTATGGCTCTCTTTGCTGACGGCGCTGTGATTGGCCAAAGCATGCGGGTCATAGTGCATGCTTGGCCAATCATCAGCCAGCAATGCACTGCGATGACACAGTGCATTATGGGGCATGACGCGCCATTCGAATTTGGCACAAATGCCCCATAATGTTCGAACTTCGTCGAACAATCGAACAGCCGATGTTCGAGTCGAACTCATGTTTGATTCGAACAGAAAGCTTGTCCCTAGTGTCGGGGAATTCTTCAAGGCTGGTGGGGGGCACGAGTTGTCATCTTTATAGAGGGAGGCATAGAAATCATGGAAACAATCCATAATACGTTGTGGGTTCTGTGTTGTCGTGCCAGAAGGTAAGCGGATTTTGGGGAAACCAAGGGACGGGATTTGGGGGTAAGTTTGGCGGCTAGTTTGGATCCAATTTTATCCTTTTGAGAGTAAAACCTGACCAACGAAGGTGCTATTCAGCCTTAGTAGTGATGGCCAGGTTGAGATTTAACCTGGCTGCTTCTAGTTTTTGTAGGGATGTCTGGGTGCGTTCTCATTTGTTGCATTTACGTAATTACTGAAATCTTTAGTGAGGTTATCTATCTCGGCTCGGTGTTCCTTTTTTAGACAGGAGGATAGCTGGATGATTTTGCCCCTTATTACTGATTTTTGGGCCGCCCATAGAGTAGCTGGGGAGATTGCTTCAATGTCATTCAAGTGAAAATAACCTTTGAGGTCTTTCTCTATAAGAGTACAATGGATCGGATTACTCAGAAGTGTCTCATTGAGTCGCCACTTAAATCCCCGTTTTGAGTTATCGGAGTGGCGGAGTGAAAGAGTGATCTGAGATAGGGGAGTCTCTGATAGTCAACTTTACTGCAAGGGGTATTTGTGCCACTTGAAGGAATACATGATCTATCCTAGCATAGGTCTGGTGGGGGCAGAGTAATGGGTGGGGTCTTTGGTACAGGGCTTGAGTTCTCTCCAGATGTCAACTAATCCTAAGTCATAGAGGAGTTTGGCTACTTTTACGCTTTGTTTGGGGGTTGTCTAGTGCCTGAGCCTGATTTGTCAAGTGCAAGATCAAACACTATGTTTGAGTCTCCCTCGAGGATAATGATCTCTTCTAGCTGGTGTGTGAGGGAGTGGATCATAGAGGTGAAAAATTTGTCTTGAGCCCTATTCGGGGTGTAATATGTTCCATCTATCGTGCCTTTTACCAGAATGTATCTGCCAGAGGGGTCCCTGGTGGTGTGTGACATAGAGAAGTTTAAATGTTTGGAGAAACAGGCGGCTAATCCTTTTGTTTTATTCTCTGCATTGGAAAGGTCAAATCGGGTAAAGTGTTGGTGAATAAAAGATGGGTTGTAGGACTTGGGAAAGTGGGTCTCTTATAGCAAGAGGATATCCGACTTTTGGGATTGATATAGCTCAAACAATTTTCTACGTTTGACTGGAGAGTTAAGGCCCTGCACATTATGTGAGACTATTTGTGTTGAGAGGGTGGTGTGTTGTTTATGTGCATGGATTAGAGGTGGGGGTAGCTACCATGACTGAGTGGGACTTACCCGGTGTGGAGCAGAAGTGTACATCCGATTCGGCTGGAACATCTAGGTGACCTTTGAGAGAGAGTGGAAGAAGAAGCAGAGAATGAAGGGTGAGGTGGACCTTCTGGAAGGAAGAATGAGAAACATAACATGTTAACAACAAGATAAAGAAGGAAATTATTTTCTCAGTCCCCAATGGTGTGTGGGAACCCGTTCCCAAACACCATAAAACCCTTCTCTATAAACAACAGTGAACGATTCACCCCCGTGGTTCGGAGGAGGTAGCAGTCACTAACTGGGAATAGAAAATCTTCCCAGTCAGGGACAGGTGGAGGAGCAGGACATCTGCTTAGGCCGCCTCCAAATACTGTAGTGTTTATGTGTATGTGGGAAGAGTCCCTAAGAATTTATAGGGTTCCTGAGGGGAGAGGTCCCCCTGGACCCCCGGGCCGGCCAGGGCCCCTCATTGGGGGGGGTCAGTCTGGTACGTCTCAGAGGCCTGGGAGGAGCCCACCTCACCTGGGACGTACAGTGCACTAGGTTAATTACAAGATAAGGGGGAGTAACTACTCCCTTAAACTGTCTCCTTGGCCCTGAGAGTATTTTGCAACTTTTTAAAAAATAGCTATATCGTATACATAAGCAGATGTCTATATGTAGGGCAGCAAGGTAGCAAAACCAGTCTAACTGAAAACATTCAAAGTATTAACCAGAACAGGAACAATCTCCTGGACCTGAAAATAGGAGAGAAAATAGCATTAACGCATGTGTTCAGTTTTCCCCAACTGTGTTATCGGGACAAGGAGTGCTACATAGAGCACAGCTTCAGCAAGTCGGGGTGAAAGTGTCCTTCGAGGGATCTGGATGGATCAAAGGTGGTCAAAGCAGGTCCAGGTGGGACCTGGGCATAAGGCTTTGGTTAGGGAGGCCTGGATTCCTTGGACTTTTTGAAGAGGTGCTTATGCCACATTGGGGCGTTGGGGCTGGATGGTGGTAGTCTTTTTGAGGATGAGTTGGGTGCCCTGCTGGTCGGCATCAACTCGTGATCCTAGGAGATGAGGCCCAGGTAGAGTAGCATTTTTTCCTCCCTCTGCAAATGATGAGAAGCCATATGGTTTGTTACTGAAGGAGAATGAGAGGCGAAAGGGCAAGGACCATCTGTAGGTGACCGATTTCTGGGTCAGCACTAATAGGAGTGGTTTCAGAGATCTCCTTTTTTGAATGGTATAGGGAGATACGTCCTCAAAAATTTGTATGGGATGACCTTGGATAGTCAGGGGCCCCTCTGCTCGAGATCGGTGCATCACCTCACCTCCTTGTAAAAGTGCGGCTTAACTATAATGTCTCTTGGCGGGGAGGTTGTAGTGCTCTGTGGGCAAGGTCCATCTCTAGGCGGTTGTCTGGGATGTTGGGAATGAGTTCCTTAATAAATGATCGTACAATGTGGTCAGCATCTTTAAAGGATTCAGGGACCCCCCTAATGCAGAAATTGTATCTCCTTGAACGATTTTGGAGAATGCATTTTCAAGCTGGTCCTGCAAGTCTTGGATTTGGGCAGTATTCTGGTTCACTCTAGTTACTTTCTGGTCTGCTTTAGTTTTTTTTTTTAATTCCATATTTTTATTAGGGTTTGCAAGTAAATACATTGTACAATTAGAACTGTACGTCATGCAGCAACGTCAAAGTGTGTTAACAAGGTGTAGATATACTTTAACAGGTTGAGAATACATTGTTCGCGGTATACATATGTAACAGTTTATGAACAAGTTTTAATTATCCTAAAAAGGGAAAAGAGACATTTCTTACATTATTACCGTTAGTAGCCCCCTACCCTGGTGTGGCACCCCAATCGGGATCCTTAGTGCCACCCCAGCGCAGAGCGCCGGTGTACAACTTTTATAAACTGAGAATATCTTAAAGGTATTAAGCAGAACCTTTGTGAGATAACGTTGGGAGAGAGTACAGTATTGCTCGGTCAAGAAAGAGTATTGTTTCACCAGGTGATCATATGGGGGATGCAGTATCAGTCCAGTCTTTCCAGGGTTGCCAGTAGGTGTGTGTTTTTGTTGCGTGGCCCGTGTGGGCTACTGATGTGATCTCGTAGCTGAAGTGTAGGGCAACTATGTCCACTACTTGGGTTAGTGTCGGGTGACTATCCGACTTCCATTGTCTAGTCAGGTTGAGTCTCGCTGCCAGGAGGATGTGTGTTGTGATATGTCTAAAGGGAAAGGGAATGTCCTCAATAGTTAGGTTTAGGATTGCTAGTGCAGGTGAGGGTGTGAACTTAATTTGGGTTATTGTTGATATTAGTCGGAAGACCTTTTCCCAATAAGTTCGAAGGGAGGGGCATGACCAGAAAACATGGAGCATGTCACCTGTGGATGAGTTACATCTCCAACAAGTATTGGGGGTTCTGGAATTAAAAGATGACAGCTTGGCAGGGGTTAGGTACCAACGTAAGGAAATTTTTTGCGTGAGCTCCCAGAGGGCCGCACATTTGGTGGCTTTGTAGACTGTTTTAAGTGCTTGCTGCCATTGGGATTCTGTGTAAATGCAGGCTAAATCTTTTTCCCATTTATGGTGTTCAGTTGTTTTGGAGAAGGTCTGTTTTTGGTGGAAAGTATTGTAAAAATATGAGATGCCCTTAGTTTTTGTGTCAGTATTAGTGAGGTATTCCCAGGTCTTTGGGTGGATGGTATAATTAGGGAGAGTGATAGTACTTAGGCGATGGCGTATGCGTAGGTAAGTAAAGTATTCGGTTGTGGCTAGGTTGAATTCAGATTGTAATTGGGGAAATGGTTTAATGCTGTTGTCATGAAGTATATCTTGCAGTGATTGTATACCTTTCTTAGTCCAAGATGTTAGTGAGAGGTCTAGCATTAAATGTTGAAGAACTTTCAGGGGTATGTGGGATTGTGGGGTGACAGACGTATATGTGTGGGAGGTTTTTAGTTTCGACCATGCATGGGCCGAGGCCTTCATGGTAGGGGATAAATATGTTGGTACTACCGAGCCCAACGGGATACTAAGTAACCAGGTTTTTAGATTTGGGCGGATGAGCGATGTTTCTTCTATTTGTCCCCATAGAGTTGTTGGATTGGGTTGGAACCACCCTGGTAATTGGGCTAGAATAGCTGCCAAGTGGTAATCTTCGAAATCTATGGAGCCCATACCCCCAGCTAGTTTGTGTTTAGTCAGTTTGGAGTGGGCACATCTGGGGCGCTTGCCATTCCACAGGAATCTGTTAAACAATGTTTGTAGGGATCTGAAGAATTTAGTTGGTAATGGGATTGGGATGGATCTGAAGTAGTAAAGCAGTTGGGGGAGGCAAATCATCTTGAAGGCCGCTAGTCTGCCTGTCCAAGACAATTCATGTTTTGCTATTTGTTGGGCAGCCTCTTGGATGGTCTGAAGAAGTGGTGGGAAATTGCATGAGTTTTTAGTCGTTCTTGGTAAGTGAATTCCCAGGTATGTTATATCTGTAGTTGCCCAAACAAATGGATATTGCGTTTGTAATAGGTTTTTCAAGGTGGCGTCTATATTGACATCTAGTATAAAGGATTTGGTGGTGTTAACCTTGTAGTACGATACCGAGCTAAACCAGTTTAATAATTTTTGTACTTTAGCCAGGGAGCCAGACGGGTTGGTAAGGATAAGAATAACGTCATCAGCGAATAGGCTGATTTTGTGATTTTGTGATGTACATTGCCAGTTATTAGGCCGGATATGCTAGGGTGAGATCGGATGTGTTCCGCCAGAGGTTCCATGAGTAAGTTGAATATGATCGGTGACAATGGGCACCCCTGGCGCGTGCCGTTGGTTATGGGAAATGGGCGAGACAGCATGCCTTCCGTATACACTTGGGCTTCTGGGTTTGAATATAGTGCCATAATGGCGTTCAAGATGTTACCCTGGAATCCAAATTTCCTGAGGACCGTGTGTAGGTAAGTCCAATGGACTCTATCGAACGCCTTCTCTGCATCCAGGGATAGGAGCAGAGAAGGCATTCCTGTGATTTCAGCTTGGCGTATGATATTAATCATTCTCCTGGTGGCGTCAGAAGATTGTCTGCCTTTAGTGAACCCTGACTGGTCAGGGTGGATTAACATTGGCATGATTTTGATTAATCTTGTTGCAACCGTTTTAGCATATATTTTGAGGTTGAGATTAAGAAGGGATATCAGGCGAAAATTTTGGGGGACATTTGTTTCTTTCCCTGGCTTCGGTAATGTTATAACCAATGCTGATAGATATTCCTTTGAAAAGGAGGAAGAGGAGGCAGCGTGGTTGAAGAGTTCGGTAAGGTGGGGAATCAGTTGGGTGGCGTATTGTTTGTAATATTCCCCTGTCATACCATCGGGTCCCGGTGCTTTACCGTTAGGTAGTGAGTCTATGGTGGTCTTAATCTCTTGGGTTGTAAAGGGGGCATTTAGTTCAGTTAGTTGGTCGCCAGTCAGAGTAGGAAGTTTGAGGTTGTGGAGGAAGTGGTCTATGTCAGTTTGTGTAGGTTGCGGGGTGTGAGGGTCCCTGTGTAAGTTGTAGAGGTCGCCGTAGTAGGCACTAAAAGCGTCAGCTATGTCTTGGGTAGGGATGAGCCGAACACCCCCCGGTTCGGTTCGCACCAGAACCCGCGAACGGACTGAAAGTTCGCACGAACGTTAGAACCCCATTGACGTCTATGGGACTCGAACGTTCGAAATCAAAAGTGCTCATTTTAAAGGCTAATTTGCATGGTATTGTCCGAAAAAGGGTTTGGGGACCCGGGTCCTACCCCAGGGGACATGTATCAATGCAAAAAAAACTTTTAAAAACGGACGTTTTTTCGGGAGCAGTGATTTTAATGATGCTTAAAGTAAAAAAAAAAAGTGAAATATTCCTTTAAATATCGTACCTGGGGGGTGTCTATAGTATGCCTGTAAAGTGACGCGTGTTTCCCATGTTTAGAACAGTCCCTGCACCAAATGTCATTTTTAAAGGAAAAAATCTCATTTAAAACTGCTTGCGGGTTTAATGTCATGTCGGGTCATGGCAATATGGATGAAAATCAGTGAGACAAACGGCATGGGTACCCCCCCAGTCTATTACCAGGCCCTTTGGGTCCTGTATGGATATTAAGGGGAACCCCGCACCCAAATTAAAATAAGGAAAGGCCCTATATACTCTGAACAGCAGTATACAGGCGGTGCAAACAAGACAGGGACTGTAGGTTTGTTGTTAAGTAGAATCTCTTTGTAATTTTGAACGGGTACATTTTTAACGTCCAGCCAAAAAATCTTTTTTAAGCTTTTTGGAAAACATAGGGAAGGGTTATCACCCCTGTGACATTTGTTTTGCTGTCTTTCCTCCTCTTCAGAAGATTTCACCTCACTTTTTTGTCCCAATGAAAAATGTTTTTTGAAAATTTGGGTTTTTTTGTGGAACAAGGATTGGAAAGCATCAGTGGAAAGGAGAAATTGTTTTCCCATATTAACTCTTACAGGAGAGAATTTCCCTTCCTAGGGGTAGATTTCATCTCACTTCCTGTTGTCTCCTTCCGTTTGCAAGTAGGAGTCGTTTGTAAGTTAGATGTTTGAAAGTAGGGTCCTGCCCTATATACTCAGCAGAAATTTGGGCCTTAGGTGTTGCTGTGGCCACAACACTGTAAGCCCTCACAGGGCCCTGCTGTGAAATATTAGATCAAGAATTGTAATTACATGCCCCTGTTAAACAGGAGCTGAAAAATTAGGCCTTAGGCACTGGTGCTGGTGCCACAACACTGCAACCCCTCACAGACACTCTAGTTGGAACGCAGGAACGAGCCCTGCTGCAAAGTATTGCATCAAAAATTGTAATTACACGCCCCTGTTAGACAGGGGCAGAAAAATTGGTCCTTAGGCACTGGTGCTGGTGCCACAACACTGCAACCCCTCACAGACACTCTAGTTGGAACGCAGGAACGAGCCCTGCTGCAAAGTATTGCATCAAAAATTGTAATTACACGCCCCTGTTAGACAGGGGCAGAAAAATTGGGCCTTAGGCACTGGTGCTGGTGCCACAACACTGCAACCCCTCACAGACACTCTAGTTGGAATGCAGGAACGAGCCCTGCTGCAAAGTATTGCATCAAAAATTGTAATTACACGCCCCTGTTAGACAGGGGCAGAAAAATTGGGCCTTAGGCACTGGTGCTGGTGCCACAACACTGCAACCCCTCACAGACACTCTAGTTGGAATGCAGGAACGAGCCCTGCTGCAAAGTATTACATCAAAAATTGTAATTACACGCCCCTGTTAAACAGGGGCTGAAAAATTGTGCCTTAGGCACTGGTGGTGGCGCCCAGAACCAAAAATGTTCTTACAAGCTATCAGCGTGATGATTGAGGAGGAAGAGGATAATTACTCAGGGATAGTCACTCAGCATCAGCATAGGCAGTCTTTGAAGGGATCTGAAAAAAATTATTCAGTTACATCAGCATCAGGTGCTTGGTAGCTGGTGGTGATCCAAGACTGATTCATTTTTATGAAGGTCAGCCGATCGACCGAGTCAGTGGACAGACGCACCCTGTGATCGGTTACCACGCCTCCAGCAGCACTGAATGTGCGTTCCGAAAGAACGCTGGATGCAGGACAGGCCAGTAGCTCAATTGCATACTGTGCAAGCTCTGGCCAGTGATCCCTCCTCAAGACCCAGTAACCCAGAGGATTTTCGGTGGGAAAGGTGTCCAAGTCTGATCTTGCCCCTAGGTATTCCTGCACCATGTAAAACAGACGCTGGCGATGGTTGCTGGAACCGATCATACCTTGGGGCTGCGGACCAAAAAATTGTCTGAACGCATCGGTCAGACGGCCACCTTCTCCACCGCTCCTTCTTTGACTGACCGAAGCCTCAACAACACGTTGTCCAGAAACAGGAGTTTGTAACCTCCCAGTCTCTGGGAACGCGTTGCACAGACCTTTCTGCAAGGCCTCCCGAAGATGTTTCATCCTCTGCTCCCTCTGCGATGGCAAGATAAGGTCCGCAACCTTACCCTTGTAACGTGGATCAAGGAGGGTTGCCAGCCAGTATTGGTCCTTCTCCTTGATACCACGAATACGAGGATCCTTACGCAGGCTTTGCAGGATTAGGGAGGCCATGCAGCGTAGGTTTGCTGAGGCATTCGGTCCGGAGTCCTCTGGGTCACTAAGGACAACAACGTCCGCAGCCACCTCCTCCCAGCCACGTACAAGTCCATGTGTTCCTTGGGACTGATCCCTTAAAGACTGCTGATGCTGAGTGCCAGGCTCCACCTCCATACTGACACAATCTTCCTCCTCCTCCTCCTCCTCCTCCTCCTCTTCCTGTGTGATCGGCGGGCACGCAGGAACACTGTCTGGATAAAGGGGGCCTTGAGAGCTAAGGAAGTCCTCCTCTTCCTGCCTCTGTTCTGCCTCAAGTGCCCTGTCCATTATTCCACGCAGCGTGTGCTCCAACAGGTGGACAAGGGGGACAGTGTCACTGATGCATGCACTGTCAGTGCTCACCATCCTCGTGGCCTCCTTGAATGGTGACAGGACAGTGCATGCATCCCTGATCATGGCCCACTGGCGTGGGGAAAAAAAACAAGGTCCCCTGACCCTGTCCTGGTGCCATAGTCGCACAGGTACTCATTGATGGCCCTCTGCTGCGTGTGCAGCCGCTGCAGCATGGCCAATGTTGAGTTCCACCTGGTGGGCATGTCACAGATTAGGCGGTTCTTGGGCAGGTTAAACTCCTTTTGGAGGTCCGTCAGCCGAGCACTGGCATTATATGACCGGCGGAAATGCACACAGACTTTCCTGGCCTGCCTCAGGACATCCTGTAAGCCCGGGTACCTGCCCAAGAACCGCTGCACCACCAAGTTAAGGACGTGAGCCAAACAGGGCACATGGGTCAGTTGTCCCTGTCGGAGGGCAGAGAGGAGGTTGGTGCCATTGTCGCAAACCACCATTCCTGCCTTAAGTTGGCGTGGCGTCAACCACCTCTGAACCTGCCCCTGCAGAGCTGACAGAACCTCTGCCCCAGTGTGGCTCCTGTCCCCCAAGCACACCAGCTCAAGCACCGCATGGCATCTTTTGGCCTGCGTACTTGCGTAGCCCCTTGAACGCCTACGGAGCACCGCTGGTTCCGAGGAAGAGGCCATGGAGGAAGAAGAAGAGGAGGGGGTGGAGGAGAGAGGTGTGTCACAATCAGCATTTTGGAGGCGTGGTGGCGGAACAACCTCCAACACTACTGCACCTTGTCCTGCATCCTTCCCAGCTGCCAGCAGAGTCACCCAATGCGCCGTGAAACTTAAGTAACGTCCCTGTCCATGCCTGCTGGACCATGAGTCAGCGGTAATATGCACCTTACCGCTGACCGCCCTGTCCAGCGAGGCATGGACATTGCCTTCCACATGCCGGTAGAGAGCCGGAATCGCCTTCCGTGAGAAAAAGTGGCGTTTGGGTACCTGCCACTGAGGAACCGCACATTCCACAAACTCACGGAAGGGGGCAGAGTCTACCAACTGAAAAGGCAGCAGTTGAAGTGCTAGCAATTTTGCCAAGCTAGCATTCAACCGCTGGGCATGTGGATGGCTGGGAGCAAACTTCTTTCGGCGGTGCAGCAGCTTCGGCAGGGAAATTTGCCTGGTACAATCTGACGTCGGTGTACCAAAAGCAGATTGCCCACAAGTACTTGGCTGTGACACACCTAATTCTACACCTTCATTCCTCTCACTGCAGGTCTCAGAGAGGACTGAAGGTCTAGTGGGGTTGGAAATCTCAGCTGATGAGGAGCAAGGAGAGATCCTCTTTGTTCTTTGGTGTGGGTCTTTTAGATATGCTTGCCAACGAACTGCATGGCACGTCAACATATGTCTGGTCAAGCATGTGGTACCCAAGCGGGAGATGTTTTGGCCACGCGAGATACGCTTGAGACATATGTTGCAAATAGCAGCGGTGCGATCTGATGCACTCGTCTCAAAAAAGGCCCACACCAAAGAACTTTTTGAATAACGCGCAGAGACTGCAGCGCCCTGCACATGTGGAGCTTTGGGGTGTGATGCAGTCAATGTGCTGCCCTTAGGCTGGCCCCTGGAGGGCATCCTGCCTCGTTGGTGATGTGCCGCCTCCTCCTCCTCCTCCTCCTCCTCTCTCCTATCAGGCACCCACGTTGAGTCAGTGACCTCATCATCCCCTCCCTCCTCATCACTGGAGCAAACCTGGCAGTATGCTGCAGCAGGGGGAGCATGACTGCCAGATTGCTGTCCTTCTTGGGCACCCCCTCTGTCCGTGCTCATGTTACTGCCTTCATCGAGCTCAGTATCATCATCAGAGCCTTCCAAACGCTGGGCATCCTCCTGGAGCATGTACCCAACACTGTGGTCAAACAGTTCGAGGGAATCCTCAGGAGGACATGGTGGAGCTAGGGAAGGAGTCACTGATGACATTGAGCTGAGGGAAGAGGCCGCTGCTTTGCCAGACAAAGCACCCTGGGCATGGGTGAGAGAGGATGAGGAGGATGAGGACGGCTTGGTCATCCACTCGACCAAGTCTTCCACATGTTGCGGCTCAACACGGCCAGCTGCCGAAAAAAAGGCCAAACGTGTCCCATGGCCACGTGCTGATGAGGATGCACCGTCTCCACGACCAGCACTAGACACAGAGCCTGCTTGCCCTCTCTTATTGGCTTGTGACTGTCTGCCTCTCCTTCTTGGCCTTCCAGACATACTAATGGCCTGTAGCTGCACTAAGCTGGGATAGAACACCTGTAATTTTCTTCAGGTAGCTTTATATACTGTAACCAGACAAGCCTGCCTGTCAGTAGGAAGATAACAGGAACGGATCTAGCTGAACACTGTGAGCAGGACGCACTGCACTAAATGTAAATAGCAGGAACGGATCTAGCTGAACACTGTGAGCAGGACGCACTGACTGCACTAAATGTAAATAGCAGGAACGGATCTAGCTGAACACTGTGAGCAGGACGCACTGACTGCACTAAATGTAAATAGCAGGAACGGATCTAGCTGAACACTGTGAGCAGGACGCACTGCACTAAATGTAAATAGCAGGAACGTATCTAGCTGAACACTGTGAGCAGGACGCACTGACTGCACTAAATGTAAATAGCAGGAACAGATCTAGCTGAACACTGTGAGCAGGACGCACTGACTGCACTAAATGTAAATAGCAGGAACGGATCTAGCTGAACACTGTGAGCAGGACGCACTGACTGCACTAAATGTAAATAGCAGGAACGGATCTAGCTGAACACTGTGAGCAGGACGCACTGACTGCACTAAATGTAAATAGCAGGAACAGATCTAGCTGAACACTGTGAGCAGGACGCACTGACTGCACTAAATGTAAATAGTAGGAACGGATCTAGCTGAACACTGTGAGCAGGACGCACTGCACTAAATGTAAATAGCAGGAACAGATCTAGCTGAACACTGTGAGCAGGACGCACTGCACTAAATGTAAATAGCAGGAACAGATCTAGCTGAACACTGTGAGCAGGACGCACTGCACTAAATGTAAATAGCAGGAACGGATCTAGCTGAACACTGTGAGCAGGACGCACTGACTGCACTAAATGTAAATAGCAGGAACAGATCTAGCTGAACACTGTGAGCAGGACGCACTGACTGCACTAAATGTAAATAGCAGGAACGGATCTAGCTGAACACTGTGAGCAGGACGCACTGACTGCACTAAATGTAAATAGCAGGAATGGATCTAGCTGAACACTGTGAGCAGGACGCACTGCACTAAATGTAAATAGCAGGAACATATCTAGCTGAACACTGTGAGCAGGACGCACTACACTAAATGTAAATAGCAGGAACTGATCTAGCTGAACACTGTGAGCAGGACGCACTGCACTAAATGTAAATAGCAGGAACAGATCTAGCTGAACACTGTGAGCAGGACGCACTGCACTAAATGTAAATAGCAGGAACAGATCTAGCTGAACACTGTGAGCAGGACGCACTGCACTAAATGTAAATAGCAGGAATGGATCTAGCTGAACACTGTGAGCAGGACGCACTGCACTAAATGTAAATAGCAGGAACAGATCTAGCTGAACACTGTGAGCAGGACGCACTGCACTAAATGTAAATAGCAGGAACAGATCTAGCTGAACACTGTGAGCAGGACGCACTGCACTAACTGTAAATAGCAGGAACGGATCTAGCTGAACACTGTGAGCAGGACGCACTGACTGCACTAAATGTAAATAGCAGGAACGGATCTAGCTGAACACTGTGAGCAGGACGCACTGCACTAAATGTAAATAGCAGGAACAGATCTAGCTGAACACTGTGAGCAGGACGCACTGCACTAAATGTAAATAGCAGGAACGGATCTAGCTGAACACTGTGAGCAGGACGCACTGCACTAAATGTAAATAGCAGGAACAGATCTAGCTGAACACTGTGAGCAGGACGCACTGCACTAAATGTAAATAGCAGGAACAGATCTAGCTGAACACTGTGAGCAGGACGCACTGCACTAAATGTAAATAGCAGGAACGGATCTAGCTGAACACTGTGAGCAGGACGCACTGACTGCACTAAATGTAAATAGCAGGAACGGATCTAGCTGAACACTGTGAGCAGGACGCACTGCACTAAATGTAAATAGCAGGAACAGATCTAGCTGAACACTGTGAGCAGGACGCACTGCACTAAATGTAAATAGCAGGAACAGATCTAGCTGAACACTGTGAGCAGGACGCACTGCACTAAATGTAAATAGCAGGAACGGATCTAGCTGAACACTGTGAGCAGGACGCACTGCACTAAATGTAAATAGCAGGAACAGATCTAGCTGAACACTGTGAGCAGGACGCACTGCACTAAATGTAAATAGCAGGAACGGATCTAGCTGAACACTGTGAGCAGGACGCACTGACTGCACTAAATGTAAATAGCAGGAACAGATCTAGCCTAATCTATCTAACTCAAATCAAATGACACTGTCTGTCTCTCTCTCTATCAGCACACCGGAACACACTACACAGGGCCGCCGTGCAGGCGGCCTTATATAGTGTGGGGCGTGTACTAAATCCCCTGAGCCATAATTGGCCAAAGCCACCCTGGCTTTGGCCAATTACAGCTCTCTCTACTGACGGCGCTGTGATTGGCCAAGCATGCGGGTCATAGTGCATGCTTGGCCAATCATCAGCCAGCAATGCACTGCGATGCCGCAGTGAATTATGGGCCGTGACGCGCCACAGGAATTTGGCGCGAACGGCCCATAACGTTCGCAATTCGACGGACGGTCAAACAGCCGATGTTCGAGTCGAACATGGGTTCGACTCGAACACGAAGCTCATCCCTAGTCTTGGGGGTTACTTAGTGGGATTGATGTGTGCGGGTGGATTAGAAGGGGTATTTTAGTTTTCACCCGTCTACCCTTAAGTCGTTGTGCAAGTTTTTTCCCCGCTTTGTTGGAAGTGGAATAGGTAGTCGCTTTGAATTTCCTTTGAAGGAATTTGTAGGAATGAAGCAATAGAGCCTTTAGTTCCTGTCTCAGGGAGAGTAATTGGTTTGTCATTGGGTTATGTGGAGCAGTTTTGTGTTTTAGTTCTAGGGTCTCTATTTGGGCCATGAGTTCGTCCACACGCTGCGTCCTCTTTCTTTCGTGGCAAGCACCCATTTTAAGTAACATTCCTCTCATGTACGCCTTGTGCGCACTCCACACCACGGCAGGGTCGGAGACCGAGCCTTTGTTTAACATGAAGAAGTCGTTAATGTGATCTTTTATTTCTGTGGTGTAATTGTCGTTTTGGATAATGGAGTTGTTGGCTCTCCATATAAATGCGTTCTTTCCTAGGTTAGAATCTTGTATGGTAATTGATATAGGGGCATGGTCCGACCATACCGTGGTGTGGATCACAGAATTTGATATTTTTTGTAGAATGTATTTGTCAGTTAGGAACAAATCTATTCTCGAATACGAGCTGTGTCTGGAGGAGAAAAAAGTGAAGTCTCGTTCTGAACCGTGATGGCAGCGCCATACGTCATAAAGATCTTGGGAAGAGATGAATTTTTTCAAGGGTGAGTCTCTCCTTTTGGTTGGTGATGTGGAATCCATGTGTATGTCCGGTACGAGATTAAAGTCCCCGCATATTATTACGTGGCCCTTTTGATTGGCTTTGGCGGAACGCATGACTCTGCGTATGAATTTCAATTGATGGGAGTTTGGTGCGTACAGGTTGATTATAGAGTATGTCACTCTATTGATGTTGCAAACTAATATGATGAAGCGACCTTTGGGGTCTATTGTGGTATTTAGTAATTGGAAGTCCACTGAATTCTTGACCGCTATCATGACTCCATCATGACTCCTCTAGCTTTAGTGGAGTGTGTTGCGTGGAAGACATGAGGAAAGTGGTGGTTTTTGCAAAGGGAAGAGTGTGATGCTAGCAAATGGGTTTCCTGGACACACAGAATGTCACTATGGAGAGCCGAGGCGGTTCTCCACAGTGAGTGCCGCTTGGCGGGGTGGTTGAGTCCGTTTGCGTTTATTGAAAGTATGTTGATTGGCATCTTGTGAGTGTGTTGATGGTGAGTGAAGTGTATAACACTTACAGTTCGTCGGTGGTTTTGGTGTCTCAAGATATCTGGCAGCTGTGTTCAGAGGTAGGAAGACGGAAGATCACTATCTGGAATTGAATTGTCCAAAATACTGCAAATAGAGCAATACGTTAGAAATAACAAAAAAAGAAAAAGAACAAAGATCACTGCTCAATATGTGAGGTTAGGAAGTTTGTTGACCGCTTGGACAGTAGTAGAGACCTTGATCCAATAAGAGCAATATAATGCAAAGAATATAGAGGGGGTGCGTAGCACCTTGAAAGCCATTGTAGTGGGGTTCAAAAAGTTAGTAACTCGGGAGAGTGAGAACAGGGGTTCGCATGGTGTCATAGCTCAGGGGAGCTGTAATGGCGTAGTTCGGCCTTTAGACTGGTAACTGTGTGCCATTCAGATGTAGTTGCGGTTTGTGTTACCTTGAGGTGGATTAGATCCTCTGCCAGTTGGAGCTATAGGAGGAGGTTCTGATATTATGCCCCATGATTGGAGGAGCTTGAGACCTCTGTCGAGGTCCACAATCGAATGAGATTGACCATTCCGCACAACAAGGATAGTGGCTGGGTAACGCCATTTGTAGGGCACCTTGTGGTTCTGGAGGCTCTTTTTGACCGGGTTCATCTGGCGTCTCAGTTGGAGGGTAAACTTGGAAAGATCTGGAAAAAATTGAATCCCTGTGTATGGAGCGGGAAGAGGTGATTTAGCTTTAACTCCCATGAGGAGTTTTTCTTTAATATGATAGAAATGTACCCTCATGAGGACATCTCTTGGGACCGAGGCTGCCAAGTGGGATGGTTTAGCAATTCTGTGTATTCTGTCTATTATAACATCCCTCGGAGATGCTTCAGGTATAATGGTGTGCATCAACTCTTTTGCGTACTTTGGAAGGTCCGCAGGTGGTATGGACTCGGGGATGCCTCTCAGCTTAATATTGTTCCTGCGTGACCTGTCCTCCAAATCGGCCAGCTTGGCGCGCACCCACGCTTGCTCCTCTTTTACAGCTTCATATGAATCAATGACTTCATTGATTGTGGTGGTACATTCAGTGAGGCCTCTTTCAGTATTGTGCACTCTGTCATCTAGTAAGTGTAATTCAGCGGTGACTTTATGAAACATAGAGGATAGGTCAGTCATCAGTGAGGACTTTAAGGATATTAGCATGTCCTTTAGGGTGGTATCTATGATCGGCTTGCCTGATGTGGGGAAAGAGGCCATGGATGAGTGTAAGGCCTGGTGCATAGTGAAGGGATTTGGAGCCTGGGCCTCAATTAACTGACGCTGCGGGCGCAGTGGCAGCGCATCCAGCCTCATTTTATTTTTTGCTGGGCTGCCTGGCAGGGGGTCACCTCCTGGGGAGCAAGGGGTCTCAGCTTGGGTACCTGTGTCTTGATGATGTTCCGGAATCTCGTCCGGTAGATCCGTGTATGAGTCCCGCGGTTCGTTCGGGCCGGCGCCATCTTGTTGCTCACTGATCGCCGGCTTGTAGGCAAATTCAGTCAGTTTCTGGTGCTTATGGTCCGTGAATCTCTTCCTGGAGGTCTGCATTTTGTTTTCCATTGTAGCAGAGGTAAGGATGGCTTTGGATGGGATCTCTGGTGCGGCCTATGTCGGTTATCTTTTCCCCTGGCTGACGAGCTGTGTGATTAGGCGTCCATCACAGTCTCCGGCCAGCCACGCCCCCCTGCTTTAGTTTTGATTGCTTCAATTCATGCACCTAAATGCTGTAGGTCGGCCTGGATGGCAGTGGTAATTTGGTTAGCAGTTTGTGAGAGCCCCCTGAATAACATTGTGGCAAATATTGTCATTCATCATGGAGGAAAAGTCCTGGGGTGTGTAGGGTAGGCCCGTGTGGAGACCTTACAGGTCTTTGGGTTGGCAGTAAAATCTTCCATGGGGGATAAGGGCATGTCTTCCAGGGTCCTGTTAATGAGGGATTCTGTGAAGGAGGGAGACAGGCAGCCATGTGTGTGGTTACTCACTGTGGGGCCCAATGGCCGGCAGAGCAGACATCCTGATCTGCCATGGAGTCCTCCATCTCCTGCTCTCCTCCTTGTGTGGTGGCGGCCAGCGCCATCTTGGTAGAGGCCGCGGGTCCCAGTCCAGCGTCCGGAACACCAGAGATGTCTCTCCACGCTGATCCCCCTGCCATCCTGGGACTCTATAATGAGTCCTCTATCCATGGGGAATGTTTGTGGTCGGGGCTCTGCTCCCTAAGCGGAGCTGGAGGAGCTAAATGGCCGGAGCAGTGCAGAGCTCTCAGCTCAAGCGTCCATCCAATGAGCTGCCGCGCATGCGCCTCTCACTGCATTTTTTTAAATGTTTCTTCTTGGTTTATATACGCTTTATTCATTTGTATAAATAATATTTCTCCAGAAATGACCATCTGCAGAGAAAGATTTTCTGGTAAGTTGAGAAAAAATTCAGCCAATATCTACAATGATGTAATTTTGTTTGGCTTGCCCAATTTTATTGAGTTATTATGGAATCTTCAGAAAAATTTATAAATAGAAAAAATAATAAATCATTTATATATAGTTAACTGTATTAGACACTATTAAAACAAAATGTGTATATATATATAGATCTATATATATATATATATATATATATATATATATATATATATATATATATATATATATATATATATATATATATATATATATAGATAGATATATAGATATATATCTATCTATATATATATATATATATAGATATATATATATATATATAGATATAGAGATATATACAGTAGATAGATAGATAGATAGATAGATAGATAGATAGATAGATAGATATAGAAAGGTATAAACATATATATATATATATATATATATATATATATATATATATATATATATATATATATATATATATATATATATATATATATATAGATAGATAGATATAGATATATATAGATATATAGATATAGATATATATATATAGATATAGATATATATACGATAGATAGATAGATAGATAGATAGATAGATAGATAGATAGATAGATAGATAGATAGATAGATAGATAGATAGATAGATATAGAAAGGTATAAACATATATATATATATATATATATATATAGATATATATATATATATATATAGATATATATATAGATATAGATATAGATATAGATATATATATATCTATATATATATATATATAGATATAGATATATATCTATATCTATATATATATATATATATATATATATAGATATAGATATATATCTATATCTATATATATATATATATATATATATATATATATAGATATAGATATATATCTATATATCTATATATCTATATATATAGATAGATATAGATATCTATATCTATAGATATCTATATAGATATATATATATATATATCTATATAGATATATCTATATCTATATATATATATATATATATATATATAGATAGATATATATATATCTATATATCTATCTATATATCTATATAGATAGATATATAGATAGATAGATATATATTACATATTTCTAGCTTAAATATAAAATTCACACCCAAAAGTTACACTTGACTCTATATTACATTGATTTGATCAAAACATCTAAAAGTAGCTTTGGAAAAACAATAAAATGTGGAGCCTGCCATAAAAGATTGACCTTTTCCTCGCTGTGATCAAATCTAAATGTCAAGGTTAGGAATTATGAGAAAAAATGGCTTTGTTTATTACCAAATAGACATGACATCTAATTAGGACTATACAAGTGATATGAGTTCAGTTAAGGTCAGTTTGAGATCAGATGGTTCCATCACTCCATACAAGTTATTGTTAAGCACAGGGAAAACACATACAACCTGACAAATTCATGCTAAACATATTTCAAATGCCTCTCAAAAACATGTGTACACTAGCCCAATAAGTGTAAGATGCAAACAATAAGAACAAAATGCAATGCCTGCTATGACCAAAAAGCAACCACACCCCCAGTCATATGAACTCTTTTTTCTGACCAAAAAGGATTAATCTTTTACCAGTTTGGTTTTGCTAAAATGACTCTGCTTGCTCGCTTTGAACTACTGTACTTGATTTAATTCTTTTCTACTGGAAATGTTTATTGAATAAGCCCTAAAGTTAAAGTGATACCAAAGTCTATTTTTTTTCTTTAACCCCCCTGGCAGTAATCCTGAGTAGGGATGAGCCGAACACCCCCCTGTTCGGTTCGCACCAGAACATGCGAACAGGAAAAAAGTTTGTTCGAACACGCGAACACCGTTAAAGTCTATGGGACACGAACATGAATAATCAAAAGTGCTAATTTTAAAGGTTAATATGCAAGTTATTGTCATAAAAAGTGTTTGGGGACCTGGGTCCTGCCCCAGGGGACATGGATCAATGCAAAAAAAAGTTTTAAAAATGGCCGTTTTTTCAGGAGCAGTGATTTTAATAATGCTTAAAGTCAAACAATAAAAGTGTAATATCCCTTTAAATTTTGTACCTGGGGGGTGTCTATGGTATGCCTGTAAAGGGGCGCATGTTTCCTGTGTTTAGAACAGTCTGACAGCAAAATGACATTTTGAAGGAAAAAACCTATTTAAAACTACCCGCGGCTATTGCATTGTCGACAATACACATAGAAGTTCATTGATAAAAACGGCATGGGAATTCACCAAAGGGGAACCCCGAACCAAAATTAAAAAAAATGACTTGGGGTTCCCCCTAAATTCCATACCAGACCCTTCAGGTCTGGTATGGATTTTAAGGGGAACCCCGCGCCAAAAAAAAACGGCGTGGGGTCCCCCTAAAAATCCATACCAGACCCTTATCCGAGCATGCAACCTGGCAGGCCGCAGGAAAAGAGGGGGGGACAAGAGTGCGCCCCCCCCCCCTGAACCGTACCAGGCCACATGCCCTCAACATTGGGAGGGTGCTTTGGGGTAGCCCCCCAAAACACCTTGTCCCCATGTTGATGAGGACAAGGGCCTCATCCCCACAATCCTGGCCGGTGGTTGTGGGGGTCTGCGGGCGGGGGGCTTATCGGAATCTGGAAGCCCCCTTTAACAAGGGGACCCCCAGATCCCGGCCCCCTCCTGTGTGAAATGGTAAGGGGGTATTCCACCATTGTGGGGATGAGGCCCTTGTCCTCATCAACATGGGGACAAGGTGTTTTGGGGGGCTACCCCAAAGCACCCTCCCAATGTTGAGGGCATGTGGCCTGGTACGGTTCAGGAGGGGGGGGGCTCGTCCCCCCCTCTTTTCCTGCGGCCTGCCAGGTTGCGTGCTCGGATAAGGGTCTGGATTTTTGGGGGGACCCCACGCCGTTTTTTGTTTTTTTTTTGGCGTGGGGTTCCCCTTAAAATCCATACCAGACCTGAAGGGCCTGGTATGGAATTTAGGGGGACCCCCACATCATTTTTTTTTTAAATTTTGGTTCGGGGTTTCCCTGTGTTGAATTCCCATGCCGTTTTTATCAATGAACTTCTATGTGTATTGTCGGCAATGCAATAGCCGCCGGTAGTTTTAAATGGGTTTTTCCTTCAAAATGTCATTTTGCTGTCAGACTGTTCTAAACACAGGAAACATGCGCCCCTTTACAGGCATACTATAGACACCCCCTAGGTACGAAATTTAAAGGGATATTACACTTTTATTGTTTGACTTTAAGCATTATTAAAATCACTGTTCCTGAAAAAACTGCCTTTTTTAAAACTTTTTTTTGCATTGATCCATGTCCCCTGGGGCAGGACCCAGGTCCCCAAACACTTTTTATGACAATAACTTGCATATTAGCCTTTAAAATTAGCACTTGTGATTTCTCCCATAGACTTTTAAAGGGTGTTCCGCGGCATTCGAATTTGCCGCGAACACCCCAAATTGTTCGCTGTTCGGCGAACTTGCGAACAGCCAATGTTCGAGTCGAACATGAGTTCGACTCGAACTCGAAGCTCATCCCTAATCCTGAGTGTGGCTTGGGGTTAAATTTCAGTACCATTAGCGGTAACCCCCGAGCCACACTTGGGGTTACATCTCAGGATCCTGGTACAGCTTACCTACCTTGTCACCAGTATCCTGCGATGTCCCCCCGCTGTGTCTGCAGGCTGTGTCCTCCGCCTGAAGCTCTGTGTGCCTGGGTCCGTTCCCTGCAAACATCGCAACCCATGGGGGCGAAACCGATGGCAAATTAAAAAAGTACACAATACATAACATATACAGTACAATGTAATCTTACAGATGACATTACTGTATCAAATAATTTCACCTCCCTTTTGTCCCTATTGCTTTGTCCAGTGCCCTGCCTGCAGTTTTATATTATATTTACTGTTCTTTCTGCCTGGAAACTTGAGATTGTCCATGGCAACCAAAAAGTGTCCCTTTACATAAAAGCAGTTTTAGACCAGCTAGAAAACAGCGATAGTAAATTAGAACACTTGCAGAATTGAGCAATAGTGAATAATGAGGAAATTCATTTTATTATTATTATATTATTATTTTTTATAATTATTTATAGTTATTTATTATATTATAATTTATGATTTTGTGTTTCAAACTCTATCATACCCAGGATGTCTACTAGACTCTTGTTTGGACAGATTTAAGTGTGTTATTACTAAGAATTACAGGCCTACAATATAAAACGCCACATTTTTATGCAAAACAATGTACCGCTTTGAGACGCAAAAATCTGACATAATCATACTGCCAGGGTGGCTACAAATAACATACATGTTATACTTTCCTGCTCTATGTAATGGCAACCCAGATCCTCCTCTTCTCGGGTCCCTCACTGGCACTCCTGGCCCCCCCTTCTTTCAAGTTCCCCCACAGCTGGCAGCTTGCTATGGGGGCACCCGGGCCGAGCCACAGCTCTGTTTGTCCATTTAGACACAGAGCCGGGGTTCAGTCCCACCTCCTCTCTCTGCTGATTAGCCAACTGACTTTTATTGACAACAGTGGGAGCCAGTGGCGCCGCTGCTGTGTCTTAGCCAATCAGGAGGGAGAGTCCCGGGCGGCTGAGGCACTTGTACTCGCTGAATCGAGATGGGGCTCAGGTAAGTATTAGGGGGGCTGCTGCACACTGAAGGTTTTTTATCTTAACGCATAAAATGCATTAAGATAAAAACCTTCTGCCTTTAGAATCACTTTAAATATTCACATATATCAAGCAAAAATATCATTCAAAAACACAGAACTTGAAATATTTTATGTATTCTGAAGTATATACCTTTTTTCTTTTCTGAAAAAATGTTAAAAAGAATAATATAAATTTGGACGTACTTTGAAGATATTTAGGTATTAATTTGTTTTAATTTTCAAACCAATAAAATATTGGTAATACATTTAGTAACAAAAAGGACACACTAACACCTCATGTTTTAATTTCTCAACTTTTAAACTCATTCAAAAGATTCCCAGGACCCTTTTTTTTTTTTGAGTCAATAGTTTTTTATTGGTATAATAGAAAGGGTATACAGAAAGAAAAAAAATATACAGACCTGTATACAAGGATATATAAACGTATAAAAGGTTATACAAATACGGTACACAGGAATTGCAAACATTGATGTATACATATAAACTAATAGGTGATGGTACAAGCTAATAGATGGTAGAACAGACTTTGTGAACAAACTATTAGAAATTGGTACCAACTATTTGACATTAGTGCAACTGTTGGGCATTTGTACCATTTTTACCTATTGGTGCACGTTGGATCGTCAGTAGGAAAACCGAAGTTATAAGTATATTGTACGGATTGTATCATTATGTTAATAGCGGAAGGATCTTATATTGGGTCATGTTTTGGTTCTAGGTTGGATGGTCTAATTAAGCGATGATAAGTTTGTTATGCTACTAGTCCATATTTCCCATTGTTTATTAAATTTTGCACTAGTTAGGGAGTTGATGGCTAGTATGTGTTCATAGGTATAATTTTGTTGTACTAAGGAGGTCACCTCCGAAAGGTTGGGGGAGATGTCAGATTTCCATTTTCTAAGAATGATTGAGTGGGCTGCAAGTAGGATGTGTGTAACCACATTTCTATCTGAGGTTGGTTATAGATCTATACCGATGTTAAGAAGTGCCAGGCTTGGATTAGGTGGCATTAGTATGCCGCTCACTGAGGAAATAAGTTTAAATACTTGTTTCCAAAAGCTCGTTAGGCTGGGGCAGTCCCATAGAGTGTGCAACAGGTGACCTATTTGGTCGCAGTGTCTCTAACACTTGGGTGATGGAGAATTTGAGAATTTGGCCAGCCGGTATGGTGTACAGTAGGGATGAGCTTCCTGTTCGAGTCGAACCCATGTTCGACTCGAACATCGTCTGTTCGCCCGTTCGCCAAATTTCGAACGATATGGGCCGTTCGCGCCAAATTCGTGTGGCGCGTCACAGCCCATAATTCACTGCGGCATCGCAGTGCATTGCTGGCTGATGATTGGCCAAGCATGCACTATGACCCGCATGCTTGGCCAATCACAGCGCCGTCAGTAGAGAGAGCTGTAATTGGCCAAAGCCAGGGTGGCTTTGGCCAATTATGGCTCAGGAGGTTTAGAACACGCCCCACACTATATAAGGCCGCCTGCACGGCGGCCCTGTGTAGTGTGTGTTCCGGCGTTGAGATACATAGATAGACAGAGAGACAGTGTCATTTCATTTGAGTTGTGTATATAAATGCATCCCAGGTGTTGCATATATATATATACACTGTATTCAGTTTAGCTAGATCCGTTCCTGTTATCTTCTTACTGACAGGCAGGCTTGTCTTGTTACAGTATTTACAGCTACCTGAAGAAAATTGCTGGTGTTCTTTTGATCCTATTAGTACCACAGTCAGGCAGCTAGACTATTTACAGTTAGTGCAGTGCGTCCTGCTCACAGTGTTCAGCTAAAACTACAAGTTAGTGCGGTGCGTCCTGCTCACAGTGTTCAGCTAAAACTACAAGTTAGTGTAGTGAGACCTCTGCACAGCGTTCATCTAAAGCTACAAGTTAGTGCAGTGCGTCCTGCTCACAGTGTTCAGCTAAAACTACAAGTTAGTGTGGTGCGTCCACCTCACAGTGTTCAGCTAAACCTACAAGTTAGTGTGGTGCATCCTGCTCACAGTGTTCAGCTAAACCTACAAGTTAGTGCGGTGCATCCTGCTCACAGTGTTCAGCTAAACCTACAAGTTAGTGTAGTGAGACCTCAGCACAGTGTTCATCTAAAGCTACAAGTTAGTGCAGTGCGTCCTGCTCACAGTGTTCAGCTAAAACTACAAGTTAGTGGGGTGCGTCCTGCTCACAGTGTTCAGCTAAAACTACAAGTTAGTGCGGTGAGTCCTGCTCACAGTGTTCAGCTAAAACTACAAGTTAGTGTAGTGAGACCTCTGCACAGTGTTCATCTAAAACTACAAGTTAGTGCAGTGCATCCTGCTCACAGTGTTCAGCTAAAATTACAAGTTAGTGTGGTGCTTCCTGCTCACAGTGTTCAGCTAAAACTACAAGTTAGTGGTGTGAGACCTCTGCACAGTGTTCAGCTAAAACTACAAGTTAGTGTGGTGCGCCCTGCTCACAGTGTTCAGCTAAAACTACAAGTTAGTGTAGTGAGACCTCTGCACAGTGTTCATCTAAAGCTACAAGTTAGTGCTGTGCGTCCTGCTCACAGTGTTCAGCTAAAACTACAAGTTAGTGGGGTGCGTCCTGCTCACAGTGTTCAGCTAAAACTACAAGTTAGTGCGGTGCGTCCTGCTCACAGTGTTCAGCTAAAACTACAAGTTAGTGGGGTGAGACCTCTGCACAGTGTTCAGCTAAAACTACAAGTTAGTGGGGTGCGTCCTGCTCACAGTGTTCAGCTAAAACTACAAGTTAGTGCGGTGCGTCCTGCTCACAGTGTTCAGCTAAAACTACAAGTTAGTGCGGTGCGTCCTGCTCACAGTGTTCAGCTAAGACTACAAGTTAATGTGGTGCGTCCTCCTCACAGTGTTCAGCTAAACCTACACGTTATTTTTTTGCGAGCTCTGCACAGTGTTCAGCTAAAGCTACCTGTAGAAGGTTGGTGGTGTTCTCATACTACAGGCAGGCAGTTTATTTTGCTAGCTGCAGTATCAGTACATATATATATATATATATATATATATATATATATATATATATCCCAGCTTAGTGCAGCTACAGGCCATTAGTATGTCTGGAAGGCCAAGAAGGAGAGGCAGACAGTCACAAGCAAATAAGAGAGGGCAAGCAGGCTGTGTGTCTAGTGCTGGTCGTGGAGACAGTGCATCCTCATCAGCACGTGGCCGTGGGACATGCTTGGCCTTTTTTCGGCAGCTGGCCGTGTTGAGCCGCAACATGCGGAAGACTTGGTCGAGTGGATGACCAAGCTGTCCTCATCCTCCTCATCCTCTCTCACCCATGCCCAGGGTACTTTGTCTGGCAAAGCAGCAGCCTCTTCCCTCGGCTCAATGTCATCAGTGACTCCTTCCCTAGCCCCACCATGTCCTCCTGAGGAGTCCCTCGAACTGTTTGACCACAGTGTTGGGTACATGCTCCAGGAGGATGCCCAGCGTTTGGAAGGCTCTGATGATGATACTGAGCTCGATGAAGGCAGTAATATGAGCACGGACAGAGGGGGTGCCCAAGAAGGACAGCAATCTGGCAGGCATGCTCCCCCTGCTGCAGCATACTGCCAGGTTTGCTCCAGTGATGAGGAGGGAGGGGATGATGAGGTCACTGACTCAACGTGGGTGCCTGATAGGAGAGAGGAGGAGGAGGCGGCACATCACCAACGAGGCAGGATGCCCTCCAGGGGCCAGCCTAAGGGCAGCACATTGACTGCATCACACCCCAAAGCTCCACATGTGCAGGGCTCTGCAGTCTCTATGCGTTATTCAAAAAGTTCTTTGATGTGGGCCTTTTTTGAGACGAGTGCATCAGATCGCACCGCTGCTATTTGCAACATATGTCTCAAGCGTATCTTGCGTGGCCAAAACATGTCCCGCTTGGGTACCACATGCTTGACCAGACATATGTTGACCTGCCATGCAGTTAGTTGGCAAGCGTATCTAAAAGACCCACACCAAAGAACTAAGAGGACCTCTCCTTGCTCTTCATTAGCTGAGATCTCCAATCCCACTATACCTTCAGTCCTCTCTGAGACCTGCACTGAGAGGAATGAAGGTGTAGAATTAGGTTTGTCACAGCCAAGTACTTGTGGGCAATCTGCTTTTGGTACACCGACGTCAGATTGTACCAGGCAAATTTCCCTGCCCCAGCTGCTGCACCGCCGAAAGAAGTTTGCTTCCAGCCATCCACATGCCCAGCGGTTGAATGCTAGCTTGGCAAAATTGCTAGCACTTCAACTGCTGCCTTTTCAGTTGGTAGACTCTGCCCCCTTCCGTGAGTTTGTGGAATGTGCGGTTCCTCAGTGGCAAACACCACTTTTTCTCACGGAAGGCGATTCCGTCTCTCTACCGGCATGTGGAAGGCAATGTCCATGCCTCGCTGGACAGGGCGGTCAGTGGTAAGGTGCATATTACCGCTGACTCATGGTCCAGCAGGCATGGACAGGGACGTTACCTAAGTTCCACGGCACATTGGGTGACTCTGCTGGCAGCTGGGAAGGATGCAGGACAAGGTGCAGTAGTGTTGGAGGTTGTTCCGCCACCACGCCTCCAAAATGCTAATGATTGTGACACACCTCTCTCCTCCACCCCCTCCTCTTCTTCCTCCATGGCCTCTTCCTGTGCTTTGTCCTCAGAACCAGCGGTGCTCCGTAGCCATTCAAGGGGCTACGCAAGTACGCAGGCCAAAAGATGCCATGCGGTGCTTGAGCTGGTGTGCTTGGGGGACAGGAGCCACACTGGGGCAGAGGTTCTGTCAGCTCTGCAGGGGCAGGTTCAGAGGTGGTTGACACCATGCCAACTTAAGGCAGGAATGGTGGTTTGCGACAATGGCACCAACATCCTCTCTGCCCTCCGACAGGGACAATTGACCCATGTGCCCTGTTTGGCTCACGTCCTTAACTTGGTGGTGCAGCGGTTCTTGGGCAGGTACCCGGGCTTACAGGATGTCCTGAGGCAGGCCAGGAAAGTCTGTGTGCATTTCCGCCGGTCATATAATGCCAGTGCTCGGCTGGCGGACCTCCAAAAGGAGTTTAACCTGCCCAAGAACCGCCTAATCTGTGACATGCCCACTAGGTGGAACTCAACGTTGGCCATGCTGCAGCGGCTGCACATGCAGCAGAGGGCCATCAATGAGTACCTGTGCGACTATGGCACCAGGACAGGGTCAGGGGAGCTTGTTTTTTTTTCCCCACGCCAGTGGGCCATGATCAGGGATGCATGCACTGTCCTGTCACTATTTGAGGAGGCCACGAGGATGGTGAGCAGTGACAGTGCATGCATCAGTGACACTGTCCCCCTTGTCCACCTGTTGGAGCACACGCTGCGTGGAATAATGGACAGGGCACTTGAGGCAGAACAGAGGCAGGAAGAGGAGGACTTCCGTAGCTCTCAAGGCCCCCTTTATCCAGACAGTGTTCCTGCGTGCCTGCCGATCACACAGGAAGAGGACGAGGAGGAGGAGGAGGAGGAGGAAGATTGTGTCAGTATGGAGGTGGAGCCTGGCACTCAGCATCAGCAGCAGTCTTTAAGGGATCAGTCCCAAGAAACACATGGACTTGTAGGTGGCTGGGAGGAGGTGGCTGCGGACCATGTCGTCCTTAGTGACCCAGAGGACTCCGGACCGAATGCCTCAGCAAACCTACGCTGCATGGCCTCCCTGATCCTGCAAAGCCTGCGTAAGGATCCTCGTATTTGTGGTATCAAGGAGAAGGACCAATACTGGCTGGCAACCCTCCTTGATCCACGTTACAAGGGTAAGGTTGCGGACCTTATCTTGCCATCGCAGAGGGAGCAGAGGATGAAACATCTTCGGGAGGCCTTGCAGAAAGGTCTGTGCAACGCGTTCCCAGAGACTGGGAGGTTACAAACTCCTGTTTCTGGACAACGTGTTGCTGAGGCTTCGGTCAGTCAAAGAAGGAGCGGTGGAGAAGGTGGCCGTCTGACCGATGCGTTCAGACAATTTTTTGGTCCGCAGCCCCAAGGTATGATCGGTTCCAGCAACCATCGCCAGCGTCTGTTTTACATGGTGCAGGAATACCTAGGGGCAAGATCTGACTTGGACACCTTTCCCACCGAAAATCCTCTGGGTTACTGGGTCTTGAGGATGGATCACTGGCCAGAGCTTGCACAGTATGCAATTGAGCTACTGGCCTGTCCTGCATCCAGCGTTCTTTCGGAACGCACATTCAGTGCTGCTGGAGGCTTTGTAACCGATCGCAGGGTGCGTCTGTCCACCGACTCGGTCGATCGACTGACCTTCATAAAAATGAATCAGTCTTGGATCACCACCAGCTAACAAGCACCTGATGCTGAAGTAACCGAATAATTTTTTTTGAAATCTCAGATCCCTTCAAAGACTGCCTATGCTGATGCTGAGTGGCTATCCCTGAGTAATTATCCTCTTCCTCCTCAATGATCACGCTGATAGCTTGTAAGAACATTTTTGGTTCTGGGCGCCACCACCAGTGCCTAAGGCCCAATTTTTCAGCCCCTGTTCAACAGGGGCGTGTAATTACAATTTTTGATGCAATACTTTGCAGCAGGGCTCATTTCTGCGTTCCAACTAGAGTATCTGTGAGGGGTTGCAGTGTTGTGGCACCAGCACCAGTGCCTAAGGCCCAATTTTTCAGCCCCTGTTTAACAGGAGCGTGTAATTACAATTTTTGATGCAATACTTTGCAGCAGGGCTCATTTCTGCGTTCCAACTAGAGTATCTGTGAGGGGTGGCAGTGTTGTGGCACCAGCACCAGTGCCTAAGGCCCAATTTTTCAGCCCCTGTTTAACAGGGGCGTGTAATTACAATTTTTGATGCAATACTTTGCAGCAGGGCTCATTTCTGCGTTCCAACTAGAGTATCTGTGAGGGGTTGCAGTGTTGTGGCACCAGCACCAGTGCCTAAGGCCCAATTTTTCAGCCCCTGTTTAACATGGGCGTGTAATTACAATTTTTGATGCAATACTTTGCAGCAGGGCTCGTTCCTGCGTTCCAACTAGAGTGTCTGTGAGGGGTTGCAGTGTTGTGGCACCAGCACCAGTGCCTAAGGCCTAATTTTTCAGCACCTGTTCAACAGGGGCATGTAATTACAATTCTTTTTTATTAATCAATATTTTTTATTAATTTTCACAGAATATACATTGTACAATTGAACATTGTACGTCGTGCAACGACGTTTGAGTGGATAGTGCAATAAAATAACTCCATTCTGAGTAGAGTACAACTTTGTCCATACACAATAATCTATTGTAATAAGTACATAAATAACCAGTATCTCTAACATTTGTAATGTTTGTAGTTGTGGCTGGTCCACTTCACTAGTGTGACACCCCATGTGGGATCTCTAGAGCCACAGAAGCGAAGTGGACCATCTAATCTTGTAATATTCGAAAAAATATAAAGTGTGGCGCTAATAGTAGCAATATATGAAACTAAGCATTGGGTAATATCACACAATAAAAATGTGAAACAGAATTGACACGTGAGCACAAACGACAGTGACTAATGAACAGAGATAATAAGTAAATATATGTGTTCAATACAAATATTAGATATAATCTAAAGCAATAAAGGAAATATGTGATAACAGTGCATGAACAGTTATCTAATGTAAAGTCCAAAACACCAAAAAAAAACGTGACAACAGTGCATGAACAATTTTAGGCAGGTGTTTTCTTATATGTGTAGAAAAGCTTTCAATCCAGTAGCCTGGTAGGTACGTAGACCATAGAGGACCCGAGGTGCACGGAAGTTTGGAAACAGTGCCAGGACCATCACCAGAAGTTATGGAGGCTTACCGGAAGGTATGGCCTGAAATGGCGTATGCCATACAGGTCAGAAAGGCTTAGTGACCAACAGTTCTAGACGTATTATCCGGTCAGAAGTTATCGTCACACAAACCATGGGGAGGAAGAATCGGTCAACACGACTTCCACATTGATAGATATACCACCGTAGACCATGCGAAAGATTCGTATTACATGTGAGGAATAAAAACACTCACATAGTGTAATAACGTAAAACTTGGATTTATTTAAAAAGTGACAATAAAAAACAGACTCACATTTTTTGCAGATAAAATTAGCGTATCAATCGTGTAGCGGTAGCTGTGAGGGATCAACCCGACATGTTTCGACTAAGTAGTCGTCTTCTGGGGTGTGAACCCCCTCACCCCACCGCTCTATATATAGACAAACAAATAAGTAATGACCCCCAATGGAAGTGTCCTGAACCGGAAGTGAACCAGATGACCTTATTTCCGGTTTTGAGGGGCATAGATTGTGGGCTTGGTGTTTTGAAGTCAATTAGAAAGGCAGAAGGCAACCGGGACATATGTTGAAATATAACTTCTATGATGAAATTATGAGGCAAGAATAAGTGAGTGGTGGTCCGGATAGTTAGTCCGTAACCAAGCCTCACTCTCATTATCTGTATCCTCTGGATAGGAGCGCAACGACGCCGCTGCGTTCCAACGCCGTGACGAGCCTCCTCTGAGCGCGATGACGTCACGCGTAAGGCTGGGCAGCGGCGACAGTGCGCTCCAAGCCGTCACCCAAGCCTCACTCCCATATAGCGCGATGACGTCATGCGCATAACGCGGCAACGACAGTGCGCTCCGGGATAACAACCACGCCTCGTCATCAATTACTAGACGTCCACCCCGCAGAAAGCAAAGCTCAGCCCTATGACGCAGGGCGGAAGTGGTAAACAAGTGTCAGCAGGGATGGAAGTCACATTGTATGAAATTTAAATGTCTACATTATATAGATTCAGATTATTGACCTCCCAGACACTTCCAGTAGGGGGCATAAAATACATTAACATGCCCGACTATTATGCTTATAAACATAATAGTCGGGCATGTTAATGTATTTTATGCCCCCTTCTGGAAGTGTCTGGGAGGTCAATAATCTGAATCTATATAATGTAGACTATTGAATAATGTCTTTATCCTCTATCATAGGCCCCTTCGGGCATTGATAGTATACTTAATTTTTCATACTACTAAGCTTTTTATGTGCACTTGTAGCACATTTAAATTTCATACAATGTGACTTCCATCCCTGCTGACACTTGTTTACCACTTCCGCCCTGCGTCATAGGGCTGAGCTTTGCTTTCTGCGGGGTGGACGTCTAGTAATTGATGACGAGGCGTGGTTGTTATCCCGGAGCGCACTGTCGTTGCCGCGTTATGCGCATGACGTCATCGCGCTATATGGGAGTGAGGCTTGGGTGACGACTTGGAGCGCACTGTCGCCGCTGCCCAGCCTTACGCGTGACGTCATTGCGCTCAGAGGAGGCTCGTCACGGCGTTGGAACGCAGCGGCGTCGTTGCGCTCCTATCCAGAGGATACAGATAATGAGAGTGAGGCTTGGTTACGGACTAACTATCCGGACCACCACTCACTTATTCTTGCCTCATAATTTCATCATAGAAGTTATATTTCAACATATGTCCCGGTTGCCTTCTGCCTTTCTAATTGACTTCAAAACACCAAGCCCACAATCTATGCCCCTCAAAACCGGAAATAAGGTCATCTGGTTCACTTCCGGTTCAGGACACTTCCATTGGGGGTCATTACTTATTTGTTTGTCTATATATAGAGCGGTGGGGTGAGGGGGTTCACACCCCAGAAGACGACTACTTAGTCGAAACATGTCGGGTTGATCCCTCACAGCTACCGCTACACGATTGATACGCTAATTTTATCTGCAAAAAATGTGAGTCTGTTTTTTATTGTCACTTTTTAAATAAATCCAAGTTTTACGTTATTACACTATGTGAGTGTTTTTATTCCTCACATGTAATACGAATCTTTCGCATGGTCTACGGTGGTATATCTATCAATGTGGAAGTCGTGTTGACCGATTCTTCCTCCCCATGGTTTGTGTGACGATAACTTCTGACCGGATAATACGTCTAGACCTGTTGGTCACTAAGCCTTTCTGACCTGTATGGCATACGCCATTTCAGGCCATACCTTCCGGTAAGCCTCCATAACTTCTGGTGATGGTCCTGGCACTGTTTCCAAACTTCCGTGCACCTCGGGTCCTCTATGGTCTACGTACCTACCAGGCTACTGGATTGAAAGCTTTTCTACACATATAAGAAAACACCTGCCTAAAATTGTTCATGCACTGTTGTCACGGTTTTTTTTTGGACTTTACATTAGATAACTGTTCATGCACTGTTATCACATATTTCCTTTATTGCTTTAGATTATATCTAATATTTGTATTGAACACATATATTTACTTATTATCTCTGTTCATTAGTCACTGTCATTTGTGCTCACGTGTCAATTCTGTTTCACATTTTTATTGTGTGATATTACCCAATGCTTAGTTTCATATATTGCTACTATTAGCGCCACACTTTATATTTTTTCGTTGTTATTTCTGCCCTTGAGTCTACGGGTGTGTTGGCTGCTTCCCCAGTTTGTTTTTAGCGCAGCGCTTTACCACATTTACAAAAATCTTGTAATATTCCAAAAATGGGAGTTATTTTGAAAGGTTACCAAATGAACATATGCATATAAGATTGCTCTATTCTTGGTATTGCTCGGTCAAGAGGAGGGGGTTGTACTGCAGTATATTTAGTCATGAGGTGCGCAGTGTCTAGTCCAGGTGGTCCATGGTTGCCAGCTGGATTGTACTTTTGTATAATGGTTTGTGCCAGTAGCAGATGCATGCTCATAGCTGTAATGTAGTGATACCAAGTCGACGACTTGGGTTAGAGTTAAAGGTGTGGCGGACTTCCAGTGTTTAGCTATATTAAGTCTAGCTGCCATCAGGACGTGGGTGGTCACTATTCTAAGAGGGTGAGGAAAGTCTTCAATAGTAAGGTTCAGGATCGCAAGTGCTGGGGAGGGGGGAGTTTGGATGTGAGTGATGTGCGAGACTAGCTGGAAAATACTGTCCCAGTACGTTTTAAGAAGATGGCATGTCCAGAAAACATGAAGTAGATCACTTGGGGATGAGTTACATCTCCAGCATGTGTTGGGAATTTGGGGATTAATGGACGTGATTCTGGCTGGGGTCATATACCAACGCAGAGAGATTTTTTGCGCCAATTCCCAAAGGGCCGCGCATTTTGTGGCTTTGTATATTGACTTGAAGGCTTGATGCCATTGATTGTCTGTGAATTCGTGGTTCCATTTCCTATGTGGTTTTAGTTTGGTGAAGGTATGTTTTTGGTGGAGGGAGTTGTAGAAATGTGAGATTCCTCTGAGATTTGTGTCAGGGTTAGTGAGATAGTCCCAAGTCTTAGGGTGGATGAAGTATAGAGGAAGGGGGACAGTTTTGAGGCAGTGTTGTATACGAAGGTAAGTGAAATGTTCAGATGTGGGTAGTGTATATTCAGATTGCAATTGGGAGAATGGTTTGAGGGAGTTGTCTTGTAATAAATGTTCTTGAACCAAGTGAGATATAATGAGGCTTGTTTCAGTCACGTATATGGTCTGTACCCTGAATGTCTAATTGTCCTTCAGCCCCTAAACAATTATGCACAAAATTGTCCCAAACAGGAGGGGACCAAAAAGAAAAGTGGGGCTTAAGGAAGGACAATATGAGTGGACATGTGAAAACAAATAATGTGTTTATTTGGGTACAAAAACATACAAGTGGAGATATGGTAGCATGCATCACAAGTGAACATTACTTAAATAAAATAGATTGATCGGTAGTTGCTAATCGATCAAAACTAATACACAGACAGGGAGGACAAAACGACATGTAAAAACAAACACATGCGTCCGGACGTCTGGGCTATTGATGTCTGCACAACCTACTACAATGAGGAGTGTTCAGTGTGACTGAATGGGGTTGTGCAGCAGACATCAATCCCCCCGGGGGGGGCGGCTCAAAAAAGGGGAGAGAGTGGGGGACAGGGATGGTAAAAAGGGAGGGGGTGTGTGTGAGGGAGGAAGTGATGGAGTGACGGATGGGAAGGGGGAGAGGAGAGAGGTATGAGCCGTGGAGTGGGGTGCTGATGCAAGGTCAAGGATCAGGCATCAGTATCCATAGGATGGAGATGGATGGTAAGGCCATGATTAGAGAATGAGAAGCTGGGGTGGCGAAAGTCCAGGATGATGAGAAACAGTTTGCTATACTAAGCAGGCTGGTATGTAACAGGTACTCAAGTGCGTGCTGTGGAGGTGAGTCAAACAGTGATTAAGCGTTAGGCAGCAACATTCAGCACAGGTGGCTGGGTACTTTACCACTAACGGGTCCCATACAGAGATCCACAGGTACTTCCGTAGTGTGATGTCCCCTGTGCTGTGGACTGCACCGCTGTTCACCGTGCACAGTACTGAGTGTTTCCTGGAAATTCCTGGTAGCCCCGCAGGTATATTTTCAAATGTGCGGGTGGCCAACCATCTAGATGTGCCTGTGATCACTATCGCGGTTGTTCCACGCGGGCAGGCGGAACATCCTCTCGATCGGTGAGCCGGCTAGCCCCAACGGGGGATGACAGCAGGCGTGACGTCCGGGCGCAGTGACGTCGTTTTTGTACCCAAATAAACACATTATTTGTTTTCACATGTCCACTCATATTGTCCTTCCTTAAGCCCCACTTTTCTTTTTGGTCCCCTCCTGTTTGGGACAATTTTGTAATAAATGTTGTAGGGACCCTATGCCCTTATGTGTCCATGAGGTTACTACGAGTTCAGGCGTTATATGTTTCAGGGTGGCTAGAGGGATATGTGTTTGTGGTTCATGGGGAGTTTGGTTCATTAAGGTGGACACTTTTCTCCAGGCTTGCGCTGATGCTTTAATAGTTGGAGATAGAGACTTTGGGATCGGTGAGCCCAGTGGGATGCTCAATAACCAGGTTTTCAGGTCTAATCTTGTGATGGAGGAGCATTCAATTTGCCCCCATAGTGTGGTTGGAGATGGTTGGAACCAGCAGGGTAATTGGGCCAGAATAGCTGCTAGATGATAATCTTCAAAATCTATAGAGCTCGTACCACCCACTTGTTTGTGTTTAACCAGTTGTTGATGTGCACACCTGGGACGTTTACCATTCAACAGGAGTTTGTTATACGTTGTACGTAGGGATCTAAAAAACGTGGCTGGTAGTGGAATGGGTAGTGTTCTGAAATAATAAAGTATTTGGGGGAGGCATATCATTTTAAAGGCTGCAAGTTTGCCTGTCCAAGAAAGTTTGTGTTTTGCTATTTGTTGTGTTGTGTGCTGTATGGTCTGGAGTAGTGGAAGGAAATTACTTGAATAAAGGTTTTTAGTGTTTCTTGGGAGTTTAATGCCCAGGTAAGATATGTCAGCGTCAGCCCATGCAAAAGGATATAGCAGTTGTAAAAGGTTTTTTATGGTGGCGTTTATGTTTATGTCTAGGATGAAGGATTTGGATGTATTCACCTTGTAATAGGAGATCGAACTAAACCATTGGAGCATATTTTGTACTTCAGCCAGGGAAACAGTCGGATTGGATAGGATAAGAATGATGTCATCCGCAAATAAGCTGATCTTATGGTGTGTGGTTCCAATTTGTAAGCCAGAGATGTTGGGATGAGAACGGATACTTTCTGCTAGGGCCTCCATGAGCATATTGAATATGAGGGGAGATAGAGGGCAGCCTTGGCGGATGCCATTGGTAATGGGAAATGGGCAGGAGAGCATGCCCTCTGTGTAAACTTGAGCTTCTGGGTTTGAGTATAGTGCCATAATGGCTCCAAGAATCTGACCCTGGAACCCAAACTTTTAGAGGACCTTTTCAAGGTAGGTCCAATGTACCCTATCGAATGTCTTCTCTGCATCCAAGGAGAGGAGCAGAGAAGGCGTTCCAGTGGATTCAGCGTGGTGGATTAGGTTTATCATCCTTCTGGTGGCATCAGAGGATTGCCTGCCTTTTGTGAACCCTGTCTGGTCATGGTGTATAATAGTGGGCATAATTTTGAATAATCTTGTTGCTATGGTTTTAGCGTAAATTTTAAGGTCGAGATTAAGCAGAGATATTGGGCGGAAATTTTGAGGTACATTTGACTGTTTCCCTGGTTTCGGTAATGTTATCACTAAAGCATTCAAGTATTCTTTAGAGAAAGCAGAAGAGGAGGCAACGTGGTTATATAGTTCTGTTAGGTATGGGGTCAAATGGGATGAAAATTGCTTGTAGTATTCCCCAGTTAGGCCGTCAGGGCCTGGGGCTTTGCCGCTAGGTAGCGAGGCAATTGTCATTTTTATTTCTTTTTCTGTGAAGGGGGCATTTAAGGCGGTCAGTTGGTCTGTTGTCAGTGTGGGTAGTTTGATTTTCCTGAGAAATTGGTCAATATCGTCTGAGGTAGGTTGGTGTGTGAGAGGGTCTTGTTTTAGATTATATAGGTCTCCATAATAGACACTGAAGGCATTGGCTATGTCTTGGGGGTTACTCAATGGGGCTTTGGTGTGAGGGTAGAAAAGTTGAGAGATTTTGGCTTTGGTACGCCTGCCTTTCAATCTTTGTGCTAGTTTCTTCCCCGCTTTGTTAGAGGTAGAGTACGATGTCGCCTTAAATTTTTTCTGAAGGAATTCGTAAGAGTGAAGGAGTAGTGTTCTAAGTTCCTGTCTGAGGGACAAGAGGTGATTTGTCTGGTGGTCTCGGGGGTCAGATTTGTGTTTCAATTCTAGGACTGCTATTTGAGTTTTTAAGTCGTCTATATGTTGCGTCCTCTTTTTCTTATGGTGAGAGCTTAATTTAATTAACATTCCTCTCATGTACGCTTTGTGCGTACTCCACACCACGGCAGGGTCGGGCACCGAGCCTTTGTTTAGTGAGAAAAAATCTGTGATTTGTTCTGCAATAGTTGGTGCATATTGGTTGTGTTGAATGATATGGTTGTTTACTCGCCAAATAAATGTATTTTGTTGTAAGTTAGAGTCTTGGATCGTGATAGAGTTTGGGGCATGGTCCGACCATGTCGTGGTGTGGATTGTGGAGGTAGATATTTGTTGTAGAATAAACTTGTCGGTTAGAAACAGGTCTATTCTTGAATATGAGCGGTGCCTGGAGGAAAAAAAAGTGTAGTCCCGTTCGGAGCCATGATGACAGCGCCAAACGTCTTGGGAGGAGATACATTTTTTCAGAGGTGAGTCTCTTCGGGTTGCTGTCGATGTAGAGTCGATGGATAATTCAGGGACGAGATTGAAGTCTCCACAGAGTATTAGGTGTCCTTTTTGAATGTGTTTGGCTTTACGTAGGACTCTGTGAAGGAATTTCGTTTGGCAAGAATTTGGGGCGTAGACGTTGATTATGGTGTAGGTCACTTTGTTGACTTTGCAGGCAAGTATGATAAAACGACCTTCGGGGTCTGTTTCGATATCTAGAAGTTGGAAGTCCAGGGAGTCTCTGATTGCAATCATGACCCCTCTGGTTTTAGTTGAATGGGTGGCGTGGAACAGATGAGGAAAATGGTTGTTCTTGCATAGGGATGTATCATTGGTAAGCAGGTGTGTTTCCTGGACGCAAAGGATGTCACTGTGAAGATCTGTAACGGACCTCCACAGTGAGTGTCTCTTGGCAGGATGATTGAGACCGTTGGCATTTAATGATAGTATAGTGAATGGCATTTTGCGGCTGTGAGGATGGTGGGTGTTGAGTGCAACACTTACGGTTCGCTGCTGGAGGGTGAGTCTGGTGGTAGATGGGGGTCAACTATGTTGATCTGGAAGTGGAAGTCCGATTGCAGATGTGTTGAGGTACCAGTAGTGGGATGATGTTACGTCTGGCTGCTGGTGGGTCTTGGAGTTAGAGCGCAGTGGTGTGCTGGTGGCAATCCAAGGGTCTGAAATAGAAGAGGACTAGAGTGCTGCGGATAGAGCAATATGTCATTAACCAATAGAGAAATGCGTTAACAGATCACTGGTATAGAATGCGGAAACTAGTGGAAAATGAACTTGGAGTTTGATTCGCTGTTGATTGGTATGATATTGTTGTTGCTGTATATTTCAACTAAAGCGAAGATTGGAGGGGGTGTTTGACACCGTTGAATCCTCTACGTGGGGGTAAACAGAGTCAGTATCACCGGAGGTAGAGAGCTAAGGTAACAGGTTGTCAGGGCTCAGGGGAACTACGGAAGGAGTTGTCGGCCATTGTAGTGGAGAAGCGAGCATCCTCAGGTGAGGTGGCGAGTTTGTTGTCTACGAGGTGGTGCAACACCGTTGGTTTGTGGGGCAGAGTCTGCCATGTCAGGGATTATGCTCCAGGAGTGAAGGAGCTTAAGGCCTTTGTCCAGGTCTCCTATTGCGTGTGTCTGACCATTGCGGACAACAAGGATTGTAGCTATGTCAGGGATTATGCTCCAGGAGTGAAGGAGCTTAAGGCCTTTGTCCAGGTCTCCTATTGCGTGTGTCTGACCATTGCGGACCACAAGGATTGTAGCTGGGTGGCGCCATTTGTATGGTACCTTATGGTTCTGCAGACCTTTGGTTATCGGGTTTAGTTGACGTCGCAGTTGGAGGGTGTACTTGGACAGGTCAGGGAAAAGTTGTATCCCAGTATAGGGGGCAGGTAGTGGTGATTTAGCTCTAAGGCCCATAAGGAGTTTTTCTTTGGTTTGATAGAAGTGAACCCTCATCAGTACATCTCTAGGGACTGAGGCTGTCAGGTGGGACGGTTTGGCGATTCTGTGTATTCGGTCAATGATGGCATCTCGTGGGGAGGCTTCAGGTATCACTAGGTGTATCAATTCTTTTGCGTAACGCGGTAGGTCCACTGGGAGTATGGACTCTGGGACTCTCCTCAGTTTAATGTTGTTCCTGCGTGACCTGTCTTCTAAATCCGCCATTTTGGCGTGCATCCACGCCTGTTCCTCCTTAACAGTGTCATAAGAATCAATCACTTCATTTACTGTGGAAGTGCAGGCCTGTATTCCCCTTCTCAGCATTAGTCATTCTGTCATCTAGCTTGTGAATGTCAGAGGTGACTCTGTGAAACATGGATGAAAGCAGAGGCGTAACTAGAATCATCAGGGCCCCGATGCAAGAAACCATGAAGGGCCCCCCTGACCGGGCTCTTTTCTCTGAGCCCGATGGTGGAACACCAGGGCCCGGTCGCAAGTGGGTGGCTGCATGTAAAGGAATCGATTTCTCCTCCCCCCCGCTTCTCCTCCTCTCCCTCCCACAGGCATTCAGGGACTGCAGGAGGAAAATGGAGAGATGGGTTCCTCTATGTCGGTGTTTCTCAATCTTTTTCCAGTCAGGGCACCCTTGAAGTGGCTGCACTGCAACCACCCTACAACTGTGTGCATTGCATGCAGTTGCAGCATAGTGATGATGCATGTAAGGGGTTAAAACAGGCGGTCAGTAGGCAACATATTACCTCTTTACCGGCTGTCAAAAGCCTCTGAAAAGCGATCTGAGCATTGATCACTTTTCAGTGGAACAGCAATTTTTTTGCTGGTACTATGAACAAGCAAAAAAATAAAAAATCGGTTCTAATGGGACACATATAGGGGGTCAGGATTAAAAGCGCATGCAGAAAAAAGTGCATATATACATGTAAACACACATACATATTTTATTTTATTTATTTCAGGTACTTATATAGCGCCGTCAATTTACGCAGCGCTTTACATATACATTGTACATTCACATCAGTCTCTACCCTCAAGGAGCTTACAATCTAAGGTCCCTTACTCACATTCATACATACTAGGGACAATTTAGACAGGATCCGATTAACCTACCAGCATGTCTTTGGAGTGTGGGAGTAAACCGGAGTACCCGGAGGAAACCCACACAGGCACAGGGAGAACATGCAAACTCCAGGCATGTAGTGTCGTGGTTGGGATTCGAACCAGCGACCCTTCTTACTGCTAGGCGAGAGTATATATATATATATATATATATATATATATATATACACACACACACACACACACACACACACACACACACACACACACACACACACACACACACACACACATATACTTTTCAACCTATTGCCACATTTCAGGCTTCAAACATTAAGATATAAAATTTTAATTTTTTGTGAAGAATCACCAACAATTGGGACACAATTGTGAAGTGGAACGAAATCTATTGGATATTTTAAACTTTTTTAGCAATTAAAAAACTGAAAAGTGGTGCGTGCAAAATTATTCGGCCCCTTTACTTTCAGTGCAGAAAACTCACTCCAGAAGTTCAGCGAGGATCTCTGAATGATCCAATGTTGTCCTAAATGACTGATGGTGATAAATAGAATCCACCTGTGTGTAATCAAGTCTCTGTATAAATGCACCTGCTCTGTGATAGTCTCAGGGTTCTGTTGAAAGCGCAGAGAGCATCATGAAGACCAAGGAACACACCAGGCAGGTCCGTGATACTGTTGTGGAGAAGTTTAAAGCCGGATTTGGATACAAAAAGATTTCCCAAGCTTTAAACATCCCAAGGAGCACTGTGCAAGCGATCATTTAGAAATGGAAGGAGTATCAGACCACTGCAAATCTACCAAGACCTGGCTGTCCCTCTAAACTTTCAGCTCAGACAAGGAGAAGACTGATCAGAGATGCAGCCAAGAGGCCCATGATCACTCTGGATGAACTGCAGAGAACTACAGCTGAGGTGGGAGAGTCTGTCCATAGGACAACAATCAGTCGTACACTGCACAAATCTGGCCTTTATGGAAGAGTGGCAAGAAGAAAGCCATTTCTCAAAGATATCCATAAAAAGTCTTGTCTAAAGTTTGCCACAAGCCACCTGGGAGACACACCAAACGTGGAAGAAGGTGCTCTGGTCCGATGAAACCAAAATCCAACTTTTTGGCCACAATGCAAAACGATATATTTGGCGTAAAAGCAACACAGCTCATCACACTCAACACACCATCCCCACTGTCAAACATGGTGGTGGCAGCATCATGGTTTGGGCCTGCTTTTCTTCAGCAGGGACAGGGAAGATGGTTAAAAGTGAGGGGAAGATGGATGCAGCCAAATACAGGACCATTCTGGATGAAAACCTGTTGGAGTCTGCAAAAGACCTGAAACTGGGACGGAGATTTATCTTCCAACAAGACAATGATCCCAAACATACAGCAAAATCTACAAAGGAATGGTTCACAAATAAACGTATCCAGGTGTTAGAATGGCCAAGTCAAAGTCCAGACCTGAATCCAATCGAGAATCTGTGGAAAGAGCTGAAAACTGCTGTTCACAAACGCTCTCCATCCAACCTCACTGAGCTCGAGCTGTTTTGCAAGGAAGAATGGGCAAGCATTTCAGTCTCTCGATGTGCAAAACTGATAGAGACATACCCCAAGCGACTTGCAGCTGTAATCGCAGCAAAAGGTTGCTCTACAAAGTATTAACGCAAGGGGGCCGAATAATTTTGCACGCCCCACTTTTCATTTTTTTATTAGTTAAAAAAGTTTCAAAGATCCAAAAGATTTCGTTCCACTTCACAATTGTGTCCCACTTGTTGGTGATCCTTCACAAAAAATAAAAATTTTATATCTTTATGTTTGAAGCCTGAAATGTGGCAAAAGGTTGAAAAGTTCAAGGGGGCCGAATACTTTCGCAAGCCACTGTATATATATGAATGCACATATGCAAACACACATAAACCAGTGGCAGATGGTGCTCAAAATTTTTGGGGGGGTGCAAGCAAAGTGAAAAATTATTTTTAAAAAAACGCATCAATTGCAGCATCACTGTGCTCATCAAACACAGCCACTGTGCACATCAATCGCCACCGCTGTGCCCATCAAACGCAGCCACTGTGCCCATCATTAGCCACCCCTGTGCCCTCAAACGCAGTCACTGTGCCCATCAAACTCAGCTACTGTGCCCATCAATTGTCACTCCTGTGCTCTCAAACGCAGTCATTGTGCGCATCAAATGCAGCCACTGTGCCCATCAATTGCCACCACTGTGCCTATGAAACGCAGCTACTGTGCCCATCAAACACAGCCACTGTGCCCTGAAACGCAGCCACTGTGCCATCAAATGCTGCCACTGTGACCCCCCTGCCCGCTCGCAGTCTGCTCGGCACTTACCCTGTCTCGGTGGGGCAGCGGCTGACGGCGACGAGCGGGGTCCTCCATGCGTCTCCTCCCATCCTCTCCTCCTGATAGGCATCCAATAGCCGCGCCTGTCGTTTTAGCCAATCAGGTGACGGGTAACAGACCTGAGCACCTGATTGGTGGAGAGGAGGTTCAGTGTTAGGAAAGTAAATATTTATTCGCTTTTCTAACACACCTGGGTGGATTGTGAGCGCCAAGCATGGCACTCGCAGTTCACCTATTTTGAAGCCTATTAGTGCTTTAAAAGCACCCCCGCTGGTGTAATTCAGGCGCCCGGCGTCCAAAAAGGGGCCAGGCGTCTGAATAGGGGGGCAGTAGCGGCCATAGATAGATTCACGCTATGCATGAATCTATCTATTTGTGATAGAGGGGTGCCTGGAGAGAGGGGGCGGCGCCCATGCGCCCCTATGGACGCACCGCCACTGAACACATACATACACACATATACATACATGCTCACACACATGCACATATACATACATGCTCACACACACACATACATGCACACACACATGCACATACACACACACATACATACATGCACATACATATAAACACACATACAGTAGATAAAAAAACGGCAGACCTTTACCTTAGCTCTTCCTGCCGGGTACTGCACTGTAGGGGGAGACAAAGAGCACAGCACTGTGCTTTCACTTTGTAATCAATGTGAGCAGCTCCCTGCACAGTGCTGAATACAGTTCGGCTTAGGATCGGGCAGCTTGTCTCCGCTCCCCTATCAAAGTAATGTATACAGGGGGCCCTCAAGGCCCCCCTGCAGCAAGGGGCCCGGTCGCCATGGCAACCTCAGCGACCCCTATAATTCCGCCACTGGATGAAAGATCATTCATGAGGGAAGACTGCAGGGATAGAAGCATGTCTTTCAGGGTTGTGTCCATGACTGGCTGACCTGATGTGGGGAAAGAGGCCATGGAGGAGTGCAGGGCCTGGTCTATGGAGAAGGGGATGGGAGCCTGGGCCTCAATTTGCTGGCGCTGTGTGTGTAGCGGCGGTGTATCTAGCCTCATCCTAGCTTTTGCTGGGCTGCTGGGGAGAGGGTCACATTCTGGGGCTTGGTGCTTGTCAGGATTAGTACCTGTAGAGTGCTGTGTGTCCTCGATGTCATCCGGGAGGTCCGTGTACGGTTCGGGCGGTGCGGCCTGGTCGGCGCCATCTTGGGAATCCCATCCCGCCGGCTTGTAAGTGAATTCCGTCAGTTTTTGGGGCTTGTGCTCCGTAAATCTTTTCCTGGATGGCTGCATCTTTGTCTCCTGGATGTTTGGAGCGAGGATGTGTGCGGATGGAGTCGTGGTGTGGGCCGATTGCGCTGGATTGTGTCCCCTGGCTACTGAGCTATGCAATTAAGCATCCATCTTCAGCTCCGGATGGCCACGCCCCGTAATTACAATTCTTGATCTAATATTTCACAGCAGGGCCCATTTCTGCACCCACCAAGAGCGAGTGAGGTCTTACAGTGTTGTGGCACCAGCACCACCAAAGGCCCAATTTTTCTGCCCTTGTTCAACAGGGGCATGTAATTACAATTCTTGATCTAATATTTCACAGCAGGGCCCATTTCTGCGCCCACCAAGAGCGAGTGAGGACTTACAGTGTTGTGGCACCAGCACCACCACCAAAGGCCCAATTTTTCTGCCCCTGTTCAACAGGGGCAAGTAATTACAATTCTTGATCTAATATTTCACAGCAGGGCCCTGTGAGGGCTTACAGTGTTGTGGCCACAACAACACCTAAGGCCCAAATTTCTGCTGAGTATATAGGGCAGGCCCCTACTTTCAAACATCCAACTTACAAACGACTCCTACTTGCAAACGGAAGGAGACAACAGGAAGTGAGATGAAATCTACCCCTAGGAAGGGAAATTCTCTCCTGTAAGAGTTAATATGGGAAAAACATTTCTCCTTTCCACTGATGCTTTCCAATCCTTGTTCCACAAAAAACCCTAAATTTTCAAAAAACATTTGTCATTGGGACAAAAAGTGAGGTGAAATCTTCTGAAGAGGAGGACAGACAGCAAAACAAATGTCACAGGGGTGATAACCCTTCCCTATGTTTTCCAAAAAGCTTAAAAAAGATTTTTTGGCTGGAGCTAAACACGTTAAAAATGTACCCGTTCAAAATTACAAACAGATTCTACTTAACAACAAACCTACAGTCCCTGTCTTGTTTGCACCGCCTGCATACTGCTGTTCAGAGTATATAGGGCCTGGTGGCCCCACACCTTTCCTTATTTTAATTTGGGTGCGGGGTTCCCCTTAATATACATACAAGACCCAAAGGGCCTGGTAATGGACTGGGGGGTACCCATGACGTTTGTCTCACTGATTTTCTTTCAATAGATTTTTATTAGTAGTAACAAAAATATTACAGAACCTTTGTATAAGGCATTACATGGTAGTAAGATATGAAGAAACATAAGGAGCAAATGAGTTTGAGGTAAAACCTCTCAATGCAAGATGTAAAAGGACAAGTCCAACCAGCAAAATTCTGTTTTACAGTTTAAAGTATATCAAAATTATAAACTAAAATAGACATGTCTCAGACGCTAGGACAATAAAAGATGTGTATTCTGCCGGATCAAAAACCTATAGGGGTCAGGTATAACTCATTTACCGGGTTAAGGGAGGTGTGGTTGTAAAGAATAAGGAGGACTTTATTCCCTTATTTGCAAGGGATCAGGGAGCAGGAGAGACGCCCGCCACGCGCCCCATATGGGAACTCACTGCGGGCTTGAGGCCACTCCCCCCTCCCGGACCCCCAACCTCGGTCGAGTCTTACCCATACAGGATAGCCCAATATCAATATCTTAATGTAGCAGTGAGAAATGTCCTACCCCGTTAATGGTTATATTCAAGTGGTCAAGCTAACATAGGACCATAGATTTCATCTTAGGGGGAGGTATTTAATCAGGAAAGCCCTGGGACCAGGGAGCCAGGGGTTGTTAGGGTATTACCATGTCCCTCCAAAGAAAGGCAAAAGAGAAGTACACAAATAATTAAATAAATATCAGGGTTGAACAGTTTACAGAGAAAACAATCAGAGAGTCTGAGGTACTAAAGGGAAAGGGGAGGAAGGTAGACTAGTGGGAGGGGAAGAAGGAGGGGAGGAAGACCATCGCACTTGATGAGGATTATCAGCGGAGTCACTCAGAGAGCCTGTTGCCCTGGTGGGCTAATGCCAGGGCGTAAGGAAATATGACAAAAATTGGCCCAAGGTTCCCAAGTTAACTCAAACTTACTAACTTTGTCTTGTATAATGCTAACTATCTTTTCTTGGGCCATAATCCAGGAAATTTTATGCTTCACCGCTGTGAATGGGACTCTGTGTTTTTTCCAACAAGAGGCTATTGTTATTTTGGTGCCCAGTAGAATGAAGAAGATCAGTTGTTGGGTATATTTATCAACCTTATCTACTTTCAGATTCAATAGGGCTATCTATGGATTTTGAGGAATCTGAGCGGTGGATATTTTGCGGATCACTGAGAATACTTTGTTCCATAAGCCCCTTATCCGTGGACAGGTCCACCATACGTGGAACAGAGTCCCTATGTGGTTGCAACCACGGAATCACAGCGGGGAAGCATCAGGATATATCCTAGCCAGAAGATAGGGTACCCTGTACCATCTCATGAGCACCTTAATGCTGGCCTCCATGAGGGAAACATTAAGGATTCCCTTAAATGAGCGATGAAAGCAGGAGAACCATTGATCACTATCCCAGGAGATATTAAGGTCTTTTTCCTAGGACAAGGCGTATGGAGGCTTGGACACCGCAGAGGCAAGCGAAGCATATATGATGGAGATCCCCCCTCTCTGATCTACTGCACCCGCACACCATGATTCATAGTTAGTTATTGAAGGGGGCTCTGGTTTATTTGGCCAAATGGAATGAAGGATATGTTGGATCTGCATAAAGCGAAAACGTTCAGCAGGGGGCATTTCAAGCTTACTTGTACAGAATGCCAAAGAGAGTGGGCCTGTAGAGGAGAAATAGTTCCCTATTCTGAGTAATCCTTTATTCAACCACCAACTAAACGCTAAAATGTTCATTCCAGGCGGGAAGTCGGGGTTATGAAAAATATGTGTCAGGAGTTTAAGGGGGGAAATCAGGGAGGGATTTTTATAGAGTCGGTCACATAATGCCAGAGAGTGTGATAACGTGGGGGCTAGAATGGGTGGTCTCAATTTAGAGGGAGACCAAAGCAAAAAATCAATCGTGTGGCGAGGGACTGCATGACGTTCCATTGATACCCAATCAGGTTTCTGACCCTTTGAATATACAATGGAGATCTGGGCCAACTGGGCTGCCTGATAATACCACCAAATGTTGGGTAGCGCTAGACCCCCTTGTGATTTGGGGCGGAATAAAATGTGTTGTGCGCAGCGACTTCCCCTCGAGCCCCAAATTAATTTTATGATTTTGGATTGGAGTAGGTGAACTTGCGATTTATGGATAGGGATGGGCAAGGATCTGAATAAGTAAAGTATACGGGGTAGGAGGGTCATTTTGACTGCATTAATATGGCCTAGCCAAGATAAGTTATGATTATCCCAATTGGATAGGTCCAAAATCAATTTACGAAAGGTGGCCGGGTAATTGGATGAGTAGAGAGAGGCTATATTTGCTGTGAGATTGACCCCTAGGTATGGAAGTGAGACCTCGTTCCAGGAAAACGGGAAGTGGTTTTGAAGGCAACCTAGAACATTAGGAGGGACCGAGATGTTCAGGGCAGAAGATTTGGCTACGTTGACTCGCAGACCCGATATCTCCCCAAACTTATCTAGCAAAGAGAAGATATTAGGAGTAGAGACTAGGGGGGAAGTCACGAAGAGCAACAAGTCGTCGGCAAAAAGGGCGCATTTGTGCTTGCGTTTACCACATACCACCCCTTTGATGTCAGGGTGAATTCTAACTGCAATAGCCAAGGATTCCATGGCTATGGCAAACAGAAGGGTGGGAGAGAGGGCACCCCTGTCTAGTTCCCCTTTCTATAGTAAAAAGCTCGGAATAGTAGCCCTGTAGTCTGACCTGTGCAGTGGGGCCAGAGTACAGGGCTCTAAGGATGTTCATGAAATGTTGACCAAAACCCCAGCGTTCTAGTACATGGAATAGGTAGGGCCAGGTGACTGTGTCAAAAGCTTTTTGCAAATCGATGGATAACAAATAGCCGTGTTGCGGGGAGCCTCCATCCCATTGAGATTTAAGAAGAGAAATAATGTTAATTGCTCTCCTGATCTGGTCAGGTCCTTGTCTCCCCGGGATAAAGCCCACTTGGTCCTTGTTGATATAAACGGCTATGCAGGAAGCTAACCGATTGGAAAGAACTTTAGTTAATATTTTTAGATCATTGTTAATTAAGGAGATAGGACGGTAATTGGAGACCATAGTCGTGTCTTTGCCAGGTTTTGGAATGACCGAAATGAAGGCAAGATTGAGGGCTTTATCCAGGGGAGAGCCAGACCTGAGAGAGTTAAAGAATTTGACTAAATACGGTGTTAAGATAGGTCCAATTTTTTTGTAATAACCAACGGAAAAGCCATCGGGTCCCGGGGCCGAGTTTTGTTTCAGGTGTTTATTCACCCCGAGTACTTCTACTTCTGATATAGGATCATCCAGTAGGTCTGAATGTTCAGACAATAATTTGGGGAGGGATAAGCTATTTAGGAAATCCGATGTAGAATGATCAGGTGTTGATTGTTCCTGTTTATATAATGAAGTATAAAAATTATGGAACGTTTCCATTATGCTTTTTGGGTTTTGAGAAAGTACGCCCGAAAGAGTGCGAATTTTGGGGAAGGCAGCTGATCGAGGTCTTGGAGACAATTTGGCGGCTAATTTAGTTCCTATTTTGTCAGTCTGGTGGTAAAAGCATGCGCCTGACCACCGGAGCTGTTTCTCAGCCTCGGAGGTGAGGGCCAGGTTTAAAGAAGTCCGCGCATTTTCCAGCGCCTCTAGAGAATCCTTGGTGGGATTCCTCTTATGGGCTCTAGACAGGGATCGAAATCTTAACCGAAGATTATTAGTGTCAGCCGTGCGTTCCTTTTTAAGGTTGGTGGAGATTTGAATAATCTTCCCTCTGAGTACTGCCTTATGGGCTGCCCACAGTGTTTCCGGAGAAACTTCTTCCGTGTCATTTAAACGAAAATATTCCTGAATTTCTTTAGCTAGAATCGAGCATTGTATTGGGTCACTAAGGAGCCCTTCAATAAGGTGCCATATGAATTTGTTTCCCGGGTTAGGAGATTGTTGCAGATATAGTAGAACCAAGGAGTGGTCTGAAATGGGGGAGTCTCTAATAACTGCTTTGTTAGCCCTGGGGATGTTATGTGATTGTATAAAAATGTGGTCGATTCTGGTGTAGAGGTGGTGTGGGGCTGAATAATGGGTAAAGTCTTTGGACCTAGGGTTCATTTCTCTCCATATGTCCACCAGGCCTAGAGAATACAGAGTGGAAGCTATTTTAGTACTTTGTTTTGGGGGTTTTCTCGAGCGAGGAGGTCCAGCCCCCGATTTGTCTAGGGAAGTATCGAAAGGGAGGTTCGTGTCTCCTCCCATTATTATTTTCCCCTCAAGTTTTGGGCCTAGAGTGGACAACATTGTGGAGAAAAAGGAAGCCTGACCTTTGTTTGGGGCGTAGTAAGAAATAAAGGAGTACAATGAACCCTCAATCGTCCCTTTTACCAGTAGGAACCTGCCCGCATGGTCTTTAATAACTTCGGAGGGGGAAAATTTAAGGTGTTTTGCAAAACAGATGGCTACCCCTTTAGACTTGTTTTCAGCATTAGAGAGAAAAAACTGAGAGTAGTGACCGTGAAAGAAGGAGGGGTTGTATGAGGATGGGAAGTGAGTTTCTTGCAATAGGAGAACTGCGATTTTTTGTGACTTGTAATGATTAAATAATTTACGTCGTTTGACAGGGGAGTTCATGCCTTGTACATTATGCGTGGCTATACAGAGTTGGGAAGGAGGAACGTGTGTGTCAGGGAGCATGGATCAGAGGGGGGGATGTGCGCATCACACAACAAGTGCCTACCTGAGACATCAAGATTTGTGCTCGTATCCAAGCCTCCGCTGCCTGAAGGTTTTGGAATCCGGGATGTAGTAGCATAGTTGGGCTTCTGAGTGAAGTAGGTGAGATGAGAAGGGGAGAAAATGGGGGAGGATCGACCCTGAGAAAGAGAGACAGGTCATGTCAAAAACAATGTAAAACAAATGGTATAAGCGATCAGACATACTTAGTGTAGCTAGATAACAATCTAAGAACCCTAACAGGGGGGAGGGCAGTCAGCCACCCCCTAAAAGGTTTTCCCAAAAACGGGAACCCCGAAAAAGGGGTTATGAAGGTGTTTCTGAGTGGGGGAAAATACCACGCAGGAACTCATGGAGGCGAAGTGCAGCCACTCCGGCCAAACCGCCATAGAGAAAAACAAAAAGTAGAACCGTAAAAGCAAACTTGTAGGAGTCCTGAGATAAATGGAGCAACAGAAAACAAAAAGCAAACGTCTCAGCATCCAAAAAAGGTCTGGCTAAAATCCAGCCAGAGGAGAACGGGGGCTTGGGAAGTCAGCGTCCCATTGCCAGAAGGTTGCCCCAGGGAATCCTGGGGAGGAGAAGGCACTGTTGATAGCAGACTTTCCATTAAGGAGGGCGTCCATCTTTGGATCTCTTGGCTTGTTGTTTATGCCATAAGGGTTGGATGGGGCTCGAGGGTGGTGGTCTCTTCGCGGACTGAGGTGTTCTGGAATCCATAGCAGCAGATGATGTTGGCGAGTGAGATATAAGGCCCAGTTGTAGCAGCAACCGTTCCCCATCTCCGAAATTTGTGAAGCTGTAAGACTTGTTTAGGTAGGCAAAGTCGAAAGGGGAACGACCATCTGTAGGCGATCGATTTTTGCGATAAGATGCTCAAAAGAGGCTTTAACCACTTCAGCCCCGGAAGGATTTACCCCCTTCCTGACCAGAGCACTTTTTACAATTCGGCACTGCGTCGCTTTAACTGCTAATTGCGCGGTCATGCAATGCTCTACCCAAACGAAATTTGCGTCCTTTTCTTCCCACAAATAGAGCTTTCTTTTGATGGTATTTGATCACCTCTGCCGTTTTTATTTTTTGCGCCATAAACGGAAAAAGACTGAAAATTTTGAAAAAAAATGATATTTTCTACTTTTTGTTATAAAAAAAATCCAATAAACTAAATTTTAGTCATACATTTAGGCCAAAATGTATTCGGCCACATGTCTTTGGTAAAAAAAATGTCAATAAGCGTATATTTATTGGTTTGCGCAAAAGTTATAGCGTCTACAAACTAGGGTACATTTTCTGGAATTTACACAGCTTTTAGTTTATGACTGCCTATGTCATTTCTTGAGGTGCTAAAATGGCAGGGCAGTACAAAACCCCCCCAAATGACCCCATTTTGGAAAGTAGACACCCCAAGGAAATTGCTGAGAGGCATGGTGAACCCATTGAATATTTATTTTTTTGTCCCAAGTGATTGAATAATGACAAAAAAAAAAAAAAAATTTACAAAAAGTTGTCACTAAATGATATATTGCTCACATAGGCCATGGGCATATGTGGAATTGCACCCCAAAATACATTCAGCTGCTTCTCCTGAGTACGGGGATACCACATGTGTGGCACTTTTTGGGAGCCTAGCCGCGTACGGGGCCCCGAAAACCCAGCACCACCTTCAGGATTTCTAAGGGCATACATTTTTGATTTTACTCCTCACTACCTATCACAGTTTTGAAGGCCATAAAATGCCAAGATGGCACAAAACCCCCCCAAATGACCCCATTTTGGAAAGTAGACACCCCAAGCTATTTGCTGAGAGGCATGGTGAGTATTTTGCAGCTCTCATTTGTTTTTGAAAATGAAGAAAGACCAGAAAAAAATTTTTTTTTTTCTTTTTTCAATTTTCAAAACTTTGTGACAAAAAGTGAGGTCTGCAAAATACTCACTATACCTCTCAGCAAATAGCTTGGGGTGTCTACTTTCCAAAATGGGGTAATTTGGGGGGGGTTTGTGCCACCTGGGCATTCCATGGCCTCTGAAACTGTGATAGGCAGTGAAGAGTGAAATCAAAAATTTACGGCCTTAGGAAGCCTGAAGGCGGTGCTTGGTTTTCGGGGTCCCGTGCGCGGCTAGGCTCCCAAAAAGTCCCACACATGTGGTATCCCCGTACTCAGGAGAAGCAACAGAATTTATTTTGGGGTGTAATTTCACATATTCCCATGGCATGTTTGAGCAATATAACATTTAGTGACAACTTTGTGCAAAAAAAAAAAAAAAAAAAAAAAATTTGTCTCTTTCCCGCTACTTGTGTCACAATATAAAATATTCCATGGACTCGACATGCCTCTCAGCAAATAGCTTGGGGTGTCTACTTTCCAAAATGGGGTCATTTGGGGGGGTTTGAACTGTCCTGGCATTTTATGCACAACATTTAGAAGCTTATGTCACACATCACCCACTCTTCTAACCACTTGAAGACAAAGCCCTTTCTGACACTTTTTGATTACATGAAAAAATTATTTTTTTTTGCAAGAAAATTACTTTGAACCCCCAAACATTATATATTATTTTAAAGCAAATGCCCTACAGATTAAAATGGTGGGTGTTTCATTTTTTTTTTTTTTTTCACACAGTATTTGCGCAGCGATTTTCAAACGCATTTTTTGGGGAAAAAACACACTTTTTTAAATTTTAATGCACTAAAACACACTATATTGCCCAAATGTTTGATGAAATAAAAAAGATGATCTTAGGCCGAGTACATGGATACCAAACATGACATGCTTTAAAATTGCGCACAAACGTGCAGTGGCAACAAAATTAATACATTTTTAAAAGCCTTTAAAAGCCTTTACAGGTTACCACTTTAGATTTACAGAGGAGGTCTACTGCTAAAATTACTGCCCTCGATCTGACCTTCGCGGTGATACCTCACATGCATGGTGCAATTGCTGTTTACATTTGACGCCAGACCGCCGCTTGCGTTCGCCTTAGCGCGAGAGCAGGGGGGACAGGGGTGCTTTTTATTTATTTATTTTTTTTCTTTATTATTTTTTTGCTTTTTTATCTTATTTTTAAACTGTTCCTCTCATTTTTTTTTTTTTAAATCATTTTTATTGTTATCTCAGGGAATGTAAATATCCCCTATCATAGCAATAGGTAGTGACAGGTACTCTTTTTTGAAAAAATTGGCGTCTATTAGACCCTAGATCTCTCCTCTGCCCTCAAAGCATCTGACCACACCAAGATCGGTGTGATAAAATGCTTCCCCAATTTCCCAATGGCGCTATTTACATCCGGCGAAATCTAAGTCATAAAATGCTCGTAGCTTCCGGTTTCTTAGGCCATAGAGATGTTTGGAGCCACTCTGGTCTCTGATCAGCTCTATGGTCAGCTGGCTGAATCACCGGCTGCATTCTCAGGTTCCCTGTTGAGACAGGAGAGCCAGAGAAAAACACGGAAGACGGTGGGGGGGGGGGCATTCCCTCCCACTGCTTGTAAAAGCAGTCTAGAGGCTAATTAGCCGCTAGGATTGCTTTTACATGAAAGCCGACCGCTGGCTAAAAAGAATGATACCAAGATGATACCTAAACCTGCAGGCATCATTCTGGTATAACCACTCAAAGTCGTGAATGGCGTACCTGAAGACAAAAAAAATGGTTAACAATAAAGCACAGTAAACGGTAAAGTATAAAAAATTGCATACCTGAAAAGCAAACATGATAAAACATAATAACAATAAAACATTGCAGAATAGAATACAGTAAAAAAGAGCAGAACAATAGAGAGAGAGAATAGAGAGAGAGAACAATAAAATGACAACTATTTTTTTTTATTTTTGTTTGTGTTTTTTTTTTTTTTTACACTTTTTTTTGTAACTGTAACTTTTATAACTGTAACCGGTTCCAGGTTCGGGTCTCTCATCTTGGGAGACCCTGTGAAAGTGTGCCTAGTCTGTGCAATGCTGTACCCTACGCTAATACTCAACTAGTGAATGGTAGCGTTCAAAACATTCACCAATGCAAAGACCAGGATTGTCAGGACAGGAGGGACAATAATAGTGAGTGTCACGCCTATATCCGCGCTTGCTGCAGACACAACATCTTTTTTGGGGGGGTTCGTTGGGTAGGGGTACTTGGGAGGATATGTAAATGCCTCTCATGCAGCCGACTGCATTTGGTTGGGGATGTGAATGGGGGAAGTACGGGCGCTGCAGAAGTGGTGGGTTCCCAATTAGGATTGGCGAATGCAGCAGGAAGGGCACTATGGGCACGACGGGCCTGTGTTTGTCTTTTTGGTGGCAGCGGGACACTACTTGTGCTTGCCACCTCACCAGCTTGAACTGCACTTATGGGACTCGCCACGTCACCAAGTGTTACTGCAGTGCTGGTTTGACTACGACCGGGGTGTACTAGGCCGCTGGTGCTTGCCAGTTCACCAAAACGCTACAAAAAAAAGTGACAGTGATCGATCGATACTGCACTTGGGTGGGCTGGACTGGGCTGGGCCGGGCGGAGGGGCAAAACGCAGGTGCTAGCAGGTATCTGGGCTGATCCCGCTAACACTGCGTTTTTGGGAACCCTAAACTGCTGGGGACGCTAGTATAGATCTGATCGGATCAGATATTGATGCGTTCAGATACTATACCACTAAGGGAGGTGTACGGTGCGTGTACGGTGCGTGCGTAGGTGTTCGCGGTACTGGCGCTAATCTGACGCTGCCTAGGGCGACGCATATCACCGCCGGGCGATCAGGGGGCTAAACCTTTTTTCGGTAATAAACGGCGGGTGCCCTGACACTATAAAAAATAAACGAACTAACCAGCGTCACCCGTAACGGTTATACGGTGATCAGTGGTAAAAGGGTTAACTAGGGGGCCATCAAGGGGTTAAAACATTTATTAGATAGTATATGGGGGTCCCTGTCGCTATAAAACACTGACGGCGAACCTAAATATTTACGTCCCTAACTAGCGTCACCAGCGACACTAATACAGCGATCAGAAAAATGATCGCTTAGCGACACTGGCGACAGGGGGTGATCAAGGGGTTAAAACTTTATTAGGGGGGGGTAAGGGGGGTACCCTAGACCTACAGGGGGCTAAACCTTTATTTGGTAATAAACGGCGGGTGCCCTGACACTATAAAAAATAAACGAACTAATCAGCGTCACCCGTAACGGTTATATGGTGATCAGTGGTGAAAGGGTTAACTAGGGGGCAATCAAGGGGTTAAAACATTTATTAGGTAGTATATGGGGGTCCCTGTCACTATAAAACGCTGACAGCGAACCTAAATATTTACGTCCCTAACTAGCGTCACCAGCGACACTAATACAGCGATCAGAAAAATGATCGCTTAGCGACACTGGTGAGGGGGGGTGATCAAGGGGTTAAAACTTTATTGGGGGGGTAAGGGGGGTACCCTAGACCTACAGGGGGGTAACACTCACTACCCTAACACTGCTAACTGTCACAAACTGACACTATGCAGTAATCAGGAAAAAAAAAAAAAAAAAAAAAAAAAAAACTGCTTGGTGTCAGTTTTTGACAGGGGGGGGGTGATTTGGGGGGGGGATCGGGGGGCGATCGGGGGGGATCGGGGGTGTAATGTATGCCTGGCATGTTCTACTGTGTGTGTGTGTGTGTGTTGTGCACTTACATGTCATTTCCCCTCGGCGCTGGAACGGAAACTCCCGAGCCGAGGAGAGATGACATCACATCCTCTGCCTCTGTGTACTATACAGAGGCAGGGGATGTTTCTCATTGGCTGGGAGCGATCGCGAGGGGGGGGGCCACGATCGGATGGCCTCCCCCTTGTCTCTCATCGCTTCCAACCAAATGCCGACCGCAGCTGGCACCGGGGGGGGTCCGATCAGACCCCCCACCCGCGGGAAGGCAATCACGTTTCAGGTACGTGATTTTGCCTGCCCGTGCCGCTCTGCTCACGTATATAGGCGTGAGGCGGTCGGCAAGTGGTTAATGATCTCCGTCTCTGAATCGTGAAGGGGGAAAGGTCCGCAAAAATTTGAATCGAGTGTCCCTGGAAGGAGAGATTTTCTGATTCTCTAGCTCTGTGCATGACTTCTTCTTTGACTCTGAAGAAGTGGGGTTTAACCACAATATCTCTGGGAAGGCCATCCTGGCGTGGAGGTTGCAAGGCCCTATGTGCCCGGTCTAATTCCAGCCTGTAGTCTGGTATATCCGGAATTAAATGTTTGATGAAAGAGCGAACAATTTTATCTGTGTCCTTAAAGGATTCTGGAAGGCCTCTTAACCTAAAGTTGTATCTGCGAGACCTGTTCTCGAGGTCATTGAGTTTTGAGTATGCCATATCCAGTTGGTCATGTAATTCTTGGATCCTTTCAGTGTTCTGGTTGGCAACTGCAGCAATTTGATCAGTCTTTGATTTGATTGCTTCAATTCGTGCACCCTGCTGCTGCAGGTCAGCCTGTATAGTAGTGGTGATTTGTGAGGCATTGTGTGCCAAACCTCTTGTAAGCATATTAGAGAAAGTGTTCATTAGGGCTGCAAATTCGGCGGGGATGGGAGCAGAGGGATCATTCTGAGGGCTGGATATGAGGCAGCTCTCCTCCATCTGGGATAGGGGGGGTACTTCCATGGGGCTACAGCCTAAGGAGTTTGTGGGGGATCCTGGTAATAACCCATCCTGGGGAATTACACACAGTTTGCAGATTCATCCTGTCATTGAGGGAGGGCAGAGGTGGAAAGTCTTCCAAGGATGCCTCCGGATTCCCTGAGGAGCCTCGTGTGGCGCCGACCGCCACCATTTTCGTGGAGGCCGCGATCCGCGGGCCGGAGTAGAGGAATCCGGATAGGTCCCGTCTTGCTGAGCCCCCGGTCATGCGAGGGGGTCCCTCGGGACTCCAGAAGGTGAGGAGAGGGTCCGATAGTCCGGTTCCGCCGCTATTTGTGGCTGTGACAGGGATCGTAGGCCGGAGTGGAGCGGAGCTCTCAGAATGAGCGACCGTTCATTAGGGTGCCACGCATGTGCCTCTGTCTCACTGATTTTCATCCATATTGCCAGGACCTGTCATTACATTAAAGCCGCAAGCAGTTTTAAATGAGATTTTTCCTTTAAAAATGACATTTTGTGCAGGGACTGTTCTAAACACTGGAAACACGTGCCACTTTACAGGCATACTATAGACACACCCCAGGTACGATATTTAAAGGAATATTTCACTTTTTTTTTTTTTTTTACTTTAAGCATCATTAATATCACTGCTCCCGGAAAAACGGACGTTTTTAAAAGTTTTTTTTGCATTGATACATGTCCCCTGGGGCAGGACCCGGGTCCCCAAACCCTTTTTAGGACAATACCATGCAAATTAGCCTTTAAAATGAGCACTTTTGATTTTGAACATTCAAGTCCCATAGACGTCAATGGGGTTCTAACGTTCGTGCAAATTTTCGGTCCGTTCGCAGGTTCTGGTGCGAACCGAACCGGGGGGTGTTCGGCTCATCCCTAGTGTTTAGTAGCATCTGTGTGTAATTTTAGGTGTCATTTCCCAATGCATAGTGCAATGTGTTGCTTGATAAATTGTTCGAAAGTTTTTTTTTGCCATTGTAGGGGGGAAATTGTGGAATGCTGTTTTTTTCCCATTTGATCATTGTTGTGTTTTTTTGAAAGGTGTGTTTGTTTTGGGGGATATTGTAAAAAACGGAAATTCCTCTATTTATCATTTTTTGTGAGGTATAGAATTCTCAGGCTGTGGGGTGCATGTTGAATTTAGGGATGGGAGTTTTAGTCAGGAAGTGGACAACGCAAGCACATGTGAAATGATGCTCTCTTGGGAGATCATATTCTGTTATTATTGCTTCCACTGTTTTGGGTTTATTACCCTGAATAAGATCTGTAATAGACTGTATACCCTGTTGTGGTAGGAAGCTGAGGGATATTTTGGGATCTAGAGCTTCTAGAATGTGTAGAGAATAGTCAGTCAGTTGCGGGTCTGTTTGTGTATCCGATTGTCAGAGTAGGTGTCTCCAAGCTAGGATCGATGCTTGGGTAGGTGCAGTTGGTACAGAGATATCCCATGGCTTCCATAAGTCACATTCTAGAAGGGTTCTTAGGTTGGAGGTAGGGGCTAGTGCTGTTTCAATTTCTGTCCAAAGTGGAACGTCTTCGTCTCTGAGCCAAAACTTAAGTTGATCCAAATGGACCGCCCAAAAGTAGTCGCATATGTCTACCACTCCTGCTCCTCCAACTGATCTGTGTTTGATCAAGTTAGAATGTTGACATCTTGCCTTCTTGTTGTCCCATAGAAATTTTTGAAAGAGACTCCACAGGGTTTTGAAGTAGTGGTTAGGTATGTGAACAGGCATGGCCCTAAACAGGTAGAGTATTTGGGGAGTACGATCATCTTGAAGGCTGCCAGTCTCCCTACCCAGGATAGTTCATGCTCTGAGATGTTTTGTAGCTGTTCTTTGGCTTGGCTGCAACTAGGGAGGAAATATTATGTGTCAAGGTAATTCCCAGATATGGGATTCCTTTTGAACTCCACTTGAAGGGGAATTGCCTTTGTAGATCTCGTTTGGTCACTGCGTTTAGGCCAAGATCTAGAATCAGGGATTTTGTATAATTGACCTTATAGTAAGATATGGTGCTGAATTGTGGCAATATTTGGTGGGCGTGTGGGAGTGAGTTTTTTGAGTCCGTCATAATTAGAATCACATCGTCAGCAAAGAGATTTATTACATGTCGGGAAGAGTGAAATTTGAAGGCTGAGATTGAAGGATGTGTCCAAATCATTTCTGCTAGGTGTTCAATCATTAGACTGAAGATAGTTGGTGCAAGGTGGACAACCCTGTCGAGTGCCATTAGAAATGTTGAGCGGTTTGGAGAGAAGGCCAGAGGTGTAGACATGCGCTGATGGTTGTGAGTATAAGGCTAGAATAGCCGATAGTAAATTACCTTGGAATCCGAATTTACATAATACAGATGACATGTATTGCCAGTGTACTCTATCGAACGCCTTCTCTGCATCGAAGGCGTTCGAGTTTGTTCTGCATAGTGCACAATATTAAGAACTCTTCTTGTTGCATCAGAAGTCTGTCTGCCCTTTATGAATCCCATCTGATCGTTTTTGATTAAAGACGGCATAATATCCGTAAGGCGTTTGGCTAATATTTTTGCATAAATTTTGATGTCTGTGTTTAGAAGTGATATTGGCCTAAAATTGGCCGGTGTCGTATGATCTTTTCCTGGTTTAGGTAATGTGACAACATAAGAGGATAGCATCTTTTTGGGGAGGGATGATGATAGGGCTGCTTTTGTGTAGACATGTAGTAAGTGAGGAGATAAAATGGTGTTGAAAATTTTAAAATATTAATTGGAGAAACCATCCGGGCCTGGAGACTTCCCATGGGGTAGTGCTGTTATAGTATGTTCGATTTCTTTGTTTGTAAACGGGGCATTAAGTTTAAGTAGGTGTGCTTCTGAGAGGGTAGGGAGGTTCAGTTTCAGTAGGAAATCTTTGATGTTCTCTTCGGCGGGTTGGGGAGAGTTTAGGTCATCTCTCAAGTTGTATAAAGCCCCGTAATAGTCAGCAAATTGGTCTGCTATATCCTGGGGGTTGGTTATTTTGTGGTGTAGGGTGGGGAAAATTAAATGTGTAATTCTGGATTTCACATGAGCTACCTTTATCCTATTGGCCAGGTGTTTGCCTGCTCTGTTCGTGTTTGCATAGACGTTTGCCTTAAGGCAGCGGAGAATTTTGTCATATTGCTGATTTAACAGGTTTTTAAGTTTCTCCCGTAGTTTGCTAAGGGTTATAGATGTGTTCTGGTTGGTGTCACGTTTGTTCTGAGATTCTAATCTATGTATCTCAGATATAAGGGAATTGAGTTTGAGGTTATAACATTTTTTTGCCCTAGCACCTAACTGAATCAAAATACCTCTTATGTATGCTTTATGAGCATTCCATAGGGTGTAAGGGTTGTCAACAGAAGATGCATTAGTTTGAAAGAAGTCATTAAGATGTTGAGTGACAATTTTAGAGCTGGTAGGCTCTTGTAGTAAGCGAACGTTACAGCACCAGATGGGAACAGAGAGGGAGGCATGCTTCTCTGCTATAATTATGGAAATTGCAGCGTGATCAGACCAGGTTATATTGCGTATCCTGGATGAGGATATCTTTTGCAACAGCTGCTTATCAGACACGAACATGTCGATACGGGAATATGTACGATGTCTGGGAGAGAAGTAAGTGTAATCTTTTTCGCTCGCATGTTGGCATCTCCAGACATCGTACAGATCCTCGGAATGAAGCAGTTGATGTAATGAGGCATTACGGCCTGTCACCTGAGAGCTGTTGACTAGGTGAGGGTCTATTGTCAAGTTAAAGTCCCCACATATCAAAAGTTGTCCGTATTGCACAGAGGCGATGCGTTTAAAGAGTGTTCTTAAGAATCTAAGTTGGTGAGAGTTCGGTGCATATAATGCCACCAATGTATATGGTTGTGCGTTGATGTCACAGGTAATAATGATGAACCTGCCTTGTGGGTCCAATATGGATTTCTTTAGCTGAAAAGCAAGGGAGTTTCAAATGGCTAGAAGAACGCCTTTTTTTTTCCCTAGGCACATGCTAGATATATGTAGGGATAGTCTTTATGGGGGTTGTGCATATTTGGGTGATATGTGGAAGAGCTATGTTCCCCCACCATGTTTTTTAGTGTTCTTTCTGTGTGATACCACCTGCCATTCTGGTTCCACTGTCATAGGCGGTATTGGTTGGGTTGGTGTGCATGAAGAATCGGGAAGTATGCCCCATTGGCGTAAGGCAGCCAGACCTTCTTCTAGTGTTGACACTGTGGTTGTTACTCCATTGTGGGCAATGGAAAGTGTAGAAGGGTATTTCCATTTATGTAGAATCCGATGGTTTCTTAGTGCTTTCGTGATTGTTGCCAGGTTTCGGCGTACTTGAAGGGTGTGTCTGGATAAATCAGGTAGGAGCTGAATTGTCGCATATACATCCGGAAGTCGCTCAGCTTTCTGGAATGATGTCATCAGTAATTCCTTCACGTGGTAAAAAATGTACTCTTGGGGCGCATGCGCGAGGGGGGGCGCATGCGCGAGGCTCAACATGGAGGACGTTACCTCTTAGAGCTCCGCACTTCCCGCTGCAGAATCGGGATCGTATAACGTCCTCAGACCGCCTAACCGCACCTAAACACCGGCGATCACCCCCAGCGTTACCCGAGCCACAACCGGGATGGTTCTGACGGGTCACAAAGGTAAACATAAGACCAAACCGATCAAGGAGGCCCTAACCCGCGCCTCATCCAAGATGGCGGCGAAAGCCCTCTCCAAACAACAAGCTGCATCTCCAGCCAGAACGGAGCAGGCAGACAGCGAGGAGGATGATGCTGCAGACTCTATATACAGCAGTTCTCCCATCCCTGCACAACAAGGTATGTCACAGCCTGACTTTCTGAAACATATGGAGAAGATGTTAAACAAGGCCCTGAAAGCCACATCTGACCAAATAACAAACAGACTGTCACGGGAGATACGAGAACTAGGTCAGCACACCGCAGACCTGGAAACCAGAGTAGACGATATAGAGCTTACCATTCAAGAACATGCTCAGGAACAGGCAGCCCTCCGTGAGGAAAATGCTACATTGCTCTCACGCTTAGAGGACGCCGAGAACAGATCTCGCAGATCAAATTTACGCCTCCGGGGTATCCCTGAAGTGGTTGAGGATATGCAATCTTTTACTACAGCCCTATTCCAGGAACTTTGTCCTTCCATACCCATCGAACGCCTGGAATTCGACAGAATCCACAGGGCGCTTACCCGCCGCCAACAAGATGGCCCCCCGCGGGACATAATAATTAAGCTGCACTTTTTCCGCACAAAAGAACAACTACTCGCAGCAGCCCGGAATAAAGACGCTCTCCAGTTCCAAGACCACAACTACCAACTTTTTTCTGACCTGGCACCCCTTACCATTGCTAAACGGCGAGCCATGAAGCCGCAACTACAAATCCTGATACAACATCAGATAAAATATACCTGGCGTTTCCCCTTTTCTCTTCAGTTCACGTACCAGGGGCAGCAACACTCCTCCACATCCCCAGAAGCACTGCAGCGTCTTCTTGAATCACTGCATCTGTCTCCCCCTGCTCATCAATCAGAAACAGCGTTACCACGTACTCCAGCCCGCTCTGCAGCCCACCCTTACACCGCCACTCCTAAACGGAACCAAGCTGGCCCTTCCTCGATCCGAAAAGGAACACCGTCCCGTCAAGCAAGCCTTTTTGATCCTAAAGCACACACGTCTCGCTGAAGAACCTAACATTTAATGCTCTTATTTAACACCTCAGGAGAACTCCTGGTTTCACGGTTGATATCTCAATGAACTGAGATAGTTGTGAATTTTTCCTTTTTTTTTTTTTTTTTTTTTTTCTTCTCCCTTTTTTACTCTTTTTACTATTTTACACCATCGAGACTCAGACGTTTGTATCCTGGTAAGATTTCCCACTGTTACGGGACCCAGCATATGTCATCCCCCTAATCCCACTATGGGGTGCATATGTTCTGAATACCCTTTTTTCCTTTTTATTTTCTTTTTGCTTTGTTTGGTTTAATCTTGCTTGTTTAACCTAAGGTTTCAAAAATGCTAATTATACAACTTATACAGGCATAGTTAAATTGATACCAATTATCTTTAGATCTCCTTATCCCCCCTGGTGATTCTGGGCTCAGATGTACCACTTGTTTGGCACTGAAACCTTTCTCACCAAAGCGGGATTATTGCCGATATCTTATAATTGAATACAATAACACGGTCTTAGTATGTATTGTTTGTACTTTTTGAGCACCACAGTTCTTTAACTTTTCCCGACCTGCGGCGGGGAATTGTCACTGCACCCCCCTATAGGATGCACATGCTCCCTCGCCAGCTGGCTGATCTGGAAGTATGGACATCCACTTGTTGGGCTAACATGTCCAACGTACCAAGTGTTATTACACTTCCTTGTTCTCTCTACAAAAAACATGCTCTATCCTCTCTCCCCTTCTTTTTCTTTTCCTCACACCTTTTCTTTCCATTTCCTTCCCCATTCTCCACTAGGTCAGGTGGGCCGCATGATCCTCGGACATCTACCCTTAGTATTTCTCCCTACCCATATCAATGGCCCCTCTGAACATACTCTCCCTTAATGTCAAGGGACTCAACTCCCCAAATAAAAGGGTTAAGGCCTTTCGTACCTTCGCACACCTGAAAGCCAGTGTAGTAGCCCTACAGGAAACACACTTTTCAATCCAAGCAACCCCTAAATACTTTAGTTCCAAATATCCCCAAGTGTTCTCCGCCTCGGCTGCCACTAAACAACGTGGCGTCCTCATTGCATTTCACCGTACCCTTCCATTCACTCTCACAAAAGAAATTAAAGACCCCGAAGGTCGCTATATTATTTTAGTTGGTCATCTACAAGACGTGATGACCACTATAGTCTCTTATTACGCCCCCAATAACAATCCTAACCCATTCTTCAAACATCTCCTACAAGTAATACGAACACACAGCAAGGGTACCCTTTTTATATGCGGTGACTCCAATCAAGTGCTTCATCCACACCTTGATAAATCTCCCTATACCCCTGAACAATACTCCCCCTCTATATTATTCCGCAAACTATTCCAGCAAGCCTCACTATTAGACACATGGAGAGAATGTAACCCAACCAAGAAAAACTTTACGTTTTATTCATATCCACACAAATCCTTTTCAAGGATCGATCATATCTTTATACCTGTTGCATCCTCACCTACCCTACTCCACTCAAACATTGTTCCAATTACCTGGTCAGACCACTGTGCAGTGATCACAACTGTCTCTGCCCTGATCCCCCAGTCTAGAGACTGTACATGGTGTATAAATGAGGCATATTTAACTAACCAATCATACTGTATCGATATAGAACTGGCTCTTAAAGAATACATAAAACATAATTCCACTCCTGACATTTCACCAGTCCTATTATGGGAGGCACACAAACCCGTAATTAGAGGGACCTGCATATCTGTATCTACTCACCTCAAAAGAGATAAAAAACTTAGAATCCAGCAATTGGAAGCAGATTTTCACCGCCTTTTCCTCCAATTCCAATCCACTCCAACTGAACCTCATAGAATTTTGTTAGAAAAGACGAAAACAGAGTTGGACCTGCTCTTGGCAGAATCAGCAGACAAAGCCATTCGCAGGTCCAACCACACAATTTATAATAAAGCCAATAAGCCAGACACCTTCCTTGCATTGAGACTACGTCAACCGGAAAGAATGCACAATCCCATTAGACTCAAATTGGCCAAAGATAATTTCACGAGTAACCCAGTGAAGGTGCTTTCTGAATTCTGCAGAAAGCTAGCTGAACTATATACCCCAACACGTACCTTCTCGGCGACACAAGCTGAGGTATTGTTTCAAAACATTACACTCCCGAGGTTGTCAGAGGCCAATAAAGAGTCTATGGAATCTCCCATCACGTCCGAAGAAGTCCTTATTGCTATAAAGTCTCTTAAACCACACAAAAGACCGGGCCCTGACAGTCTTTCTGCTTCATACTTTAAAAAATTTGCTCCCATCCTAGCCCCCCTTCTCACTAACACTTTTAACGCCCTCCTTAAACAACATTCTTTTGGTCGGGACACATTGACAGCCATTATCTCTATGATACCTAAGCCTAACTCAGACAATACTCTATGGTCAAATTACAGGCCTATTTCCCTACTCAATCTGGATATAAAGATTCTAGCCAAAATTATGGCGTTACGCCTTAACCCAATTATAGGTGGCCTCATACACAAAGACCAAGTAGGCTTCATTCCAAAACGCCAGGCCAGTGATAATATCCGTCGGGTCATCCTGCTCCAACACCTAGCTCGAACACGCCAAATCCCTATGCATCTCCTCTCTCTTGATATCCGTAAGGCATTTGACACTGTCTCTTGGCCTTACCTCCGCTATATACTACAAAGATGGGGATTTGGCCCCAACTTTCTGCAATGGGTAGACTCCCTTTACAACCAACCAAGAGCATATGTTAAATATTCAGGATACCGATCGGACTATTTTCAAATACAACGAGGCACAAGACAAGGGTGCCCCCTCTCCCCTCTAGTGTTCGCATTGGCGATCGAACCACTAGCAGCTCTCCTTAGAGCAAACCCAAATATTAAAGGCTTAGAGGTAGCCTCTACATCACATAAATTATGCCTATTTGCCGACGATGCACTACTATTTGTCACATCCCCACGAACCACACTCCCGAATCTAATTCACCTCCTAGATCAATTTGCGCTAATATCTGGATTGGAAGTCAACCAATCCAAGTCTAAGGCCCTCAATGTGTCCCTTCCACACTCAGAACTAGAACATTTACGAGAATTCTTCTCTTTCACCTGGTCTACAACCACAATTCCCTACCTAGGTATCAAGCTAACCAGTGACCCAAGCCACCTGTTTCGAGCCAACTACCTCCCTATGTTAAAACACATAACTAGTTTATTAGAATCTTGGCGCCCACTATGTATCTCATGGTTAGGCCGGATTGCGGCCGTAAAAATGTCCATGCTACCTAAACTACTTTATTTATATAGAGTCCTTCCGATCCCTATTCCTTTATACTACCACCGCATTATTCAGACAAAAGTGTCCAAATATATATGGGGCTCTACTAGACCTAGAGTAGCTAAAGCTATATTACTTCGTAGTAAACTCAAGGGAGGGCTGGGTCTGCCTAACTTCTTGGGATACTATCACGCAGCTCAGCTAGCCCAGATAACTCTATATCATGCAAAAAATAAAACTCCACTCTGGGTTAGTTTGGAAGCCATTGACCTTCACCCCCTCAAAGTGTTTAACATACTATGGCTGCCCCCCTCAACGCGAGGCCCAGTCAGTAACCCCGTCACAGCACACTCTCTTAAATTGTGAGACAAACTCCGAGGTCCATTTAAATTACAATCGGCCCATTCCCCGTTACTCTCATTCCTAGACCACCCAAAATTTTATCCGGCCCAAACCAATCCGAGATCATTTCAAATCTGGCTTAGGGCGGGACTATATCGTGTGCGCGATTTTACCACTGGATCTACCATTAAGACATTTACTTCGCTACAAAACAATGATGACATTCCCCCTACAGAACTATTTAGGTATTTACAGATAACCCACTTTATTCGTACAACTATAGGCACACATACCTCACTAGATGATCTAACTATTTTCGAAGGAATCTGCAACTCGGACCCTCATGCTCCGGGACTGATTTCCCTCCTATATACCCATCTGACCTCTCCCCCAACCAACCTTCCCTCTTACGCTGTAAAGTGGTCCACAGACCTCTCATTAGATCTTGATGCAGAGGACTGGTCTGATATCTGGTCCAATACGAAAATATCATCCCACAATATAATGGCTCAAGAAGCGAACTACAAAGTACTCATGAGATGGTACCTAGTCCCGGCCAGGATCTCCAAATTCCTCCCAAGCTATCCCAATACCTGTTTTCGTGGCTGTAACTAAAGGGGTACCCATGTACATATTTGGTGGACGTGCCCAATAGTACAGGAATTTTGGGCTGCAATATTCCGTATGGCTTCCACCTTATTTCAACACCCCCTTGATCCAGATCCGGCTGTTGCATTGCTGAATCTAATCCCCTCGGATTTCACCAGATCCCAGACCCGCCTTCTCCTTCAGCTCACGACAGCAGCCAAACAGACGATTGCTAGGGCCTGGAAAACCCCAAAACTCACCCTAGCCGAAGTTACCAATAGGGTCACACAAGCTATGATCCATAGTAAAATAGAAGCAACAATCCTGGATAAAATTCCCCAACATCTTAAAATATGGAACTCCTGGGCCGAACACTTCTTACCCCCGGACTTCGACAAACAACTCCTCGAACCATAAATTGGTCGCAACAACATTAGACAGACTTAATGGTGCTTCTTTGGTTTGTGCGGCCCTCCCGACCAATCCTCCTCCCCTTTCCACTCCTTATTCCTAGTCTCTCTCTAACTATCCTATTCCTGTCACTATCCTCACTCTACATTTTCCTCCTTATGTCTCTCCTCCTGATACATCAATGGTAATGTTTTCTACAAAATACGAAACAACTCCCAGATTTTGACTATGCATATACTCGCAGACGCTCAGTCCGAGCAAACAAGTAAAACATTACGTTTTTGTTATTATTTCAATACCCTTCTAGCTGTTATTCGAAACAGATATGTTACGTCCACAGATATCTCTGCGAGGAATATCCTCTGGACATTATTTTTCTGATATATACTTGTTACCCACTGTAATGCACATGTCGCAGAACAAAAACCTGTATACTTCTTACTACTACATGTCATACAAACATTGCCTGTTGTAATTTATGTATGCTTTTCAATAAAAAACTTTGAATACGAAAAAATGTACTCTTAAAAGTTCATCCCTGGGCACGTCAGCAGCCAGAAAAGATGGTTTAGGCAATCTGTGGATCCGATCGATCATTAGATCTTGTGCTGACAGTGCCGGTGCCAAGGAGGAAAATAGGCTCAGTACAAATTGTTGCAATTGGTTGGATGGCACAGATTCAGGGATGCCTCTGATTTTGATATTATTTCTCCTGGATCTGTCTTCCAGGTCAGAAATATTGTCTTTTAACCATGTAATATCTTCATTTTGTGCACTATGGGAATCCACTAGAGTATTAAAGGATGCAGAGTATTCCTCTATGGTGTGTTCCACATGATCTATTCTACCTCCTAAGACCTGCACTTCCAATTGGCACTGTTTCACAGTGGACACTAAGTCAGCCTGCAGGGATGCCTTGAGTGACAGCATCATATCCTTCAGTACAGTATCTGACACAGTCTGTCCTTTAGTGGGGAAAGCTGATATGGGGTCTGATACTGAGGTGTTTCCTTGGGGTGTCTGGTGATCACTCACCTCCATGTCTGGTGCTGCTGGGTCTCTGGGTGGAGAGTGTTTGCGGGCTTTTGTTTTCACAGGACTCCCTGTGGTCAGGCTGGTGGCGCTGGATGAGGTGCTGCTGTTGCCCCCTTTTTGTCCCCTGAGATCAATATGCTGGTTGTGGTTTGCCGCCTTGTTCTCGGCGCGCTCGTAGTGCTGTGAGGAGCCGGCGCCATCTTGTGGTGGCCTGGGAATCGCAGGGAAGAATGCGGGCAGTTTGTTCGTCCGTGCTGCTTCCTTCCTGCGCCGGGTCATCTTGAGGCTGTTCTCAGAGATGGAAGGAGGTAGTTTGTAGCTGTTAGTGCGGTGGTGGGCTTGTATAAGTGCGGATCCCCCTAGTGGCTGAGCGGAGCTTGTGGATTGGGCGTCCATCTTAGAGCTCGGTCGCCACGCCCCCCCCCACATGACCTTTTTTTAAGACTTTGCTATATAGACATTTGTTTGACATTTATTTGATGGCATCTATATAAAAAAATTGATCTTTTGCTTTGGAATCATGTAAACAAATATATAATTGTTTAGGTGGAAAATGTAAATTATTTAAATTGTGGAGAAAATAATTAATGTGATATGCCTGAATACACTTGCCTGGTAATATTTATTTTACACCTAGTGTTTATGAGTAATTTGGCTAATACTCTAATAATATGTATTGTATTTCATTTAGCCCTGTTGAAAAAGATGAAAAAATAATTGAAATGCCTTGTCTTTTACATGTATGTTTAATAATCTTTTTTTTTACTGCAGCAATCCAAAACTTTGATTTTGTAACCAGTCTATGCAGGCTTATGCCCTGTACACACGATAGGATTTTCCGATGGAAAATGTGTGATAGGACCTTGTTGTTGGAAATTCCGACCATGTGTAGGCTCCATCACACATTTTCCATAGGAATTTCCGACACACAAAGTTTGAGAGCAGTCTATAAAATTTTCCGACAACAAAATCCGATCGGTTAAATTCTGATTGTGTGTACACAAATCCGACGCACACAGTGCCAAGCATGCTCGGAATAAATTAAGAGATGAAAGCTATTGGCTACTGCCCCGTTTATAGTCCTGACGTACGTGTTTTATGTCACCGCGTTCAGAACGATCGGATTTTCCAACAACTTTGTGTGACTGTGTGTATGCAAGACAAGTTTGAGCCAACATCCGTCGGAAAAAATCCATGGATTTTGTTGTCGGAATGTCCAATCAATATCCGACCGTGTGTACAGGGCATAAGTCTCCTTCCAAGGATGAACATTTATTTTTGACACTACTTTCAACTGTGACAGGACACTCACACTTCCTACTGAACTTACTGTATGAGCAGCTTACTAACACCTTTTTTCCAAAGCATGTTCCGTGCTAGCTCAACATACCTTTTCTGCCACAAAAAAACATATGTTCACAAAGAAAAGTGTACAAAAATGTAAAATTTATAGCATGTATGTCATATGCACCTTTAATGCAATATTAAACTCAAAATCAAATATTTATTATATCGTAGCTTACCAATTTTTAGATGTGATGACTGCATTAGATTTCTTTTTTAGGATATCTTTCTTTTATTTTCACCTGGTGATCCAGCCAGTGAGGCTGTTCTTTTTTTAAAAGAACAAGCACTTCTACAAATGTAGCATAGACTGGGATGAGACAAACTATTCACTACTGACAGGGGTGTTTACAATGATCATCATTTATTTATTAGTGTAAAACTTTTATCCCAAAAGGAAAATAATGGTTTGCTGCAGCTTCTTATAAAGTATAATGGCCCCTGTACCCCATTCATCCAGAGTGGAGGCACTTTAATACAGAAGGTATATCACTGGGCAGATCATCGAGTAAAAACAGAGGGAAAAAACCTTAATAAAAGAAAATGAATGCAGCCACCACATCTAATGATTGGTAAGCTGCAATATATTACATTTTTGGTTTGGGGTTTAATACTGCATTCTTGCCAAAAATAGAAATTAGCTGTGAAACTATATATTTTTTTTAAGATAAATTTTAGAATTAACAGTTACTTTATACTTATAAAGTATAATGGCCCCTGTACCCCATTCATCCAGAGTGGAGGCACTTTAATACAGAAGGTATATCACTGGGCAGATCATCGAGTAAAAACAGAGAGAAAAAATCTTAAAAGAAAATGAATGCAGCCGCCACATCTAATGATTGGTAAGCTGCAATATGTTACATTTTTGGTTTGGGGTTTAATACTGCATTCTTGCCAAAAATAGAAATTAGCTGTGAAACTATATATATTTTTTTTAGATACATTTTAGAATTAACAGTTATCCTAAAACTTCAACCAGTTGAACAAAAGGTTGTTCCTAATTTAAAATATTCAAAACATATTATTACATAGTTATATCTACTATTGCTGTTAAGAAAGGTAAAGCTGAGGAAAATTAGCATTATAGTCAAAGTCATTTATGGGGACCTTTAGGACTCAGAGGGGGTTATTTACGAAAGGCAAATCCACTTTGCACTACAAGCTCGCTGCAAGTGCACTTGAAAGTGCACTTGGAAGTGCAGTCGCTTTAAATTTGAGGGGTAGATCTGAAATGAGGGGAAGCTCTGCTGATTTTATCATCCAATCATGTGCAAGCTAAAATGCTGTTTTTTATTTTCCTTGCATGTCCCCCTCAGATCTACAGTGACTGCACTTCCAAGTGCACTAGTAGTGCAAAGTGGATTTGCCTTTAGTAAGTAACCGCCTGAGTCTTTAAATTGTCTATGAGCTGTTTTTTTTACTGTTTGAATAATGTCCTAGCATTTGCATCTTACTCTTGCTAACTTTAGTCAATAAATCTAGATTCTAACCCTAGTTGGCTTCAATCCTAATACTAGATCAACTCTAATTTTGATAACTCTAGCTTCCCTTATTTTGAACCTTTCCTTGCTTTGGCTTTGAATGCAAACCACTTACAGTAAATCTATGGAATATAGAAATGTTTTTTCAGTCTTTTAAACTATTAAATATTAACTTCACCCTGAAGCCCACTAAAAAAAATGTGTTTGTATCGTGAGCTCATTTAGGATTAAAAAAATAAATAAAAATACTGGGGATCCATGTAATCTGCTGGCAGTGGGTTACCACAATTGGCATATCATCCTTGCACAATAATAATAATGTTCATTGTAATGCCTTATTGAGTAGGTCAATATATCAATATATTGTATGGCGAATATGGGCAGTCACATCATTTTGCATAACCAAGAAAATAGTTTTTACCAAACCTCAGCAGAATCTTGTCATTGTAATTCCCTGTGCTATGCTAAATACCCCCCCTTGGGTGAATTTCTGTGGGGATGTGATATAAGATTTTCATAGTTTCAAAAAATGTTGTTTATACCCAAACTTTGAACTAGAATACAGCTGTGGATGGCCAGATTTCCTCTATTCTTTTTGAGAGATTCCCTTCCTTAACCACTTCAGCCCCAGAAGGATTTACCCCCTTCCTGACCAGAGCACTTTTTACAATTTGGCACTGTGTCGCTTTAACTGCTAATTGCGCGGTCATGGAATGCTGTACCCAAACAAAATTTGTGTCCTTTTCTTCCCACAAATAGAGGTTTCTTTTGATGGTATTTGATCACCTCTGTGGTTTTTATTTTTTGCGCTATAAATGTAAAAAGCCTGAAAATTTAAAAAAAAAATGATATTTTCAACTTTTTGTTATAAAAAAAATCCAATAAACTCAATTTTAGTCATACATTTAGGCCAAAATGTATTAGGCCACATGTCCTTGGTAAAAAAAATGTCAATACGCGTATATTTATTGGTTTGCGCAAAAGTTATAGCGTTTACAAACTAGGGTACATTTTCTGGAATTTACACAGCTTTTAGTTTATGACTGGCTATCTCATTTCTTGAGGTGCTAAAATGGCAGGGCAGTACAAAACCCCCCCAAATGACTCCATTTTGGAAAGTAGACACCCCAAGGAAATTGCTGAGAGGCATGTTAAGCCCATTGAATATTATTTTTTTTTGTCCCAAGTGATTGAATAATGATAAAAAAATAAAAAATTTTTTTTTTTTACAAAAAGTTATCACTAAATGATATATTGCTCACACATGCCATGGTTATATGTGGAATTGTGCCCCAAAATACATTTAGCTGCTTCTCCTGAGTACGGGGATACCACATGTGTGGGACTTTTTGGGAACCTAGCCGCGTACGGGGCCCCAAAAACCAAGCACCGCCTTCAGGATTTCTAAGGGCGTAAATTTTTGATTTCACTCCTCACTACCTGTCACAGTTTTGAAGGCCATAAAATACCAAGATGGCACAAAACCCCCCCAAATGACCCCATTTTGGAAAGTAGACACCCCAAGCTATTTGCTGAGAGGCATGTTGAGTCCATGGAATATTTTATATTTTGCCACAAGTTGCGGGAAAGTGACAAACTTTTTTTTTTTGCACAAAGTTGTCACTAAATGATATATTTCTCAAACATGCCATGGGCATGTGTGGAATTACACCCCAAAATACCTTCTGCTGCTTCTCCTGAGTATGGGGATACCACATGTGTGCGACTTTTTGGGGGCCTAGCTGCATACGGGGCCCCGAAAACCAATCGCTGCCTTCAGGATTTCACTCCTCACTACCTATCGCAGTTTCGTAGGCCATAAAATGCCAAGATAGCACAAAACCCCCCAAAATGACCCCATTTTGGAAAGTAGACACCACAAGCTATTTGCTGAGAGGCATGGTGAGTATTTTGCAGCTCTCATTTGTTTTTGAAAATGAAGAAAGACAAGAAAAATGTATTTTTTTTTTCTTTTTTCAAATTTCAAAACTTTGTGACAAAAAGTGAGGTCTGCAAAATACTCGCCATACCTCTCAGCAAATATCTTGGGGTGTCTACTTTCCAAAATGGGGTCATTTGGGGGGGGGGTTGTGCCATCTGGGCATTCCATGGCCTCCGAAACTGTGATAGGCAGTGAAGAGTGAAATCAAAAATTTACACCCTTAAAAAGCCTGAAGGCGGTGCTTGGTTTTTGGGGTCCCGTACGCAGCTAGGCTCCCAAAAAGTCTCACACATGTGGTATCCCCGAACTCAGGAGAAGCAACAGAATGTATTTTGGGGTGTAATTTCACATATTCCCATGGCATGTTTGAGCAATATATCATTTAGTGACAACTTTGTGCAAAAAAAAAAAAAATTGTCTTTTTCCAGCAACTTGTGTCACATAATAAATATTCCATGGACTCGACATGCCTCTCAGCAAATAGCTTGGGGTGTCTACTTTCCAAAATGGGGTCATTTGGGGGGTTTTGAACTGTCCTGGCATTTTATGCACAACATTTAGAAGCTTATGTCACATATCACCCACTCTTCTAACCACTTGAAAAGCCCTTTCTGACACTTTTTGTTTACATGAAAAATTTTTTTTTTTGCAAGAAAAATACTTTGAACCCCCAAACATTATATATTTTTTTAAAAGCAAAGGCCCTACAGATTAAAATGGTGTGTGTTTCTTTTTTTTTTCACACAGTATTTGCGCAGCAATTGTTCAAACACATTTTTTGGGGAAAAAACACACTTTTTTAAATTTTAACTTTCAAAAGATTTTATTTTTTAACAGAACACAAACAAGTACATTGACCATAGTGCAGAAATAATAATGGACATATACCATTTGCATTGAAACAATATCTCCTAGGACCAGGAAGCTATAAAATAGGACAAAAAAAAAAACATAATAACATTGTGTCTTAAATGAAAACTCTCTAGATTTCCAGCCTGATCCTATCATCTTGTGGAAAGGGATCTTCATAGAAGGTTGGGACGAACCCCGGGCACCCCCTCTGGGGATCTTGCTGTGCCCTGAGAGAACCTCCTCCACCATCCAACTGCTCCCTTGCAATTCGTGTCCTGAAGGATTCGTTTAACAGGCCTGAGGTATTCTAGCCCCGGTTCCAAGTCCTCGAAACCAGGGAGCCATTACACTATATTAATTTGGTAGAATTCTCTAGTGTCCCAGTGACAGAGAGAGATTGCGAACAGTATATGTATAAGAAAAGGTGAGGAGTAGAGAAGTGTAGAAAGGAGAGAGAAGAAGGTGTAGAGAAGAGAAGGAAAATATGCCAGTCTACAGTCCGGGCTCAAATGGACAAGCCCTTTAAACTTTTATGCCAGGTATGATGGATATGCCTACATATTTGGCCCAAGGTTCCCAGGTAGCTTCGAATTCCTTGGTTTTGTCTAGGAGTATTCCGGAGAGTTTTTCTTGTGACATAATCCATGAAATCTTACGTTTGGTGGACAGTAGGGATACTTTGGGTTGTTTCCATGCTTTGGCGATAGATAGTTTCGCCCCTAACAACATGAAATGGATCAGTTTACGCGTGACTCTAGGCAACTTGGGCAAGTTGGCGTTTAGTAGGGCAGTGGCCGGGGTTTTCGGTATCTGGTGAGTTGTGACTTTTTGAATCATGGCAAACATCCTGTCCCAGAAAGTCCTAATTCTTGGACATTCCCACCATGTATGGGTCATAGTGCCCGTTAGTTGACAACCTCTAAAACATTGGGGATTAGCTGTTTGGTACATGGATGCCAGTCTCGCTGGGGTGAGATACCATCTGGTCATTACTTTCAGATTGGATTCTATCAAAGAGATATTCTGAATCCCCTTAAAAGCCCTGCAAAAGGATGCATGCCAGGAGTCCAGACTCCAACTCATCTGAAGTTCCACTTCCCAAGAATCCATATATGGGGTTTTTGTGGTTACGTGGGCCAGCGACTTGTAGATCACAGATATCCCACCCCTCTGTTCCATGGTCTGACTGCACCAAATTTCGTATGGAGTGAATTTGAGCGGGGATGATGTAGATTTCCAGAGTTTATGGAGGAAGTGATGAATTTGTTGAAATCTGAAGTGTTCCTTAATCGGAATCTCCAATTGTTCGGTACAGAATTTCATGGAGATAGGTCCTCCCGAGGTAAAGAAATGGCCGATCCGGTACAACCCCTTATCTAACCACCATTTAAAGTCTCTGATTGATAGACCTGGGATGAAGTCGGGGTTATTAAAGATGTGTGAAAGGGGATTGCATTCCGAGATTAGAGAGCGATTCTTTTTCAGTGTATCCCACAGAGCAAAAGATTGAGACAAAATGGGCGAAAGGATCGGGGGTCTATTTTTTGGTGGGATCCCTAAAAGATAGTCAAGGGTATAGGAGGGGGCTGCCTGTCTCTCTATGTGGATCCAGTCGGGTTTCTCTGTTTTTAAATGTACTGTAGAGAGCTGTGATAGTCTAGCTGCTTGATAATACCAAAGTAATCTCGGGAGCCCCAGTCCCCCCTCTGTCCTCAGACTGTACAATGTAGTTTGTGGAAGTCTGTGGCCGGACTTCCCCCATACGAATTTGTTAACTTTTTGTTGAAATGTTTTTAGATGATCTTTTCTAACACAGATCGGAAGGGCTCTAAAAAGGTATAGAAGTCTGGGCAAGAGTGTCATCTTGATGGCATGTATCCTGCCTAGCCATGAAAGTTCTCCTTTTTCCCAATTTTTCAAGTGAGTTTCCAGTTTCCTATATGTGGGGACAAAGTTAGAGGTGTAGAGGTCTTCAATTTTGGCTGTGAGGGTGATTCCCAGGTATTCTATTGAGGAGTTGCTCCATTTGAAGGGGAAAGAGCTTTGTAAGGATTTAGCTAAGTCAGGTTTCAGGGAGATATTTAGGGCGTGTGATTTATCGTAGTTCACTTTGAGACCGGAGACGATAGAGAAGTCCCCAAGTGTTTTGCAGAGATTAGGGAGAGATGTAATCGGGGTAGTGAGAAATATAAGCATGTCGTCGGCAAATAAGCCGCATTTGTGTGTTTGCGCTCCGCATGTTACCCCTTGAATATTGGTGTTTGTACGTATCGCTATTGCCAACGTTTCTATTGCTATAGCGAAGATTAAGGGAGACAATGGGCAACCTTGTCTGGTGCCTTTCGCGATATTAAAGGGCTGTGAGTATTGTCCTCGGATACGAATTAAGGCTGTCGGGGTGGAGTATAGTGAATGGAGCAACCCCATAAAGCGTTGATTGAAACCCCATCGTTCCATGATGGAAAAAATGTATGTCCATTCGATAGAATCAAACGCTTTATGTAAGTCAAGAGACAGAAGCATCCCTTCTTGTTTAGGGCCCTGATTCCAATTAGACTGTAAAATAGAAATGATATCTATGGCTCTCCTGGTTTGGTCGGGTCCTTGTCTCCCGGGAATGAAGCCTACCTGGTCCCTGTGGATGTATCTATTAATAAAGGAGGAGAGTCGGTTAGCTAAGATTTTTGTTAAAATCTTGAGATCATTATTTATTAGGGAAATGGGCCTATAGTTCTCGACTTCTTCCGGGTTTTTGTTTGGTTTAGGAATTACAGCTATGTAGGCAGTATTGAGTTGGGGATCCATTGGGTTTCCTGTCACTTTAGTGTTGAAAAATTTGGCCATGTATGGGGCTAAGGATTCTGCGAATGCTTTATAGTATGGGGTTGAAAGTCCGTCCGGACCTGGGGCTGATCCCTTCTTAAGTTTTTTGATGACCTCCTTGATTTCATCTACGGTAATGGGCTCTTCCATTAATTCTTTGTGTTCTGTGGTGAGGGTCGGTATGGGTAGATCCCGCATGAATTCTGAGGTTCTGGTGCTTCTGTCTATGGTGGTGGGAGCATAGAGTGCGGAATAGAAATCGTGGAAGGCTGTTAAAATTTTGTCGGGATTTGCTGATGGCGCCTGACCAGGTCTCCTAATTCTGTTAATGGTGAAGTTGTGGGATTTCGCGTTAAGTTTAGTTGCCAACATAGTGCCTATTTTATCCTTCTGGGTATAGAATTTAGCCCCGCTCCATCGTATATGTTTCTCCGCCTTGGCTGTGAGAGCTAGGTTGAGTTCCAGTCTTGCTGCTTCTAGTTTGTCAAGAAGGGTTTTAGAGGGGTTTTTTTTGTGATCCGCTTTTAGGGCAGAAATTTTTTTCTCCAGTTTGGATATGTCCAACTGTCTTTCTTTTTTAATTCGGGAAGCCATCTGGATAAGAGTTCCCCTTATGGTGACTTTGTGTGCCGCCCATAGTATTTCAGGGGATATGTCAGTCTGGTCATTGGTTGTGAAATATTCTTTTAGGGCCTTTTCTATCTCTACGATGTGTACGGGATTGCTGAGAAGGGATTCATTGAGGCGCCAGTGTGAGATTGGGGTTCTGTTAACCATGTTCTGAAGGGAGAGTAATACTAGTGAGTGGTCCGACCATGCTATGTCAAGGATGGAAGCTTTGTGTGCTAACGGGATTATCGAAGGGGAGACCATAATATGGTCAATTCTGGTATAGAGTTGATGTGGGTAAGAATAGTGTGTATAATCTCTTTTTGAGGGGTTTATCCATATCCATATTATCCCTCCATATGTCCACTAGGCTTTGAGAATTGAAAAGTCTAGCTACACTGAGGCTTGTCTTGGTAGGGCGCGTTAGTTGGGATGTGAAAGGTTTTGATTTATCTAATCCCTGATCGAAGGCAAGGTTCGTGTCCCCTCCATATATGACTGAACCTTCCAGAAGCGGGTTTAAGGTTTTGAATAGGTTATGAAAAAATTTAGATTGACCCTTATTTGGTGTGTAATAGGAAACCAGAGAATACAGTTTGCCTTCAATTGTGCCCTTTACCAAAATGTAACGGCCCTCTGGGTCTTTATGTTCTGAGATAAGGGAGAAGGTACAGTGTTTAGAGATTAGTATCGCGACCCCCTTGGTTGGTTGCATTAGCTAAGTAGAAAGTCGGGTAATGCGCGTGAAGGAATTTGGGGTTGTACCGGGCCGGGAAGTGAGTCTCTTGTAGCATAATGATATCTACTTTAAGGGATTGATAATAGTCACAAGCCTTTCTCCTTTTGTTAGGGGAATTTAGTCCTTGGACATTATGCGAAGCTATTTTAATTAGCGAACCAGAAGGTGCGTGGTCAGCCATGAAGCCAGAGGGGTGGAATGCTACTGCGAGTACTGTCACCTACCTTTTGCCGTCTTCTTCCTATAGTACCTTGTGCGCGTGTGTGGGGGAATCTGGACATGCAATGAGAATTGAATAGTTGCTCAACCTGTAGACTGGCAGGAAAGAGAGAGAAGGTTATAGAAGTAGGAGCAGAGGAAAAAAGGACAAAAAAATAAAAAAAGTGTCTTTTATGAAGACCAGTCGGGCTTGACTCTAGTGTAGCCAGCCAAACTCCTGCCCGTGGGCGTCTGCTGCCCCTAAAAGGGGGCCGACGACCCATCACTCAGAAACCACAACTAGTCTCTGTGTGATAGGTGGAGGCACATGGGGGTCACCCCGGACCCTTAAATTTTTACGGTAACAAGTATATAGTGACATACGGCAAAAATCCACTTGGGATAAGTAAAAACTGCTTAGATAGAAATTAACAACCACAGTAAAAACAAATGAATAGAAAAAAAAACCCAAGAAAAAATACTGCTTCTTCAACATCAAGCATATTAAAGGCTGAGACCCTTCTTCTAAGGCATAGAAGATTGGGGGGTCATCCCCAGCGTACTCACTGTAGGAAAAACCCCCCAATTCTAGGCCGCGATCGGACATATCAGCCGCCAGGTGTCTGAGGGTGTTCCTTCGGGAGTCCCACTAAACAGAGATAACGATCAGGACCCCCTCTGCCAGTCCATAAGTAGGGAAGTATAGATCATAACTCCGGACCCGTGTATAGTTAGATCTGTGGGATGCAGTGTTATCTAGGGGGATCTATTGCTGTCCATGAATTATGAAGTAGAATTAGGGGATGCTGTGGGCGGGAAAGGGCAGTTAAAACCTTTGTGAGTAATCTTGCGTTGGGAGTCTTCCTTCCTCTGAAGAAGTGCTACAGACCGCTGCTAAAAGAATAGTTGGTAACCGAACTGTGGAATGTTCAACTTGTGAAATGAATAAAGTTAAGGGCGTATTGCCCCAACAACAGAGAAAATCGCCTTGTCGGCGGGAGAAGTGACCCTAACAGGGTAAGGTGAAAGTTGTAGATTTCCCTCTTTTTAAGGAGGTCTGCCATCCTTGGATTTTTTGCTTCTTCCTGTGTCCCAAAGGGGGGAGACTGGGCTTGTTGGGGTTGGGCGTTTGGTCGAGCTCGTTGCATTCTGTGTCTGTTCCATGGGAGCTTCCTGTGAGATCAGGTTGAGGCGTAGGAGTAACTTTTCTCCCTCTGGTAGGTTAGAAAAGGAGTGTGGTTTTCCCTGTAGGGAGAATTTTACCGCGAATGGAAAAGCCCATTTATACTTAATGTCTCGTTGGGATAGGGCTGTGAGTAGAGGTTTTAGAGATCTTCTCTTTTGTATGGTCATGGGGGAGAGATCCGCGAAGACCTGTATTTGATGGCCCTGGCATAGTAGTTTTTGTTTGTAGCGGGCTTGTCGCATGACCTCCTCTTTTACCTTATAGTGGTGTGGCTTCACTATAATGTCCCTTGGGAACCCATCTTTTCTAGGAGGCCCGAGGGCCCTATGGGCTCTGTCCAGCTCCAGGTGATGGGATGGGAGGGTGGGTATCAGGTCTTTGATCAGGCTCTGAACTGCAGAAGTGACCTCTGTGATAGATTCGGGTAATCCTCTAATTCTAAAATTGTATCGCCTTGACCTGTTCTCGAGGTCGTCGATCCTGGCGATAGCCACGTCCAATTGGTCATGGAGAATTTGTATGTGCAAGGCGTTTTGATTGGTTTTAGCGACCGTAATGTCCAGTTTCTGCTCAATAGCCTCCATTCTGGAACCTAGATTGGAGAAGTCCGCTCTAAGATCTCGTGTAATTTTGTCAGCTGTGTTAGCTAGACCCCTGTCCAGGAGATCAGATAACTTAGAGAATAAATCTTGTTGAAGTGTTCCCTGGTCCTGTGGTAACATGCCTAATACTGGGGAGGGTTGTATGTGAGGCTTAGCAGGCCCCTCTGGAGGCAGGGAGAAATCCTCCTTTGTGTGGCCTTTTTGAAAGTCCAGAGGTGGGGCTGGCGGGGGCTGTGGGGTGCCCTGGGCTACCTGGGAGTACGTGAGTGTGGCCGGGAGTATCACTTGCCTCTGCTCGTACTCGTAGGCCGCAAGTTGTTGTATGGAAATGGTGCCGGCGGCCATCTTGGGATTCCCGTCCCGATGTAGCTGGGCGAATTGCGGCCCGAGATCTCTCCTGGACGGCGGTCCGGACATGCGGTAGGGTGCCCGGGTGGTTCCCCGAGGCTGTGTGCCTATTTGTGGTTGTTAGGGCGAGGTGGATTGCTCGCCGTTTGGTCCGCGGATCCGGGGTGAAGCGGAGCTCCGGCTCAGGCGGCCATTATAGAGCTCTCGCGCATGCGCACTGACTTTTTTAAATTGTAATGCACTAAGACACACTATATTTCCCAAATGTTTGATGAAATAAAAAAGATGATCTTAGGCCGAGTACATGGATACCAAACACGACATGCTTTAAAATTGTGCACAAACGTGCAGTGGCGACAAACTAAATACATTTTTAAAAGCCTTTAAAAGCCTTTACAGGTTACCACTTTAGATTTACAGAGGAGGTCTACTGCTAAAATGACTGCCCTCGATCTGACCTTCGCGGTGATACCTCACATGCATGGTGGAATTGCTGTTTACATTTGATGCCAGACCGACGCTTGCTTTTTTTTTTAGCATTTTTATTGTTATCTCAGGGAATGTAAATATCCCCTATGGTAGCAATAGGTAGTGACAGGTACTCTTTTTTGAAAAAATTGGGGTCTATTAGACCCTAGATCTCTCCTCTGCCCTCAAAGCATCTGACCACACCAAGATCGGTGTGATAAAATGCTTTCCTAATTTCCCAATGGCGCTGTTTACATCCGGCGAAATCTAAGTCATAAAATCCTCGTAGCTTCAGGTTTCTTAGGTCATAGAGATGATTGGAGCCATTCTGGTCTCTGATCAGCTCTATGGTCAGCTGGCTGAATCAACGGCTGCATTCTCAGGTTCCCTGTTGGGACAGGAGAGCCAGAGAAAAACATGGAAGACGGTGGGAGGGGGGCATTCCCTCCTACTGCTTTTAAAAGCAGTCTAGAGGCTAATTAGCTGTTAGGATTGCTTTTACATGAAAGCCGACCGCTGGCTGAAAAGAATGATACCAAGATGGATACCAAGATGATACCTAAACCTGCAGGCATCATTCTGGTATAACCACTTAAAGTCCAGCAACATACCAGTACCTTGCTGGTCCTTGTTGGGCATATATTGTAAACTTTTTTTTCATGCAGCCTGTGGGCTGAACGAAAAAAAGAGATTGATCGGTGGGTATGCCCACCATTAGAATACCTCCCTTCATCCACCCACTTCTAATGATGGGCATATATGCACCGTTTATATATGCCGAAGCATGGGGGCATCCTCCCGCAAAAGGTAGGAGCAAATCGCTCCTCCGCTCACTGCTGCCCCCACACTTCGGCATATATGCTTAAGTATGTAACTGTGGTGGTGAAATCACCTCCGACAGCGCTGGAGTCACGGCTTTATGTATCGTGGGAGAAAACGCTGTTGCTGTCAAGATAAATAAATCCGTGCTGCAACTGAATGGCGTACCTGCTAAGCAAATGATGGTTAACCATAAAACAAAATAACATTACAGTATAACAGTAGGACTTACCATACCTGCAAAGCAAATACAAAAAAACATAGTAAAAAATAAAACATTTAACGCAACCTGTGCCTAAAATATATATATGCCGAAGCATGGGGTATCCTCCCGCAAAAGGCAGGAGCAAATCGCTCCTCCACCCACTGCTGCCCCCACGCTTCGGCATATATGCTGAAGTATGTAACTGTGGTGGTGAGATCACCTCCGACAGCGCTGGAGTCACGGCTTTATGTATCGTGGGAGCAAACGCTGTTGCTGTCAAGATATATAAATCCGCGCTGCAACTGAATGGCGTACCTGCTAAGCAAATGATGGTTAACAATAAAACAAAATAACATTACAGTATAACAGTAAGACTTACCATACCTGCAAAGCAAATAAAAAAAAAACATAGTAAAAAATAAAACATTTAACGCAACCTGTGCCTAAAATATATATATGCCGAAGCATGGGGGCATCCTCCCGCAAAAGGCAGGAGCAAATCGCTCCTCCACCCACTGCTGCCCCCACGCTTCGGCATATATGCTGAAGTATGTAACTGTGGTGGTGAAATTACCTCCGACAGCGCTGGAGTCACGGCTTTATGTATAGCGGGAGCAAACACTGTTGCTGTCAAGATAAATAAATCCGTGCTGCAGCTGAATGGCGTACCTGAAAACAAAAAAATGGTTAAAACACAGTAAACTATAAAAAAATTACATACCTGAAAAGCAAACATGATAAAACATAACAACAATAAAACATTGCAGAATAGAATACAGTAAAAAAGAGCAGAACAATAGAGAGAGAATAGAGAGAGAGAGAACAATAAAACGACAACTTTTTTTTTTTGTGTATTTTTTTTTTTGTGTATTGTTTTTTTTTTTTTTACTTTTTTTTTTTTTTTACATTTTTTTTTATAACTGTAACTTTTAAAATTGTAACGGTTCCAGGTTTGGGTCTCTCAAAATGCGATGGCATCTTGGGAGACCCTGTGAAAGTGTGTCCTAGTCTGTGCAATGCTGTACCCTACGCTAAAACTCAACTAGTGTATGGTAGCCCTCAAAACATTCACCAATGCAAAGACCAGGATTGCCAGGACAGGAGGGACAATAATACCGGGTGTCACGCCTATATCCATGCTTTCTGCAGACACGACATTTTCTTTGGGGGGCTCGTTAAGTAGGGGTACTCTGGAGGACATAAGGAAAATGCCTCCCATGCAGCCGGCTTACTGCATCTGGTTGGGGAAGGTGAGGTGGAGCACTGTCTGGATACAGAAGGGCTCTGATGATCTCTTCCTGGAATTTAAGGAAGGATCCAGTCTGTCCTGAAGCTCTCTATAGCACATGAGCGTTCAGCAAAGCCAATTGAAATAAGTATACAGACACTTTTTTGCACCAGCGTCAGGCCTTACGGGCAACTAGGTACGGCACCAACAACTGGTCGTTGAGGTCCACCCCTCCCATATTTTGGTTATATTCGTGGACACAGAGGGGTTTCTCCACAACACCAGTCGCCGTAGTAATTTGGACCGTCGTGTCTGCATGAAGGGAGGTACGAACGAAAACATTCTTATTGCCCCTCCACTTCATAGCGAGCAAATTATTACACCACAAGCAGGCTCTCTCCCCCAGCTTAAGACGGGAATCTACAAGCCGCTGGGGAAAGCCCCGGCGATTGGATCGCACGGTGCCACATGCTCCAATTTGATGATCAAAAAGGTGACTAAAAAGTGGCACGCTCATGTAATAATTGTCCACATATAAATGGTACCCCTTTCCGAATAAGGGTGACACCAAGTCCCACACTATCTTGCCAGCGCTTCCTATGTAGTCAGGGCAGTTTGTCGGCTCTACGTGACTATCTTTGCCCTTGTAAACCATAAAACTACATGTATAGCCTGTGGCCATGTCACAGAGCTTATACATCTTGACCCCGTATCTGGCACGCTTGCTGGGAAGGTACTGTTTGAATGACAAGCGGCCAGAAAATTTAATCAGGGACTCATCAACGCAGACAACTTGATGGGGAGTAAACAAGTCTACAAAACGCTGGTTGAAGTGGTTTATGAGGGGCCGAATTTTGTAGAGCCGATCGTATTCAGGGTCTCCACGAGGATGACAGAGTTCATTGTCATTGAAGTGCATGAACCGCAAAATCTGCTCGTATCGTGCCCTGGTCATGGAGGCAGAGAACAAGGGCATATGGTGAATTGGGTTAGTGGACCAATATGACCGCAACTCACTCTTTTTGGTTATGCCCATGTTGAGGGAAAGGCCCAGAAAGATCTTAAATTCGGAGACCGTAATTGGTCTCCAATCTCTGGCAAGGGAGGACTAGGGAATAGTGGCGATGTGTTGACCAGCGTATAAATTGCTTTGGTCCACAATAGATCTATAGAGATCTTCAGTGAAAAACAGTGAATAAAAATCAAGTGACGTAAAATCAACTTTTTCCACCTGAATTCCGGGTTGGCCAGTGAATGCGGGAAGTACGGGTGCTGCAGAAGTGGTGGGTTCCCAATTAGGGTTGGCGAATGCAGCAGGAAGGGCACTATGGGTACGATGGGCCTGTGTTCGTCTTCTTGGTGGCAGCGTTACACTACTTGTGCTTGCCACCTCGCCAGCTTGAACTGCACTTATGGGACTCGCCACGTCACCACGTAATACTGCAGTGCTGGATGTACGACCAGGGTGTACTAGGCCGCTGGTGCTTGCCAGTTCACCAGAAGGAATAGCGGCGCTAGTACTGCTCTGCTCCATACGAGGGACCTGCAGTTTTTGCACTTCAAAGACAGAAGAAGAAGTTTGGGGTCTGGTACGCCTGACTTTGGCAGGGACCACAACTCCATCGTCAGAGCTATCTGTCATGGAGCCGCTGTCGTCTACAGGATCGTATTCTGAGCCTGAATCTGACAGATTAGTGACTTCCTCTTCACTATCTGTCATGCTAAGAAACGTGTAGGCCTCTTCACTAGTGTACCTTCGATTTGCCATTTTGGGCTCTAAATTTAGGGGTACACTAGTGAGACTCACAAGCAAAAAAGCTCCTGACTGTCAGCGACTGTATCAAAACGCTACCAAAAAACTGTTAGCGATTGCAGGGATCAGGCCTGACTCTGCGAATGCTGCAGTTATGTGTGCTTAGTGTTTTGTAAGTGTCAGTGATCGATCGATACTGCACTTGGGTGGGCTGGGCTGGGCCAAGGGGCAAAATGCAGGTGCTAGCAGGTATCTGGGCTGATCCCGCTAACACTGCGTTTTTGGGGACCCTAAACTGCTGGGGATGCTAGTATAGATCTGATCGGATCAGATTTTGATCCGTTCAGATACTATAGCACTAAGGGAGGTGTATGCTGCGTTTGTGGGTTTTAGTGGTACTAGCGCTAACCTGACGCTGCCTGGGGCGACGCAGACCTTATCTGACCCTAAAAACTTAACTTATATCACCGCCGGGTGATCAGGGGGTTAAACCTTTATAAGGTAATAAACGGCGGGTTCCCTAAAACTATAATGAACAAACTAACTAACCAGCGTCACCCGTAACAATTATATGGTGATCACTGGTGAAAGGGTTAACTAGGGGGCAGTCAGGGGGTTAAAACCTTTATTAGGTAGTATATAGGGGTCCCTGTCGCTATAAAACACTGACGGCGAATCTATATACTTACCTCCCTAACTAGCGTCACCTGTGTCACTAATACAGTGATCAGAAAAACGATCGCTTACGGGGTTAAAACTTTATTAGGGGGGTACCCTAGACCTAAAGTGGGCTAACCCTAACTGCCTTACCACTTATAACTGTCACAAACTGACACCAATGCAATAATCAGAAAAAAAAACTGCTTTTGGTGTCAGTGTGACAGGGGGTACAGGGGGGTGATCAGGGGGTGACTGGGGGGTGATGAGGGGGGTGAAAAGTGTGCCTGCGTGTTCTACTGGAAGTGTAGTGTTGTGCAAACTTACTTGGATGTCTTCTCTCCTCAGCGCCGGAAAGAAAAGACCGGCTCGAGGAGAGATGACATCACTTCCTCCGCTTCTGTTTACATTACAGAAGCCGAGGAAGCCTGTCATTTGCCAGGAGCGATCGCGAGGGGGGAGCCACGAATGAGTGGCCTCCCCCTCACCTTTGATCACCCCTGACCTGAATCCGACCGCCGCAGGCACCGGGGGGGTCCGATCGGAACCCCCGCCCGTGGGAAGGCAAGGACGTACCTGTAAGTCCTTTTGCCTGCCCGTGCCATTCTGCCGACGTACATCGTCGTGCGGCGGTCGGCAAGTGGTTAATATCATTGTTTTTTTTCATCAACCGCTTAGATGTTGAAAATTAGAAATGCACTATATTCATATAAACCACATGAGTTTTAGTGATGCAGTTTTCCAAATCTGAATTTCTAGTACTGTATTGCTTTATTTGCTCTACGCCTTCTGGTGTGCTGAAATCTGATCGCAATCCACTGGACTGGTGGACTGGTGGATTTGCATACCACTATTTTATTTAAGGCCTTGTTTACACAAAGCATATGGATCTGTATCCCCTGTGAGGGCAGTATTTACCCACATGGGGATGCACAGGTGTTCTGTGTATCTCCATGAAGGCAATCCCATTGCTGTCAATTGAAAAGCAGCAGCTGCACAGACACAGCTGCAGCTCCCAATCTGACATCCATGTAGATAGATACACCCCATGTGAATGAGGCCATATGCCACGTACACACGATCGGACATTCCGACAACAAATGATCAATGAGAGCTTGTTGTCAGAAATCCCGATGGTGTGTAGGCTCCATCGGAAATTTTTTATCGGAATTTCCGACAAAAATTTGAGAGCTGCTTCTCCGACAACAAAATCCATTGTCGTAAATTCCGAGTGTGTGTACACAATTCCAATGCACAGAATTCCACGCATGCTCTGAATGAAGTACGAGACGGAATCGCTCGGTCTGGTAAAACTAGCGTTCCTAATGGAGATAGCACATTCATCATGCTGAACATTTTTTAATCTTTTAATGCAGCACATTATCTTCTTCTTTATAATGCTAGAATTATGAATTGTTTTGCTGCTGATATTTACATAGAGTTCTGAAAATTTGATTTCTTTATTATTTCTTGTGATCTCATGAATACTCTTTTTTATTTTTTCGCCAGATCTCCAGAATAACGTTTATCATTTTTGTTTATAGTGATCTCCTTTTTTTTTTTAACCAAGATCTCCTGTTTTTTATTTTTTTACTAGTGATTTCAATAATATTTTTTTTTCCGTTTTGTGTGTCAAGTTACCACAGCACCATTATTATCTTGTATTTTTTAACCTCAAAGAGGTTGGTTGGTGTTGGTGTCCCTTGTTAATTTGCCATTGTATTTTTGAAATGTACCTGCGTACTCACAAACAAACTGCCCTTTTTTAATTATAGCACATAGCCAATGATTTAAGAAAAAAATAGACATTTATTAAGAGGTCATAACAAAATAAAGAGGAAGGCAACGCTGGATAAACTGGTGAAATTAGCGAAGCCTTTATACCCCAGGGCACACATCAACTATCTGACATGCAAAATTGGGAGCTTGAGGAGTGCATTTAATAGGGAGCACAATGCGGTCCAAGACTCCGAGAGATCAGGAACAGCAGCAGGTTACATATATGTCCCCAGGCTGTGGGCTTACAACAGCCTGCGTCTTTTGCCAGACCAGACAGAACCCAGGCCATCACACTCTTATCTTCCTTCCACGCTTGCTTCCACATTTGCTTCCAGGCTGTGGCTCTGGTGTTGGAGTTGTGGAAAGAGGTGGAGGAGAAGGATGGTCCAACTCACACAGGTGGGTTTTGCTTGTGAGTTCGCCCCTCAACCCCTTATTTAGGGCCATATATATCACTTCCTCACAAAAGAGGCCTTGGCCCACCTCCATTTCATGCATTTTGTTGGCAGCCATGCAGGCATAGGCCTCAAGAAGACTGGGGGGGTTCTGAGGGCCGCAGGAGCCTGCCGAATTAACCCAATTTCAGACTCCTCCATGCTCCTACCCTTCCTGGGCCTTTTTTGTTGAAGGCAGAGGCGGGGGCCTGGGATTCGGTCAGGCTACTGGGCCAGCCACCTCCTGGCTGCCACCTACCCCCACCACCTCCTGGTGGCCACTTACCCCCACCACCTCCTGGCTGCCACTTTCCCCTGCCACCTCCTGGCTGCCACTTTCCACAGCCTTCTCCTGGCTGAGGATTTCCTGTGTATAAAAAAGGGACATAGTTTTAGTTTATTGTTCATCAATCACACACAATTTTGAGAAATATGTTGAACAATGCTATACCTGACTCAAGCTGGGCTCCTCCACATCTTCTTCCTGGGTGGAAGGCCCAGGTTGGACATTGGAAGCCTCAGCTGGGATGGAAGGAAGAGTGGAAGGAAGGGTTGAGAGTGATGGCCTGATTTCAGTCTGGTCTGACATAAATCACAGTCTGTCGTAGTACCACAGCCTGGTGACATAAATGTCATCTGCTGCTGCTCCTGATCTCATGGAATCCTGGACCTTCTTGCGCTCTCTATTATATGTGCTCCTCAGGCCACCAATTTTGGCCTTCAAATAGTTGATGTCTGCCGTGAGGATCTGCGGCTTCACAAATTCCAGCAATTTATCCAGTGCTGCCTTTCTCTTTAGTCGATTTGTATAAAAGGAGTGTTTTGTCTGCCACAGACAGGGCAGCTCTCTATACAAATCAATGAATTGGGGGAGGAAATCATGATCGTTGAATCGATCCATTTTATCCGAAAGACACAACACAAGAAAAACCCTAATGTCAGGATAAACTCGCATAATCTTGTCCCAATATAGGCCTCAATCTATAAGCAGTATAGGCCACTGATGCCCCAAGTTAAATTTGTACCTTCGTTAGAACGATCGGCGCTTCCGCTACTCCTTCCTCTGCTCACAGATCGTATGTACGACGCACGCGTGTTTTGCTTTATATACACTGCGCATGCGTTAAAATCCGCCCGCCCCTGACCTTCCTTCTAGTCTATTCCCCGCCCCTTCTCTTTCGGCACAGTGGGAGAGCACATAGCGGAGAAAGAATAAGTGCATGAAGACAGCAGCAGCAACGATGAAAGCCCGGAGCCACGAACGTCCCAATCCCAGTGGAGATTTAAGGCCTCAAATATGTCCTTTGTAGAGATGGTGGAGATGGTGGACATCTTGAAGAGGGCTGATTATGATGGGAAGCATGGACCTTACCCAAACTCAAATGTGAGAAAGGCCAAGATCATGGCTAAAGTTGTGAAAAGTCTGCAGAAGAATTTTGGGGTACGATAACCCAAGGATCAACTGAGGAAACGATGGTCAGACCTCAAATTGAGGGAGCAGGATCAGTACAGAAGGATCAAGAGAGTTCTGCAAAAAAGTAAGTAGTTGTGTGTTCATATTATTAATATTACTTTAGTGCTGCTCCATGTGCTTTTCTTTACTGTTGAACAGATTAAGATGGCGGGCTAAAATGGCAAGTTTCAGGTTCGTGGACACAGTAATCGTTCATAGGAAAACATTGTTCGTTCGCCCACTAATACAATGTTTTTGGCAGATGCAGGTTAACTACATTTGGTCATGTTTATTTGTATTCAAAGAAGTTTAGTACATTTTTGTCTAGATGGGTTTGTAACTAGAATGAAATGCAAACTTGATTAAGTGTAAGGAGAGGACACTCAGCAGCTGTTTACACATCTGGATGCAGGAGCACTAGTGTGGGACACCAGAACAAATTTTTTAGGGTGTCACACACAGGTGCTCCAGTGGATACTAAGGGTCTCTCCATGTGGGAAACTTTACCAAAACAGGTAAGTATTCAAGCTTTAAGAAAGGGAAAAAAATCATGTCTTCAGCTTGGAACTCTGCCAAAACAGACAATTGTACAACACTTCCAAGCAATGTTTCATATTCCTATTTCTGCCCTCAAATATCTGTGTGCTAAGTATACCTTTTTTTTATTCACATAGGGGAGAAAAGACTCGGGACGTCTGAGGTCACCAGGGACCCCCAAACTCCTAAAGAAGGGGAAATCCCAAAACCACAACCTCAGGATATGGAGGAAGGAGAGGTTTATAAAGTAGGCGAAATAGTGACCACAAGAGGTGAGTGTCTGAGACCACAGCTTCAGGTAATAGATGTATGCCTGCATATTTATAATACATGGTGTGTTTTTTTATTTTGGGTGATGTGGTTGTGGAAGAAGAAACACATTTCACAAGTGCAAGAGCACACATCCTCATCGGTGAGATCATGGTTTGCAATCGTGATTTACAGAAGATCAAGGGAGACATCAGTGATGTGGAAAAAAGACTCAAACACATCATTGATGTTTTAGGCAGAATCTAAAACACACCAACATTTTTGTAATTGTTTTTATTTTTCAAACCTTTCCAAAAAAATTTTGAAAGCCAAATTTTGAAGATGCACACAGTGTGTCAACATGTGCTATCTGCCATCACAGGATATCAATGTACACGTTTTGTTGGTGCAACCCCTTCCTCGCAACTCAAGTAGGTGAGAGGAAGGGGTTGCACCCCCGAAACAAGTCCATTGATCCCCCATGATGGGAGCTAGCACATGTTGACCTTAGGCATGGGATCAGGAGGGAAATCCCCATTTTGACTCTCAATGTGTGCATCTTCAAAATTTGGCTTTCACAGGGGTGACATCACCCTATCTGATGAAGGCAATATCAACACAGTTTGGACATACTAATGTCTGATATTGCCTTCAGTTTATCAAAGTTGAACTTTGTAAGTTCCTGAGTTGTGTATTGTTTTATAGTTTTAAAAACATGCATGTTTACCACAAAAAATTATATTTCTACTGTCCAAAAAAAAATGTATTCCAAAAATATGTTGGTTTGTTCAAAAACCCTTTCCTAAACGCACATGGAAATGTGCACAGAGTAAAGATTTTTCTACTCAACAATGTGTGGCTTCTTCTTTTAATACTTAATAGCAGTTTTTTGCTTAAGTTGGTGTTTACAGTGACAATGGGGGTTATTTGCTAAAGGCAAATCCACTTTGCACTACAAGTGCACTTTCAGTGCAGTTTCAGTGCACTTTCAAGTGCACTTTTACAGTGCACTTGTAGTGCAAAGTGGATTTTCCTTTTGTAAATAACACCCACAGTGCTTTATAATTTGCGTCAATCAGGCCATTTTTGTCACTCTAAAAAATTAATTCATGGTGCTGAAATGATGAATATTTTTATCATTAATGCATTACATATATTAACAACAAAAACAAGGTGTGTGTGTAGCAGACCCACAACATAATAGTTTGCTGAAGAAAAGATCGTCACCTCATGTATCAAAGAAATTACGTTGCACTATTGAAGAAAATGGCCCCAAAAAAAGCCCATTGGATAACCTAGGAGACAGCAAAAAGAAACACAAGCAGTAAATCAAAGGAAATATTTTTCAGTTTAAAATAAAAAAAATTAAAAATACATTTATTTAAATACATATAATGTGATGTTAAAGGAGAAAAATTACCTTAATATAGTCCTTCTGCAGGACCTGAATGATGGCAGAACAGGTCTCAGGAATAATGATACCCAGAGCCTGGGGGGAGATGCCTGTCGAGAACTTGATGTCCTGCAAATTTCTCCCCATTGCCAAGTACCACAAGGTGGCGACTAGCCTTTGTTCCAGAGTGATGGCTTGCCGCATGCAGGTGTCCTGCCTCGTAATATAGGGGGACAGCAAAGCCAACAGACGGTGAAAAACGGGGTCCGTCATCCGGAGATAATTTCTGAAATCATCAGGATTATTCTCCCAGATCTCCTGCAACAAACGCATATGAGAGAATTGGTCACGCAAGAGCAACCAATTCTTCGTCCATGAACTCCTCCTCGCCCTGTTCATGGACTGGGCTTGGGTCAAAGTAAGAACCCCAACCTCAGACCCCTGCACAGCACAAACTCTACAATGAGTACGTGCATGCAACATGGCTTCAAGATGGTCAGCTGGTCAGAACAAACTAACAGAACGCACTGAAAATCAGAAAGGCCTGAAAAGAGCGAGCTGAAAATCAGAAACGAGCGGACAAGAACACACTGAAAATCAAATACCTAATATACAAATATGCGCTGAAAACCAGATACAAACTGACTACATGCACTGAAAACCAGATACAAACCCACAAGCACAAACTGAAGAGCAGTAACGATCAGATAAGCACGAGGCTGAAAAGCGCGAATCGTCTCTCACCAAACTTCTACTAACACAAGATTAGCAGAAGGAACCCAAAGGGTGGCAAACTGGCTATTGAACTTCCTCTTTATAGTGCCGTCGTAGTACATGTTGTACGTCAGCGCGTTCTTGACGATCGCCATCAATTTCTGACAACATTTGTGCGACCATGTGTATGCAAGACAAGCTTGAGCCAACATCCGTTAGAAATAAATCCCAGGATTTCGATGTCGGGATGTCTGATCGTATGTATGTGGCATAACAGTGCTTTGGAAACCATTGCTTTTCCTACATGGGTCAGCGATACACAATAATGCCTGCAATAAGTTTGCATATATCCACTGGTTCTCTCACAGTGATTACAGTATGGACTCCCTGAATGTAATGTGAACTAATATTAAGTTAAGAGTTAACTTAATTTACTCACCTAGAAGATTTGATGGGAAGATCTGCAGTAAACATTTGGTAGTTGTTAATTCACCTTGCCCAGGTAAAATACTGATCCATTAATGCCTAGATGAAAATGGAAAATTGTATCATACTTACCGTAATTTTCCTTTCCTGGTGACTATCCATGGCAGCATACTAGTGATAGAGCTCCGCCTCGACTCCTCCCTCAGGACCAGTGAATAGCATAAATTAAAGACATAGTCCCTCCCCCAACATTCTCCGTCAAATAGAATACCGAGGGTGGGAGCGTATGCTGCCATGGATAGGCACCAGGAAAGGAAAATTACGGTAAGTATGATACAATTTTCCGTTTTCCTGGTGCCTCCATGGCAGCATACTAGTGATAAATAACTAGCTGACACGGGTGGGATAATGCTTAACAATAGATGTTTAATTAGAATGAGACATTGCAGCCTGCACTGCCCTTCTCCTGAACTCAACCGTTGTGAGAGCTCCTGGGTCGATATGGTAGTGTCTGAGGAAAGTATTGCGAGAAGACCAGGTGGCGGCCCTGCACACCGTCTCTAGTGACACGTTAGCCCTTGCTGCCCAGGAGGTTGAGACTGCCCTTGTAGAATGAGCATTCACTCAGGATGGAGGTTCCATATTCTTCATCCTGTAGGCCTTCTGGATTAGTTTTACCACCCAAGATGCCAGGGTTCTGATGGAAGCTTCCTTGCCCCTGTATTTACCGAATGGAACAATAAAAAGTCTTTCCGAGCTTCTGAAGGATCTAGTCGCCTCTAGGTAGGCTCTGAGCACTCTGGAAATGTCCAGCTCGTGACATGATCCCGAATCCGCTTCAGCAAATACTGGTAGTACCCAAGGCTCCAAAAGGTGACTTGGAGTAGCGACTTTGGGTGTGAACCCCCGAAGGGGACGAAGCTCCACTCTATCGTGGAAGAAAGAGATGTGGTCATCACCTATCCCTAACGAGTGGAGTTCTGAGATCCTTCTACCAGATGTAATGGCTAGCAGGAAAACCGTTTTTAGTGTTATGTTCCATATTGTCAGTTGTTCCACTGGGGCAAATGGATGGTCAGAGAGGACTTCAAGGACCAGGGATAAATCCCACTTGGGAAAAGACCGTCTGACAGGTGGACGAATCTTTAACACTCCTCTGAGGAAAGTGACTACTAAGGCTCTTCTGCCCATCTTTTATTTGTTGCAGCAGAAATTGCTGCTACTTGCACTTTGAGGGAATTTAGGCCAAGACCCAGATCAAGTCCTGACTGGAGGAAACCGAGAACATCTGATGTAGAAGGAAAGATTGGATTAAACTCATTTGAGGCAGCAAATGACAAGAACTTGTCCCATATTTTTGAATATATAGCATTGGTTGCTGGCTTCCTGGCTCCTAGGAGGGTTGTTATGACCCCTGGGGAACATCCTAGGGACTCGAACCTTCGCCTCTCAACCTCCAGATTCAAAGGTTCAGCTTCTGAGGGTCTGGATGAACTAAACTGCCCTGCGTCAGAAGTTGAGGGAAAGGATGGATCCTGATTGGAGAGCTCACACTGAGGCGCATAGCTAGAGGAAACCAAGGTCTCTTCGGCCAATATGGGAGTACTGCCAGTACCTGGACTGTCTCTCTGAGAAGTCTCAGTAGGAACTTGAATATTAATGGCCGGGGGGAAAGGCATATGCGGTGGTGAACCTCCAGGGGCATGACAGGGCATCTACTTCCTCCGCTTGCGTATACGGCAGGCGAGAGACGAATCTGGTCAGTTTGGCATTCCCCGGATTGGCAAATAGGTCTACCTGAGGAGGATCCCAGAGGTTGGCAATCTGATGGAAGACCTGAGGATGAAGAGCCCACTCGTTGTTGTCCAAGAATTTCCTCGACAGCGTGTCTGCTTCCGTGTTCAACCTTCCTGGGAGATACATCGCCCTGAGGTCTAGGACGTTCTTCTCTGCCCAGAGCATAATCGGCTCTACTTCCCTGAGGAGTGATGTGCTGCGAGTGCCCCCCTGCCTCTGCAGGTACGCGACAGCTGCCCTGTTGTCCAGGCGTAAAAGTACTCTCTGGCCTCTGATCTGAGAAGCCAATGAAGTTAGTGCCAAGAACGCTGCTCTCATCTCCAGTATGTTGGATACTACTCCCTGGGTGGAACAGGACCATATCCAGAGCGGATATTAGAATCTTGGTGAACACCCTGGGGGAGGTGCACAGATCAAAGGGCAGGGCTTGAAACTGCAGGTGGATCCGACCTACTGCAAATCTGAGATACTTCTGAAAGGCAGGTAGAATTGGCACGTGTAAGTACGCATCCTGCAGATCGATTGAGATCATCCAATCTGTTGGCTGTACTGCCTGAATAATTGTTTGTAGAGACTCTATCTTGAAGCTTTCTGGGTGTATGTGCCTGTTGAGCCTTTTTAGATCTATCACAGGCCTCCATCCACCCGTTCTCTTTGGGACCAGAAATAGAGTGGAACAGAAGCCTGAGAAGCACTCCGCCAAAGGAACCGGCACAGCTGCTCCCTGAAGTTGGAGTGACGATACGAAGTGTCTTAGGGCTTGAGCCTTCAGCGGAGAGGATGGAATTTCCGTTCTCGTGAACGAATTTTGAGGTGGAGGATGAGAGAAACTCCAAAAGTGTCCCCATTGGATTGTTGACAGAACCCAGGGATCCTGGCATTTGCTGGCCCAGACTGGAAGAAAGAATTTTAGCCTGGTTTCCACCGGGAGTGTCTGGGCTAATCTGGCGTCAAAAGGATTGCTTCTGCTCATGTGGAGTCAGAGGGGCCTTCGACTTTCTGCCCAAAAAGGATGCCTGAGTGCCCCTCCAGGGTCTTCTGCCGTCTCTGAACTGCCTTGATTGTCTAAAATCCCTAGGGTTTGACTGGCGGAACCTGGAAGAACCCCCTCTGGATCTTCGCATCCTTCTGTCTTGGGGAAGCATACCTGACTTTCCTCCTGACAACCTAGATATGGCTTTATCCATCCTGTCTATAAATAATGCCTTCCCGTCTAACGGGATTTTGCACCAATTTTGCTTGGAAGCCAAATCCGCCGTCCAGGGTTTTAACCACAAGGCCCTTTTCGCCATTACTGATTGCAGCATAGATCTTGCTGAACACCTAATCATGTCTATAGCTGCTACTCAGACGAAGTCTGCTGACAATCTAATTTCTTCCAAGGCTTTAATTATGTCTTCCTTGGGGACATCCTGGCGCAGAGCTGTTTCAATGTTATCCGTCCAAGCTCTAATAGCATTAGACACGGAGGTGAGGGCGATCGCTGGGTTACATGCCGCTCCTGCAGCTAAATAGCTCCTCTTGAGGTCCAGGTCGATTCGTCTGTCAAGAGGATCCTTGAAAGAAGCGGAATCTTCCATAGGCAGGGTAATATTCTTTGCGAGTCGCACCACTGATGCGTCTACCACAGGCATGGAGTTTAGTGACTGTGTTCCCGACTCCGGCAAGGGATACAATTTATTGAAACGGCCCAATGACAGCTTTTTATCAGTCCTTGACCACTCATTTTGAATGATTTGACTAATTTCTCCCATCAAAGGGAAGAAAGCCTGTTTCCTTTTAAGAAATGGGAAGTAGCTTTTTGCTTCCTGGGGAGGTTCTTCAGTATCCTCCCAAGCTATTGCGGCTCTAACTGCCTGGATGAATGGCTTTACCAATGAATGGCTGAAGCTGGAAGGATCTGATTCATCTGACGAATCCCCCGAGAGGTCTTCAGGTGGGGAATCTCTGGCCGGTCGGCCTGATGGAGGTAGAGGCGTACTGGCTGCAGAAGGACCGGGAAGATTAAGTTCAACCTCCTTAGCCTGGGACGTCTGCGGGACTGGCTGGGCAGGAACCAAGGCTACAAGCTCAGAGAAGGAGTCTTTCATAGTTCTTTTGAGCAGGTCCACCACCTGTTGGTTTTCTAACTGGCGGCTGGACGCATAGTCCGCGAAACAGTCCTTGCAGACTACTTTATTCGGCAGCGGACTAGCCCCACAGGTCCAGCACTTCTTCTTCTTATAGGATCTAGGAGAGGGGGACCGATCCCATCTTCTGGATCTTGATCTATGTCGAGAAGAATGGGACTCAGGTCTTGACGAGCGGGACCGGTGGCGTGAAGAACAAGATCTGCGACTTGGGCTGTCGTCATTGCGGTGCTTGAGGATTTTTCGGTCCTCTTGGAGTGGGCAGGGCTATGATTTTAAGAAAAAAATCATGTCGGGCCAGCGAGCGCACTTTTTTTTTTTTTTTTATACTCAGGTGGTCCCATACCTAACGGAGGTGTGAGGATCTTTGTTGCGAGATGAATGGCTCATTTCGGAGTTGGGCATAAGGATCATCTGCGGAAAAAAATAGCAGGAAAGGTAAGGAAAGAAAGGAAGTTTTTGCTTCTTTTTTTTTTTTTTTTTAAGAGGCACATAATCCATCTTATTTTCCTCTTTTCTTTTTTTTTTTTAAATACTTACCATGGAGCAGCTTTAGAGAGACCTTAGCAGGGCACAGCTGAGGAAACTCTGACCACCAGCCCCCAAAGCCTATCCTAAATAGCCCAAGGGTGGGTGGAGTAGTCCCATGAAGCCCCAATCACTCTGCACCCTTTTTTTTAGAGGAAAAAAGATGGCCGCCGCGGCGTCGAGAGACCGCGCATGCGCCCGCGCATGCGCAGTAGAGCCGACGCCGGGAAGCCGAGAAAACACTCGCCAAGTGATGGCTGTTTAGCTTCCCGGATCGCGCATGCGCAGTACGACAAAGGGGACGCCGAGCCACGCTGCCTACAAGGAAAAACAGAACACAACACGGCCCCCACAGTAACAGGGGAACGGATATTGCTCCAACACAGCAGCCTGAAAACTTTAACAGGTATTTAACAAAAGGAATATCTTACAGCCTCTTAACTTTATATTCTCTTACAAAGGGAAAAAAAAAGGAATGATGCAGAAAGGGAAGAGAGGGGGGGAAAAGACAAATGCAACTTTCTTTCTCTTTTTTTTTTTTTAAATGAGAGATGGAAAAAAAAATGAGGAAAAAATCACAAGCCTGGAAGAATGAGAGCTGATCCTTTTGCGACTCCTTTTGCCTTCATCATAGGATATGGTGGCAGACTGCGTTCCAGTGAGGAAACTCTGCAAGAAGACCCCAACAGATCCACAGAGGGGTTCCCAGTCTTATCAGCGCTGTGAGCGGCCCAAGAACAGGGACTGCGCACGGGAAAGGCTAAACCCGGCGGACGCTGCCGAATGTAGAGGTATGGACATACTGCTACTCTTCACCAGCACAAGAGGTATGAGGAAAAAAAGGAGAATGTTGGGGGAGGGACTATGTCTTTAATTTATGCTATTCACTGGTCCTGAGGGAGGAGTCGAGGTGGAGCTCTATCACTAGTATGCTACCATGGAGGCACCAGGAAAGCCATTTACATGGCTGGCACATTTTTACCTACAAAAAAATCACTTTGTTGTTACAAAATAAACAGCTAGAATGGCAATTTCTTCCATTTGGTCACTACAAGCAAAACTTGATTGATTTTTTTGTATGCATTTGTAGAATGCAATTTGACCAGAAAACTGTTTTATTATCATTTTAAGGATGACTTGTCATAACTCACTCATACCTCATCCCACTGATGAGGTATGACTGATGTAAGATTTACTCATGCGTACTGCATAATAATAAAAACTCCATTCTGCCTGAGTTGTAGTGTCTGTGGAATTTGTTTTTCCAGAAGATTCACACACATATTGATAAATATTTAATAAGTAGAATTTCAACAATTTATCTAATCAGCCATGTATGGTCCAACTTTTTTCTCTTGCAAAGCTCCAACTTGAAATCTGCATAATACTAAAAAATACTCTTTGTTTCATGTTCTTTCTGAACATGTAGTAATGTATTATTGTGAAGTGTTAATTTGAAAGCAAGCAATATTATACTGTCACTGGATCTGTAAATAACTACTTTCAATCCCGTTCTTCAATAGAGGGTATCTTTGGTTGCCAACATAAGATTTTTTTTTTTCATTTAGGTCATAAGTGTCAGTGTCCTCCTTTTTTAGTTTCAATATATTTTTGTTGAAAGAAAATTATATATACACAATTTGAATTTAGTTAAATACAGCAATGGAACCATATACAATAAAAGATGAAAACTTTATTGTAGTAGCTCGTGGAAAATTCAGTATATGGGCTTTATAACAGCATCAAAGTTGAAGGCTAATATTCATCCAATATTGTTTATCCTATTAACCACTTCCTTACTGGGCACTTAAACCCCCTTCCTGCCAATTTTCAGCTTTCAGCGCTCTCACACTTTTAATGACAATTGCGCCGTCATGCAACACTGTACCCAAATAAAATGTTTATAATTTTTCCACACAAATTGGCATTTAATCACTACTGGAGTTTTTGAAATTTTGAAAAAAAAAAATTTAATTTTGAAAAAAAAAATCTGTTTCAGAATTTGTTATAAAAATTTAAAAACAGGTAATTTTTCTCCTTCGTTGATGTGCACTGATGAGGCAACACTGATGGGCACTGATAGGCTGCACTGATGGGCAAGGATAGGCTGCACTAATGGCCACTAATAGGCAGCACTGATAAGGTGGCACTGATGGGCACTGAGAGGTGGCACTGGTGGGCACTGATGAGGTGGCACTGATGGGTGGCACTGAAGGGCACTGATGGGTAGCACTGAAGGGCACTGGTAGGCGACACGATAAGCAGAACTGATATTTGGCACTTATGATGAGGCACTGATGGGCACTGGTTGGCAGCACTGATTGGCACTGGTGGTGATAGGTGGCACTGGTGGGAATTGATATGTGGCACTGGTGGGCACTGGTAGGTGGCCCTGGAGGGCACTGGTAGGCTGCACTGATATGCACCTGTAGGTGGCACTGGTGGGCACTGGCAGGTGGCACTGAAGGGGCACTGCATAGCAGCAGTGCTTCTGCCTGTTCGGGACTGATGTCCCTCCGTCAGAAGCCGGTGATCAGCTTTTTTCCCCCTCACGCTGACAGCAAGAAAAAAAAACCCAATTACCGATCTTCTGTTTACATCACATGATCAGCTGTCATTGGCTCACAGCTGATCACATAGTATGGGGCCGGGATTGGCCCCTTACTGCGATCTGTGATCAGCCAAGTCCCATTGGCGCATGGGCAGCTCATGCATGGGAGGACTCTATTGATGTCCTCCCAGCAATTTTGGCCCATGCTGTAACCGTCATTTGGATATAGCACGGGCGGGAGGTGTTTAAAAGATGGAGAGTGATGGAGAATTTGTGTCACCAACAGGAGGCTGTGATTTTTATTATTTTGCTCTAAGTAGTAGAGGTGCATGGTGGAACCTACTTGCTTGCATTGTCTCTAACATTGTGAAGAGTTTTGGAAAAAAAAAATTATGGATATGGTTTGCAAAAAGCAAAGTGTTGCCTCAGAATAATTTTACTAAGCAACATCCTTTCTCCCCATCACTTAAATGTTCCTTTCTGGGAGTAAAACTGTAGCACAATAATTGTTTTCATGAATGTTCAGTTTAAGGACATTCTTTTTGAGCTGTAAATGCATTGTACTCAAAATTATGCAATACTATGCTGAAACTTCTGCACTTGTTTAGTGCAAAATATAATTTTGATGTTTTTGAAGCTGCAGGTTTACACCAGATACTGGTAAAAGCCAAAAGTACAGAGATAAATTATTAAAGTAAGGTGAGCCTGGTTTGGCTTTGTTATTGTGATACTTGTGATACTTTTGTGATACTGATTTAAATTTAGTACATCACCAGCTATGTTCCTAATGTACACCCAAAATCTTCTCTGTTATAACCATATTTTATTGTTTGTTGAATACATGTTTTGCTTCTTAACTATGTAAGTCTCCATGTCACAGCTCACTGTCTGCAATTTCTCTTAAAGCCACTATTATCTTCCATAAAATTAGCCAATGTCATGGAATAAAAGGAAATTGTTAAAGTGGAAGTAAACTTCCATATTTTGCTTTTACCTTTACAGTAGGTAAGTCTAAAATATGGCCTAACTATAGGTAGTGTAAATATCTCCTAAACGTGCACCGTTTAGGAGATATTTAGTGTACATGCAGCCAGTGACATCCTTGGCTCATGCGCTCTGAAGGAACGGCCACCTGTGCCATTTCTACAGAGCCCTGTGCCGTGAATAGCGGCTCCCGCTAGCACATTATGCCTTTACCTTGCAGGTACAATAAAAATAAATAATGTGTTCAGCGGTTTGAAACCTCTTTAAGTATTTAGCCTCTATTGTTAGTTCAAGAAAAACAAAATCAATATGAATTTGGAAATCTATTTGTTATTAAAAACTTTGGCCTCTACAGTAGATCATGTGAGTCAAAAGAGATTTCATTGGTAATTTCACAGGATACAAAAATATAAAGATAAGAATGGGGTTAAAATGCATGTCTGTAATTTCCAAAATAAGAAAAAAAAAATATAAAAAATGCTTGAAATGTCCCAACCTCTTTCCATTACCATCATTTCATTTGTCACAGATTATTAAACAACACGAAGAATGTATTACTACCAAGGAGAAATAAATGACACTGTGCCTTGATCTTGCTGCTGGAACATGCAATTTGGTTCACAAAATGTTTGCTGTATTTCTAAAATAAAAACATGTTCAAACTGCTGAGATTATAAATTAATTATAAATACTTTGTCGGTATGAATATTTGCAGTTAATTTGATTTTTAGAATATTAAATATTAAATCGCAGAGCAATTATAGAAAGTTATGTGAAAAGCTGGGAATCTGTCTTTTTATTCTATCTTTTCCCTGTTTAAAAGAATATTAAATGAGTTTTAATGTTTTGTAAAGCAGATGAAAGGCATGTACAGCCAAGATAAAGAACCTTGAATGTGATTATTTAGAATTAATACAGATTGTTTTGTGGCTATACTGAGCATTTTATTGTGGTATTACACATTGCTTAGGATGAAAAGATGTTTGACTTGAATTAATTAGGCTGATTTGAAAGCATCATTTAGAAAATTAGTACTGCCTGTTATTGTGCAAAAGTGATACGTGTGAATGGCGCAGTTTTTTTTAATTAAATGTATGCTTAATAAATAAATACAAATAAAAAAAATAAAAAAAATAAATAAATAAATATATATATATATATATATATATATATATATATATATATATATATATATATATATATATATATATATATATATATATATATATATATATATATATATATATATATATATATATATATATATATATATATATATATATATATACTGAGCATAATTATAAACACAACACGTTTATGTTTGCCCCTATTTATCATGAGCTGAACTGAAAGATTTACGACTTTTTCTATGTACACAAAAGGCCTATTTCTCTCAAATATTGTTCACAAATCTGTCTAAATCTGTGTTAGCGAGCATCCACCTCACAGGTGTGGCATATCAAGATGCTGATTAGACAGAATGATTACTGCACAGGTGTGCCTTAGGCTGGCCACAATAAAAGACCACTCTAAAATGTGCAGTTTTACTGTATTGGGGGGGTCCGGGGGTCCGAAAACCAGTCAGTATCTGGTGTGACCACCATTTGCCTCACGCAGTGCGGCACATCTCCTTTGCATAGAGTTGATCAGGTTGTTGATTGTGGCCTGTGGAATGTTGGTCCATTCCTCCTTAATGGCTGTGCGAAGTTGCTGGATATTGTCAGGAACTGAAACACTGTGGTTTACGCTGATCAAAGCATCCCAAACATGCTCAATGGGTGACATGTCCAGTGAGTATGCTGGCCATGCAAGAACTGGGTTGCTTTCAGCTTCCAGGAATTGTATACAGATCCTTGCAACATGGGACCATGCATTATCATGCTGCAACATTAAGGTGTTGTTTGTGGATGAATGGCACAACAATGGGCCTCAGGATCTCATCACGGTATCTCTGTGCATTCAAAATGTCATCAATAAAATGCACCTGTGTTTATTGTCCATAGCATATGCCTGCCCATACCATAACCCCACCGCCATCATGAGCCACTCGATCACCCACATGACGCCATACATGCTGTCTGCCATCTGCCCTGTACAGTAAAAACTAGGATTCATCCGTGAAAAGAGCACCTCTCCAAAGTGCCAGACACCATTGAATGTGAGCATTTACCCACTGAAGTCGGTTACAATGACGAACTGCAGTCAGGTCGAGACTCAAATGAGGAAGACGAGCATGTGTGATACAACTGCACATTTTAGAGTGGCCTTTTATTGTGACCAGCCTTAGGCTCACCTGTGCAATAATCATGCTGTCTAATCAGCATCTTAATATGCTACACCTGTGAGGTGGATGGATTATCTTGGCAAAGGAGAAGTGCTCACTAACCCAGATTTAGACAGATTTGTGAACATTATTTGAGAGAAATAGACCATTTGTGTACATAGATCTTTGAGTTCAGCTCATAAATAGGGGCAAACACAAAAGTGTATTTATTATCTCTCGGATATGATTTGGGTTAAATAATAGTTCTTTGACCTTGAGTAAAAGCTTTAACACCATAATAAAATGTATGGGTAAGTAGTAAGAAGGTCTAAACTAAAACATAGCAATCTATAGTACAGACAATGGAAGAAAATCATAGGTTAAATGAAGGAATACAGAGTATATTCCTCAAAACATTGTTGTTATGGCAGCAGCTAGCTGCCATAACCCCGGTATCCTTTTCTTCGGCCGGTGGTCCGCTTTCTGATAATAGTGGTCTCTGCGGTGGATTTGCCGCAAGATCACTTTTATCGGTAGTGGGAGAGGAGCCTCTCCTCCCACCGCACTCTGGTGCCCTCCGCCGCTTACCGGAGCTATCGGCAGTGGCGGGGACAATCAGATCCTCTTATGTCAGTGGCATGGAGATGAGTGAGGGGAATTTGGCCCCCATCCGTCTCCATACCATTGCAGAGCGGAATCGACGTCCAAATGTCACTTCTGCCCATAGCTCTTAAAGGGCCATTTATTTATTTATTTTTTAAATGACTTTTCTTTTATTGCATTTTAGTGTAAATATGAGATCTGAGGTATTTTTGACCCCAAATCTCATATTTAAAAGGTCCTGTCATGCTTTTTTTCTATTACAAGGGATGTTTCCATTTTTTTTTTAAAAGAACAGTGTAAAAATAAAAAAATAAAATGTAAAATAAATAAGAAAAATAAATAAATAAATGCACCCCATCCCACCGAGCTCACGTGCAGAAGCAAACGCATATGTGAGTAGCGCCCGCATATGAAAACAGTGTTCAAATCACAGATGTGAGGTATCACCACGATTGGTAGGGTGAGAGCAATAATTCTGGCCCTAGACCTCCACTGTAAACAAGCAACCAGTAGAATTTTTTAAACGTTGCCTATGGAGATTTTCAAGGGTAAAAGTTTGTCACCATGAGCGGGCGCAATTTTGAAGCATGACATGTTGGGTATCAATTTACTCTGCGTAAAATTATCTTTTACAGTATAAAAAAAGTGGGCTAACTTTACTGTTGTCTTAATTTTTCATTCAAAAAAGTGTATTTTTTCTCAAAAAAAGTGCGCTTGTAAGATCGCTGCGCAAATATGGTCTGACAGAAAGTATTGCAACGACCGCCATTTTATTCTCTAGGGTCTTAGAACCCCCAAACATTATACATTTTTTTCTGAGTAATTTTCATGCAAAAAAAAAACCTTAAAAAATGCTTGGTCCTTAGGTGGTTAAACTTACTTTGGGCAATTTTCTACTCTGATCCTTACCCCTGTATAGTAATATATGCCTAAAGCTCCTGAAGAAGCGTTCACACGAGTAACATGTAGAGCCGAGCCATTGCACATTTCTGACTGATTTGTACCAAGCTGTATGTCATTATGTCAACATCTCTATGATCATTTCAGGATTAATTCTTGGTTTATGGGTAGGTGCTGATATGGTATATAGGCAATTTTTACTTTGCAAAGCTTTTTAAAATGTACTGTTTCTCTGGTTGTTCTTTCTAATCAATTCACAATAAAATGTATATTTTTAAAAAATATTTTGTATCTCAGTGCCTATAAAGTCCGGTACCAATTTTTCCAATATTTCTAAATTTATGGTATGTGGCACATATGTATTTTTTGTAGTATGTGCTGTGTTCATATCCAAAATCTTCTATATGAATGGAGGAGGTCAGATTGATAGGACCATCCTCCCCATTCATAGACCATGTTTCTTTCATAGAAGCTATAGTAGAAACTGTGACAGTCCCTTATGCCGCATACACACGGTCAGATTTTCCATCTGGAAATGTTCGATGGGAGCTTGTTGTCGGAAATTCCAACCGTTGTAGGCTCCATCGGACATTTTCTGTCGGAATTTCCATCAAACAAAATTTGAGATCTGGATCTCAAATTTTCCGACAACAAAATCTTGTCGAAAATTCCGATTGTGTGTACACAATTCCGACGCACAAAGTTCTACGCATGCTCGGAATCAAGCAGAAGAGCCGCACTGGCTATTGAACTTCATTTTTCTCGGCTGGTCGTACGTGTTGTACGTCACTGCGTTCTTGGCAATCGGAATTTCCGACAAGATTTGTGTGACCGTGTGTATGCAAGACAAGTTTGAGCCAACATCTGTCTGAAAAAAAACATGGATTTTGTTGTCGGAATGTGCGATCGTCCGTACGAGGCATTACTCCTGTTAAATCCTGCCATGGTGGAAGAAAGAGGGCATGCACAGAGGACGACTTCAGCTAAAAGAAGAGGCATCAGCACAAAGCGACACATCTTACTTATTGTAAGTTATGTCCCTTGCGCTGATTTTTGTGTTTTTTTGGGGGGTTTGGGTTTTAAAATTATGACACTGCATAAAATCCTGTAATACTTTAAGACCTTGCCTGTTCCTGTCCTGCAATTTTTTTTAATAAACAAAAGTACTTACTGAGAACATATATATGGGGAGGTAAACAAATCTAAAACTCCATATAATACCTTGCTTGAAGCAGTATTAAACCCAAAAACTAAAACATTGTATATTGCAGCTTACCAAACCTTAAATGTGGTTGTTGCATTAGTTTTCTTTTTTCTTTTATTTCACTTGGTGATACAGCCAGTAACACACTTCCTGTTTAGGGGGCCCCTGTGGAGAAACAACAGAGTCACCTTTGGACAGCAGCACTGTCTGGAGCGGTAGTGTTAGATGGACTTTTAGATTCAGATGCACTTCACATAAGTAACTATCAATTTAAAGCATAAATCCAGCTAGTTACAGAAACGACTTTTTGTTGGGAGGTAAAGGTTTTTTCCAAATGAATAAACATCTCTGTCAGTGTCAATGGTTTGTCTCAACCATATATAACTAAGCATTAAGAAGAACAAAACAACCAACACAAACAATTAATTTCAATAAATTGCATACAAACATTTAAACAATTTAAGTCTAGAATTAAGAATATAAAGGAGGGGCCACAGAGACATTCTCCAGATGAATCTGGCTGAAGCTCTGCAGATGACCACTTTTTCAGATTAGATATGCCGGAGATTCAGGGGCGTGACCGGATGGAGGAAGGAGTGAGTGTGTGAGCGGGTATGGTGTCTCTCCTCCGCTCCCTGTCCTTGCACTAACTGGACTGCTCTGTGTTGTGAACCGGCCGTACCTGGCACTCTGTGAATTGCTGTGAAGCTGAGAGGCTGGCGTGGAGGACTGCCTACCTCCGGCGCTCGTTTCCCCCCTGACACCTGGGCTGCATCCAGATCTGAAGACGCTCGGGGGGATCTCCTGGCTGGACGATGAGCTGCAGTCACCCTAGAGGCCTTGTCGCATAAGAGAACGGAGCTGCCTAAGCCCTTGCTGTGATCCCGCAAGATAGTGCGGGACTTGCTGAGACGACACTGGCTCGATCAGCTGTTCGGAGGGGGGTAAGGTGAGGGTCAAGAACCACACATTATTAATAATATTAGTATTTTGTAAGACACAAATTGAGAGAGCGGAAGGGTATGGTGAGAGGGAGAAATACACAGACTTGAAAAACCACTCGAGCTTAAGAGCTGTGAGTGAGATTGTTAGGATGATCACTTTTTCACTTAATTGAGTGTTTTTTTCTAGTGTTGATCTATTTTTTTTTTTTTTATTTTACCATGCAAGAAAAGAGAGTCAGTATAGCCTCATGGAATGTCGGGGCCTAGGGGACCCAATTAAGAGAGCCACTGTTCTTTCGGCATTAGAGGGGGGGGGCAGGTTTACTTTGCCTACAGGAGATGCATTTAACTAACGACACGTTGATACAATTGTTTGGAAGTTCCAAGCCCAATACCATTCGGTCTATTCCTCTTATTCAAGGGGGGTAAGTATACTGGTTGGGAGAGGAGTGGCGTTCTCCTGCAGGGAAAGTTGTATTGATGAGCAAGGCCGTTATATTTTCCTACTTTGTTCAATAGAGAACAAATTATTTGTGCTGGCGAATATTTATATTCCCCCCCATTCAAGCTAGAGGTTCTATACAAGTTATTGGAGTTTGCGCTACATAGGAAGGAACCCCGATAATAGCAGTGGGTGAATTTAATGAAGTACTCAACGGGAGTCTAGATAGATTCCTGACGGGTAATAGGTCCAATACAGCAGGTGAGAGTCGGCTATCCCGATTCCTAGTGGAAATGGGATTAAGTGACATATGGCGAAAGACAGTTTTCATGCTTCTCAAGTTCTTATCTCACTCGCTCTAGAATCGATTTGGCCCTGGGTAACTGGGAGGCAATATCAACAATAAGCAGTATAGAGTATGGCCCGAGAGGAGTCTCGGATCATTCTCCGCTTGTGCTGACAATAAAGGTCAGGGATAAGACTCCTCTTAGAGCATGGAAAATAAACACGTGTTGGCTGGAGTTGATTGGCAATACCACAGAAGTGGTGCCTAGTCTAAAGGAATATGTACAAATTAATACAGGTTCAGCATTACCGGACGTTGTTTGGGACTCCTTGAAGGCCTATCTCAGAGGCCTCCTGATTCAACAGGTGGTAAGAACTAAGGGCAAAGCCAGAGAGTGGGAAGGAGATGTTAAGAGAGAGGCGATACTGGCAGAGAAGCACTATGTTGAAGATCCAACCCTAGATAGACAGAGGGAAATGTACAAAATGGCTATTACAAGGAGGATGGAGAGCAAGCATATATTCCAGAGGCAGTGCCATTTTGGGGAGGGGGAAAGGGTTGGCCGCATGTTGTCCCTTCTGACTAAATCCAACACTTCCCCCTCTTCCGTCTCTGCGATTAGGACTCCAAGTAGGGATGAGCCGAACACCCCCCTGTTCGGTTCGCACCAGAACATGCGAACAGGAAAAAAGTTTGCGCAAACACCGTTAAAGTCTATGGGACACGAACATGAATAATCAAAAGTGCTAATTTTAAAGGCTAATATGCAAGTTATTGTCATAAAAAGTGTTTGGGGACCTGGGTCCTGCCCCAGGGGACATGGATCAATGCAAAAAAAAGTTTTAAAAACGGACGTTTTTTCAGGAGCAGTGATTTTAATAATGCTTAAAGTCAAACAATAAAAGTGTAATATCCCTTTAAATTTCGTACCTGGGGGGTGTCTATAGTATGCCTGTAAAGGGGCGCATGTTTCCTGTGTTTAGAACAGTCTGACAGCAAAATGACATTTCGAAGGAAAAAAAGCCATTTAAAACTACCCGCGGCTATTGCATTGCCGACAATACACATAGAAGTTCATTGATAAAAATGGCATGGGAATTCCCCAAAGGGGAACCCCGAACCACAAAAAAAAAAAAATGACGTGGGAGTCCTCCTAAATTCCATACCAGGCCCTTCAGGTCTGGTATGGATATTAAGGGGAACCCCGGCCAAAATTTAAAAAAAAAATGACGTGGGGTTCCCCCTAAATTCCATACCAGACCCTTCAGGTCTGGTATGGATATTAAGGGGAACCCAGGCCAAAATTTAAAAAAAAATAATGGCGTGGGGTCCCCCACAAAATCTTTACCAGACCCTTCAGGTCTGGTATGGATTTTAAGGGGAACCCCGCGCCAAAATGTAAAAAAAAAATTGCGTGGGGTCCCCCCAAAAATTCCTACCAGACCCTTATCCGAGCATGCAACCTGGCAGGCCACAGGAAAAGAGGGGGGGACGAGAGAGCGCACCCTCTCCTGAACCGTACCAGGCCACATGCCCTCAACATTGGGAGGGTGCTTTGGGGTAGCCCCCCAAAACACCTTGTCCCCATGTTGATGGGGACAAGGGCCTCATCCCCACAACCCTTGCCCGGTGGTTGTGGGGGTCTGCGGGCGAGGGGCTTATCGGAATCTGGAAGCCCCCTTTAACAAGGGGACCCCCAGATCCTGGCCCTCCCCCCTGTGTGAAATGGTAAGGGGTTACAAAAGTACCCCTACCATTTCACAAAAAAACTGTCAAAAATGTTAAAAATGACAAGAGACAGTTTTTGACAATTCCTTTATTTAAATGCTTCTTGTTTCTTCTATCTTCTATCTTGTTTCTTCTATCTTCTATCTTCCTTCGGTTTCTTCCTCCATCTTCTTCTCCTTCTGGTTCTTCCTCCGGTGTTCTCGTCCGGCATCTTCCTCCGCGGTGCCGGCGTCTTCTTCCCTTCTTCTCCTCGGGCCGCTCCGCATACATGATGGCATGATGGGAGGCTCCCACTGTGTGACGCTTCTCCTCTTCTGACGGTTCCTAAATAACGGGGACTTGACGGGGACTTCCCTGTGGCATTCCCCGTGATGTCAGAGGGGCGGGGTCACCTGTTATGTAACCCTGCCCCCTTCTGACATCACGGGGAATGCCACAGGGAAGTCCCCGCCCCCCATTATTTAGGAACCGTCAGAAGAGGAGAAGCGTCACACAGCGGGAGCCTCCCATCATGCCATCATGTATGCGGAGCGGCCCAAGGAGAAGAAGGGAAGAAGACGCCAGTGCGGGGAGGAAGATGCCAGATGAGAACACCGGAGGAAGAACCAGAAGAACCAGAAGAACCTGAAGAAGAAGAAGATGGAGGAAGAAACCGAAGGAAGATAGAAGATAGAAGAAAGAAGAAGCATTTAAATAAAGGAATTGTCAAAAACTCTTGTCATTTTTAACATTTTTGGCAGTTTTTTTGTGAAATGGAAGGGGTACTTTTGTACCCCCTTACCATTTCACACAGGGGGGAGGGCCGGGATCTGGGGGTCCCCTTGTTAAAGGGGTCTTCCAGATTCCGATAAGCCCCCCGCCCACAGACCCCCACAACCACCGGGCAAGGGTTGTGGGGATGAGGTCCTTGTCCCCATCAACATGGGGACAAGGTGTTTTGGGGGCTACCCCAAAGCACCCTCCCAATGTTGAGGGCATGTGGCCTGGTATGGTTCAGGAGGGGGGGCGCTCTCTCGTCCTCCCTCTTTTCCTGCGGCCTGCCAGGTTGCGTGCTTGGATAAGGGTCTGGTATGGATTTTTGGGGGGACCCCACGCCATTTTTTTAAAATTTTGGCGCTGGGTTCCCCTTAAAATCCATACCAGACCTGAAGGGTCTGGTATAGATTTTGAGGGGGACCCCACGCCTTTTTTTTTTTTAAATTTTGGCCGGGGTTTCCCTTAATATCCATACCAGACCTGAAGGGCCTGGTATGGAATTTAGGGGGACCCCCACGTCATTTTTTTTAAAATTTTGGTTCAGGGTTCCCCTGTGGGAAATTCCCATGCCATTTTTATCAATGAACTTTTATGTGTATTGTCAGACTGGCAATTCAATAATAGCCGCGAGTAGTTTTAAATTACTTTTTTCCTTTGAAATGTCATTTTGCTGTCAGACTGTTCTAAATACGGGAAACTTGCGCCCCTATTACAGGCATATTATAAACACCCCCCAGGTACGAAATTTAAAGGAATATTACACTTTTATTGTTTCACTTTAAGCATTATTAAAATCACTGCTCCCGAAAAAACGGCCGTTTTTAAAACTTTTTTTTGCATTGATCCATGTCCCCTGGGGCAGGACCCAGGTCCCCCAAACACTTTTTATGACAATAACTTGCATATAAGCCTTTAAAATTAGCACTTTTGATTATTCATGTTCGTGTCCCATAGACTTAAATGGTGTTCGCGTGTTCAAACAAATTTTTTTGCCTGTTCGCAAGTTCTGGTGCGAACTGAACAGGGGGGTGTTCGGCTCATCCCTAGTGCAGAATACGAAAACCGAAAGATCTGACATAAACAAATGCTTTATTTTCATTTTCGTTGCGACAACAGTTCGATATAGATGGGAGATTCGACATGACACTGACAATAACAATCTGTGTCTATCGAACCTGTGATTTGACAGAGAGAGAAAAGATCGCTGCTGGAATTGCGTGGGGGAAGTAAAATAAAAGTGATGATGATGAATGTTATTGGCCGATTGTAACCAAAGAGGAGGGGCAGTAAAATAGCTAGAACTAAGTACACACGTACAGCCAACTTACTTTCACTTACGATTTGCTAGCAGAGAGAGACATACACACTGAATCATTTCAGAAGACAGTCAATCTTAGCTGGTCCGTTTGTCAGAGAACCTGAATTATTTAGCAATTAAGCATAAGCACAGCAGCAGAACAATAGTGAAGAAAGCTACAGTTCAACTTAACTTTTTCATAATAATCTGCTGCTATTGTGTTAGTGTTGTGAACTTGATAGTGATACTAGTGTTGTGATAGCCTCAGAGGCTGCCCGTGTTGTGTGGGGGGATTTATTATTATAGATTCTATATTATAATGCCATATCAATATCTGACACAACGTCGGATGCCGCACCCGCCATTGCACTTGGAGATTGAGAAACGAATGTGAAGGTTGGCTGACTGTTGGGGTAGAGTAGACCATTCAACATGAACGACGAAGATTCGACAAAGCAACGAAAAACATACAAACATCGAATCTTTGGCTTAAGGTGTCTGTCGAAAGTTCTAAGAAAATTTGACGGAGCAGCTAAACTGTACAATGCTGCAATCGTACATTTCCGGTCAAATGCATTAGCCCCTAGGCTATAGAAAAATTCTAATGTTGGTTAACTAGTAAAATAATTAATAAATATAATTATTACTAGTCATACAACATTAGAATTCTACTACAGCTAGCTTGTAGGTGGAAAATTCGATCGGAAATGTACACGTACAGTTTAGCTGCTCCGTCGAATCTTCTTTGAGCATTCGACAGACACCATAAGCCTTCAATGACAGATTCGACCTTAACCACTTGCCGCCCGCCCTATTACAAAATGACAGCAGCAAAGTGGTTTCAAAATCCTGAGTGGACGTCATATGATGTGCCTCAGGATTCACCACTATTGCGCGCCCCCAGGGGCGCGCACCACGGCGATCAGGGATGACGCTTGTCCCTCGGACACAGCGCATCCCCGATCAGGGTAAACAGGCAATAAAATTGGCTGTTTACCATGTGATCGGCTGTGTCCAATAACAGCCGGTCACATGTCAAAACACACCATCATGTCTCATCATGTCCCAAAGAGTTTACACAGTTGAGGAGGCATATAACATCCTTACCATGTCGGATGATGAGAACAACGGGGACCTCTCATTATCCGATTCTGGTTCGGAATACGAGCCAGTGGAGGGTAGCGGATCGGAGTTCAAGTCAGCTGAGGAAACTGCCCCTCCTAAAAGAGTAAGGAGATCAGGACCTAGATCAGAAAACCTGCCTACCACGAGCAGCGCCAGACCCCAGGAAGAAGAGCCCAGTACAAGTACTGGAATTGCACATCCAGCCCAAAGAATCCGGGCCCAGTCCTACCTTCCCGATGCCCTGGCAAACCCCTTATGGTTGTCTGCCAACTAAGGATCCGCTACAATCCCCCCTTTCACTGCACAGCCAGCTGTGCAGCCCAACACTTCAAATTTTTCATATTTGGACTATTTCTATTTGTTTTTCCCAGAAGATTTGTTGCAGTACATAGTGGACCAAACAAATCTCTATGCAGAGCAATTTACGCCCGTATGTTCCATTGGCGATGTCTCACACTAGACGAATTCAAGTTGTTCTTGGGCCTTATTTTTAATATGGGGCTTACAAAGAAAAATGAACTGTATGCCTACTGGTCCACCCACCCCATCCACCACATGCCCATATATTCTTCTGTTATGTCCAGGACACGGTACAATATGATTATGTGTTTCCTACATTTCAATGACAATTCGCAGTGCCCTCCCCAAGATCATCCCAACCACGACAAATTATATAAGCTTCGCCCCCTAATAAATTATTTTACCAAATGATTTTCTGAAGTCTTTATCCCTGACTAAAATATTTATGTAGATGAATCCCTTATCCACTTTACTGGCCGGCTGAATATCAAGCAGTATATCCCAAGTAAGAGAGCCAGGTATGGGGTGAAAATGAATAAATTATGTGACCGAGCCACTGGATACCTGTACTCATTTGGTATTTATGAGGGCAAAGAATCCCAACTTCAGCCCCGTGAGGGCCCCACATACATAGGAACCAGTGGTAAAATTGTGTGGGACCTTGCATACCCCGTGTTCAAAAAAGGTTACCACTTATATGTAGATAATTACTACAGCAGCTTGCCCCTTTTCCGTCACCTGTATTGTGAAAAAACCCTGGCCTGCGGTACCTTCCAAAAAAATAGGAAGGACTTCCCACAGAATTTACTATCAAAACGGCTACAAAAGGGGGAAGCCGCATTCATGAGGAATGAAGAGGTGTTGGCCATGAAGTGGCGGGACAAGAAGGATGTTCACATGATGACTACCATTCACAATGACACCTTGGTGGAGGTTCAGAGAAGACGTGGCCCCGTAGTAAAGCCTGAATGTGTCCATGACTAACATCTGTATATGGGGGGTGGATTTAACTGATCAGATGCTGCAACCATATTTGTCAACCAGCAAGTCCAATTATTGGTATAAAAAAGTTGCATTTCATCTGTTTCATATGGCCATGTTCAATTCATTTGTCTCCTATCAAAAATCACCTGAAAACCAACCCATCACCTACCTCAAATATATTGAAAACATTGTCACTGCCCTTATTTACCAGCAAGGACCCGCCCCAGGAAGCATTCACTCTGATAGTGTGAGTCGACTTCATGAGCATAACATTCCCCCCGCAGAATCCGGAGGAAGACACCAAAAGAGATGTGGTGTATGCTCAAGTGGAGGAGCTAGAAGAGATACAAGTTATTATTATCCCCTATGTCTCTCCCAACCTGGCCTGTGTATCGGTGATTGCTTCAAAAATTATCACACATCCATCAGATATTAGTTCCTCTTATTAGTAACAGACTGCCATTTCCCCATTTCAATTGCCTGTGTGCATCATTTGCCTGCCACCATGTTTCTACCTTCCATGTTAACTGACCCTGGCCTGTTTACCGACAATGTCTTTGCCTGCCGTTTTAACCATGTTTCTGACTTCCACGTGCACCGACCTAAGCCTGTTTACCGACGATGCCTTTACCTGCCGTTTTAACCATGTTTCTGACTTCCACGTGCATCAACCTCAGCCTGTTTACCGACGATTCCTTTGCCTGCCGTTTTAACCATGTTTCTGACTTCCACGTGCATCAACCTCAGCCTGTTTACCAACGATGCCTTTGCCTGCCGTTTTAACCACGTTTCTGACTTCCACGTGCACCGACCTCGGTCTGTTAAATTGACCATGTTTTTGCCTGCCACTTGGACTCATCTTTTGCCCTTCTACTTCAGTACACAGGGGTCTCACATATGTGAGGGGCTTCAGAATAGCGTTCTGAGTAGAGAAAATCAGTTTTTGGTTTTCTGTGTTCCCAGAACAGGGTCTGGTTGCCCTGAGGCTTCAAAGAGATTTGGGTGGGAAAAGCCTCTGCCCCTGTCCCTCTGGCCCTAAGCTTAATGGTCCTTCCTGCTGCCTGGACCAATACTTTGGCTGTGCTGACCATATCACTGCCTGTAATGACCCAGGACTTTATGGATTGGGTTTATTTCTGCTGCCTGGACCAATACTTTGGCTGTGTTGACCAAATCTCAGCCTGCTGCCTCTACTGACTGTAGACAGTATTTTTGCCTTGACATCTCTGCCTACTACCTGGACCAATGCTTTGGCTGTGCAGACAGTATCTCTGCCTGAACTAACTATGGACAGTTTTGCTGCCTGGATGATTGCTTTTGCTGTCGCTGACCACATCCCTGCCAGCTGCCTGGACCGATGCTCTCTTCTGTGGACCACTACACTACTAAAACCACAATCTTTTGTTATTTGGTATGTACATGTTATGTATTAGAAATATGAAGGGCCTTCAAAAATATGATCGGTAGTCATGAAATTATATGTGTAATTTATGCTCCTAGAATGCCTGGAGGTGCTACTTGGATGTTAGGCCTCTGTATGTGGCCAGGCTGTGTAAAAATCTCACACATGTGGTATTGCCATATGCAGGAGGAGTAGCAGAATGTATTTTGGGGTGTCATTTTTGCTATGTACATGCTATGTGTTGGAAATATCTTATAAATCGACAACTTTGTGTAAAAAAAATGCGTTTTCATTTTTTCCCCCACGTTTTCCGAAAACTTCTGGAAAAAAATGACCTGTTCAAAAGACTCATTATGCCTCATAGATTATACGTTGGGGTGTTTGCTTTCCAAAATGGGGTCATTTTGTGGGCGTTTCCATTGTCCTGGTGCTCCAGGGCCATCGAAAGGCAGATAGGTCGTCATGAAATTATATGTGTAATTTTGCTCCTAGAATGCCTGGAGGTGCTCTCTGCATGTTGGGCCTCTGTATGTAGCCAGGCTGTGTAAAAGTCTCACATATGTGGTATCCCCATACTCAGGAGGAGTAGCAGAATGTATTTTTGGGTGTAGTTGCAAGTATACGCATGCTGTGTTCAAGAAATAACCTGTCAATACAATAAGTTTATGTAAAAAAAAAGTCTTAATTTTCCCAAGAATTGTGGGAAAAAATTACAACTTCAAACAACTCACCATGCCTCTTACTAAATACCTTGGAATGTCTACTTTCCAAAAAGGGGTCATTTGGGGGGTATTTGTACTTTTCTTGATTGTTAGTGTCTCAAGAAATGAGGCCTTCAGTAGATCAGGTGTGATCAGATGTGATCTATTTTCAGTGATTTGCACCCTAACTGGTAGACTCTATAACTTTCACACAGACTAAATAATATCCACTAATTTTGGTTATTTTACCAAAGATATGTAGCAGTATAAATTGTGGCCCAAATTTATGAAGAAAAATGACTTATTTGCAAAATTTTACAATAGAAGCTAAAAAAAGTGGGGTTTTTTTTCAAAATGTTCGCTCTTTTTTCGCTTATATCACAAAAAAGAAAAAACCCAGCGGTGATTAAATACCACCAAAAGAAAGCTCTAATTGATAAAAATTTTGTTTGGATACAGTGTAGCATGACAGAGTAATTGTTATTCAAAGTGTGAGAGTACTGAAAGCTGCAAATTGGTCTGGGCGGGAAGGTGTTTAAGTGCCCTGTATTGAAGTGGTTAATTAATTTGGATTTCGAACTAATGCAATTTTTAACGAAAAACAAAATAAATAAAAACAAATTTTGGGAGTAACTAAATAAATTTATTTTTTGGACGAAAAAGAAATTCCGAAACAAAATATTTCAGTGTGCACATGTCTAGATAGCATTGTTTGCTGATGACGTCCTGTTCTTTCTTGGGGATGTCGAAGCCTCACTAAATCCAGTGACACAGATGGGGAGTTCGGGCGCCTCTCTGATCTGGTCATCAACTGGGATAAGTCGGCTTTATTACCGATTGACCCACTTGGTGACCAGACACTACCGGGAATCTCCCTTCTGAAAGTAGTGACCAAGTTGAAATACCTGGGTGTTTGGATCACTAGTGACATAAACAGGTATGCTAATAATAACTTAGCCCCACTGTTATTGAAACTAAAACAAAAGGGAGACATTTGGTGCTGTCTCCCCCTGTTGCAGGGCGCTGTAATCAAATAAAAATGATATGGCTACCGCAGATACTGTATACGCTTCACAATTCTCCGATTTGGATAGGTCAAAAGTGGTTTAAGAAAATAGAGTCCATTTTTAGGGAATTATTTTGGAAAAAGGGCCAATCTAGGATTAGCTTGCAAACGCTCCAATTACCGAATAAAGAGGGTGGTATGGCGATTCCACATCCGAGATTATATTTTTTGTCATCCCAGCTGCAACACCTAGTGGGTTGTGGAACCATAGGTGGTGGGAGTCCTAATAATAGAACAATGATAAAGGGGGTAGCACACAATGCATTAGTGGAGACACTAGAGGCAGATTCCTTTACTGATAGATTCCCAACAATCAAATTAGTTAGTAAAGTGTGGCAGGTAACAAAGGCATTAATGGGATATATTGGGCTAACAGAGTATACCCCTTTATGGCATAACAAAAAACTTGCTGAAATAAGGGGTATAGAGAGACCCGGGGAATGGGAAACGCAAGGTATCAGCCGCCTGATTCAGTTATTCAAGGGCAACCTTATGAAGTCCTTTCTAGATCTAAGACGGGAATTTAACATATCATATAAGACGTTTTATAAATAACTGCAGATTAAACATGCCATTCAAACACAGTTCAGGTCTCAGAGAGTGGACCCAGATCCCCATACTTCTGAAAATCATCAACTCACTCTCTACTAAAGGTTTAATTTCCAAGATGTACACTAGCCTAGGGTGAGAATTATGAGTGGAGTGGGTCCTCTCAAAAGCAAAGAGGGGTGGGAGAGAGACATAGGGACAATAACTACGGCACAATGGGATAAGATTTTAGAACAAGGAGCCCTGGTCTCGATCTCCCCTTCGCAGAAGTTTTCTCATGTGTTTCTAATCCATTAAGTCTATTATACCCCCCCAAAAATGTTCAAATTTGGTTGGAAACAAAATATTGAGTGTCCCAGGTGTAAGGCAACAGGAGACCTTTACCACATGGTATGGAAGTGTCCAAAGCTTTTTAGATATTGGAGGGGGATAATTACTAGGATAAATAAAACCTTTAGGAGCTCATTAAAACCTGAAGCCAAAACATGCCTATTAGGGTGCTTGGAGGAAGATAGAGTCCCCCCCGGTACCACAGAGGTAGTGTTGAGATGTCTGTTCCAAGCGAGAAAACTGATTGCACAAAAGTGGCAGGCCCAGACCCCCCGACAGTGGAGAGTTGGATTGCAACTATGGTTTGGAGTGCTGTATATTAGGCAGAATAATCTCAGAAAGTTTGAGACAATGTGGGGATCTTGGCTGCAGAAAATGCAATGTCCCATATGAGCGCCCCTGCTATCTCTTCTATTCTTTCTCTTTACCATATGGTCTTTTCCTTATCTCTTCCCCCTGTCAACGGTGAGGTTCTTTCTCTTCTTCTTCACTTTTAGAGTTAGACAATCAACATCCTGATAGGTATAGATAATGCTTGGGCCATGTGTGGTAGGGGGGAGGGAGAAGGTTGGGTTGGAGGGAGGGTGTGGGGGGGTAGAATACAATAATAATAATTTTTTTTTTGCAATTTGCACATACTATATACAATTTATGATGCTGTATGCTTTTCATTTTTTGAAATATGAAAAACAATAAAAAGAAAGTATATTAAAAAAAAGAATATAAAGGATAATTAGAGACAATATTTTAAAGGACAACTGACCCGAACATATTCTATGTTGATCCTAGGATGGTAAGGGGATCATAGAGGCAGTGAATGGTCAGATACGGAATCAGGGGAGGGAAAAAGAAAGGGAAGGGGAAAGGCCAAAAACTTTAACCATAATCAAACCAATTGGGGCAGTCAGATAATCAGTTTGGGGTCTGACAATGTATACATCAGGTTAGAAAATAGAAAATAATATATTAAGTGGACTAAATCACAATTATAAAAAGGATTTAAAATGAATGTACTGATTTAAACACGGATATTTGATAGCATCTACACTGTGTATTCACTTGGTTTCTAACTGTAGCAGAGTACATCGATTCTACCGTCTCGAGCATGTAGAGGTACATGCTCCAGTGCGGCAAAACGAACAACATTGCAATCAAAGTCACGTTGACATCCAATATGTCTATTGAGGTCAGTGGTCGTTAACCGTTTATATAATGGCGTAATGTGGTCCTTACTATGCTTAAAGAATGGGTGTTTCGTCTTACCGACGTAAAAACATCCACACTGGCACATAGCCAGATAGACGACTCCCACAGTTTTACACATAACTCTATGTTTAATTGTGAGAGTTTGACCATTAGGGAGAATAGTTGGAAATAAAAAAGCAAATTTCGCATTGCCCGCAAGGGAATGTACCTGTGAATATGGGATTGTCCACATTTCTGTACTTATGATGGCTGGTTACCAAACGGTCCCTCGTGGAAGGAGCCCGTCGGTATGTAATCTCAGGGTGGGATTTTATGTATTTCTTGATTGTACTATCTGCGGTCAATACAGGCCAAAATTTAGTGAAGATGCCTCTCATCTGAGTATGTTGTTTCCAAAATTGGGTGATGATATGAACCGTATGGTTAACCCTAGGAGGTTTTTTTGCGTGGATAAGGTCCCGTCTATTCAGTTTGACTACTCTGTTAAATGCCCTTTTTAAGAGGGATCGACTATATCCTCTTTGATGTAATCTAAGGTACAAAGCTTTAGCTGCAAGATGAAAGTCTGCATCTAGAGTACAATTTCTTTTAGGTCGTAAGAACTGACTATAGGGAAGTCTGTCCAGCAATGGTTGTGGATGTGCACTGCTGGCATGCAAAATCATATTGCCTGCAGAAGGCGTATGATATAAAGAAGAATGAAGAGTTCCATTTGTGTCAACATGAATTTGTTAGTCAAGGAAATTAATCTTAGACTGGCTACACTCCATTGTGAAGTTGAGGTTATAGGTGTTAATAGACAATATCATCTATGTACCTATGCCAGGCAATGACATGCTGGAGTAAATCTGATAGATGATCATTTGCAAATAGGTCCCTCTCCCACCGCCCCGGTACAAGTTGGCATATGAAGGGGCACACTTGGTCCCCATAGCCACCCCTTGCACCTGGAGGAAGTGGGAGGAGCCAAACATAAATATGTTGCATATTAGGATGAACTCCAATAGCTGAAGGACAAGCTGGCTATATAAATTAGACAAAGGTCCACATTCTTTTAATTGAGCATGAATAACCTCTATTTCCTTTTCGTGTTGGATGGAATTATAAAGACTCTCAACGTCAAAAGCTACCAACCAAGTATTGGGGGGAATCTGTTTACGTCTATATTTCGGAGCAAGTCTATGACATAGGAAAATAAAGATGTCACATGCGGGTTTAGATACTTATCTACCAAGGCGCTAGCGTTTTCAGTTAAGCCCTGGCAACCTGATACAATAGGTTGTCCAGGGGGTGCTCTAATGATTTGTGCACTTTGGGAAGAGAGTAAAATGTAGATGTCTTAGGTTCTTTCACATTTAGGTAATTCCAGGTGCTTAGATCGATTATGCCCAATTGATAGGCCTTAAAAATTAGGTTATAGTATTCCTGAGTGAAGTTTTCAACTAAAGTCTTAGAAATAGGTCTGTACCATTGTCTGTTGTCAAGGATGTTGAGGCACATACGTTCATATGGCCTGACATCCGTGACAACAACTTTGCCACCCTTATCGGCTGGCTTAATGACCAAGTCAGGGTGACATTGGAGGTCTCTAAGAGCCTTGCAATGTTTAAAGGAGAGGTTATGCGCATGTAGATCATCTAGATCCGTATTCTTTATCTCAGATGTTATTTGTTGAACAAATGCCCAAATATTCGGGTTTGCCTGAAGCAAAGGAAAAACACGAGATTTGGGTTTAAAAGAAGTGGGAGTGTCAGAGATAGTACTTACCGAGGCCGAGATGCCGAGAGCGGTTTCGCCTTTGCGACTAAGCGCAGTCCGCCCCCTGGAGTTGGGACAGGGGGTGAACGGCACATGGACCGTAGGTGGCTCGCTGGTGAGGTCTTGTTAGAGAGGAGCCGCTGTGTAGGTACTTGTAGGTAGGTGCAGACAGAGACAACTGGCAGGAGGTCCAGAGCTGGGCAGAGGATCAAACACCGGGATGGTGCTATGGCACTGCAGGATCTGCAAGGTAAGGTGACAAGATCAAGAAAGTCCAGGTACAAGCAGGGGGTCAGGCTAGGAGACAGGAGACAGTCCAGGTAACAGGCCGAGGGTCAAACACAGGAGATTGGTGGGAATCCGATAAACAGGCAGAGATCAGGTCCAGGAGAGAGGCAAGAGAAGTCCAAAGGCAAATCCGGGTCACAACAGGTAGTCAGGCAGAGATTCAGGATACAGGTTCAGGTACTACAGGAAGCTGAGACAAACCAGCAATTTGTTTGATCCTCTGAGCGCCTTTTATAGGCTGCCCAGGGAATCACGTTGGGTGTGCACCAGTGCGCGTGCGTGAGCGCCGCAACGCCGAGCCGCGAACGCGCATGCGCCGAAACGCCGTTCCGCCGGGAATACGAGAAAAACGACCGGACCGGAACGAAGGCTTCTTCTGACAGGGAGGGGGAAAGGACACACCGGGGGCGACTACACCGGGTGATGCAAAGTCTGGTGATTCCTCGTCACTAGTGTGTCCCTCCTCCCAGAGCAACATCAGATCGTCCATAGCCTGGAGTTCTGTCTCAGAGAATTCCATAGGTGGAAAATTAGGATATTCCAATGTAGAGGGTTTGTGATAGATAACTTTAAACATCAGTCATCTAGCGAACAAATGTATATCTTTGATCAGTTGGAATCTATCAAGATCAACAGAAGAACAAAAAAGTAAGACCAAGTTTAAGCAAATAAACCTGTTTCTCGGTTAGAGATACTGAAGAGAGGATTATCACTTCTAATGCTGAAGTTCCCTGATTTTGGGAGGCAACATGGGACTTAATGCTTGATCCGGGGTTTTCACTAAAAAAATCGGTGCAATTTTTGGGTCAATGGATTGAGCACTTGTGGGGAACATAGAAGATAGGGTAGATTCACTTACCTGATGAGTCATAGAGGAGGATAAAGAAGAAGGAGCAGGTGTAGTGGCAACAGGTGCAGGGTGTGACAGTGGATTAGACATAGAAGGTATAAAGGAAAGTCTACCAGAAAAGGGAGTAGACAAGTGCGTATTTGTGAGGTGAGTACGAACCACCGAGGGTCGATGAGTAGGTCCAAATGTGCGATGAAGTGAATCCGTGGAGGTAGTGGTACAATCCTCCTTTCTTTTTAGGGTATCCTATCCTGAGAAAGGTCCTGATAAGTCGTAGAGGTACTGGGTGAAAAAGAAACAGAAGTAGCATTAGGTACACTATATCATTGTCTGCTTTAGGTACATCATGGGTTAGAGGTTTTACAGTAGGTTTGTTATAAGAAGTTTGATTCCATCTATATGCATAGCCGTTTTCATGGGCAGACTTGTCCCGAAGGAATTTGCCCTCTTTAGTATTGATGACACCCAACGTGTACTCTTCCAGATACACCCGCAGATCTTTCTCCCACCTGGTGAATCTCGGGGAGGCCACATTGAGGACATGGTCCTGATACCAGCTATTTATCTGAAGATCAAGCTGATCAAGCTCAGATTCATATTGTTTACATAAGATGAAAATCATTTGAAAGGAGCACAATTGGAGATTGTGCTTCCAAGATTGTTTTAGTGAATCATTAATTTTCCTGACATCTGAATCCTCAGACCCCAGGGAACAATATGGTTTTCTGAGTATTTTTCAAAATATGATTTATGCTAATAGATTCTAACTTTCTTTTCCAAGAGATATTGTATTCTCATGAAGGCTCAGTCAAGGTCAGCATCGGAAATGTTGGCCTCATTTTGGGATGATTGGATTTTTGTCATGAGCCCCTCCCAGGCTTCACCACAAAACTCCGTCATGACTATCACTGCTCAAAACACACAGAAATGTAACCAAGTCAATGTCCGTTTAAACACTAACTGATGAACAATCAGATAATACTCAATTGTAACGCATGAACATAGGTAAGTAAATGAAATAGTTTAAGAAATAGAAAAAACATTGTTGTTATTATCTAGAGGGACAACCAGCCACGAAAAGTCAAGTATTGAAACACCATGATCATGGAAAATGTATAAAAAGAGTGGCTGATATTTTCTTGTTAGATAAGGCACCTCATTCCAAAGGTTTATTGTGAATAGGGACAATGGGGATTATTGTGGTGACAACACAACTCAGTACAAAATATTATTAAAATAACAAATTTTATTACATTAAATTAAAAACAATATTCCAAATACTAATTCACATACATATTAAAAGGAGCATATACAGTATACTGTTGGCCAAGAGGATATTGGCTTGTGATAGTAGCAGGTCAAGTCTTCCATGTGGCGCAAATAGACGTGGGTGAGACATACGGAGGGCCCTCCAATAGGATGAACAGAAAGAATTTATTTGTACCTATGTAGGAGGATGTACCCTACTAATGATTTATTTCCCCTACTCTTTGGGTACCTGGAGACAACTTCCTCTCACCACTCTATAACTCAACGGCTATTAAATCAGCGAAACATGGCCTGGTTATCGACATGCTTCATGACAGCAAAACACGCCATTCTAAGAAAATGGACCTTCACTGCTCCCCCGGTACTTTTGGATTTCAAACACGAACTCATGAGTCTACTACATAAGGAATAACTGGACATTGACTTTTCTCACCATGGAACAACATCTCGCTTTCTGAGCAAATGGACCCACTTTGTCACAAAATCCTTACCTACTAGAGACTAGGGATGAGCCGAACACCCCCCGGTTCGGTTCACACCAGAACCTGCGAACGGACCGAAAATTTGCACGAATGTTAGAACCCCATTGACATCTATGGGGCTCGAACGTTCAAAATCAAAAGTGCTCATTTTAAAGGCTAATTTGCATGGTATTGTCCTAAAAAGGGTTTGGGGACCCCAGTCCTGCCCCAGGGGACATGTATAAATGCAAAAAAAACTGTGATTTTAATGATGCTTAAAGTAAAAAAAAAAGTGAAATATTTCTTTAAATATCGTACCTGGGGGGGTGTCTATAGTATGCCTGTAAAGTGGCGCGTGTTTCCCGTGCTTAGAACAGTCCCTGCACAAAACGTCATTTTTAAAGGAAAAAAAGTAATTTAAAATTTCTTGCGGCTTTATTGTAATGTCGGGTCCTGGCAATATGGATGAAAATCAGTGAGACAAACGGCATGGGTACCCCCCAGTCCATTACCAGGCCCTTTGGGTCTTGTATGGATATTAAGGGGAACCCGGCGCCCAAATTAAAAAAGGAAACAGCAGTATACAGGCTCTGTACTCTGAACAGCAGTATACAGGCGGTGTAGGTTTGTTGTTAAGTAGAATCTGTTTGTAATTTTGAACTTGTACATTTTTAACGTGTTTTACTCCAGCCAAAAAATCTTTTTTTTTTTTTTTTGTTTCATAAATTTTTATTGATGAAAGATGAAATGTACAAAACAGATAATGGTATTTCTCCAAGGTTTACAGAGATACATTGTCAAGTTACAGATTTCGTACAGTTAACAAGCAAATATAGTGGTACATATAACTACGTTGAATGTAAAAGAACATTTGGGTGTGAAAGCGTCTATTTGCAAACAATTAAAACGTTTAAAACATTTATAAGTAAGTATATGAGGTGTCCAGTCACCTTAAACAGTTGTTAGCCGCTCTAGAAACATTGAAGCCAGCAATTGAAATCTATAATATCCTGTGTTGTTATTGTGGGGTGGAAGTCAAAAGAGGAGCATGGAATACGGACCTTCACCAAACCTCTCCCAGTCCCAGTACCTCAACGGGAGCACACTGTACTGGGGGGGAGGGTCAGAAGAACCAAATATATGGAGGTAGTGAGAAAGGTCCTTTACATGGAATAGTGTTTCTTAGAGGTCTTATAGTGTATGCGGTGTATATGATTTTGAAAGGTGTGGGGCGTATATAGGATGGGGGGAGAGATGTTGCATTAAATATGCTATACTTTGTATGTATATAATATGATGGGGTAGAGACTAACAGGGGTGGGTATATGGGTGTGTGAGCACAAGGGTGAGGGTGAGGGTGGGGGTGGCGGACACTCCTTTTTCAGTCCCTGACTAGTACCTGTTATGAGGATCATCGTGGAGCCAAGGATGTTCAGGCTTGTGGGTCAATAAGTAGTGTCTGAAATTCAACCGAATCGCGAAAGTGTGTCCAACAACCCCAAGTATGACTGTATTTTGTGGGGTTATCTTTTGCTTCATGTATTAAGTCTTCCATGATGAAATGAGGTGTGGTGTAGTAAATATTGGGCAGGTGTAAAGTCTAGAGTATAAGTAGTGATTCGAGTGATCATGTTGTGTATCTTTTCCCAGAATGGCTTTATGAGGGTACAATCCCACCATATATGGAGAAGAGAGCCCACTCCAGAGTTACATCTCCAGCACAAAGGAGAGACAGTTGTATGAAACATATTAATGCAATCAGGGGTGCGGTACCATCTAGAGTACAATTTGTAATTGGTTTCTTGTGCTGAGACGTTAATAGAGCCTTTATGGATATGAGAATAGATATTTTCCCAGTCTTCCAAAGATAGGTCCAGGTTGAGCTCTCTTTCCCATTTCTGGTTAACTGTGGTAGATGTGAGGTTAGTTTCGCCGAAAAGCAAGGAGTACACAGTTGAGATTAAGTGGTTTTGAGGATTTGTTTTAGAGCATAGTGTTTCAAAAGGAGTCATATCTCTACACCAGCGTTTCTCAACTCCAGTCCTCAAGGCACCCCAACAGGTCATGTTTTCAGGCTTTCCCATTATTTTGCACAGGTGATTTGATTAGTTTCACTGCCTTAGTAATTACCACACCTGTTTCATCTGAGGAAAATCCTGAAAACATGACCTGTTGGGGCGCCTCGAGGACTGGAGTTGACAAACACTGCTCTACACCATTGAGAGATGGGATTGGAACTATTGAGAAAGTGTCTGATTTGTAAGTATGAGAAGAAGGGAATGTTTCCATTCTGGAGTTTAGTGGGTAGATCGGTGTACGGGATAATTGACCCATTATGGAAAAAGTGATGTGCTCTCAATGTAGGTATCATGGTGACCAATCGTGGGTTGTTTTCTGGAAGGCCAGGGGGAAAGGTGGGGTTGCCAGTTAGGGGGGTCAATGGCCCTGGGGATGGAGTCTTTTCAAGAGAATAACAAGTGTTCCTGAAGCAGTTCAATGTAGGTCCTGTTAGTGGATGTGTCAAGTGTTCTTTAGGGGTCGCTTTGGTGTCAATCCATGGCGAGTGGGAGAGGGGTGTTTGGGCACAGGAATCTTCAATTGTGATCCAATCTTTAGAGTGGGTATGTATGTGCCAGTCTATTAGTCTGGTGATATGACAAGCATTATAGTATTTATGAATATCGGGTAAGCCTAGTCCACCTTTAAGCTTGGGGAGGACCATCCTGCTCCAACTGAGTCTTGGAGGTTTATGGGCCCATATAAAGTTCCTGCATATTCTTTTATAAATTGTAAAAAATTTTGAAGGGAGTTTAAACGGTATTGTTTGTAAGACATAAAGTATTCGGGGCAGGATGTTCATTTTTAAGATGGAAATTCTCCCAAACCAGGAAAATTGTGCTGAGGACCATTTCGTAAGGTCCTTCTGTATAGTTTGAAGAATGGGAGAGTAGTTTCTTTCGTATAGTTCAGTAAGTTTAGATGGTATTTGAATGCCAAGATACGTAAGGGCGTGTGGTTCCCATTTGAATGGGAAATTAGTTTGGCATTGAGAAACTATCTGTGACGGGAGGGAGATGTTTAGGGCTTTGGATTTCGTAAAGTTTATTTTCAAGTTGGATAGTTTGCAGAAGAAGGTGAAATCTTGTAGTAGGTTTGGAATGGTGATTAACGGGTTGGAGAGGAAAAGAAGTATGTCGACGGTGTATGCTACTAGTTTGTAGTGTTTTTGTCTAATATCAATGCCCACGATATCCGAGTTGACTCTAAGTTTGTGTAGTAAAGGTTCTAATGAAAGAACAAAGAGGAGAGGGGATAAGGGGCAACCTTGCCGGGTTCCATTCGACACCGGGAAGGCATTCGACAGGTGGCCATTAACCCTTATTCTGGCTGTGGGGGATGCATATAGAGCCAAGATTAATTGGGTGAAGTGTGCTGGGAATCCCATTGCCTGTAGCACTGCTATCATGTAGTCCCATGCCACCCTGTCAAACGCCTTTTCCACGTCAAGGGACAGAAAAAACCTTGTTTGGGTGAAGTGGAGAGCCGATGGTGGATGTTGATTGCTTTTATAGTATTATCCCTTGCCTCCCTCCCAGGGAAAAAGCCAACTTGATCCAATGAGATCAGTTTGGGGAGTAAAGGGAGCATTCGGTTGGCAAGGATTTTGGCATAGATTTTCATGTCAACATTGATAAGGGAAATGGGTCTATAATTAGACACTAAAGTTTCATCTTTACCTGGTTTGGGAATGAGCGTGATGTTGGCTTCTAATAGATCCATAGTTACTGAAGAGGACGAGGAGAGGTCATTGAAAATCTTAGCTAGTTGAGGGGTAAGTATATCCTGGAAAGTTTTATAGCAACTCACGGTCAGACCATCTGGGCCAGGGATTTTACCTGTTTTAAGTTGTTTTAACACTGTTATAATTTCGTCCGTAGTAATGGGAGTAGAAAGATTTGCTGCGTCCTCAGACGAAATAGAAGAAGCAAAAGTTATTCAGAAAGTCTGAGATTGTCGCTTGTCTTTCAGGAGTATTGCCTAGTTCGGTGGAGGAAGGTAAGTTGTAAAGAGCAGAAAAATATTGAACAAATTGGTCGGCAATAGCTTCCGAAGAGAAAAGAGAAGTGCCAGACGAGTTTTAAATAGCGTGTATGGTATTCATTGCTTTTCGGGATTGTAATGCTCTGGCAAGCAATTTTCCGGATTTGTTGCCGAATTCATAGAATAGTTTTTGTGTTAAGACATATTTGCATTTTAAGGATTTACCGAGTTCTTCTAGGAGTTCTTCTCTAGCTTTGATCAGTTCAACAAGGGATTTTGTGGCTAGTGAGAGCTTGTGTGCTTGTTCCAGTATGAGGATTTTTTCAGATAGTGTGGCAATGCGATCGCGTTTGAGTTTACGTCTGTGTGCAGTCAGAGATATGATTTCTCCACGTATTACACATTTGTGCGCTGCTGTAAGGTACCTGGTAGTTGAGCCTGACTGGTAGAAGGAGACCTCTCTTAAACGCTGGTTGGAAGTGGGAACAGTGGTCTCCTGAGCGCAGTGGGTAGGAGGGCCTGATGCAGGTTCCAGCAGAAGCAGATACCGGAACTGGAAGGATGTCCCTCAGGAATGGCTGAGCTGCGGATGCAGGTAAGCTGGTGCAGGCCGGTAGGCAGGCAGACAGATGCGAAGACAGCAGCTGGATGCAAAACAAGCAGGCTGAGAGCAGCGTCACAGGACACAGGCAAGCAAGGTCAGACAGTCCGTTTTGGCAGGAGATCAGGCAGGTATAAATAGGAGGGATGATCCAGGGATAGTCAGGCAGGCAGGAGTTCGGCAACAGGTAACAGAATAAGCAAGGTCAGGCAAGCCGGGTCGGATAGGAGACTGGAGAATGGTCAGACGTAGCCGGGTCACTAGCAAGATAACAGACAGGCAGATACAGGAACTTCAGGTGCAGAGCTGCAGACGAACAGCACCCGACATGAGCACCTGTCATTCTTTTAAAGGGACCTTGGCGCCAAAACAGCGCTAGCGCGAACGGGCACGCGCGTACCCGCGAACGCGCGTACGGGCACATGCGGGAACGCTCCGGCGCCCCCTGGTGGGGAATTGAGCTGAATTGTCCTAGAAAGACTCCTCATGCCCCTGCGTGCACGCAGATTCGCCCGACGGCTACTGACATGCCCCTGACATTGCCCCCTCTCAACGGGCAGCCTCCGGATGCCCAGATAACTCTTTTCAGGATGGGCAGAGAAATAGGCATGAATCAAACATTTGGCATGAATATTACAGTCAGGTTCCCATGAGTTGTTTTCCGGACCATACCCCTTCCACTTAATTAAAAACTGTACTTGCCCAGACCTCTTTCTGCAGTCAAGGATGGCTTCCACTTCATACTCCTCATTGCCGTCCACCAGAACTGGTTCAGGGACCCTGGTGCCCCTATCAGGAAAAGGATCAGCAGGCTTCAAGAGTGACACGTGAAACACAGGGTGTATCTTAAGTGAGTCAGGTAAGCATAATTCATAAGACACCTCGTTAATTTTCCTTTTCACAGGGAAAGGCCCAATAAATTTAGGGGCAAGCTTCTTGGAAGGACATGTTAATCTAATATTATTGGTAGACAGCCATACCTTGTCGCCAAGCTGAAGGTTTAGATCTCCTCTTCTTTTCTGGTCAAAGAACCTCTTATTGTCTGCTTGCGCCTTGGATACCGCTTCCTGCAAGATCCGGTTATTATGACTGAGGAACTGCACTGTGTCCTGGACCGCTGGAACTGAGGATTCTGAAAGAAAATCTGGTAAAAAAGATGCATGAAACCCATAATTGGCAAAGAAAGGGGATTGACCGGTGGCAGAGTGACTGGCATTATTGTAAGCGAATTCCGCTAGGGGCAGCAAGGAAACCCAATCATCTTGTACAAAAGATGTAAAACACCTAATGTATTGCTCCAAAGTCTGATTTGTCCTTTCAGTTTGCCCATTTGTTTGGGGATGGTATGCTGAGGACAGGGCTAGTTCAATTTTCAGATTTTCACAAAGGGCTCTTCAAAAGCATGAAGTAAACTGTACCCCCCTATCGGACACTATATTTGCGGGGATTCCGTGTAACCTGACAATTTCCCTAATGAACACACGGGCCATCTCCACAGCAGAAGGTGTTCCTTTTAGGGGCACAAAGTGGGCCATTTTGGATAGCCGGTCAACGACCACAAGGATCGCCGAACATCCCTCAGAACATGGCAATTCAACTATGAAGTCCATGGCTATCATCCTCCAGGGCCTATCTGGTATAGGCAATGGTCTTAGTAGTCCCCAAGCTCTGTTCCTGGGAGTTTTATTCTGGATGCAGACAGAACAGGAGTTGACATATTTTCTGCAAAATTCCTTCAGGTTAGGCCACCAAAAGGTGCGCTGCACTAGCTCAAGGGTCTTACGGACCCCAAAATGTCCTGCAAGTGGATGGTCATGCAAAAGTGTCAGCACCTTGACTCGGACGTTCTCTGGTACAAAAATTTGACTTCCCCTCCATAATAGTCCATCTCAAGATGTTAAAGAGGACCCCTGAAGGCTTGAAGGTTCTGGGGATGCTTCTCTGATCATGGACAGAAGATCTGTTTGAAGGAGAAGGAAACTATTTGCCGGCAGAATAGTGTCAGGTATAGAAAAGTCTTTAGGATTATCAAACATGCGCGACAGCGCGTCTGGCTTTACATTTTTGGATCCCGGCCGGTAGGTGATATGGAAACAAAACCGTGTAAAGAATAGAGCCCAACGGGCCTGTCTGGGTCTTAGTCTTTTAGCAGATCTTAAATATTCAAGATTCTTGTGACCCGTATAAATCAATACCGGGTGGACTGCGCCTTCAAGCAAATACCTCCATTCCTCCAAAGCTGTCTTGATAGCAAGTAGCTCCCGGTCCCCCACATCATAGTTCCGCTCAGCCGGTGAAAGTTTCCTAGAAAAGAACCCTACGGGATGCATCAGGTCCTTGTTGCCTTGCCGTTGGGAAATAATAGCACCCACGGCTACTTTGGAAGCATCAACCTCCAGGATAAAGGGCAAGGATGGGTCAGGATGGCTAAGAATCGGCGCTGACGTGAAACGTCTCTTTAACTCTTCAAAGGCCCCCTGAGCTTCCGGGTTCCAGTGGAAACGAAGATTCTGCTTAGTTAGCTGCGTGATGGGGGAGATGATGGCAGAGAACCCCCTGATAAACTTCCTATAAAAGTTTGCAAACCCAATGAAGCATTGTACGCCCTTCTTGTCCATGGGTGCTGGCCATTCTAATACAGCAGACACCTTCTGAGGATCCATTTTGATGCCGGTTGGGGAGATCACTAACCCCAGGAACTGAATCTCCTTTTGTTCAAATTCACACTTCTCCGCCTTAGCATACAATCTGTGCAGGCGGAGTCGGGCCAGGACTTTACGGACATGTTCCCTATGTTGCTCGAGTGAACTGGAGAAGATTAGAATATCGTCCAAGTAGACGATTAGAAAGATGTCCAGGAAATCTTTAAACACATCATTGACCAGATGCTGAAATGTGGCAGGAGCATTGCAAAGGCCGAAAGGCATGACTAGGTATTCATAGTGTCTGAAACGGGTCCGGAAGGCCGTCTTCCATTCATCCCCGGCCCGAATGCGGACCAGATTGTAGGCCCCTCTCAGATCTAATTTGGTAAAGATGATGGCAGACCTTAATTTTTGGAACAGTTCAGGTATTATGGGGCAACGGATAACGGTTTTTGACCGTAACTTTGTTTAGCTCCCGATAGTCCACACAAGGGCGAAGCGTTTGATCCTTTTTGGAGACAAAAAATATTCCTGCACCAGCTGGTGAAGTGGACTGTCGGATGAAGCCTTTTTCAAGATTTTCGTTAATGTAAACCTTAAGTGCCTTTTGTTTTTTTTCAGATAGCGGAAAGATGCGCCCAAAAGGAATCTCAGCTCCAGGAAGCAACTCAATTGGACAATCATAGGGACGATGGGGTGGCAGAGAGTCTGCTCCCTTCTTGCTGAACACATCTGCAAATTCCTGATAGACCTCTGGTACGTCTTGAAGCAGATCTGGGTCAATGTCCATACAAAGTAAGGTAGCAGCAGAATTAACGGGTTCAGGTAGACAATGTCTTTGGCAATAGGGGGACTGAAACTTGATCTCGCCTGTGGCCCAGTTAACAAGAGGATTGTGGGCCTGAAGCCAGGGCATACCCAAAATGATTGGGAAAAGAGGTGATGAAATAACGTCCAGGACTAGGATTTCTCGGTGCTGAGATGAGCAGGTAGCAGACAGAGGAAGGGTTTCTTGAGAGACCTGTCCAGATCTTATATGGGACCCATCGGCCAGAAAAACTGAAAGTCTGTGTGTTTTATTCTTTAAAGGAAGATCTTGTTGGGTAGCAAAAACAGAGTCAACAAAGCAGCTACATGCCCCAGAATCAACAATGGCGTTGACTTGAATTGTTCTTCCCTGGAGCTGTAATGAGAGAGGGAGAACAAGTTGAGTGGTATTGGCCGTTAAAACGGATAAACTGGTTGGAGTAGAAGAAAAACACTTACGGATCTTTACTGGGCAGCTGTTCACATAGTGGCCCGTCCCGCCACAATAGAGACAAAGATTCAGTTGGCGCCTGTGTGCCAGTTCTTCAGGGGTCAGAGTAGTACGCATAAGTCCCAGTTGCATAGGTTCAGGAGCATCAGTTGTTTGGTTGACTGGACTTGGGCCGGCAGAAGGTAGATACCGGGAGGCAGGCAGTGGGGCTCTTGCGGTCATCCACATAGGCCGCGTTTGTTGAGAAGATCGTTCAGACCGGCGCTCACGAAGGCGTCGGTCAATTTGGATAGTAATAGCAATGAGCTCCTCCAAGGTGTCAGGCATTCCTACCCGGGCAAGTTCATCCTTAAGACCCTCAGATAGCCCCATGCGGAACTGGTGGCGTAGGGCTGCGTTGTTCCATTGAGTGTCCGCGCTCCAGCGTCGAAAGTCCATAACATAGTCCTTGGCCGGCCTACGGCCTTGCTGGAGCGCGAACAAAGCTGCCTCAGCGGTGGCAGCCCGCTGAGGGTCCTCATATAGCTGGGCCATGGCTTCAAAAAAGGCCGGTAAAGACTGAATCTGTATAGCGTTGGTTTCAAGCAGGCGGTGGGCCCAGGTCTGGGGTTCCCCCTGGAGGAGGGATATGACAAATCCCACTTTGGTAGCTTCCAAGGAAAAAGTCCGTGGCTGTAGGCCGAAGTAGAGTTGACAAGCGCTGCGGAAGGCCAAAAACTTGGTTCGGTCACCAGAAAACTTTTCAGGAACAGGGACTCTTGGCTCCGGTGGAAGCATGACCACAGAGGGTGGTGCAGCAGCCTGTACTGGAGCGGCTGCGGAAGCAGGAGCCACACCACCGGGACCACTGAGGTTTAACACTTGACCCTCCAGTCTGTTGTAACTGTCTTGTAAGGTCTTTACTGCTTGGGTGAGGGCTGCTAAGTGCGTACAGATCTCCTGGATAGGAGAGGTCTCTCCTGCAGGCTCAGTCATGGCTGTTCGTTTTGTAAGGTACCTGGTAGTTGAGCCTGACTGGTAGAAGGAGACCTCTCTTAAACGCTGGTTCAGGAGCCGCTGGAAGTGGGAACAGTGGTCTCCTGAGCGCAGTGGGTAGGAGGGCCTGATGCAAGTTCCAGCAGAAGCAGATACCGAAACTGGAAGGATGTCCTTCAGGGATGGCTGAGCTGTGGATGCAGGTAAGCTGGTGCAGGCCGGTAGGCAGGCAGACAGATGCGAAGACAGCAGCTGGATGCAAAACAAGCAGGCTGGGAGCAGCGTCACAGGACACAGACAAGCAAGGTCAGACAGTCCGTTTTGGCAGGAGATCAGGCAGGTATAAACAGGAGGGATGATCCAGGGATAGTCAGGCAGGCAGGAGTTCGGCAACAGGTAACAGAATAAGCAAGGTCAGGCAAGCCGGGTCGGATAGGAGACTGGAGAATGGTCAGACGTAGCCGGGTCACTAGCAAGATAACAGACAGGCAGATACAGGAACTTCAGGTGCAGAGCTGCAGACGAACAGCACCCGACATGAGCACCTGTCATTCTTTTAAAGGGACCTTGGCGCCAAAACAGCGCTAGCGCGAACGGGCGCACGCACGGGCACACGCGGGAGTGCTCCGGCGCCCCCTGGTGGGGAATTGAGCTGAATTGTCCTAGAAAGACTCCTCGTGCCCCTGCGTGCACGCAGATTCGCCCGACGGCTACTGACATGCCCCTGACAGCTGCCCATATGCTGGATTGTTTTGAATCCTTTGAGGTGTTTTCCGAAAAACATTGTTTGAGTCGTGTGTTAAGTTTGTGGGTGATGTCTATGTCTGTTAAGACAGAATTATCTAGACGCCAAATCATTTTGTGGAATCTAGTTGCCGGTATATCTAGAGTGATGGATATGGGGCTATGGTCTGATAACACCATAGGATTGATGGAGGCCTTTGAAAGGAAAGATAAGTCTGATTGGGATATGAAAAAGTGGTCAATTCTTGTGTATTTATTGTGAGGTGCGGAGTAAAACGTGAAGTCTCTCTCATTCGGGTGTAGTGTTTGCCAGGCGTCGTGAAGGGTCAGATCTCTAAGGTGTTTTTTATTGGCCCGAAGAGCTCTGTAAGGCATAGAGGATGCTCCTGTGGATGTATCTTGTGATGGAGAGAGTGCTACGCTAAAGTCCCCACCTACAATAAGAATGCCGGAATAAAATTCCGTCAGTAATTGTAGGGTCTCGGGAAAGAATAGAACTTGCTTCGTATTAGGAGCGTATAGGTTTGCTAACGTTATGGGTTTGTTGTGAAGAGTCCCTTTGACAAAAATAAATCTACCTTTAATGTCTCGTTTAACTTCTGATACTTGTAGAGGACAGTTTTTTGCTATTAAAATAGCCACCCCTTTTGATTTAGAGTCATCATTAGTGGCATGATATACCGTAGGGTAGAGTATATTGTGTAGTTTCTGAATGTTGTCTGAGCGGAAATGCGTTTCTTGTATGAATGCGATCTGTGTTTTGTTTTGTCTTAAAGTGTGTAGCAATTGCAATATTTTTTCAGGTACATTAAGCCCACGCATGTTTATGGAGCATAGTTTTACCTGTGAAACGTGTGTCGTTCCAGTACCAGTCTTTGTGTCGCGTGTAGGAGTGTCCGCCATCCTTGGAGCTAAAAGGAGCTCAGTTGTAACTGGTAAAGTAAAGGAGGGTATAGAAAACGTGTATAAAGTTGGTGTCTGTTCGGGATGTGAAAGGATGGGGAAGCAAGGGTCGGGTGTATTTAAGTATCTTCCCCTGTTAGGAGAGGAAGATAGGGTAAGGCGTAACATCAGGGGAGCCAGCCTGGAGTTAAGATCCAGACCGTTCCACTACACTGTGTGGGGGTCGGGTAGAACCTAGCAGAGAGGATAGAGTCACAAGTGAGCTAGCCCACCGTTACCAGTCTTAGGAGCATATGAGTGGAGGTTGGCAAATATGAAGTATAGGGGGAGATAGGGCAATGTGTGGTTAGACATGAGAAGGATTAGCAGGAGATTATATGATAACCACGGAATTCACCAAGATATGAGAAAGGGTAGTGGTGTGTGAAGAAGAGATTGAGTTCAAGCACGTCAACTATTGCACATGGGAGCGGAGGGGGCCATGTATTCAGTGTGTGTGTGTCAGTAGTAGTGTGCGTAAGATAGATCTGGTAGGTGAATATGTTTATGGGAATAATATAATTTGAACCAGGCTTCTTGAGTATCTGAGTGAAGGAATAGTATAGTTCTGGAAAACATATAACACAATTCAAAACTTAAACCATACATTCCCTCAAGTTGATGTAGTAGGAGTTGTTTGTCACAAAGAATCTGTATCTTGCAAAGAATCCAAAAAGGAGTTGTGCACGGTATAGTGCGTAAGCAATGCAGCAGAACTATCTTCCCGCCATCTCCCTCCCATTCCACCAGCCTATGTGATATAAGCCCAAGTGACATATGTGGTATAGAAGAGTTGATGATAGTCAGTTATTTATAGCCACTAACCTATGTGTGGGGACAAGTGATGAAGGATTCCCTATCAGCCATTTAAGGAAGTAGTTTTAAACCCACTAATGTCTAATGGTGGGAGGGGAAGGAAAAAATTCCCAGCTGACCTGAGAATATAAGTGTTAAGTGAGGCAATTTCACCGCCGTAGATATTCCGCCTCTATGTTTATGCGGAATATATATAGCCTGCATATTGTGTTCATGGGAATGAACTGTTGTCTTGTGTGTTAAGTAATACAAAAGTGTACCATGCTAAAGTCTAAACAGGGGAAGAGAGGTTGTAAAGCTGGCATCCATAGCAGCCAAGTCCCTCATCAATGTTTCAACATCGACAGGTTTCCTTGAGATGTTGTGTTAGGGTGGTCTATACAAAAAAGTAAGATGTCAGGTTCGGGCAGTTGGAGTGGTTAGTGGAGAGAAGGGATAGATGTCGATCTTCTGTAAGAAAATCGTAAAACATGTTTTCTAACTTAGAATAAACAGAAGTGATCTCCTATAGCTGCAAAAGTGGAATGCATTCAGCAGACTCAAAATGTAATTGTGCGCGGCGTACTGGGACATGTAGTGCTTGGCAATAGTGGGGGCACATCTTCCTATCATTGTGTACAGTATACTAAACAGTGCAATATGGAACAAATCTTTAGAACACATCTTATCATACATTACCCAAATTGATAATTGTTAGTAGGGTTAGTAATACTGTAATTCATGCAGGATCATGTAAGAAACAGTGTTCAGGGAGAGGAGGCGAGGTGGCAAGCAGTGTGAGTATACAGTGATTCCATCCGGAAAGGCAGAGTATCTATGACGGTGAGGATGTTGGACCTGGTGAACAGGGTAGTGAGCGTTGGAAGTTCTATTTTGTTGGGCATGTACAACGGAGGTCATCAGTGGATTGGGCGACTTGATGTCCATTGTCTGGTAAGAGATGAGAGTGGGGGGGAGTGTGCCGCAAAGGCAGCAACGTCCATGGTGTCCAAGGTTATTTTAGTGAGTGTAATCTCCTTCATCAAGTGACATGTTGCGAAAGTGAGTGAGCGAATGTATGGATGCTAATTTAGAATAAAAGCATTGAAGTTAGTTATTAACCATTAGATCCTGAACATGGCTAAACACTGACGAGAACGGTGTCAGTAAGGTGCTGTTCAGTAATCTCTCCTGGCTCTCCGGGACCTCGGGGAATCCGAGGGGTAGGAGCCAAGTGGAGGATCATGTTGCGAATTGCGCCTCCTATAGCCAGATGAAGATCTTCGTCTGCGGTTCTGTCCTTCCTGGGTTTCCATCAGTTCTGCCTGTGGAGTGGTTTTCTTTACCGCCGTGTGGCGGAATTCCGCATACCATTGTGGAACATCCACTAGAGGGATAGCCAGAATATCACAAAATGGATGTAGATCCTCCGGGACTTTTAGCAGGGCAGTGCGCCCCTGATGAGTAGCTGATAAGCAGAAAGGGAACTTCCATCGGTATTGGATCCCCTTTGTGCGCAGCACATCCAATAGTGGTTTGAGATCTCTGCGGTGCTGCAGTGTTATACTGGATAAGTCCTGAAAGATTTGGACTGAAGTTCCTGCATATTGTAACTGCCGTCTGAGTCTGGCTTGTCTGAGAATTTCTTCTTTTAGCCTATAGTCCACAATGCAGCATATGATATCTCTTGGTGGGTCTGTATCCCTACCCTTGGGGCGTAGAGCTCTGTGGATCCTTTCCATGGATATTTGAGTTTGAGGCGGCCTGTTGAGAAGATCATTGAATAGGCTAGTCACTGCTGATGAAATGTCTTCTGCGGTGACGGCCTCTGGTATGCCTCTGATCCTAAGATTGTGGCGGCGGCCCCTATTATCGAGGTCTTCGACATGACGCTGTATTTCTCTTAACTGGATGGTGTGGGTGTCGATCCGCCTGGTAGCTTTGCGAAGGACATGTTCATGCTGTGTTGTTGCCTGTTCTACAAATGTTGTGTTCTTTGATGCACCCATATGTCTTGATTATAAATATTCCTAGACATGAGTTTGCTTGCCTTATTATGATTATTATCTTTTACTTTATAGTTGATCAAATGCCACACTGTAGCTCCTGAAGAAGCTTAAGAAAGTGAAACATGTTGAGAAAGTGGTATCAACCTTTGTATCAATCAGTCATTTAATTTGCTTTGTAAACATTTATCAGTGTTTTGTCTCATGTCAGTTCTCTTTTAAGATTGTTTGCTAAAAGATTTTCTTATTCTATTATTTCTCATTTTGCTTAGTAATAGCACCGTTAAAAGTCCCGGGGCCATATTTATGGCCTCAATGTCCCCTTTTTTTCTTAAACATATATATTGGGATGTCCTGCTTTTGTTTAGATTTCTCCCCTCTATATGTATACAAGCAGTGTTTTTGTTTGTTCTGGAAATGGTGGATTCTAGATTCATTTCTATGATTTCCATGCGGGCTCCTATGCTCTGGAGGTCAGCTTTAATGTCACTCGTAATCTTTTTAGCTGTGTTGTGCAGTCCCCTATCCAGAAGGTTTGCAAACTAGGCAAATATATCTGCCACATTAACAGGCTGCAGTAGGCTCGAGTCCCCAGGCTGTAGTAGTTGGTGGGACTGGGAGGGGCCGGCCCCCAATGGGGAGAAGTCCAGGTCTGTCATGGATTGCTCTTTGAGGCATTCAGTGGATGCTGGGGATGCTGGGTTCAGTGGAGGGTTACCTGCTGTTGTTCCTTGCTGCAGCATGTACGGGGAGGCCGCGGGCTGTGCACTGGAGAGGCAAGCTGGTACAGTGCTGTGAGGTGCGGCCGCCATTTTGGCTGTCTTGGTCTGAGACAGAGCGGCCTCAACTGCTCCCGAGTACATCAGGGGTGTCTTGGGGCTCTGCTCCCGAGTACGTCGGGGGTGTCCCCGGGGCTTCCACAGCTCGTGGGGGGTCAATCCAGGCAGTGATTGCTGGTGGTAGTGCCATTAGAGAGGCCTGTGCTGCTGAGGTGGGATGGAGCTCCTGGCCTAAGCGTGCGCCCTCGGAATATTTTACTTTTAATGTTTCACTTTAAGCATTATTAAAATCACTGCTCCCAAAAAAAAACAGCCGTTTTTAAAACTTTTTTTTGCATTGATACATGTCCCCTGGGGCAGGACCTAGGTCCCCAAACACTTTTTATGAAAATAACTTGCATAATAACCCTTAAAATTGGCACTTTTGATTTTTCACATATGTGTCCCATAAACTTTAACGGTGTTTGCGTGTTAGAACAAAGTTTTTGCCTATTCGCATGTTCTGCTGCGAACCGAACAGGGGGGTGTTCGGCTCATCCCTATACAAAAGTATATATTGCCATACTTAACCACTTTAAGACTGGGCCTATTTTTCAGACTTGTTTACAAGTTAAAATAATTTTTTTGCTAGAAAATTACTTAGAACCCCCAAACATTGTATATATTTTTTTCTAACACCCTAGAGAATAAAATAAAACAACAAACAATAAAACAAGCACACTTTTTTTGAAAAAAATACACTTTTTTGAATTAAAAAGACAACAGTAAACTTAGCCTTTTTTTATATTGTGAAAGATGATGTTACACCGAGTAAATTGATACCCAACACGTCACGCTTCAAAGTTGCGCCCACTCGTGGAATGGTGACAAACTTTTACCCTTAAGAAAATCTCCATATGCGACGTTAAAAAAATTCTACAGGTTGCCTGTACTTAGAACCCCCAAACATTGTATATATTTGTTTCTAACACCCTAGAGAATAAAATAAAACAACAAACAATAAAACAAGCACAATTTTTTTGAAAAAAATACACTTTTTTGAATTAAAAAATAAGACAACAGTAAAATTAGCCTTTTTTATATTGTGAAAGATGATGTTATGCTGAGTAAATTGATACCCAACACGTCACGCTTCAAAGTTGTGTCCACTCGTGGAATGGTGACAAACTTTTACCCTTAAAAAAAATCTCCATATGCGACGTTAAAAAAATTCTACAGGTTGCCTGTTTTAAGTTACAGAGGAGGTCTAGGGCTAGAATTATTGCTCTCACTCTAATGATCGTAGCAATACCTCACATGTGTGGTTTGAACACTGTTTTCATATGCAGCCGCTACTCACGTATATGTTTGCTTCTGCACGCGAGCTCGGTGGGGCGGGGAGCGTTTAAAATAATTTTTATTTTTTTCTTATTTATTTTACCTTTTATTTTTACACTGAAAAAATCATGACAGGACCTCTTAACCACTTAAGGACCGCCTCACGCCGATGTACGTCGGCAAAGCGGCACGGGCAGGCAAAATCACGTACACGTACGTGATTTGCATCCCGCGGGTGGGGGGTCCGATCGGACCCCCCCCCGGTGCCCGAGGCGGTCCCGTTCTGTTCCCCGGCGATCGGAGATGAGGGGGAGGCCATCCGTTCGTGGCCCCCCCCCTCGCGATCGCCGCCGGCCAATGGGAACATTCCTTTGCTGCTGTATGCTAAACAGCAGCAAAGGAAATTATGTCATCTCCCCTCGGCTCGGTAGTTTCCGTTCCAGCGCCGAGGGGAGAAGACATCAATGTTAGTGCACCAACACTAAACCTCACAGTAGAACATGCCAGGCATACAAAACACCCCGATCCCCCCCCCCGATCGCCCCCCGATCCCCCCCAATCACCCCCCCCCCCGACACCAAGCAGGTTTTTTTTTTTATTTTTTTTTTTTTTTATGATTACTGCATAGTGTCAGTTTGTGACAGTTACAGTGTTGGGACAGTTAGTATTACCCCCCTTTAGGTCTAGGGTACCCCCTAACCCCCCCTAATAAAGTTTTAACCCCTTGATCACCCCCTGTCACCAGTGTCGCTAAGCGATCATTTTTCTGATCGCTGTATTAGTGTCGCTGGTGACGCTAGTTAGGGACGTAAATATTTAGGTTCGCCATCAGCGTTTTATAGCGTCAGGGACCCCCATATACTATCTAATAAATGTTTTAACCCCTTGATTGCCCCCTAGTTAACCCTTTCACCACTGATCACCGTATAACCGTTACGGTTGACGCTGGTTAGTTTGTTTATTTTTTATAGTGTCAGGGCACCCGCCGTTTATTACCGAATACAGGTTTAGCCCCCTGATCGCCCGGCGGTGATATGCGCCGCCCCAGGCAGCGTCAGATTAGCGCCAGTACCGCTAACACCCACGCACGCAGCATGCGCCTCCCTTAGTGGTATAGTATCTGATCGGATCAATATCTGATCCAATCAGATCTATACTAGCGTCCCCAGCAGTTTAGGGTTCCCAAAAACGCAGTGTTAGCGGGATCAGCCCAGATACCTGCTAGCACCTGCGTTTTGCCCCTCCGCCCAGCCCACCCAAGTGCAGTATCGATCGATCACTGTCACTTACAAAACACTAAACACATAACTGCAGCGTTCGCAGAGACAGGCCTGATCCCTGCGATCGCTAACAGTTTTTTGGTAGCATTTTGGTGAACTGGCAAGCAAGCACCAGGCAGCGTCAGGTTAGCGCCAGTAGCGCTAACACCCACGCACGCACCGTACACCTCCCTTAGTGGTATAGTATCTGATCGGATCAATATCTGATCCGATCAGATCTATACTAGCGCCCCCAGCAGTTTAGGGTTCCCAAAAACGCAGTGTTTGCGGGATCAGCCCAGATACCTGCTAGCACCTGCGTTTTGCCCCTCCGCCCGGCCCGGCCCAGCCCACCCAAGTGCAGTATCGATCGATCACTGTCCCTTACAAAACACTAAACGCATAACTGCAGCGTTCGCAGAGTCAGGCCTGATCCCTGGCCTAGTACACCCCGGTCGTAGTCAAACCAGCACTGCAGTAACACTTGGTGACGTGGCGAGTCCCATAAGTGCAGTTCAAGCTGGTGAGGTGGCAAGCACAAGTAGTGTCCCGCTGCCACCAAAAAGACAAACACAGGCCCGTCGTGCCCATAGTGCCCTTCCTGCTGCATTCGCCAATCCTAATTGGGAACCCACCGCTTCTGCAGCGCCCGTACTTCCCCCATTCACATCCCCAACCAAATGCAGTGGGCTGCATGAGAGGTATTTTCTTTATGTCCTCCCGAGTACCCCTACCCAACGAACCCCCCAAAAAAGATGTTGTGTCTGCAGGAAGCGCGGATATAGATGTGACACCCGCTATTATTGTCCCTCCTGTCCTGACAATCCTGGTCTTTGCATTGGTGAATGTTTTGAACGCTACCATTCACTAGTTGAGTATTAGCGTAGGGTACAGCATTCCACAGACTAGGCACACTTTCACAGGGTCTCCTAAGATGCCATCGCATTTTGTGAGACCCGAACCTGGAAGCGGTTACAGTTACAAAAGTTAGTTACAAAAAAAGTGGCAAAAAAAAAAATATATATAAAATAAAAAAAAATAGTTGTTGTTTTATTGTTCTCTCTCTCTCTATTCTCTCTCTATTGTTCTGCTCTTTTTTACTGTATTCTATTCTGCAATGTTTTATTGTTGTTATGTTTTATCAAGTTTGCCTGTCAGGTATGCAATTTTTTATACTTTACCGTTTACTGTGCTTTATTGTTAACCATTTTTTTGTCTTCAGGTACGCCAATCACGACTTTGAGTGGTTATACCAGAATGATGCCTGCAGGTTTAGGTATCATCTTGGTATCATTCTTTTCAGCCAGCGGCCGGCTTTCATGTAAAAGCAATCCTAGTGGCTAATTAGCCTCTAGACTGCTTTTACAAGCCGTGGGAGGGAATGCCCCCCCCCCACCGTCTTCCGTGTTTTTCTCTGGCTCTCCTGTCTCAACAGGGAACCTGAGAATGCAGCCGGTGATTCAGCCAGCTGACCATAGAGCTGATCAGAGACCAGAGTGGCTCCAAACATCTCTATGGCCTAAGAAACCGGAAGCTACGAGCATTTTATGACTTAGATTTCGCCGGATGTAAATAGCGCCATTGGGAAATTGGGGAAGCATTTTATCACACCGATCTTGGTGTGGTCAGATGCTTTGAGGGCAGAGGAGAGATCTAGGGTCTAATAGACCCCATTTTTTTCAAAAAAGAGTACCTGTCACTACCTATTGCTATCATAGGGGATATTTACATTCCCTGAGATAACAATAAAAATGATTAAAAAAAAAAAATATGAAAGGAACAGTTTAAAAATAAGATAAAAAAAGCAAAAAAATAATAAAGAAAAAAAAAAAGCACCCCTGTCGCCCCCTGCTCTGGCGCTAAGGCGAACGCAAGCGGCGGTCTTTCGTCAAACGTAAACAGCAATTGCACCATGCATGTGAGGTATCACCGCGAAGGTCAGATCGAGGGCAGTAATTTTTGCAGTAGACCTCCTCTGTAGATCTAAAGTGGTAACCTGTAAAGGCTTTTAAAGGCTTTTAAAAATGTATTTATTTTGTTGCCACTGCACGTTTGTGCGCAATTTTAAAGCATGTCATGTTTGGTATCCATGTACTCGGCCTAAGATCATCTTTTTTATTTCATCAAACATTTGGGCAATATAGTGTGTTTTAGTACATTAAAATTTAAAAAAGTGTGTTTTTCCCCAAAAAATGCGTTTGAAAAATCGCTGCGCAAATACTGTGTGAAAAAAAAAATGAAACACCCACCATTTTAATCTGTAGGGCATTTGCTTTAAAAAAATATATAATGTTTGGGGGTTCAAAGTAATTTTTGTCTTCAAGTGGTTAGAAGAGTGGGTGATGTGTGACATAAGCTTCTAAATGTTGTGCATAAAATGCCAGGACAGTTCAAAACCCCTCCCAAATGACCCCATTTTGGAAAGTAGACACCCCAAGCTATTTGCTGAGAGGCATGTCGAGTCCATGGAATATTTTATATTGCGACACAAGTTGCGGGAAAGAGACAAAATGTTTTATTTTTTTTTTGCACAAAGTTGTCACTAAATGATATATTGCTCAAACATGCCATGGAAATATGTGAAATTACACCCCAAAATACATTCTGCTGCTTCTCCTGAGTACGGGGATACCACATGTGTGAGACTTTTTGGGAGCCTAGCCGCGTACGGGACCCCGAAATCCAAGCACCGCCTTCAGGCTTTCTAAGGGCGTGAAATTTTGATTTCACTCTTCACTGCCTATCACAGTTTCGGAGGCCATGGAATGCCCAGGTGGCATAAACCCCCCCCCCCAAATGACCCCATTTTGGAAAGTAGACACCCAAAGCTATTTGCTGAGAGGTATAGTGAGTATTTTGCAGACCTCACTTTTTGTCACAAAGTTTTGAAAATTGAAAAAAGAAAAAAAAAATGTTTTTGCTTGTCTTTCTTTATTTTCAAAAACAAATGAGAGCTGCAAAATACTCACCATGCCTCTCAGCAAATAGCTTGGGGTGTCTACTTTCCAAAATGGGGTCATTTGGGGGGGTTTTGTGCCACCTGGGCATTCCATGGCCTCCGAAACTGTGATAGGCAGTGAAGAGTGAAATCAAAAATTTTCACCCTTAGAAATCCTGAAGGCGGTGATTGGATTTCGGGGCCCCGTACGTGGCTAGGCTCCCAAAAAGTCCCACACATGTGGTATCCCCGTACTCAGGAGAAGCAGCTAAATGTATTTTGGGGTGCAATTCCACATATGCCCATGGCCTGTGTGAGCAATATATCATTTAGTGACAACTTTATGCAAAAAAAAAAAAAGTGTCACTTTCCCGCAACTTGTGTCAAAATATAAAATATTCCATGGACTCAATATGCCTCTCAGCAAATAGCTTGGGGTGTCTACTTTCCAAAATGGGGTCATTTTGGGGGGTTTTGTGCCACCTGGGCATTCCATGGCCTCTGAAACTGTGATAGGTAGTGAGGAGTAAAATCAAAAATTTACACCCTTAGAAATCCTGAAGGCAGTGACTGGTTTTCGGGGCCCCGTACGCGGCTAGGCTCCCAAAAAGTCCCACACATGTGGTATCCCCATACTCAGGAGAAGCAGCTGAATGTATTTTGGGGTGCAATTCCACATAGGCCCATGGCCTGTGTGAGCAATATATCATTTAGTGACAACTTTTTGTAAATATTTTTTTTTTTTTTTGTCATTATTCAATCACTTGGGACAAAAAAAAAAATATTCAATGGGTTCAACATGCCTCTCAGCAATTTCCTTGGGGTGTCTACTTTCCAAAATGGGGTCATTTGGGGGGGTTTTGTACTGCCCTGCCATTTTAGCACCTCAAGAAATGACATAGGCAGTCATAAACTAAAAGCTGTGTAAATTACAGAAAATGTACCCTAGTTTGTAGACGCTATAACTTTTGCGCAAACCAATAAATATACGCCTATTGACATTTTTTTTACCAAAGACATGTGGCCGAATACATTTTGGTCTAAATGTATAACTAAAATTTAGTTTATTGGATTTTTTTTTATAACAAAAAGTAGAAAATATCATTTTTTTTCAAAATTTTCGGTCTTTTTCCGTTTATAGCGCAAAAAATAAAAACCGCAGAGGTGATCAAATACCATAAAAAGAAAGCTCTATTTGTGGGAAGAAAAGGACGCAAATTTCGTTTGGGTACAGCATTGCATGACCGCGCAATTAGCAGTTAAAGCGACGCAGTGCCAAATTGGAAAAAGACCTCTGGTCCTTAGGCAGCATAATGGTCCGGGGCTCAAGTGGTTAAATATGAGATATGGGGTCAAAAAGACCCCAGATCTCATATTTACACTAAAATTCAATTTAAAAAAATGTTGTTTAAAAAAAGAAAAAAAAAAGTCTCTTTAAGAGCTATGGGCGGAAGTGATGTTTTGACGTCCCTTCCACCCTGCAATGGTATGGAGATGGGTGGGGGCCACCTTCCCCTCACTCAGCTCCATACCAAGCAGGGGAGCAGACGTGATCGCCTCCGCCACTGCTGGCAGCTTCGGTAAGCAGCGCAGGGTACCAGAGCGTGACGGAGGGGCCCTCTCCCACCGCCGATAAAAGTGATCTTGCGGTGAATCCACCACAGAGACAACTTTTATCTGAAAGTGGACCGCCCGCTGAAGAAGAGAATACCAGGGTTATGGTAGTTAGCTGTGGCCATAACAACGATATCCCTCTTCAAAGTGCCGACGTATAGTGGTATAAGTGGTTAATGAACGCAACAAAAGGAGCAATACCAAAAAAATTTCTAGACCCAGAAAGCCTCACAATAAGAGAATGGTTTAAAAGAGTTGAATATATATATGAAATGGAGTATCTGAGTAGTAGGGAAGACGGCCATATAGAAAAATGCATTAGTACCTGGGTAAGATGAATAGAATTTAAAAAACTAGGAAATATATACGGAAATATGGGTTGAATAGGTGACAGGGGGATGAGGAGAGAGGTGGAGGCTTGGAGGAGGGAAGGGAGGGAATGGTATAGTTAGGGAGGAGGAGAGGTGGGGGAATGAGAGGGGGGAGGGAAGGAGAGGGAAAGGGGGAAATGGTTGTATGTGTGTTTGATATATGTGATTTTTCTTATTTATTAATTTTGTACATTGAAAATCAAAAAAAGTTCAAATAAAGAAAAAAATGTAACAGTCTGGTGTGCCCATAAGGCATATGTTAGAGGTCTATAGATTCAATGTGTAGCAAGGGAAAAGAAAAAACAATTGCAGGCTACTCGCAATATTCTTACTTGTATTCAGTCCCAGGAACAGCAGAATAAATGGCAGGCTACACCTGCTGTGATCTCTGAACTTCAGAGGTGTAGAATGGAGCTCAAACTAATTATTTTGTATGCAAATGAAAAAGGGCTAAAAAGAATGAAAGCACAACACATTCTCAAGGAAATAAGGCTGGTAAACTTTTAGCTCACCGGGTTCAAATGCATCAGGCTAAAACTAGATTAGTGTACCTGAATAATCTGGTCACTAGGACTAAACTTTCCCACCCAAAAGATATTGCCAAATGTTTTATACAATATTACTAGGCCCTATTTAATTTGAATGTAGATGAACAAACTCTGCAACCTAATATGGTAAGCATTTCTACATTTCTAGCCTCTGTTCACTCATCATTAGATCACATTAATGCTCCCTTCTCTGAAGTCGAAATTAAAAAAACTACTCATCTCTTTTCCCAAAGAGATGTTACAAGCCATTATCATCACAGTACCCAAGCTGGGGAAGGACCCCACAGAACCGCAAAATTTTAGGCCCATATCCCTCTTAAATACTGATCTTAAGATATTTACTAAAGTGTTAGCTAATCATCTGGCTGACGTTACCCCCTTATTAATTGCTCTGGATCGGGTGGGCTTTGAGAAGGGGAGGCAAGCCCCAGATGGAACTCGCAGAATGCTTGATCTGCTAAGGTGGGCTGAATTAACCAAGGTACCCTTGGCTTTCATAGCCTTAGATACAGAGAAAGCATTTGACAGAGTCCACTAGGGCTATCTGCAAGCCATTCTATGTAAGTTTGGTTTTCAGGGTTTTATCCTATTAGCCATTATGGCACTGTATTCTCAGACTTCTACAAGGGTATTTATCTCCTCAGTTCTATTGGACACCTTTGACATCTCAAATGACACTAAGCAGGGTTGACAGTGGGGGGTCATTTTTTCCCTTGTTATGGAGCCCTTAGCTGAAAAAATCAGAAGTGACCCTGTCATCTCAGGTATCCAGGTTGGGAAGAAATCAACAACATTGGCGATGATGTGATTTTGACTTTAATTAATGTGTCCCAATCCCTGGCTAGAGCTCAGGAAATAATTAAATTTTTTGGGGAGGTGTAGTATTACAAAGTAAATATCTCTAAATGTAATGCTTTAATTATGGGCTGTTCACGAAGGCTGATCGTTGGTCCACATACCCCGTTTCCATGTTCTTGGGAATCCAAAAGTATACAATACCTGGGCATTCAGTTGACCCCATCATCCTCTCAACTATATGAAGCCAACTATGGCAGAATACCTAAAATTATCAAAGCTGAGCTGAGTTTTTTATAAATTTGAGTTGTCATGGTTGGGGCACAAAGCAGTATTTAAAATTGTATTGTTGCCCAAGATACTGTACCTGTTTAGAATAGTTTTAATTGTACTGCCCAGATTTTTTTCTATACTCAATATGGCTATCAAGTCCTATATATGGAAAAATCAGAAAGCGGGGATACCCTTTTCAATGTTGTCTAAAGATAGATACAAAGACCATCCATCGATTATGGCCTTCCTGGCAGCATGGTATTGCTTGCTTCAAGGAAAGGTCAATACCATGGGGGCAGCACAGTGGCTAATTGGTTAGCACTTCCATCTAACAGTACTAGGGTCACCAGTTTGAATCCCAACCATGACGCCACCTGCATGAAGTTTGCATGTTCTGCCTACGTGGGTTTCCTCTGGGTTTTCCTGTTTCCTCCCACACTCCAAAGACTTGCTGGTAGGTTAATTGGCTCCTGTCTAAAAAATTGACCCTAGTATGTGTATGTATGAATGTGAGTTAGGGACCTTACATTTTAAGCTCTTTGGGGGGATGTGAAATACAGTATATAGGTAAAGTGCTGCATAAATCAATGACACTATATAAGTACAAATAATAAATAAATACTCACAAATACACCTCTATCAAATTACCCTTGCAGGCTTACAATTTTCTAATTCCATCATTCTCTACTAAACCTTGGAGAAAATAAGCACATACTACACTACATGATGTTCCCTTGGATTAGACAATAGTAGACCATTATAAATTAATCCAGCTTAAACATTTCCAAACATTATACTCCTCACAAGATGTTTTTATAGATGCAGGTGTCTGGAAATACTATGGCGATACAACTATCTGCAAAGGGGGAACAACATGGTTCTACTCACACTTACGAGCACCTGCACAGAGTGGTAAATCTCCATCTATGTTAAAATGGGAACAAGGAGAGGAGCAGAGTTTAGCATTCAAGAATACAGCTTCAATGACTAGGTGCGTTTCTCATTGGAATAATGCATTGAAGATACTTCATAGGTGGTACCTCACTCCATGTAGACTCTCGAAAATGCACATCTATCCACACCTTTCAGCTGAATGTTGGAGATAATGTGTCCATAGAGGTAATTTATTTAATCTATTATGGAAGAGTAAATCTATAGTAAGGCTCTGGAGATCCGTATTTACTTCGATATCAGATATTACTGGTATTCTCACCATGCCTTTACCTCAGCTTGTCTTATTAGGGTTGACGATTGACCATTTTCCCAAACAATTTAGGACAGTAGTCTTGCATATTTTCATAGTGGCATGACTCGCCATAGTGAGTAAATGGAAACAGACCCTAGCCCTAGATGTTTTGGAAGTAATCCAAAGAGTGGGAATCCATTGCTTATATGAACATTTTTTTGCAAATTCTGAGGGTAGATGTCTACAATTCTTTAACGCTTGGGAACCATGGTTAACAAGATATAATCTATGGCATATCATTTAGGTCTAAAGCAGGGAAAAATTATTATTATTTAGCTGTTTAATGACTACTGAGTGTACTAAATTATTTGGGTGAAAGTGTGCTACGGAATGGGCAAGTTCTATTTGTGGCCTTTCTATTTATGGTCTTTCTTTGGATACAGTATATGGTTCTTATATACTGTAGGTTGTTGACCTTGTTGCTATTATTGTTGATGGCACAACTATTACATGCAGAACTGAAGTGTATAGTACTTTTATTTAAGTAATATTCTTTATTATGTTGTGCGTGTTGATTCATGTATTGCTTAATGTAATTTTTGAAAAATGTTAATAAACATTTACTGAAACTAAAAGTGGTGCAGTATGTGCCAAATTCATGTACCTGTCTAGAACTTATACCTGAATTTGGCTCGTGCTGCAGCACTTTCACAAAATCTGTCTGCTCCAGTTTATCTCTGTATGGATTTTGGCACATGTGACACAATGTAAAAGTGGCACTTTTAGGATTTTGGTGCACAAGTCGCTGTCAGAGCCAAAAGTGTTGCATGTGCTTCATGAATTTGGTGCAAATTCCTAACAAGAGGCATTAATGCCAGAAAAGTAGTGCAGTAGCTTTATTTAATTTCCCCCTTCAGTGTTTTGAAGTGTTACCCGTGGCACTGCACTTGGCATTTTTTTACTCAGTGTTATATAGCACTGTCTTTAGTGGGAATATGGTCACTAAGATTTGCATATAACTTGTGTTATTGATGTTTTTTCAATTACAATATTGTTTCAAGTTCATTCATTATGATTTGAGCACTTATGTTTTATGATTGTCAGCACTTATATTTTGTTCTCATTTGGATTGTTGCAAATCAACCAAGTTTTGTTAGTAGGGATGGGCAAACGGTTCGGCCCGAGGATAAGTTCGGGCCGAACTTTGGTTGTTCGGCTGTTCTGCAGAACACCAAACAATATGCTGTGTTCGGGGGCAAATTCGAAAACCGCCAGAACACCGTTCAAGTCTATGGGACATTAACATGAAAAATCAAAAGTGTTCATTTTAAAGGCTTATATACAAATTATTGTCATAAAAAGTGTTTAGGGACCTGGGTCCTGCCCCAGGAGACATGTATCAATGAAAAAAAAAGTTTTAAAAAATGGCAGTTTTTTCGGGAGCAGTGATTTTAATAATGCATAATATCCCTTTCATGACTAAGCCTATTTTTGAAATTTGGTGTTTACAAGTTAAAATCCGTATTTTTTGCTAGAAAATTACTTAGAGTTCCCAAACATTATATATATTTTTCAGCAGAGAATCTAGAGAATAAAATGGCGATTGTTGCAATATTTTTTATCACACGGTATTTGTGCAGCCGTGTTTTAAACGCAAATTTTTGGAAAAGGGACACTTTCATGAATTTTAAAAAATCCAAACAGTAAAGTTACCCCAATTTTTTTGTATAATGTGAAAGATGATGTTACGCCGAGTAAATAGATACCAAACATGTCACCCTTTATAATTTCACGCACTCGTGGAATGGCGACAAACTACGGTACCTATGAATTTCCATAGGCGACGATTTAATTTTTTTTTACGGTTACCAGGTTTGAGTTACAGAGGAGGTCTAGGGCTAGAATTATTGCTCTCGCTCTGACGATCGCGGCGATACCTCACATGTGTGATTTGAACACCGTTTACATATGCGGGCGCGACTTCCGTATGCGTTTTCTTCGCTGCGCGAGCTCGCGGGGACAGGGGCACTTTAAATTTTTTTTTTTTAATTTATTTTATTTATTTTTTACTTTATAAATTGTGTTTTAAAAATTTTATTTATTTTTTTTTTACTTTTATTGCTGTCACAAGGAATGTAAACATCCCATGTGACAGTAGTAGGTGGTGACAGGTACTCTTTATGGAGGGATGGGGGGTCTAAAAGACCCCCCATCCCTCCTTTACACTTCAAAGTATTCAGATCTGCGAAAACGGCGATTCTGAATACTGTGTACTTTTTTAAATTCGGCGCCATTGGCAGCCGAGTAAACGGGAAGTGACGTCATGACGTCGCTTCCGCGTTTACAACGAGAAGGCTGGAACGAAGCCACTCACAGCTTCGTTCCAGCCAGTCCCCAGCCGCTGAAGGTACCCGATTGGACACCGGGCTTCCCGATCGCACGGGAGGCCCGGTAACAGCGGCGGGAGGCGGCGGGAGGGGGGGATGTTCCCTCCCGCTCCTCCGGTATAACAACCGAGCGGCTTTTAGCCGCATCGGTTGTTATACTCGGGTAGCCGATCGCCCGCTGTAAACAACAGTACCGGGATGATGCCTGCAGCTGCGGGCATCATCCCGGTATAACCCCAGAAAGCCGAGTACGCATATCTGCGTACGGTCGGCGGGAAGGGGTTAAAGTGAAACAATAAAAGTGAAATATTCCTTTAAATTCCGTACTTGGGGGTATCTATAGTACGCCTGTAAAGTAGCACATTTTTCCCGTGTTTAGAACACTCCTTGCACAAAATGACATTTCTAAAGGAAAAAAAAGTCATTTAAAACTACTCGCGGCTATAATGAATTGTTGGTCCCGGCAACACAGATAAAAGTAATTGAAAACAATGGCATGGGATTCCCCAGTCCATTACCAGGCCCTTTGGGTCTGGTATGAATATTAAGCGGAACCCCGAACCATAATTTAAAAAAAATTGCATGGGGGTCCCCCCAAATTCCATACCAGGCCCTTCAGGTCAAGGGAACTTAGGAAATAAATGAACTGCAGCCCCCCCTATGAAGAACACCACCAGGTGGAGTCCAGGATAATAAAATGATCCAGAAAGGGGAATTGGCACTGTTCGTGAAAATAAAAATTATATTAGTGAGAGAACCTCTGACTAAACAGTGTATAAGCTTAGTATATGGCCCAAATTATAACAATAAAAAACTAAACCAAGTGGGTGTGTTATAAAACATCAGAGAAAATAAGAATGTGAGCAGTGAAAAAATGAAATCCTGAATGTATAAAAAATGTAAATAAGGATATGTGAATGTGTCTGCAATCACGTATGACTCTGTGAATATGCAAAAAAATATAAAGTGCATGTAAAAACTAAAATAACATAAAAAACAAGTGCGTAACATCTGTGATGTCTCCAATGTATACCCACAATAAAAAGTATATATATAACTGGAGGCACTTGAACAACATATAATGCCCAGAGAACCGAATGATGGAAACAAAATTAAAAATAAAAATAAGAAACAGTGAAAAAGTATAAGATATATATACACGTGACTGTATATATATAAAAAAGTCCCAAAAACAATCAATCAAATGTCCATCGTTAAGTAACTAGGTGTGTGGAACAAATATATATGGTGACAGAGTCCCAGAACAATGATTCAAATGGCAATCTGTGAATGGTGGACTGTGCACACACAAATAAATTGTGACTCTTCAGTGCTCCCCTCTTCCAACCGCATGCCCCTCTTGTTGTTGCACTCACCAGAATGTCTAATCCCTGCAGGGGTAACAGGCACAAAAGCTGAATCCAGATGGAAAAGTCCCCCTGGGTAAGAAATCCCTCTGGTGTCACACAGCTCCCAACAGCCTCTCTATGCAATTACGGGTTCCTCAGCACTTTCGGATATCCATATATGGATGGAAGAAACAAGCCTCATAGCGTGAATCTGTAAAACAAAAATCTGTTATTCATTAAATCTCCATTGAAAAAATGTTATAAAAATGTAAAAACCACACTTAGGAGAGCGATAATGCTCCACCTAGTGTATTATGAGGCACATAGGCAGTTCCGCTGAGTGGTCCCGGTGTGCGATCCACAGCCGAGAATACAAGAACCGCAAATACAGCAAACAGGAAGTGACGTGTTGCATACCAAGTATGTCCCGCCTTATGTGTTTCATCACACGGACGTCATTTGAGGCACTGTCATATTGGTACACCCTACGTTCTAATATAGCACATTGAGTTACCGCTCTGGCCAATCAGGTGGAGGAGAAAGATGAGCGTATCACCTGCAGCAGCGAAAGCCACATAAGTCAATTGGTGAGACTAATGAAAACCCCTCATGATCAAGGCAAGAGTGAATAAAGTGGCATTATCCGTCAATAGAGTGGATAATGTGTCAGAGCGCCATCATGTGGAAAAATGATGGCTACAAGCGGCAACCACGGCAGCTCAACTGCTTAAAATACAAAAGACAAATATCAATAGTACATTGATGGGAACCCACTGGATCCAAGACAATCATATTCTTTTCCAGTCCTGATGATTATATCGTCAATATATCTACGGTAAAACTTTATTTCGGGGTGCCTTTTTCTGTATATATATATCGTTCTTTCCACATGTCCATAAATAAGTTTGCCACGGTAGGGGCATATTTGGCGCCCATAGCAACACCTTTGGTCTGAACGTAGTATTCATTGTGATACCAGAAGTAATTACTTGCCATAGCAAGTCTGAGGCTTTCTAAAAGAAATCAAATTTGTTCTTGTTTGAGGTCCGTACCATCATGTAAAGCCTTCTCAACCCCATCTAGTCCATCCTTTTGCGCAATACTAGTATACAAGGAATTAACATCTATGGTTACCAAAAGGCAACTATTGGCATCTGTGACCTGTTGTAATTCCTTGATTAATTGGATGCTGTCCCTGAGATACGATTTCCCTTTGGGAACCAGAGGTTTCAGAAACTGATCAATATATTCCCCCAGCCTGGAAAAAAGGGAATTTAAACCACTAATAATTGGTCTTCCAGGTGGTTTCTCCAATCTCTTGGGCAGGCGGTAAATGACTGGGGTTTTTGTTGATTCTGGAACCAAGTACTGGGCTTCCTTTTTGTTTAGTATTCCAATCTCTTTACCTTTGTTCACAAGCCTCGTTTCACAAAACCCTGGTTCATTTATAGGAGAGCCCCTACCATTAGGAATCATTTGGTCCGCAATGTCATTGACCCCCCAAGACTGTCAAACTGTTTTCCAATATGAAAGGCTTTTATAAGCGTAAAAAATGCCTAGCCTGCCGTGTCAGCAAAAAACAGCCAAAGAAGAAAGTTTCTTTCAGATCCAGGACTGGGAAAGAATATGATATAGGAGAGCTTATCATGTGCAATAGCACCCATGTGACTTATGTCATTGAGTGCCCTTGCCGATTGTAATATGTGGGTAGGACCACCAGGCCTCTCTGTGTAAGAATTAGGGAACACATTAACAATATACAAAAGGGTTTCCTTAAGCATAACCTCTCTAGACACTTTGATGAATACCATAAGAGGGACCCATCCGGATTCATTTTTTACGGTATTGACACTATACATGACCACTGGAGGGGTGAGAATAAGAAGCTAAAAATCTCTCAAAACGAAACCCTATGGACATACCGTTTATAGTCCCTAGTGCCTAGAGGGTTAAACATAGACATTGACATTAACTGTTTTTTATCCAATTTCTAACTTTAAGTTTTATTTATTTCTTTCACATGACCCTTTTTTGGATCTCACCCTTTTTATCCCAGACCCACCAACATCTTATACCAGGGACGCATGTTGGCACATATGGCCCCACACAGGCAGTTGAGTTTGTGGGGACATTTGTATGTGCATACACATTACCACCAATATAGATAGAGTATAATTTTTACCATTATTCATTTTCATGTATTTAGTCTCTTTATTTCACATTTTACATATCCTGGCACCATTTTTGTGAGAGGCATACATTTTTATAATTTTTTTATATATTTTTTACATTTATTTAACTTATTTTAATATATTGTATGTATATATACCTCCTCTTACTTGCATATTTACACCATTTCATTTTCTTTAATAAATTTTATTTTTAATCATCGGAATCTGACTACCCAATTATTTACTGTTTTGTCTTGCATCCAGTGGGTTCCCATCAATGTACTATTGATATTTGCCTTTTGTATTTTAAGCAGTTGAGTTGCCGTGGTTGCCGCTTGTAGCCATCATTTTTCCACATGATGGCGCTCTGACACATTATCCACTCTATTGATGAATAATGCCACTTTATTCACTCTTGCCTTGATCATGAGGGGTTTTCATTAGTCTTACCAATTGTCTTATGCGGCTTTCGCTGCTGCAGGTGATACGTCCATCTTTCTCCTCCACCTGATTGGCCAAAGCGGTAACTCAATGTGCTATATTAGAACGTAGGGTGTACCAATATGGCAGCGCCTCAGATGACGTCCATGTGACGAAATGCGTAACGCGGGACATACTTGGTACGCAGCACGTTACTTCCTGTTTCCTGTATTTCCGGTTCTCGTATTCTCGGCTATGGAACACACGCCGGGACCACGCAGTGGAACTGCCTATGTGCCTCATAATACACTAGGTGGGGCATTATCGCTCTCCTAAGTGTGGTTTTTACATTTTGTAACATTTTTTCTATGGAGATTTAATGAATAAAAGATTTTGGTTTTAGGATTCAAGCTAGGGGGCTTGTTTCTTCCATCCATAGAGAGGCTGTTGGGAGCTGTGTGACACCAGAGAGATTTCTTACCCAGGGGGACTTCTCCATCTGGATTCAGCTTTTACGCCTGTTACACCTGCAGGGGTTAGGCGCTCTGCAACAACAAGAGGGACATGCAATTAGAAGAGGGGAGCACTGAAGAGTCATGCTTTATTTGTGTATGCACAGTCCATGTTCTGACTCAACTACAAGGCTATAAATGTTATCTTCAGCTTCACATAGAGCTTACATGACCTGGTGATCTATTTATCCCTTGCATCAATTCAGGCAGCTTAACTCAATGAATAACTCACTGTATGGAAAGACAGACGATGAATCCTATCGAATGTTCGGTTTAATGATGGATATTCATAGATAGAAAAACGTTGCAGTTGTAAGCCACATGTAAGATGTTACAGCAATGAGGTATACTGTGCACAATTAATAAGAGAGAGGAAGGGGAGGAGAATATACAGAACTACGGTGAGAGAAAGAGTTCAGATAGACAGAGGGAACAAATCTTAAAGACACAGAGCATTATAAATTACGTAGTGTAATGCCCCGTACACACGGTCGGATTTTCCGATGGACAATGTCCGATCGGAGCGTGTTGTCGGAAATTCCGACCGTGTGTGTGCGCCATCGGACATTTTCCATCGGATTTTCCGACACACAAAGTTGGACAGCAGGAGATAAAATTTTCCGACAACAAAATCCGATCGCGTCAATTCCGACCGTGTGTGGCCTTTTCCGACGCACAAACTGCCACGCATGCTCAGAAGAAATTCCGACACGGGACAGCTCGTTCTGGTAAACTTAGCGTTCGCAATGGATACAGCACTTTCGTCACGCTGCAATGTTAAAAATGGTTTAATACAGCGCACTCTCTTCTTCTTTATAATGTGAGAAGAATTAAGCAGTTTTGCTGCTCATATTCACACACACTTCTCACAAACTTTAATTTGTGTTTTTTTAGTGGGATTCCCTCAATATATTGTTATTAGTTGTCACATCTGACAGTTTTATTTTTTTATTTATTTTTTTTTTTGGATTTTAAGCCTTTTTTTTTCTTTAATGTTTGGATTTTTTCCAAGGCTGATCTTTGTTCAATGTTATTTTTATTTTTACTCCAGAATATTTTTGTGTGTGTTTTGTGTGTCAAGTTACCCCAACACCATTGATATCTTTTATTATTTAATCTCCAGGAGATTGTTTGTTGTTGGTGTCCCTTGTTCATTTCACATTGTATATTTGAAATGTACCTGAATCCTCACAAACAAACTGTCCTTTTTGAAGTAAAACACATAGGAGAGTATAATTCAAAACAAAAATCCTTTATTAAGGGATCAGAACCAAACAAAGAGGAAGGCAACACTGGATCAACAGGAGAAATTAGCGAAGCCTGGGACCCCCACGGCAGACAACAATTCTTCAACATCAAAATTGGTGGCCTGAGGAGTCCATATATAAGGGAGGGCAGTCTGGTCCGGGATTCACAGAGACTCGGATAGCAGCAGATGACATCTGTGTCCCCAGGATGTGGTACCACAAGAGGCTGCATTTTTTGGCTGACCAGACTGAACCTAGGGCAATCACTGTCTGGTCTTCCTTACACGCTTCCTTCTGGGCTGTGGCTGTGCAGTTGGAGATGTGGCAGGAGGAGGAGTAGGACCTGGAGGAGGGTGAGGACTGGGGGGACCTGGAGGAGGACTGGGGGGACCTGGAGGAGAGGGAGGAGGAGGACCTGCAGGAGGAGGAGGAGGACCATCCCAAAGATGTGTGTCAGGTGTAATTTGGCCCCTCATACCTTTCTCCAGAGCCTCCAATATGAGGGCCTCACACGTGGCTTTTTGGCCCTCCTCCATGCTCTGCATTTTAGATGCTATGAATGCAGCAATGTTCTCCTGCAGGGTGTGGGGTGCTCCCAGGACCTCTGTAGCCCTCCAAAAGAATCTGATAGCCACCTCCTCTAGGGTACTCCTCCTACTGCCACTTTCTGTTTTCAGGGGGGGTGGAGGGACCTGCAGATCAGCCAGCCGGCTCGGCCCGGCCACCTCCTGGCTGAGACTTCCCTGTGTATGAAAAAGGGACATGGTTTTAGTTTTTGCATCATCAATCACAATCCTAAATTAGTACTCCCAACTAACATCTAGTTAACATCATTGATTGGACAAGCAGAAATATTTAGAGGAATGCTATACCTGGCTCAATCTGGGCTCCTCCACATGCGGCCTGGAAGGCCCAGGTTGGGCGTCAGAAGCCTCAGCCGGACGGGAAGGAAGCGTGGAAGGAAGACTTGAGAGGGATGGCCTGGGTTTAGTCTGGCCTGCCAGAAAGTGCAGCCTGTCATAGTACAACATCCTGGGGACATAGATGTCATCTGCTGCTCCGGATCTCTGTGAATCCAGGACTTTCTTGCGCTCCCTCAGATATGTGCTCCTCAGGCCACCAATGAAAATCTTTAAATATGTGATGTCTGCCGTGGGGATCACCTGCTTCACAATTTCACACAATTGCTCCAGTGCTGCCTTCCTCTTTGCTTGGTTCTTGAAATGGGGGTGGGTAATCTCCCACAGACAGGGCAGCTCACTTAGCATATCAATGAATAGTGACATGAAGTCAGTATCTCTCATTAAGATATCCATATTCACTGCAAGACACAACACAAGACAAAGCCTAATGTCAGACAAAACTCTCCTAATCTTGTTACAATATAAGCCTCAATCTAGAAGCAGTATAGGCACAAGTTTGTCTCTTACCTTCGTTCTTACAATCGGCGCGTCCAATGCTCCTTCCTCCGCTCACAGATCGTACGTAATACGCACGAGTGTTACGCTTTATACACACTGCGCATGCATGTAACTCCGCCCGCCCCTGACGTTCTTTCTAGTCTATTCCCCGCCCCTTTTCGTTCGGCGCAGTGGGGGAAGAGCATGATGGTGGAGTTACAGCAGGTGCGTGCTAATTCTAGCAACGAGGAGGAGGAAAGCCCGGATCCAGGCACGTCCCGATCCAGAAGGAGACGTTTTAAGGCCACAAATATGTCGTTTGGGGAGATGTTGGAGATGGTGTACATCATGAGGAAGTCCGACTATGACGGAAAATATGGGCCTTACCCCAACCCGAACATACGAAAGGCCAAGATCATGGCGAAAGTGGTCAGGAGTCTTGAGAGGAATTTCGGGGTCCGAAGATCAAAAGATCAGCTCAGGAAATGGTGGTCGGACCTGAAGTTGAGAGAGCCAGAGCAGTACTGAAAGATCCGGAGAGTGCTGCAAAAAAGTAAGTAGTTGTGCTGTGTTCCTATTCTTTCTGTCTTTATTCCGTTCGTGCTGCTCCATATGCTTTTATTAATTGTAACGTTTAAAAGGGCAACTTTAATGTTCATGGGCACATTATTCGTTCGTATCAAACATTTTTCTTTCGGCCTCTAGAACACCATTGTTTAGGCCATATGCATTTTCCCACATTTTTTTGGGGCCTACTTGGATGCCAAATATTTGTTTGTGTAGATGGGTTTGTTACTAGAATGAAATGCCAACTAGATTGTGTGTAAGGAGAGGACACTGAGCAGCTGTTTTCACATCTGGACGCTGGAGCACTAGTGTGGGACACAAGAACACCATTTTTATTAGGGGGGGGCACACAGGTGCTCCAGTGTATACTAGAGGGGGGGCTACATCTGTGAAGTTTGTACCAAACAGGTAAAGTATTGCAGCTTGACAAAGGACAATAAAAATGCTACATCTTGGAACTCTGCCCAAATAGACAATTGTACCCCACTTCCAAGCAATGTTTCCTATTTCTAGTTCTGCCATCAAATATCTGTGTGCTAATTATACCATTTTTGTTTTACATAGGGGAGAAAAGACTTGGAGGACACCCCTCATCCGAGGAGACCACAGACCCCCCACCTCTGGAAGAAGGGGAAATACCAACCCAAGAAGAAGAGCAGGAGGAAGAAGAAGATGTGGTGGAGATTGGCACCACAACAGGTGAGTGTCTGCGACCACAGGCTCAGGTAAAAGAGATGGATGGTGGCAGATTTTTGAGACCTTTTTTTTTGTTCTTTATCTCTTTTTAGGTGATCGTGATGTGAGGGAGAGAGAACGTTTCACATCTGAAAGTGCCCAGATACTGATCGGGGAGATCATGGGGTGTAATCTCCAATTGCAATACATCCAGCAACAAATCAGTGATGTTATTAAAAAAAATAATAACATCATTGATGTTTTGGGGCGAATTTAAACCCCACAAAATCACCTCTTTTATTTTTGGTCCAATCTTACCAAAATTTTTTCAATGTTTAGAAAAGCCAAATTTGGAGGATGCACACAGTGTGCCAACATGTGCTCTCTGCCATCACGGGAGATCAATGGACGCGTTTTGGGGGTGCAAACCCTTCCTCAATTCTAAAGTCGCGTTGAGGAAGGGCTTGCTCCCCCAAAACACGTCCCTTGATCCCCCCTGATGGCAGATAGCACATGTTGACATTCGTAAATTTGTGTGCATCTTCCAAATTTGGCTTTTCCAGGGGTGAGTCCCCCCCATCTGAACGCTATATCAAACCCAGTTCCTAAATACTGATGTCTGATATAGCCTTCAGTTTTTACCATATGTGAACTTTGTAAGTTCAAGTTTTTTGGCTTTCTTGTTGGTTTTACACAGGCCTGTTTTATCTGAAATGGACATTTCGAATTTTGTTAATGCTACTGCAAAAATTGTTATACAACAAACATGTTGGTTTGTTTTAAAAACCTTTCGTAAATGCACATGTGATTGTGCAGCTATAAAAAAGTGGCTTAATCAAGAATGTGTGGATTATTGTCTCAACATTACAACACTTTTGGGGTGATGTAATTGCTGTTTTATGCAAAAATGGGGGTTATTTCCTAAGGGAAAATACACTTTGCACTACAAGTGCAGGTTCAGTGCAGTTGCAAGTGCACTTGTAGTGAAATGTGTTTTTGCATTTAGGAAGTACCAGCCAACACAGTTTTTTATAAGGTTACCCAATCACGACATTTTCTGCACTCAACACATTTCTGTCAGGGTCAGCTAAAACAAACACAAGCAGTAAATGTCCACAAAGAATTTTTTGGGGTTGGTTTTTATTTTAAAAAGTTTTCACAGATTGTCTGGCATATTGATAGCCCCCCTACCCGCAAAGAACTCCAGGTAGCGTAACCGGACATCACGGGCACTCAGGGAGGGCAAGCCAGGACGGCCACTTTCAAGCGCCGTCAGTGTTGATGGATTTGGATTTCCGGCCTCAGGCCCAACTGAGCCAGCATAGTTTGCTGAATGTTTTCTTAAAAAATTATGGAGAACACAGCAGGCAAGTATTATATGGTTCAGTTTATACTCCGCCATATGGATGGGTGTCAGAAATAATCGAAACCGGCTGGCCAGGATTCCAAATGTGTTCTCCACCACTCTTCGGGCTCTGGCCAGCCGGTAATTAAAAACCCTCTGTTCCGGGGTGAGGGTCCTCATCGGGAATGGCCGCATCAGGTGGTCCCCCAGCGCAAATGCTTCATCAGCCACGAACACAAATGGGAGACCTTCAACATTGTCCTCTGGAGGTGGCAAGTCCAAGCTGCCATTCTGGAGACGCCTGTAGAACTCCGTCTGGGCTATCACTCCACCATCGGACATCCGGCCATTCTTCCCCACGTCCACATACAGAAACTCGTAATTAGCCGACACCACCGCCAACATCACTATACTATTAAACCCCTTGTAATTATAATAGTACGACCCCGAGTTGGGTGGTGGGACGATGTGGACGTGTTTCCCATCAATTGCCCCTCCGCAGTTAGGAAAGTCCCACCGCTGGGCAAAGTGGGAGGCCACAGTCTGCCATTCCTGTGGCGTTGAAGGAAACTGTTGAGGAAAAAACAATAAACATTACTATTTTTTCACAGAAACATGGCAAGCAGATTACACACAAACATTCTGGGTCAACCTCCAGATAGCATTTACTAGGGGGAATTTAACAACAACAAAGTATAAGGTACAGCTATCATATTCCCCCTCCCCCCTCTCATGGGCCATTTCTAACATTATAGGGGGGGAAATCTTGGACAGGTAACCCTCTTCACTTCATTGAGAGATGAATGCCTAAATAATGGGTATTACTTTGAACAGCCCCTCCTTAGTTACACTATTGGCAGACCACTGGACAGGTAAGAAGTGTCATAATACAAAGATAGAAATACACACTGTACACATTTGAGGACATTTGGACATTCTGCTATTACCTATCAAGATAATAATAGGATACAAGAACTTTAAACAGTACCATTGGAAAGTATACAGGCAGGCCCTTGCACTACATGCTTTGGGGAATTCATCCATAAATCTGACCAGTAAAGAGATGGGTATAGTGTGTATGGGGTTGGCAAAGTCAGCAGATAGATGATTGAGAATAGATAGAGAATTGGGATCAGCTGACTTAGCAGTTGTGGGAGGGAGGGTTCCAAAAAATTTGGGGACACCACAAAAAAAGCCTCTACCACTCTGCCTGAATTTAAAGCTAAAATAACAGTTCCAAACATTTTAGGGGGTGTTTGGGGTAAAGCACTACTATGGAGCTGATAAAATACATTGTTAAGTGACTACATGAGGTGAATATAGGGCAGGAGACACCATGCTGTGGAGGTTATTGAAGGGCAAATATGTTCGAAGGACCTAAAATAATAATTACATAAAAATCCAGCATGCATGAGAACAAAGGGGACATTCACAGCATATTACAATCATGGGAATTAGGGAATGAGGAAAGAAATACAATATATTATCAAACATTCAATACAATAAAAGGTGATATTAAAGGATAAAAATCTTACCTTCATATACTCCTTCTGCAGGACCTGTATGATGGCAGAACAGGTCTCTGGGATAATGATCCCCAGAGCCTGGGGGGAGATGCCTGTCGAGAACTTAAGGTCCTGCAGGCTTCTCCCTGTGGCCAAATACCGCAAGGTAGCGACCAACCTCTGCTCCGGAGTGATGGCTTGCCTCATGCAGGTATCCTGCCTGCTGATATAGGGGGTCAGCGAAGCCAACAAACGGTGAAACATGTGGTCCGTCATCCGGAGAAAGTTCCTGAAATAATCAGGATTATTCTCACGGATCTCGCGGAGCAAAGGCATATGACAGAACTGGTCACGCTGAAGCAACCAATTCTTGGTCCATGAACTCCTCCCCACCCTGTTCATGGACTGGACTTGTGTCAAGGTCAGGACCCCAACACCAAGCCCCCGCACAGCACAAACTCTACGAGGAGTACGCATACGAAACATGGCTAGAAAACGGTCGGCTGCTCAGAACGAAGTAACAGAACGCACTGAAGAACAGCAAGGCCTGTGAAGAGCGACCTGAAAATCAGTAACGAACGAACAAGAATACAATGACTCCTTAAAGTCACGCGGAACTTGCTTGCACGCACTGAAGAGCAGATACAAACCCACAAGCACAAACTGAACGGCAGAAAACGGTCTGAAAGCCACGAGTCTGAAAAAGCGCCAATCGTCTCTCACCAAACTTTTACTAAGACGAGATTAGCAAAAGGAGCCCAAAGGGTGCTGCGCTTGGTTCTGAACCGGCCTTTTCTAGTCTCGTCGTACGTGGTGTACGTGACCGCGTGGTTGTCGATCGGAAATTCCGACAACTTTGTGCGACCGTGTGTAGGCAAAACAAGTTTGAGCCAACATCCGTCTGAAAAAATCCTAGGATTTTGTTGTCGGAATGTCCGAACAAAGTCCGACCGTATGTACGGGGCATAACACAACACTCGCCATCTGAAATCTTTAGATTTCATAACCATAAACATTTATATATATATTCAATAAGTCCAATACTGTTAAATGTCCTGGAACCTGTAATGAAAAACATGCAACAAGCAAGTATAACATAAGTCCAACAGGATTGAAGAACATGTAGTCCGACGTATGACATCTTCAAATAGTTCCAAAGTTCAAGGTAGAACCTGTAGATAGCAGCAATGTACTCCCCGCCGTGCCAACAGCATGGCTAGTCCTTGTATAAATCACTCACCTGGCAAAAGGAGTACTAACTCTGTAATTGGCCGAGTAAAGGTTCGCGTCGATCCTCCTTTGGTTACCTTGACTTCTACCTTCCGGACCTTGTTATCGTCACTGGGCATAACTTTAGTAATAAGACCCATGGGCCACTCATTACGACAAACTTCCTTGTCTTTTAGAAGGATGAGATCTCCAACCTTAAGAATAGGCTTAGATGTTTGCCATTTGTTACGACCTTGAAGGTCATGAAGATACTCCTTCCTCCAGCGATGCCAAAACACATTGGCGAGATGCTGCACCTGCTTCCATTGACGCCTGTAAATATCCTTGGGTTCAATCTCACTTGAAGATATTACAGCAGTCCCAATCTTTTGAGTAAGGAGCGAAGCTGGAGTAAGGATCACTGGAGCATCAGGATCTGAAGATACTGGCACTAAAGGTCTTGCGTTCACTATAGCACACACTTCAGCGAGAAAGGTAGACAAAGTATCATGGGTGAGTGGTAAAGACTTGTGAGTCTGCAACATGGAGTCAACAGGGGGTGAGTATGACTCCTCACACAAAAAGCTTGGAGGTGACAGCCATAAGTTGTCCTGAAGAACATCAGATGACACGGCTCTGGTCCCACAGTCAGCTGGATTGAGTTCAGTGGGAACGTAATGCCATTGACTTGGTAGGGAGAATCTTTTAATACGTTCAACCCTGTTGCTGACATACACATGAAACTGTTTTGTTTGGTTGTATATGTAACCAAGTACTACCTTACTGTCTGTATAGAAGGTGAAAGAATCAATTCTAGTGTCCATTTCACTTCGTATGACTTCGGCAATTTCTACTGCTAACACGGCTGCACAAAGTTCAAGTCTTGGTATGGTATGTGCAGGTTTGGGAGTGAGTTTTGCCTTGCCTAGGACAAAACTACAGTGTGATTCCCCATTCATTTCAGAAATCTTCAAATAGGCTACAGTAGCAATAGCTTCAACTGATGCATCAGAGAAAATATGAATTTCCCTCCGGTAAACAGTTGAAATAGAACCTGGAACATAGCAACGGGAAATCTGAAGTTTTCCTAGTGACTTCAAAGAACGTCTCCACCTTTCCCACTTGTGTTGATTCTCACTAGGTAAGGGAGCATCCCAGTCTATGTTCTCAGTAGATAACTGTCTCAGCAGAATCTTACCTTGAATGGTAACTGGAGCAAGGAAACCGAGTGGGTCATAGATGCTATTCACCACCGACAGGACTCCTCTCTTAGTGAAGGGTTTCTCACAAGTTGACACTTGGAAGGTGAATGTATCTTGTTTGATGTTCCACAACAAACCCAGACTTCGCTGTACAGGAGGCACATCTGTACCCAAATCAAGGTTTTTTAGACTGGTGGCATAGTCCTCAGAGTGAAAGGAATTCATAAGTTCCTGGCTGTTGGATATAATCTTGTGCAGTCTAAGGTTTGCTGTAGCCAGCATCTCCTTTGTTCTGGTGAGGAGATCAATCGCTTCTTTAGCGGTTGGAAAAGACTTGAGTGCGTCATCAACGTAGAAGTTTCTTTCAACAAACTGACGAGCATCAGATCCATATTCTTCTTCTCCAGTCTGAGCTGTTCTCCTTAGCCCATAAGTTGCCACTGCAGGAGAAGGACTGTTACCAACGACATGTACCTTCCTTTATAAAGTCTATAACTTCCTTGTGGATGTCATTGCCTTTGTGCCATAGAAACCTGAGGTAGTTTCTGTTGTCTTCTCTGACAATGAAGCAGTGAAACATCTGTTGAATATCTGCCATAACTGCTACAGGTTCTTGTCTGAAGCGAATCAAGACTCCTATTAGACTGTTGTTAAAGTTAGGCCCTGTAAGGAGCATGTTGTTAAGAGAAACACCTTCATGCTGAGCACTGGAATCAAAGACAACTCTGATTTGGTCTGGTTTACGTGGGTGATACACACCAAAGGATGGAAGGTACCAGCATTCTTCTCCCTCCTTTAGTGGGGGTGCAGGCTCTGCATGATCTCTGTCAAATATATTTTGCATAAAGTCCACAAAGTGTCTTTGCATCTCTGGTTTCCTGCTTAAGTTTCATTTTAAGGAGGAGAATCTACTGATGGCCTGTTGCAAGTTGTTGGGCAGTCTCTCTCTTGGGAGACGAAAAGGTAGGGGTGCTACCCAGTTATTGGAGTCGTCTTGAAAGAACTCATTGTCCATTACCTTAATGAATTCTTTGTCTTCCATTGAAGGAGCCAGTATGTCATCTTCACTGGTTGTATTAAACACTGTAGAGCCAAAGTCGTCATCGTGGCACGAGAAAGGGCTTGTGTTACCTGAGATACCATATTGCCATCCATGGCTGGCTATCTTCTCTTTCACCCAGTAGTGATGTGGGCATGGCTCAAAGTAAGTGTTTCGGCCATTTGGCAGAACATTTGTCTTGAATGACGAAATGTTGGTAGGTCTCTTCATTTTGCCTATACAGACGTTGCCTATGATGACCCACCCTAGATCCATGCGCTGAGCAAATGGGGCATCTGGGGGTCCACTGACTTGTCTGTGTACCTTGTGAACTCTTAGAATGTCTCTTCCTAACAGAAGAAGGATCTGAGCATCTTTGTCAAGCGGCGGTATCTCATTTGCTATTACCTTCAGGTGAGGGTGATGGAAAGCAGCAGCTGGAGTAGGGATTTCTTCCCTGTTAGCAGGTATCTGATTGCACTCAACAAGTGTAGGTAGAGGTAATTGCAAGTTACCTTTGAGAGAAGATACCATGAGCCCTTCTTCCAGAAACCTCTGTAGTTCCACTACAGGTACCCAAGGTGTAAGGATGAGCTTCGCCTTTTATTTCAAATAGATTAAACAGTTCTGATTTTGCAAGCGATCTATTGCTCTGATCGTCTAAGAAAGCATAGGCTTTTAGAGTCTTTTCTGGTTGGTCCTTGTGGTATATGTTCACCAAGCATATTTTAGCACAGGACTTATTGCAGCGGTCTTCTCCACAAACTTCAGTGCAGGATGAAGAAATGATGGTAGAATTAGGCACTTGGTCTTTATTCTCCCCGCCATGCATTAACCTGGGAGGAGAGTTAGCAGGTTGTGCAGAGCTGGACTCAAGCGGATGTAGGGCTTGCACATGCTCTTCGGAGCCACACTCTATGCACTTGATGGATACATTACAGTCCCTTGCAAAATGTTCGGTAGAAGCACAGCACCTTAAACATACCCTAAATGTCTTTAAAAGCTCCTTACGCTCTTCAAGAGGCTGTTTCCTAAAGCCGATACATTTTTTGAGGGGGTGTGGCTTCTTGTGAATGGGACACTCTCTGTTAGGGTTTTCAATCTGGGGGTGGAGAAAAGGAAGCGCCACCTGAGTGCAGTATTAATGTAAGAATTTAATGACATAAAAAATAAACACTTACAGGAAAAACAAATAGTTTTTCCTGTAAGTGTTAATTTTTTATGTCATTAAATTCTTACATTAATACTGCACTCAGGTGACGCTTCCTTTTCTCCACCCCCTCTTGTAATACTACAGAGCCAGCTCTCTGAGGACAGCAGTCGCCCTTAGGATCAACCATCCCACTAGCCAGCCCTTCACATCCTGAACGATTAGAGACTTTATTAACCCCTGGACTGCCACTACTATGGCCATGGACTGTATGCCTGGCTAACTTTTATATACCCCCAGGATTGTATGCATTTTCTGTATAAGCGCTTACAGTTATTATCACCTCTATCAGGGTTTTCAATCTTCCTACTCTGTCTGTCCGTGGCAACAACTGTGGTAGGAGTGGGAAGGATTCAGTCTTTTTCACGGATACTGGGCCTCTACGGCTTCTATAGTTGCCCTGAAGACTGGTACTCTTAGGAAATGGTGAGAAGAGACTGTACTCACCGTAGGAAAAACTTGGATCATTCTTGGTCTCTGCGATTCTCCTGATGAAGTTGCAGAAGAAAGAGAATGGAGGGAAGGAAACCTTGTTCTCTTTTTTGTATGATGATCCTAGTGCAGACCATTTCTCTTGTAAACCATACGGGAGCTTGGAGACGATTGGGTTTACCCCTCTTGCAGTGTCAAGGTAACTGAGTCCGGGTAGTTTTGGGTCTGCCTTGGCTAGCTGAAGCTCAAGGAGAAGGTCACTCAGTCTCTGGAACTCCTTGTTGTCCTTACCAGATATCTTTGGGAAAGTTTCCAGGCGTATGAACAAGGCATTTTCTATAGCTTCTGGACTGCCATAACTTTGTTCTAGTCGCTCCCATGCAGCTGTAAGGCCTGCTGTAGGATTGTCCATGAAAACTGATCTTAATGGCTTAACATGTGCAGCAGATAGAGGACCAAGCCATCTAATCAGCAGATCCAATTCTTGAGCCGCTGTAATGCCAAGATCGCTGATTGCAGTTCTGAAAGCACATTTCCAACTTCTGTAGTTCTCAGGTTGGTCATCAAAACTTGTAAGACCAGTCTTTGTGAGCTCTCTGTGAAGTATGTACCTCACAAACTCTGCTGTCTCAGTTGTCTCTGCCTTTATGTGAGATGTTGTTGGCTGAATGGTGCTGATTGCACTATCTTTGACATTATTGTTAAAGGACATAGGTAAATATGGTGCAGCAGATGCGTTCAGGTGAGTTGCTTGCTTGAAGTCGGTTGTTCCAATGGTACATTGACTCAATGCTGTACCGATGACAGGAAATTGATGACTTGCTTGCACCCGATGCTCTGTTACATAAGAAGGAAGGTTAGGTAGGCAGGCAGGAAATGCACTGGAGTGATTTTGCATGCAGGAAGTTGCTGGAACCTCTTTAACTTGAAGCTGTGAAGAAGTTTCTATGTTGTCAGGAGCATTGGAGACAATGGAGTGTACACTGTAGTGGCTTAGGACATAGTCTTTAGTGCGTTTGAAGGGATCTTCCATATCTGCTATGTTTAGGTTGATGCTGTCTTTCTCACTTGCACCTTCGTCCGCACTGATAGCTTGCTCTAGGACCCTTAGCTTTGCCATAGCTGCATCATGTTTACACTGTTCATTCAAGATTTCTATTGTTGCTCTTTGACGTGCTGTCTTTTCTGCGTATGCGACCTGCACCTTGCTGGCTTCCACTTTGGCGCGGACACTAATAAGTCGCTCAATGAGTGTTGAGTATCTTGAACTATGACTTCTAGAAGACCTTTTAGAATGTCTGGTGGAAACAGATCTGTGAGATGCAGTGTCCTGTAGCAGCTCTATCTTTGCTTCTGCCTTTAATTTGGTTTGCTGGATAAAACTGTCTCTTTCCAGATTAAGAGCCTTGAAATTCTTTAATTCCTCGAGTGAAAGTTCTGTGTTCATATTTTGTAAGACATTAATGAACTTGTCACTGGTAAGCTGATAGAGCTCATAAGAGATAGAGAGTTGTTTAATGGCTGTATTTGATTCAGAAGTAATCTTTTCCCAAATTAGCTTCAAGCTATTAAACAATTCAGTTCTTAAGGCTTCATAATTCTCCATCACTTTCCAGGTGGGTTTGACTGAGCGTTTGGGTAAGTCAGTAGGCTCAGTGTCTTGTGTTGGAGTGGCTGTATATTCACATTGAGAGCTGTGGTAACTCATGGCTGACACAGGCAGAGAATGTCTCAGTGATAAGCAGGCAGGATCTGTGTGCTGTAATATGACACCCTGCAGCCTGGTCTCAGGTTATGAAGATTCCATGTGCTGCTGTCTCAATCTTTCTTGCAATGAGGGCAGTAAATCTTGTCTGTAACAGTACTATATGCAGAAATCTTGTAATTAGGCTATGGAACTCCGTTTTTCTACTGTTCTGACTCAACTACAAGGCTATAAATGTTATCTTCAGATTCACATAGAGCTTACATGACCTGGTGATCTATTTATCCCTTGCATCAATTCAGGCAGCTTAACTCAATGTATGGAAAGACAGACGATGAATCCTCTCGAATGTTCCGTTTAATGATGGATATTCATAGATAGAAAAACGTTGCAGTTGTAAGCCACATGTAAGATGTTACAGCAATGAGGTATACTGTGCACAATGAATAAGAGAGAGGAAGGGGAGGAGAATATACAGAACTACGGTGAGAGAAAGAGTTCAGATAGACAGAGGGAACAAATCTTAAAGACACAGAGCATTATAAATCACGTAGTGTAACACAACAGTCCACCATTCACAGATTGCCATTTGAATCATTGTTCTGGGACTCTGTCACCATATATATTTGTTCCACACACCTAGTTACTTAACAATGGACATTTGATTGATTGTTTTTGGGACTTTTTTTTATATATACAGTCACGTGTATATATATCTTATACTTTTTCACTGTTATTTTTATTTTTAATTTTGTTTCCATCATTCGCTTCTCTGGGCATCATATGTTGTTCAAGTGCCTCCAGTTATATATATACTTATCACTATATACAATAAAAACAATATACTTGTTTTTTTATGTTATTTTAGTTTTTACTTGCACTTTATATTTTTTGCATATTCACAGAGTCATACGTGATTGCAGACACATTCACATATCCTTATTCACATTTTTTATACATTCAGGATTTCATTTTTTCACTGCGCACATTCTTATTTTCTCTGATGTTTTATAACACACCCACTTGGTTTAGTTTTTATTGTTATAATTTGGGCCGTATACTAAGCTTATACATTATTTAGTCAGAGGTTCTCTCACTAATATAATTTTTATTTTCACAAACAGCGCCAATTCCCCTTTCTGTATCATTTTATTTACTTTTTATGACAATAACTTGCATATAAGCCTTTAAAATGAGCACTTTTGATTATTCATGTTCGTGTCCCATAGACTTTAATGGTGTTCCTGTGTTCTGCCGAATTTTTTGCCTGTTCGATATGTTCTGGTGCGAACTGAACGGGGGGGGTGTTCGGCCCATCCCTATTTGTTAGCACACCTTTTATACAGCATTTAAAGGTCTTAATGTATAAGTATAAAGACATGAAATTAGGCATAAGTTTAAGCATTATTCCACTTCTATTGTATAATTACGGAAAACTCACCTAAAGGAATCATTTTGTTATTTTCACTGTTTTTCTAACAATAAATGAAACAAGGTGGTCACTGTACCATAGCACCTTTATATTGTCCCAGTCTGAACCAGACCCAATTACTTCAATGGGTGTTGTAAGATTTTAAGCTAGGGGTCTTGGAACCAATATTGGACTCTTCTAGAGGTCATACAGCGATTTCAAATATCAATTAGAAAAAGTTTAGTCTACAGTTAATTGGTGTGTGGAGAACACTCCATATTAAGTAAGAAAAGTATTATTCATTTAATTCACATGTAGTATACATCATTTTTATTTCAGGACAGACTTAGTATTTAAAGCTCAATTTCATTCGGATTTACTTCAGCAAGCAAATATTCTCAACGTTGTTGGATTATGTCAGAGAAATAATCAATCCGGCCGTATTTGACGAATGGTGCTCCGGAACGAACGTATGCGCAGTGGAACGATGCTTCGGCGCATGCACGTTCGTGGCCCGATGGAACGATGCGCACACGTTCGCGTTAGCGCACGCTCTACGTGGTGCTCTGACTACCCTTTTTAAAGACAATCAGGTGCTTAGACAGGTTGCTGGTTTGTCTTCAGCTTCCTGTCTGAGTTGTTTCCTGTTATTGAATCACCTGCTTGACCCGGATCGTCCCATGACCATTCTGCTCTTCTCCTGGACCCGACCCTCGGCTTGTTTAATGCATTCTGCCTTGTCTTCAGTGTTTGACCCACTGCCTGTGACCAAGATTTGCCTGCTATCTTCTATACTTGAACCTCTGCTTGTGACCCTCATTTGCCTGCTATCCCTGTACTTGAACCTCTGCTTGTGACACGGATTTCCCTTATATCTCCTGTACTTGAACCCCTGCTTGTGACCCGGACTTGCCTGCTATCTCCTGTGCTTGACCCTCTGCCTGTGACCTGGATCTGCTTGCTACCTTCTGTGTTTGACCCTCAGCCTGCTTCGGACTTCCTGAATTGCCAGTCCCTGCACATCTACCAAAACTCTTCAAGGAGTACTACGCAAGTCTCATCCTGCCTGCTGGTAGCCTGTGCCTCTTTGTGCCATCAACTCCCTGTATCACCTCCAGGGGGCGGAGTGCACCTAGTAGCAAGGGTAAACCGCTCTCGGCATGTCAGCCTCGGTAAGTACTTACCTGACAGTACAAACCAGCCAGATGTCAGAGGCCGACAGAGCACGTTCCCTCTTGATATTGTGCCAGCAGGTTTCCACACTCACTGATGCAGTTCAGAAACTGCAAGAAGGCTACACCCAAATTGATAGTCGCCTCCAGCAACTCTCCGGATCACCCTTACCAACAGCTGCAACTCAAGCACCCACCAGTGGGGCCTCCTCCTCTGAGCCTTCATCCAATCCAACCGTGGTAATGGCCCTTCCTGAACCTAGGGTCCCTATGCTGGAGCGATTCGCAGGCGCTCGCAAAAAATATAGGGCTTTCAAGAATGCCTGCTCCCTATACCTAGCCCAGGACTTTCTCTTCTGAAGTAGTAAAAATGGGCTTCATCATTTCCCTCCTGGCCGATGAACCTCAAGCCTGGGCCCACAATCTAAAGGAACAAAGGAGACCTGTTCTAAATTCAGTAGATACTTTTTAGAAAATATGGCACAACTTTATGACGACCCACAGTGCACGGCGACCGCTGAAACCATTTTACATAACCTGTTTCAAGGTTAAAGGCCGGTTGAGGACTATACAGTGGAGTTCCGGAAGTGGTCGGCTGATACCGGCTGGAACGAACCTGCCCTGAAGTATCAATACCACCAGGGGTTATCGGAAGTCCTTAAGGATGAGCTAGCCAGGGTGGAGACCCCTGCCACTCTGGAAGAATAGATCCAGTCAGCCACCAAACTAGACAGAGGCATGCGCGAACGGCGCTCAAAGCGCTTCCAGGTTCCTCGACCCAGCTGGATGCTTCCCAAGCCGACTCCCATCCACCCTCCCTTACCGATTCCTTCAACCTGCTTCTGAAGTCGAGCCTATGCCACTCAGACTGGTCTGCGCTCCTCTTACTCCCGAGGAGAGGAAACATAGGCGGCAAGCCAATCTGTGCCTATACTGGGGGGTATAGGTCATTTCCTCCGTAACTGCCCTGTGAGACCTAGTAAGTTTTACCCATGATCTGTTATAAACTATCAAGTAACTGGTGTGCCCAAGACTTATGTCTCCCTCTTTATCTCCCTACAGCTAGCGGAAAAGGAAACTCGCCTGCCAGCTATAATTGATTCTGGAGCATGTAGCTGTTTTTTGGACATCACGCTGACTCAAAAACTACAAATTCTTCTCCAGACTAAAAAACAAAGCCTTGAGGTACACCTGGCTGATGGGTCTCTCCCTCGCTCTGGACTTATCACTCAAGAAACCAGACCCATTTTTGTCACTACAGACTCTGGTCACCAAGAGTTCCTACGCTTTGACCTTATTTCCTCTCCTTTGTTCCCCATCATCTTGGGACTCCCCTGGTTGCAGGCACATAAACCACAAATAAATTGGAACAAGAAAGAGGTTTCCTTCTCTTCCAAATACTGCTCCCAGCACTGTCTCACTCCGGCTCCAACCGCTTGCTCAGCTGTAATCCCTGTACCTGATAACCTCCAATATGTTCCATCGGAGTACCTTGAGTTCCGAGACGTCTTCGATAAACAAAAAGCGGACCGCCTACCACCTCACCAGTCTTACCACTGCCCTATTGACCTTCTGCCTGGTTCTGAAATTCCCTTTGGCCGCATCTTCCCATTATCAGAAACTGAGCTAAAGACTCTTAAGATCTACATCGATGAAAACTTGGAGAAGGGTTTTATCCGCCCTTCCTCCTCACCCGCTGGAGCCGGTATCTTTTTTGTAGAAAAGAAAGATGGTTCCCTGAGGCCATGCATTGATTACAGGGAACTAAATAAGATAACTGTAAAGAACTGGTATCCACTACCTCTTATTCCGGATTTGTTTCAACGTTTTCGGTCCGCCCGAATCTTCTCTAAATTGGATCTTCAAGGCGCCTACAACCTCATCAGAATTCGGGCTGTAGATGAGTTGAAGACTGCCTTCAGGTCCAGGTTTGGACATTATGAGTACCTGGTGATGCCGTTTGGGCTATGCAACGCCCCGGCCACTTTCCAACATCTGGTAAATGACATTTTCCAGGAATATCTTCACAATTTCCTAGTCGTTTACCTGGACGACATTCTTACTTTCTCCGCTACTATTGAGTTACAACGAGTTCATGTTAAAAAGGTCCTGGCAATTCTCAGAACACACAAACTGTATCTTAAGGCAGAAAAATGTGACTTTGAAAAGTCTGTTGTGTAGTTCTTGGGACTCATTATCTCCACCAATGAGGTCTCAATGGACCCACAAAAGGTCAAGGCAATCCAGGAGTGGCCGGCTCCGTCAGACAAAAAAGGGGTACAACGTTTCATAGGTTTTGTTAGGAGATTTATCATTGGATTCTCATCTATTGCAGCTCTCATCACTCATTTGACACGTCAACACAACCGTTTTCAGTGGTCTCTGGAAGCCCAGGAAGATTTTACTAAATTGAAAACCTAAATTGAAAACCTTGTTCATCTCTGCACCAATCTTAAGTTATCCAGATCCGGCTCTGCTGTTCATATTCGAAGTAGATGCCTCTGAAACTGCACTGGAGCCACCCTCTCTCAAAGACAGGTGCCTAAGGCCCTCCTACATCCTGTAGCCTTCGCATCCCGGAAACGAACTCTGCCAGAAAGAAACTATGATGTAGGTGACAGGGAGTTGTTGGCCATTAAACTCGCCCTGGAAGAATGGAGGTACCTACTGGAGGGTGCACTCCACCCTGCCATGATCTTCACTGATCATAAGAATCTAGAATACCTCAGGTCAGCTAAACGGTTAAGACCCAGACAAGCCCGCTGGGCTCTTTTTTTTTCTAGATTCAATTTTCATATATTCTATAGACCTGGCTCCAAAAATGGAAAGGCAGATGCAATCTTCCGGATGTTCCTTGAAACCTCTCAGGCAGCTGAACATAGCACTATCTTGTCTCCACAAAATTTTTTGTTGGCCATTCATACTGACTTAATAACTTCTATTAAATCAACGACCAGTCACTATACCGACCCAGAAGTACCTTCTTGGGAGAAACATGATGACCTGCTCTGGGCCCGAGGAAAAATCTTTGTTCCATTAGAAGTGACACCCCGGGCTGTAAGGATTTCCATTACCACAAACTGGCTGGTCACTTTGGGACACAAAAGACCACTGAACTAGTCTCCCGTTCTTTTTGGTGGCCAGGCTGGAGACAGGACTGTAAGGATTATGTCTCTTCTTGCTCTCTTTGCCAGCGCAGTAAAGGTTCAAACACAAAATCCTGGGGTCTACTCAAACCTCTATCCATCCCGGAACGGCCGTGGGCAAAAGTCTCAATGGACTTCATTGTGGATCTACCTCCTTTGGGGGGGTTTACCACTATCTTGGTCGTTGTTGACCGTTTTTCTAAAATGGCACATTTTTTGCCCATGGTAGGTACTCCTTCTGCTGCAGATACAGCTAAAATTGTTTTTAAAGAAATTACAAGACTTCATGGTGTACCTAGGAGCATCGTCTCAGATAGAGGTGTCCAATTTACCTCCAATTTCTGGAGGGAACTCTGCAAAGCCCTGGAAATAAAGATTTGTCTCTCCTCTGCCTACCACCCGCAGAGCAACGGCCAGATGGAGAGAACAAATCAAACCCTGGAACAGTACCTCCATTGTTTTTGTTCTGGTTCCCAAGATGATTGGTCCACTCTTCTGCCATACGCTGAGTTTGCGTAAATAACTCCATGCATACAGCTGCCAATCAAACACCTTTCTGGTCAAACTTCGGTTTCCACCCTTCTTTTCTCCCAAACACCATTCCTGAGATGTCTGTCCCTGTCGTACAAGACCGGGTAGCCTCTATTCAGCTGATCTTCCAGAAAATTCAGGAGACTATACAAAAAGCTCAGGACAATTACAAAAGATATTACAATAGAGGAAGGAAGGAGAACCCAGCCTTCAAAGTTGGCAAAGAAGTTTGGCTGTCAACTATTAACCTCAAATTACCTCTTCCCTTACGGAAGCTGGAGCCAAGGTTCATTGGACCTTTTAAAATCAAAAGGATGATCAACCCCGAGCTAGCACTGTGTCAGGTCACCTTGAGGCTAGGTGACAGATGCACACCGTTGGGATCAGGAGTGCACCGGAGACAAGAATGGCAGAATGGAAATACCGTCAAATGACGAGCTTCCTTAAGAAAATAAAACCGTTAAGATCCATAAATACACTTACCGCATTTGAGAGGAAGTGTGCACAGACATCAGAAGATGGGCATACACTATACTTCATGAAAGAATGGGAGAGGGAGCTAGGCCAAGTGTGGACAGATAAACAAATAAATAAAATGATATTGTTAACATTTACTACCTCCATAAGTACAAAGGTGCAAGAAATGGCATATAAATTCCTAGCGAGATGGTATAGGACACCAGTTAAAATGGCACAAATCTCTTCAGAAGCTAATGATAAATGCTGGAGGGGCTGTGGACAGAAGGGAATTTTTCTTCATCTATGGTGGACGTGCCCAATAATTAAGCGTTTTTGGGAATTAGTAGCCCCCTGGATTAAGAAAATGACGACAGAGCACATAGAGTTTGGGCCCATACAATATTTATTTCATGGAATGACTGGACCTATCAAAAAATATAGAGAAAGTATAACCCCACATTTGTTAAATGCAGCAAAAAAACTAATTCCGAAGTACTGGAGACAGGACCGGATTCCGTCAGTCATAGAGTGGAGAAACGAGGTTAATATAATAAAGGAAGCAGAGAGATGGGTTCATGTGGTTAAAAACCAAAGAAAGAAATTTGAAACGACATGGGCAAACTGGGAACAATGCGCTGAGGAGATAATAAAAGAGGGAAATACAGATGGGTAGGAGGAAGGAATGGTATAGTCATTTAGAATAGAGACATAAGAAGAATGGCCCTGAAGGGTAGATGTAAATAGTCAGATAACTTCTCTAATGTTAATCAAAGAGGGAGGGGGGTAAGATAATGTATGGTTAAATGTATATGTGGTCTCTGTTTTTTGTGTTTTTTTATTATTTCCCTCTTGTCCCAGTTTTGACAAACATTGGAGGTGGAGGGGGGAAGGAGATAGGCACACGATTAATAACAATTATGAATTATAGGGAAAATCCCCCCCCCCCCTTTTTTTTTTTTTTAACACATCTTCATAATTATGAATTTTAGTGGTTAGTGACACAAACTAGAATAAAGGGGTTGTATTTGATAACGAACTGAAGTAAATAGTGACACGAATTAGAATAAGGGGGGAATGTACTTATACATTTATCATTAAAAACACTTTATAAATTATATAAATACAAACACGAATATACACGGAAGGGGAATTTTTTTTTTTTTTTTCTTCTCACAATACATAACAAGGAATTGTAGAGACTAAAGACACTAATCAGAATAAGGGGGGAACTCCCCACCCCCCCTCTCTTTTTTTTTTTTTTTTTGAAGTGATTAATGACACTAATAAGAATAAGGGGGAACTTATTTATAATTTCATTTTTAAACACTTTATAAATATAAACACGGTGGGGTGGGTACCAGAGGAGAAAGAAAGGAAAAGGAAAGAAATTTTTTTTTTTTTTCTCTCTTCACACAATATACAATTGAAGTGATTACGGACACTAATAAGAATTAGGGGGAACTTATTTATAATTTTATTTTTTTTAACACTTTATAAACATAAGCACGATAAACACGGTTGGGTGGGTAACATTTATTTATTTATTTATTTATCTAAAAAATGTTTTTTTTTTTTCTCTTCACACAATATATAATTATGAATTGAAGTGATTAAGGACACTAATAAGAATTAGGGGGAACTTATATATAATTTCTTTTAACACTTTATAAACATAAGCACGATAAACACGGTGGGGTAGGTACCATTTATTTATTTATTTATCTATTTTTTTTTTTTTTTTTTCCCCTCGCATATGTAAATGTCGGCCGCTGGGACAGGGGGGAAAACGGTGGTAGGTGATGTAGGATGTAATGTGTAGTATGTTTCTAGTGTTTGAACAAAGGGGTATAGAATGTTGTATAAATGGTGTATATATAAATGAAATAAACAATAACATTTTTGATTATTAAAAAAAAAGGAGTGCACCGCAAGGCAGTGGACCCTACGGCTGACTGCTGCGGATGGGAGTCCGGGTATAAGGAAGGCAGGGTCGCTGGAACACCAACACGGATTCCACCAGGGTTAGAGCGTAGGATTCCCTGGGGTGCGGAGTCTAAGAGCCAGCAGGTTTTCACCATGGCCTCTGATGGTGAGGATCGCGACCCCCAGGGTCCCCCAGCTCACACCCACAGTAGGCAACAGAAGGATAAGGATAGTAAAGAATAAGCCAAGGTCAGGGCCACAAGCAGACAAGGACAACAGAGTACACGCCAAGGTTCAGGGTCACATGCAAACAGGGATAGTCGGGGACACGCCAAAAGGTCAGGGTCACGAGCAGACAGGAATAGTATAGAACACACCAAGGTCGGTAACAGAAATAAATGTAGAGCACATGGCAGGCAGGAACAGGAAGCCAAACACACAAAGGTTGATCAGCAGGGCTGACCTGCAGTGCAGAGGTTAATATAGAGTTCTCTGATAGGAGCTGGGGTGGAACCATGCTAGAGGAGAGTTAATAAAAGCAGTCAGGTGAGAGACAGCTGTTCTTAGGAGATGAACACATGGAAACAGGTATGCTGACAAACAACCTCTATTGCATAACCATGACAGTACCCCCCCTCTTACGAGGCCTCCCCCTTCCCCGCCTGGGACCAGGTTTAGAGGGGAACTTCAAATGAAACTTCCTCAACAGACGAGGTGCAATGACCTCAGAAGCTTTGATCCACGACCTCTCCTCAGGACCAAACCCCTTCCAATGCACAAGGTACAGGAGAATGCCTCTGCAGAGTCGGGAATCCAAAATTTGGCTAACCTCGTACTCCTGATTATCCTCAGAGACCGGCGCTGCGGTAGAGAGAGGACGAGAGAACTTATTGAGGACTAAAGGCTTCAGAAGGGCAACATGGAAGGAGTTAGAGATTTTGAGGCTTTTGGGAATCTGGAGCTTGAAACAAACCGGATTCAGTTTAGAAGTTATGGTGTACGGACCAATAAATCTTGGGGCAAATTTGGGAGAAGGAACCCGGAGTTTGATGTGCGTGGTGGAGAGCCAGACTTTGTCTCCTGGCTGAAGAGAAGGCGGCTTACGCCTGCAACGGTCAGCAAAACTCTTGAATTTGTTGGCAGCTTTCTGGAGGGAATCATGAACGTCAGCCCACATGGAATTGAATGATTCCTGAACAGTAGCCAAGGCTGGAATGTCGGAAGAACAGGTCATAGGAAGAGGGAGTTGAGGATGTCTTCCATAAACAGTGATAAAGGGTGTGAGAACTGACGTTGACATGATTGTTGTGGGAAAACTCTGCCCACGGAAGTAGTGATGCCCAATCATCGTGATGAGCCGAGACCAAGGTACGGAGAAAGACCTCCAACTCCTGATTAACCCTCTCAGTCTGGCCATTGGATTGGGGATGGTAAAAAGAGGTAAAATCCAAAGTAATGTTGAGGGATTTGCAAAAGGCTCTCCAAAAACGGGACGTAAACTGAACACCCCTGTCCGAAACGACATGGGAAGGAACACTATGAAGGCGGAAAATCTCTTGTACGAAAATGGGAACCAAGGCAGAGGCAGAAGGGAGACCAGAAACAGGAACAAAATGAGCCATCTTGGAGAACCGATCGATTACCACCCAAATGGCTGTATTATTCTCCGACAGTGGAAGATCGGTGATAAAATCCATGGCGATGTGAGACCAGGGCTCCTTAGGAATGGGCAAGGGCATGAGAAGACCAGCAGGGGCTAGTGTGGAAGATTTAGACTGAGCACAAACATGACAAGCCTTAACGAACTCTTTAACATCCGAGCGGAGGTTAGGCCACCAGTAGAGACGACTGATGAGCAGGAAGGATCGGATGAACCCAGCATGACCTGCCACCTTGGAATCATGTCCCCAACGAAGGATCTTAGCTCTTAGCTCCGTGGGAACAAAGGTCTTGCCAGGAGGAATTTTTGATTCCAGGGTGGTGGAATGGGCAACAATGCATGAGGTCGGAATGATCGGTTCAGGATCAGGGGTGGACTCCTCGTCCAAAGTGTCAAACGACCTAGAGAGTGCATCAGCCCGACCGTTGCAGGAACCAGGTTTGTACGTAATTGTGAATTTAAAACGGGAAAAGAAGAGACTCCACCTGGCCTGTCTGGGGTTCAGACGTTTAGCATTCTGTAGGTATTGTAGATTCTTGTGATCAGTAAAGATCGTAATGGAGTGAGGGGAACCCTCCAAGATATGACGCCACTCTTCCAATGCCAATTTAATTGCGAGAAGTTCCCGATCACCATTGGCATAATTTTTCTCTGCCTGAGAAATTTTTTTGGAGAAGAACGCACATGGTTGACGTCTCTTCTCAAAGAACTGAAGAAGCACAGTTACCACCCCCATCGAAGAAGCGTCTACTTCAATAAAAAATGGATCCCCAGGATTTGGTCTCCTCAAGAGAGGTCCAGAAACAAAGGCCTGTTTCAGATCGTGAAACACAGAGACAGCCTCGGGAGGCCAGTCTTTGGCATTTGCACCCTTCTTGGTTAAAGCGATAATAGGCACGGCAATGGAAGAGTAATTCCTTATGAACTGCCTATAATAATTTGTGAAGCCAAGAAAGCGCTGTGTGGCCTTGAGACTAGCAGGAAGGGGCCAGTTGGTAATGGCCGAGACCTTTCCGGGATCCATGCGAAGACCCAAACTAGAAACAAAACATCCCAGAAAGAGGACCTCAGGACATTCAAAGGAACATTTCTCCAGTTTGGTATAGAGAATATTCTCTCTAAGGCGCTGAAGAACGGTGCGGACATGGTTTCTGTGAGCAAGCAGATTTTCAGAAAAGATGAGAATGTCATCCAGATAGATGACAACAAACTGGTACAGTAGATCCCTGAAGATTTCATTGACAAAGTTCTGGAACACAGCTGGAGCATTACACAAACCAAAAGGCATAACCAGGTATTCGTAATGCCCGTCCCTAGTGTTAAACGCAGTCTTCCATTCGTCACCTTCCCGTATTCTAATGAGATTGTATGCACCTCTGAGATCCAACTTGGTGAAAATGGAAGCCCCCTTCAACCTGCCGAATAGCTCAGATATTAGAGGTAAGGGGTATCGGTTTTTGATGGTCACTGCGTTTAACCCTCGATTGTCGATGCAGGGTCTGAGGGTACCATCCTTTTTAGCAACGAAAAAGAACCCTGCTCCTGCAGGCGACGAGGATTTCCGGATGAAACCTCTCTCCAGATTCTCGGTGACATACTCAGACATGGCCTGGGTCTCTGGAATGGACAGAGGGTAGGTACCACCCCTGGGCAGAGTTGCTCCAGGGACAAGGTCAATGGCACAGTCGAAAGATCTGTGGGGAGGAAGCACCTCGGCAGACTTCTTACAGAACACATCCCGGTAATCGCTGTATGCCGCGGGAAGATCAGAAGATACGGATGTGGTAGCAATGGAAAGTCTCTCCTTGGGGACCACCTTGAGAAGACAGGACGAGAAACACGAAGGACCCCAATGCAGAATCTGCCCAGAGACCCAGTCCACATGTGGAGAGTGGAGCTGTAGCCAAGGAAGGTCCAATACAATGGGGGTAGAGGCCTTGGATAGAATGAGGAAGGAAATCCACTCCTGGTGGAGTATCCCTACCGACATCCTAATAGGTAGCGTCTGAAAACGTATAGGACTCCCTGGGAGCACAGTGCCATCAATTGCTGAAACTACCAGTGGTGTAGCAAGGGGAGAGAGGGTAAGCTTCATAGAAGAAGCAGTTCTCCCGTCCATAAAATTGCCGGCAGCCCCGGAGTCCAGATATGCTAGGACCGATTGGGGAGAAGAGCCTACATGGAGGAACACCGGAAGAAGAAGCTAAGAAGGTGATGTTACTGGGTCCAATACTCCACCTTCCAAACGTATTAGACCCTGAGCATTTCCCGGACGAAGCGAGCAGGAGTCACGAAAATGACCCTTGCCCCCACAATAAAGACACAAGCCTAGAGTTCTGCGTCTAGCATGTTCTTCGGGGGTTAGTCTAGTCCGGCCCAGCTGCATAGGTTCCTCAGCAGGCAGAGGATGCTCCACATAGTGACGGGGGAAGAGTTTTGGCTGACTAGGACCTAGAGGGTGCTGGCGTCATTTTTCTAGGGACCTCTCCTGGAAACGAATGTCAATCTGATTGCACAAGGAGATTACATCGTCCAGACTGGCGGGGATGGCTCTCCTGCTAATTCGTCCTTCACTCGGTCAGAGAGGTCATGTAAAAAGGTTGCGACCAGGGCCTCATTGCTCCAGCTCAATTCAGCTGTGAAAATACGGAACTGAAGCGCATATTGTCCCACTGAACAAGATTCTTGGCGAAGGCGTAAAAGGGCACTAGCCGCTGAAGAAACCCGAGCTGGCTCCTCGAAGATATTACGAAACAGCTTCAAGAAGTCGGGCAGGCTGGTAACCACCGGGTCATTCTTCTCCCACAGGGGGGCAGCCCAAGCTAAAGCTTCACCAGAGAGGAGGGAAATGATATAGGCTACCTTAGCCCGATCAGACAGAAAGTTTTGAGGCTGGAGCTCAAAATGAATGGTGCATTGGCTGAGGAAGCCCCTGCAGGCCTTGGAGTTCCCAGAAAAACGGGACGGAGCTGGCAGCGAATATGAATGTGTGGCTGCGACTGGTGCGATAGGTACAGCTGCTGATTGTACTTGAGGCTGCAGGTTTTCCAAGGAGGCCTGGAGCTGCTCGAAGCGGGAAGCCAGATCCTTAAGGAATCGCATCACCTGAGTCTGATTAGATTCCTGGGCCTCGAGTCTGTGAACTATGCCCTGCAATGGATCGGCTGCAGGAAGCGACACGTCAGCCGGGTCCATGGCTGATCAAACTGTCAGGTCACCTTGAGGCTAGGTGACAGATGCACACCGTTGGGATCAGGAGTGCACCGCAAGGCAGTGGACCCTATGGCTGACTGCTGCGGATGGGAGTCCGGGTATAAGGAAGGCAGGGTCTCTGGAACACCAACACGGATTCCACCGGGATTAGAGCGTAGGATTCCCTGGGGCGCGGAGTCTAAGAGCCAGCAGGTTTTCACCAGAGCCTCTGATGGTGAGGATGGACTGGGCTGCAACTGGCTCCAGGTCGCGACCCCCAGGGTCCCCCAGCTCACACCCACAGTAGGCAACAGAAGGATAAGGATAGTAAGGAATAAGCCAAGGTCAGGGCCACAAGCAGACAAGGACAACAGAGTACATGCCAAGGTTCAGGGTCACAGGCAAACAGGGATAGTCGGGGACAAGCCAAAAGGTCAGGGTCACGAGCAGACAGGTATAGTATAGAACACGCTAAGGTCGGTAACAGAAATAAATGTAGAGCACACGGCAGGCAGGAACAGGAAGCCAAACACACAAAGGTTGATCAGCAGGGCTGACCTGCAGTGCAGAGGTTAATATAGAGTTCTCTGATAGGAGCTGGGGTGGAGTCATGCTAGAGGAGAGTTAATAAAAGCAGTCAGGTGAGAGACAGCTGGTCTTAGGAGATGAACACATGGAAACAGGTATGCTGACAAACAACTTCTATTGCATAACCATGACACACTGACCAACTCTTACAGAATACATCCAGTATTTCATGCATCCCTACTAAAGCCTGTTGTTTCCAGCACCTTCTCTAAGAGAGAAGAACTATCTCCCCCACCAGTCGAGGTGGACGGGGAGAAGGAATTTGAGGTTGAGTCTATTCTAAGCTGTAGGAAGAGGGGTAGACAGCTCCAGTATTTGATTAGTTGGAAGGGGTACCCTTCTGAGGACAACTCCTGGGAACTAGGAATTTGCACGCTCCTCACTTGATCCGAGCATTTCATCAAGAACATTCCGAATTGATGCCCAGTTTGGGTGTCCAGAGTCCGCCCCTCGGGGGGGCACTGTCAGAGAAAGAAGCAATCCGGCCGTATTTGCCGAACGGTTCTCCGGAACGAACCCATGTGCGGTGAAAAGATGCTTGGGCACACGCACTTTCGTGGCCCGATGGAACGGCGTGCACATGTTTGCATTAGCGCACTCTCTATGTGACTCTTTGGATAGCCTATTTAAAGACACTCAGGTGCTTAGACGGGTTGCTGGTTTGTCTTCAGCTTCCTGTCTGAGTTGTTTCCTGTTTCCTGTTATTGAATCACCTGCTTGACCTGGATCGTCCCTGACCATTCTGCTCTTCTCCTGGACCCGACCTTCGGCTTGTTTAATGGATTCTTCCTTGTCTAACGTGTTTGACCCCCTGCCTGTGACCCGGATTTGCCTGCTATCTCCTGTACTTGAACCTCTGCTTGTGACACGGATTTGCCTGCTATCTCCTGTACTTGAACCCCTGCTTGTGACCCGGACTTGCCTGCTATCTCCTGTGCTTAAACCTCTGCCTGTGACCCGGATCTGCTTGCTACCTTCTGTGTTTGACCCTCGGCCTGCTTCGGACTTCCTGAATTGCCAGTCCCTACACATCTACCAAAACTCTTCAAGGAGTACTACGCAAGTCTCATCCTGCCTGCTGGTAGCCTGTGCCTCTTCATGCCATCCACTCCCTGTACGACCTCCAGGGGGCGGAGTGCACCTAGTCGCAAGGGTGAACCGTTCTCGGCATCTCGGCCTCGGTAAATACTTACCTGACAGATTACTCCATGGATGGTGGTCCTTTTCCATCACAGGCCTGATGCCCCTAAATTTCCAAATTGTACATTTTAATGTCTTTTTTAAAAGACCCTTTAATACATAGTTCAATAGCTTCAATTTCAACTTCAAAAAATTATTTTTATTTATTATTAGTACACCAGGCATATCACCATCTACTCTCTGGGAGGCACATAGAGTCTTTATTCATGGCAAAAAAAGTACAATTACATTATTTGCAAACTCTAATTTTGAAAGGAGATGAACTTAAATTGATCCTGTTGCAGACATCTAAACATATGTTGTCTAAGGAATCTAGAGATCATTATGAATACGGAAATAAACTGAGTATATTGTTAGCTCATACAATGAAACAAAAGCTATCAGCTTTTTTATACCTAAGCAAAGGGACTCCTTAGTGCACACTTCTAAGGATTTAGCTGTAAGAGGTATTTAGAGATTTTTTCAAAATGTATATAATGTCAGGTGAAATTCAGAGAAACCACCTTCTGTGGATAATACAAAAGGCTTATCTTAATAAAGAAAATCTACCATAGCTAACAAAAACAAATTATCAACTGTTGAAAAAAAAAGACATCACTCAAGTGGAATTAGCCTGTGCTTTGTCTGCAACACCCAAGAGCAAGAGCCCAGGACCCGTTAGGTGCTCAGTCATTTATTATATAAAATGTAAGGATATTCTCTTTCCTTATTTATGTTCTTACATTAGTTATTTGGCTGAGGGTAACAGTTCTTGATCAGAAACACTTGGTACAAATATTTCACTGATTTGTAAACAAGGTAAAGATCCCACTGAATGAGCAAATTATAAGCCAGTCTTTCTAATAAATGTGAATCTCTCTCATTTGATTAAAATACATCACACTGGTTTTATCCTGGGAACCAATGCTAGAGATAATGCAGGGCTTTGTCAATTATACATTTTGTGAATGGGAAACCCCAGCCAACATTGTTATTATCTACAGATGCAGAAACAGAGTAGACTGGGATTCCTTAAGAAAACTTCACCTTATTATTATTTTGGACAAAGATGTTCAACGTGATTAATGCCATTTATTGTCAGCCGTCAGCAAAAGTTAGGATTACTTGCCTTTACTTGTCCCCATTTACCTTACATAACAGGATGAGTAAGGGGCGTCCTCTTTCACCAATATGATTTGTTATTTCACTGGAATCATATTGAACTTGTACATATTAAATCCTGAAATATATGGTGTGTGTATAAATTCCCTTTAGTAACATGTTACATGTTACACCCATATTCAGGCAATCCCCTGATTCCCCATTCTGACAGTGGGCAGGGGATCCTTTCCCCACACCAGCTGTCACAATTTAAAAAACAATGTGGCTGTGTGGGGCTTCGTCCACACAGCCAAGTCATTCATTAACAGCAATCTGTGAACAAATGAATTACAAATTCTGTCTGCCACTGTGGCAGATGGCTTGTAGTTCTCAATGAAGTACCAGGGTGCAGCTACAATTTTGAATGTTAACCTTTCCACTTTACACTGAGTCCCCCTTGTGGAATTTATACTGTACTTACTTATTCAATGGCAGCAAGGCAAATTGAGATATTTGGCAATATCTGCACTATATTTAAAATTAATTATACCCCAATTCTAAATTAAATAGACTGGGATGTTCTATTTTGGAGAAATATTTCTTGTTTATGGGTGAGGTGAATAAATACTCTAAAAATAATGTACTCCCTAGAAATATTTTTCTATATCAGATGCTAGCTATACAAATCTCTCTTTCTTTCAAACATGAAATATTATTTCCAGACAATTTATTTGGAATTCATAATGTCTTAGAAAGTCTCATTTGATCAGAGAGATGAGGGCATGGCTTTGTCTGATTTTAGAAGATCATATATTGCTACTCTGCTGACAAGACTTGTAGTCTTGACACTTGCTGACAAAATTACAAAGTGGTTTGCTATGGAGAAATGCCTAAATGGAGTAGACCTCTCAAAACATTTTTAGATAGCTGCTTCTAATAGAGAGTTATCTCCTAATTATCCTCACATACACTTTTGGTGTTATGTCACTTGGACCTTCTCTATAAGTGAAACAAATGGAATTATAATATATCATTAATGCCCATCATTGGGCATAGAACCTTTCTTTCAGGTTTGAAGGATAGTCATTTGTTAAGATTGACACAGAACCCCACACTGCATTTAAATAGGGAACGACAACAGCGTCTTCTAAATGCAGCTGTCATCCGTCAGGCTATGTGCTTCACCGGCGCCGGTCAGCCCATAGTCTGATGGATGACAGCAACCCTCATGGACCCCCCCGACCAGTGGTCACTGAGGACTACCACTTTCTGAGCCATTTACATATGCTTGCGTTTTAACTACACTTACGAGTAGTTCTGATTTTATCATACCAATAAACTACCATGTACTAACTGCTATGCTTAGAAGGCACTGGTATCTTTCCCTATTGTGTTTTCAGAGCTGTCTTCTTGCTTTACACGAAGCTGCCTGAAGTGAGCTGTTCTTGGATCATTATGGACCACCTCTTATGGACTCTGTTCTTATGAGCCATTTATTTCCAATGAACTATGTATTGGTGTTTATACATGATTTTACCCACTGTTCGCCCCTAGCTTTAACATTAATTACATGATCAAGTGTTCAAGTTGTGCCAATTTTTCACCCTTTTCCACACTGCATTTACATCACTTTTTATGGCCCTTCACTGTTATTATCGGCAGACGTAATAGAAAAAAAAACAAGCTGCTGGTCACCTGGGATTAAAGCTGTCAGTGCAGGATCTGTAAGGTGTGGTGCTCAGAAAGGCTCCTGTCAGCTGAACCTAATATTAAAAGAATGAAACCGACAATCACTTGCAAGGCACATGCATTTCTTTAATTCAACCCAGGATAAAAAAAAATACATGATTCCCTCCATGCTCACACGTTTCCACCTTATGCTGGATTGAAATAAAGAAACGCATCCGTAATTAAGTCATCCCCGGCTGGGAAAAGCCCTGGCCCCGATTGTTTCTACTCTCAATTCCTAGTCTCTATATGTCCGCTTATGAGAGAGGCCTTCAATTCTATTTCTCAAACTTGGACTATCCCTTCCAAGATACTCACAATAATCTTTTATAACTGTTATACCGAAACCTAATAAAGACCCAGTATCACGTAATAGCTATAGACCAATTTCTCTTATTAACCTTGATTTAAAATATATGTGAAAATAATAGCCCACAGACTTCAATCTTATATTTCCTACCTGGCCAGGTAGGGTTTGTCCCTAGCAGAGAAGCGAGGGATAACACTATTAAAAAGATTACACTTTTGGACTACGCAAAGAAAAAACATCTTATTTTTGCCAGTCTTGCATACATTGGTGTGCCCCCTAGCTTACTAACTAAATGACAGTCCTATATAACTCACCCCTGGCTAGGGGTTAAGTCAACGGTATCCTATCTGACCCCATTTATATTTAGAAAGGAACACATCAAGAGTGTTCTCTTTTGCCTTATCTCTATATATAGGCAATGGAACACCTGGCAAATGCTATTAGATCTAACCCCTCTATCCAAGGTCTAGTTATAGGCCAAAGATAGATAAAACTAAGCCTTTATGCAGAGGACATATTACTGTACATTTTTTACCCCAATATGGCTTTTCAAGCCTTAATGCACGACCTTAAAACCTTGGGGCAACATAGCAATTTTAGAGGAAATATGCATAAAAGAGAAACATTAAATGTTACCATACCAGACTCGACTGTCTTGATGCTGCAGGACTCATTCCCTTGGATTTGGAAGACTAAAGCTAATAAATATTTAGGAATTCAAATTCCATTTAACCTTGAAATTATTTATGATTTAAATTATAAACCTTTATTGTCATTTGTAAACAACAGGTTGAAGGATTGGCGGGTTCTCAATCATTCATGGTTTGGAAGGATGTCTCTCCTGAACATGAATATCTTACCCTGTTTCCTCTATAAACCACCTTAAAGGAGATGCTAGTAATTTTGAGGGGAGCCTTACAGCATTTCATGACAACTTTTAGGCGACAAACTAGACTGGACATTGATGCAGGAATTCTGCTATCATACATTGCAAATAGGGCCTGAGATTAGCAGCATTTATAGACTATGGAAGTCCCCAGGATTTAACATTATTCCTACGAGAACTATCATCCAATTCGGTCACTTTTATTTTAAGATTTTTAATTTCCTCTTCTAGATCAATATGGGCATTGATCAGCTCATTATGGGCCTGGCTGTAGCCTCCCATTGTAATCAACATACAGTATGATTAACTGTGTCCCCCAAGGCATCAAAAGTTTCTTCTGTAAATTTCTATAAATTTCTACAATGAGAATTTAAAAAAAAATATATATATATATATATATATAATAGAAGAAATAAAGAAATGCATCTGCCTTGAAAGAGGTTGCTGGGTCCATTCCTTTTCCAGACCTAATAGAAAGGTGAGGCCCTTTTCCAGGAGACTTGAGAAGGTAGATCAGGTAATACATTACACACACCCTCTTTCTCAGCCTATCAAGTATACAGCAAACACAAATCCAGTAGAGGCATTAACCAGTTTGTTCATGACTTTTCTTTCATGTATTGGAGGATCCTGAAATTAGAAACTCCTGTTTCTCCTGGTTATTTGGATACATAGGAAAAGGGATATTGATACTACTCTACCCAATGAAAATAAATTCAACATGTTAAGGCCATATCGCAATTATCTTTTGACATAGGGCAAAATATTGGTGTAAGGTCATCACCAAAGAGATGTGCCAGGTTCATGCAGCAAGAAAATATTGCTGTTTACTGACAACTGAGTGGATGCTGGAGTACACCTTTTAATGGGAGTGCTTTTATCCTTTTAAATAAATATTATTGTGCTATGGTCTAATTTATTTAATTTTAATTGATTTCAAAGGAAAACAAGGAGGAGGATACTGAGGTATGTGGAGGTCATGAGTAATCCCAGTTGCTGAGGAAAGAATATAGGACCTTAGAATATCAGTAAAGGTGAGCAGGATTTCAACTAAGGGTAGAGGTGGAACTAATTCACATTAAAGGTAAATTAGAAGATTTGAAGAGTGAAAAGATGCATGTTGTTTAAGAAGAGGTTTTGTCATATGTGAAAATGAAGACTTTAAATACATTTTTTGGAGCACTTTATTTATTTATTATTTTTGAATATTATGTCACTGAACAATATCAACTTGTATTGTATTAACTTGGTCACATTTTTACTTTATGTGATTTACTATTTTTTAGGAATGTGATTTATGCAATAACACAAGTGTATATCTGATTGTTTAAAGTATAAAAGCTGGGCGCATGCGCTGCTCTGCAAGATGGCGGATGCGTGATCCATGAGCTCCGGTCCCACTCCATGTTCAACAGCAACCAATCGCAATGGGGGTAAGCAACCATGACATTGGGATTGCCTAGCACTACATGGGAAAAATTGGGGACCAGCGATCCTACTACCAAGCCACACAAACACAGCGGCCCTCCTCCACTATGGATCGCTATCTGACCAGGCCTCAATCCCCGGTCTCGATTTCACAGGGAGGCCCAGAGGATTATCTCAGTACCCTGATGGCGAAGGATGGCTCTCAGCAGGCTCTCCCCCCATATATCCCCCCTTCTCATCAGCCTGTATTAAATGCTTGAGATGCTGGATCTTAAACTCCAGGCTTTGGCCCAACAGCTCACCAGGGGCATGGCCCAAGAGATGGGGAAGATCTCCAGGGAAATCAGGGGTGAGATAGACCTACTAGGGGAGCGCACAGCTACCTTGGAAATAAAGTTTGATGAAATGTTCAGGCTCTAGAAGAGGAGAATGCCTCCCTTAAAAAATTCAATATCCCAGTTACAGCTCCAGCAAGAGGATCTGGAGAACAGGGAACGGTGCCAAAGTCTCAGACTCCGTGGCGTCCCGGAAAAAGTGGCTGACAATAATATCAGACCCTACCTCCTGGGCCTATTGAACACTCTGGCACCTGACATTGTGGACATAGACTGGCGCCTTGACCGGGCCCATAGGTTCTTGGCCCCCAAACCCCCTGCAGGGGCCAGACTACGTGACATAGTAGTAAGGTTCCACTACTATGAAAGCAAAGTAGCGCTCACTTTGGCCACTCACAGCCAATCCAGTATTGAATACAAGGAAGACAAAATTTAATTATTCAGCGACTTCTCCCTGATCGCCTCTCACCTTCAACTACACAAGTTTCCTGTCATGGTTATGCAATAGAGTTTGTTTGTCAGCTTACCTGTCTCCATGTGTTCATCTCTAGAGACCAGCTGACCCTCACCTGACTGCTTTTGTAAACTCTCCTCTAGCATGGCTCCACCCCAGCTCCTATCAGGGAACCCTATATTAACCTGTGCACTGCAAGCCAGCAGTGCTGATCAACCATTGTGTGTTAGCTTTCGTGTGTACTTGCTGTGTTTCCTACGTCTGATTCCAGTTACCGACTTTGGCCTGTTCTTAACTATTCCTGTCTGCTCGTGACCCTGACCTTTGGCGTGTCCCTGACCATCCCCGTTTGCCTGTGATCCTGAACCTTGGCGTGAACTCTGTTGTCCTTGTCTGCTTGTGACCCCGACCTTGGCTTGTCCCTTACTTTCCTTGTTGTTCCAGCCTGCTGCCTCCTTCCTCTTCTCCTGTAGTCTACCTTGAGCGTGAGCTGTGAGACCCTGGGGGCCGTAACCTGGAGCCAGACTGCAGCGCAGTCCATCCTCACCACTAGAGGCTCTGGTGAACACCTGCTGGCTCTTAGACTCCGCGCCCTGGGGAATCTATGCTCTAGCTCCCAGTGGGATTTGTGTCAGTGATCCAGTAGACCTGCTTCCTGAACATCCCAGAGTTCAATCCGCAGCAGTCAGTCCTAGGGTCCACTACCTAGCGGTGCACTTCTGACTCCTACAGAGTGCATCTGTCACCTAGCCTCAAGGTGACCTGACAGTTTCCTATTATTGGGGCTTCCCTTTTTGCCTCAATGTCACTAAGGATGGTGTCCAACATGTCCTTCGAGATCTGCAAGAAGGAGATGCTTTTTTTTCAAGTTCCTAGGCTTCCCACTGTTACCTGCAGAAGAAGGTCAGTTCGCACCTACCACCCCACGCCCTCAGTTGGCTCCTTTTAGGTTTGGACACTAGTGAGAGGAAGAGGATCACGGGCTTTCTCCACACCCCAGTGCTCTCAACATACCGGGCTACCTACTTGACCTACTGGGAGTCATCCTTTTTGCCCTTCCTTCTTCCCACATGGGAACTGTTTTTTGCTTTTTTCTACTTGCTGACTTCTACAAAGTTCTGAGGAGTTCCAGGTTTGATAACGCTAGATGCGGAACACTGTGGTGGAATGTCACGTTTTTCCCCTTGTTGGAGACCGCTTTGCTCCCCCACATGTCCTCTGGCTGTGGCCGAGGATTCCTGAGACGCGGATGCCTCTCAGGCCTACACCTGTTGTTTACATTTTTTGTGTTCTATGGGCCAAACCGGCCTTCTTGTTACTACGCTGCAATATTTCTTTTGGTTCATTTTTTGTACTTTTTTTTAAAAAAAATTCTTGCTGTTTGCTTTTTTCCCTTTTTTCCTGCATTAACATTGATCAGTTTTTTTACTCTATGTGGCATAATAGATTACTACCTGCTATAAGGCTATATATGTGTGTCTGTACCGATGGGCTATCACCTACTATACTGAAGGTTCACTGGCTAAATTTCACGGCTATACTATGGCTTTGAAACTGCTGTATTATAATGTTCTATCAAAAAATGATGGATGGCTTTATAGGAGTTCAGGGCCTCCAGCGCGGATGTGATCCTGGTGCAGGAGACTCACTTCCATGCTGGGGGATCCCTTAAATTTCCCGGCGTCTTAAAGGGCGTCTGACACATCTGGAAAGGCTGAGGTTGCAGTGCTGATCAGACGCTTCTGTCCTCTCCAGATCAAGTCCACCCATTTAGATCCCCATGGTCGATATATAATACTGCAAGGTACCTATTTGTCTAATCCTATAACACTAATGAATGTATATGCTCCAAATATGGGTCAGATCAAATTCCTTACTGATGCATTTGAACGGCTGCAATGCTTTTCTTTTCTCAGCCTTTTATGGTGATTGGGGGAGATTTTAATCTTGTCCTCTCTCCCACTCGAGATCGGAAATCTTTGTTCCATTCTACACTACCCCTCGCAACACAATCCTTGGCCACCTCCTTTCGTAAATTGACTCAAAGCCACCGTGTGTTTGACGCATGGAGGATCAAACACCCCACTGGTAAACAAAATTCGTTTTACTCTCCCCCCATAAGATGTTCTCTAGATTGGACTATTTCCTTGTGACAGCCGACCTTTTATCTCATACAGTATCATCCGACCTGGGCCCCATCACCTGGTCAGATTACGCCCCCCTGACCCTGGATCTTTGCCTCTCAGTTGCATTTCCCAGAAAGTGCCACTGGAGACTCATTGAATCTCTGCTAAAACATCCTGAAACCAAAGATAATCTCTCCCAATCGCTAACTGAATACTTCCAGCTAAATACGGGTTCTGTATCCAGTCCATCCACCTTATGGGAGTCTCACAAGGTATTCCTCAGGGGGTAGTGTATCTCTGTAAGCTCACGAAAAAATAAGTATGCAGCCTTCTTGAAATCCTCTTTACTAATCAAACTACTAGCCACTGAATGTGCCCTGCTCTGCTCCCCCTCAGTGGCTCGACTGCAGGCAGTAGCCTCACTGTGCAATCATATAAAATCTCTAGACATGTCAGCCATAGATAAATCCTTCGTATGGGCAAAACAAAAATTTCACAAATTTTCCAAAAAGCAACATAGAATGCTGATCTCCAGGCTCAATCCTAGGCCTTCTCTCTCCTTTCCAGATCACCTCAAATGTCCGGATGGTACCCCACTCACTGCCCACAAACCATGTCCCAGGTCTTCTGTGAATTTTACGATAAACTCTACAACTGCCTTACTCCCAACCTACACTCCCCATTTGTCCAGGAGGCTTTCGAGGAGTTTATGTTAGACTTGAAGTTGCCTAAACTAACCAGGTCGGATGTGCATGCACTGAATGCCCCCATTACGGGAGGGGAACTAACTAATACTGTTAAGAGCCTACCAACCCACAAATCCCCTGGTCCAGGTGGCTTCCCATACTCGTACTACTTTATATAGCTCTCTTCTTCAGGGTGAGTCCCCCAATCAGCAGTTCTTACACTCTTATATCACAGTTATACCTAAGCTGGACAAAGATCTGTCGCTTCCAGATAGCTACAGGCCGATAGCACCTTTAAACTCAGATTATAAGCTGTTCACGAAAATTTTTTGGCTAACCGCCTTTCCCAATTTTTGACAAAACTGATCGATAGGGACCAAGTGGGCTTTGTCCCCACTAGGCATACGGGTGACAATACCAGGCACACTATTGACCTCATTGATATGTTGAATAGAGTATGTACACCTGCTTTGATCCTCAGCCTTGATGCCCAAAAGGCATTTGATAGATTAAGTTGGCCCTACATGTTTGTCACCCTTAATAAATTTGATTTCCATGGTCCCTTCATCTCGGCCCTAAAAAGCCTCTACTCCAACCCCTTATCCCAGGCCCAAATGGCTTCTTTCACGTCCCAATCCTTTCCAATGTCTAATGGCACTAGACAGGGTTGCCCTCTCTCCCCACTTCTTTTCATCCTATGCAGGGCTTTTTTTCTCAGAGAATAGGTGCAGGAACTCAACCATGCCGGCCGCACACACATACCTGCCAAATGGCATCAAATAGTAGCTCTTCCCTCTGCATACAACCCCCTCCCTCCACTGCCCTCATTTTCTCCCCCCTCCTTAAAAGCTCCACCATCTGTCATATGTCTTAACTTTGTTGCAATATTAAGCTGAAACACCTATCCGGCTGTAGTATCTCCCAGCATACTATACTATACTACAGTCACTTGCAAGGGAGATCATGTAGTAGGAGCATCAACAACTGGTCACCAGGGAAAAAATGGAGACCACAGAGGGTGCAGCCTACCACGCAGCCTCTCCTGCCCATGACTGCACTGAACCCTTGGCACCTGAGATAAGCTATCACTTGCAAATGCAGAAGCTGGACTTCATTGTTACCAAGTGATAGTGGTGAGCAGGGAGCAGAAGACCTGAGCCAGAGGTGGTGGAACTGAGTTCTCCCTAGTTCCTGCTGAAAAAAAGCCCTGATCCTATGCCTAGTACCCCTAGCAGAGGCTATAAGATGAGTAATGTGTTAAAAATGTCAGTTATGTCAAAACCACTGTATTTTTTTGAAACCCTGCCTATCCCTATTCCTATGACTCAACTAAAATTGATTAAACAATGGTTTCTTAACTTTATTTGGAAGGACGGGGCACATAGAGTGGCAAGCTCGGTGATATTTCCCCCCAGAAGCCGTGGAGGACTAGAAGCCCCGGACGTTTACAAATACAAACTTCCAATCGAAATATCAGATCCCGAAACATATGTCTTATTCCTATCTCCAAATAACCCTCTACTTCTCAACTCTCTCCCCATCCCTTACCCTTTCCAAACCAACAACTTTTGAACTCATCTGTTCCCAGGGCCCCCACCAAATGCGACTAATATCTGCTTTATACCAATTGCTTCAAGAGACCCTTCCACTCTCTGTAGACTCCCACTCCTACATATGTAAATGGACTCAAATTATACAGCAACCAATCTCCCTCCAAAAGTGGGCTGAAATGTGGACCTCAACTTCCAAAATATCCAGATGTGTGGCATAGGAGAGACAGCATTTCCCCTCAAACCAAGCTCAGTTTCAACAAGCTATTACTGACATAAGTAGAATGGAGTATATGACAGCTATGGTAGAAGATGCTGTTGACAATTTGACAAGATCTGGGATGTGTGGGATCATTCAGAGTATGGTTCTCCTCCCTGAATCCCTCCAGTACCCCGCATACAGTTCCATCCTCCCTATCTTATTGTTGACCTAGTTACACATAGCAGCCCACTGCTTAACACCTCCTAGGTCTATGTCCCCAGTGTACCCCCAGATAACACTCAAATGTCATTGGCTATAGCCTTTTCAGGAGTTTTGCCTGTATTATGATCAACATATTTTTATTTTTATTTCTTTGATATTTCTTTTTATGTTTGATTTCTCTGATTTTATTATGTATAACTTGCTTTATCTGTATTCCAATAAACTTTCAATAAAAATACAATTTGGTCCATATTCCTGGTCCTTTAATTGCTAAAAATACAGGTTAAATGTGTCTTAGCAAAAGAGACAATGAGGTTTATTTACTAAAGGCAAATATACTGTGCACTGCAAGTGCAATTTACGTGCATTTGCTCTAAAGCTAATAAAGCTAAGGAGAAGCTCTGCTGGTTTCTATCATCCAATTATGTACAAACACAAATGCTGTTTTTTTTATTTTCCTTGCATTTGATTGAGTATTCTTTGTAAAGTGAAGTTTTACCTCATTTACTAAGCTCTGGAGTAAGTGCACTTACAGTGCACAGTATATTTGCCTTTAGTAAATCAACTCAATTGCTTGTCTTTCCTGCCAAAAAACCTATACGACTTAAACATTTTTATTGTAGGACTTTAGTTTCACTTTAAAGTAAGATTTTATTGGGGCGTGGCTGGCAACCAGAGGAGGTGGCTGCATTCCAGTTAGGCTCCGAAGCAGCAGGATTCCAACAGTGACGCCAAGCAGTGGAGAGAATTGACTCTTCTCCCTCTTTCCTCTAGAACTAGTGGGGACTCGGAGGAGCAACATGGGGAAGAGGAAAATGCAGGAGAGGCCCGGCAAACTAACGGACTTTTTCAGCCCTGTGGGAGCCCTGGGAAGACAAGGTGGCACCAGCTCCAGTAATCTGCTGTCCCCAGTGGCCGCAGCAGCTACAGGTGGTCATGAAGCAGCTTCCTGACAGCACACACAGGGCAGGCAGCTCTCTATCATTTTTAGCATTCAACAGCCCAGCAAAGCAAAGGGGGAGAATCACTGACAGTGAATTGGTGGTGGATTTGAAGCTGAACTAGTAAATGTCTCTAAAGGACATAGGAAACAGTTAGATGCATTTCAAACATCAGGACAGCCAGTGATTGATACCACCTTAAATGAGATGCTAGTAACTTTGAGGGGAGCCTTACAGCATGACTAGGGATGAGCTGAACACCCCCCGGTTCGGTTCGCACCATAACCTGTGAACGGACCGAAAGTTTGTGCAAACTTTAGAACCCCATTAAAGTCTATGAGACTCGAACGTTTGAAATCAAAAGTGCTAATTTTAAAGGCTAATATGCAAGTTATCAAGTTATTGTCCTAAAAAGGGTTTGGGGACCTGGGTCCTGCCCCAGGGGACTTGTATCAATGAAAAAAAAAGTCTTAAAAATGGCAGTTTTTTCGGGAGCAGTAATTTTAATGATGCTTAAAGTGAAAAAAAAAATGAAATATTCCTTTAAATATCGTACCTGGGGGTGTCTATAGTATGCCTGTAAAGTGGCGCGTGTTTCCCGTGCTTAGAACAGTCCCTGCACAAAATGACATTTTTAAAGGAATAAAAGTCATTTAAAACTGCTTGCGAATTTAATGTAATGTAGTGTCCCGGCAATATGGATGAAAATTAGTGAGACAAACGGCATGGGTACCCCCCACCCCCCAGTCCATTACCAGGCCCTTTGGGTCTTGTATGGATATTAAGGGGAACCCTGCACCCAAATTAAAAAAGGGAAAGGCGCAGGGCCCCCAGGCCCTATATACTCTGAACAGCAGTATACAGGCGGTGCAAACAAGACAGGGACTGTAGGTTTGTTGTTAAGTAGAATCTGTTTGTAATTTTGAACTGGTACTGTACATTTTTAAAGTGTAGCTCCAGCCAAAAAATCTATTTTTAAGCTTTTTGGAAAACATAGGGAAGGGTTATCACCCCTGTAACATTTGTTTTGCTGTCTGTGCATCTCTTCAGAAGATTTCACCTCACTTTTTGTCCCAATGACAAATGTTTTTTGAAAATTTGGGGTTTTTAGTGAAACAAGGATTGGTGATAAAGCATCAGTGAAGAGGAGACACATTTTTCCCATATTAACTCTTACAGGAGAAAATTTCCCTTCCTAGGGGTACATTTCATCTCACTTCCCGTTGTCTCCTTCCGTTTGCAAGTAGGAGTCGTTTGTAAGTTGGATGTTTGAAAGTAGGGGCCTGCCCTATATACTCTGCAGAAATTTGGGCCTTAGGTGTTGGTGTTGCCGCAACACTGTAAGCCCTCATAGTTACTCTTGATGGATGCAGGAATATTAAATCAAGAATTGTAATTACGTGTCATTGTTGAACAGTGGTAGAAAAACTGGGCCTTTGGTGGTTGTGGTGCTGGTGCCACAACACTCTAAGTCCTCACAATTACTCTTGGTGGGTGCGGGAAGGGCCCTGCTGTGAAATATTAGATCAAGAATTGTAATTACACGTCGGCACAGGGGAGGAGCCTAGCACCGGCTCCAAGGGAGGTGTGAGACGGAACGCTTACAATCCCCGGAGATGCCTCGCGGGGTGAGAGACCGCGAGATGCCGGCATAAGCACGAGTACGCGGCCGCCCACCCGTCCAAATCACTCCCCCCTGCCGAATCCACGGAAGCTGTGGGAGCTGCAGCAGCGGCACCAGGTATACTCCCGGGGACCGCTACGGACAACAGACGAGGCTGTCATCAGCGCACCATTCCCCCCAAGGTGGCTCGACGCGGCTGACAGATAGGAGTGTCAGGAGCCCACGAGATCTGACCAGGGGACGCATGGAGAGGAGTTGCGGTTTTCAGCCTGGAACCCGGGTCCTGAAAGTTGTAACAGGGAGCAAGGATAAGAAGCAAAAGTAATCACCGCGAAGCTCGGCTGTATGTGAAAGAAGAAGCAAGGTATGAGAGGTCCTGTTGTTTTCTTCTATTGACAAACCATGTTATGAACTGTGTGGGTTAGATCCAGTTCACCTGTTGTGAGACTAGAAGACCAGGAAAATATAGGCAATCAGGACTCCCTGTCACTAACTGACATAGACCTTGTTTAAAAGGACTGGATAGATAACTGCGGCCCCACCTGGTCCCCCCCCCCTGTCTATCAGCTGCAAACGGGTATCTATCAGGGTAAAAGGCAATAAAACATAAGCACTTAGAGGCGGTGATTGTGATACCACTTTTTATCCAACTATTGCTGGGGGTAAACTGGGACAGGGAGCGGAAGCATGAGAGGCCGTTCATCAAGAACAACGGAACCCCAGAATACAAGAGAGAGCCTAAACACCAGCTCTATACAAAAATACTTAAAAGAAGCAAGCGCAAAGAGCCCAGGAATGGAGGTGAAACACCCAGGTACGAAGGACAAGAAAAAAGAACAGCAGAAACAAAAGTGGGGACAGGGGGACAGAACCCATGAGGAGCTGGATCCAGAGGGGGCGTCCACATGGAGTGCCGTTGATGAGGAAAGAATAATGGCTCTAGTACCGAGTAAATCAGATATGAGCAAAATGTTTACTAAATTGGAAACAAAATTATAAAATGTGATAAAAGCGGAGATTTTAAACGTCCGCACTGACATGGGACACCTTCTCCGCCGGGTAGAGGAAGCCGAAGAAGCCTCAGGTATTCAAGCCAAAGAAATTTCAGACTTAAAAGAACAAGTCAAGAAGATACAAAACGAAAACCGTTTATTGATGTTTAGATTGGAAGAACAGGAGAACCAGAGCAGGCGGCAAAATCTATGCATCAGATCTATTCCGGAACAACAAAGTGAGGATCTGGGAGAGAAGATGAGGAAGATATTCAACCCCATGCTGGGCAGGCGAGAAGAGGAAGCCTTAAGGATCGACAGGGTTCACAGAATTAGGAAGCCCCCCCACATAAAGCAAGACACCCCCAGAGACGTTATCGTCAAATTTCATCTATATGAGGATAAAGAAAAAATATGGAAGAACTTAAAGGGGGCTCCACCAATAAGCTTTGAAAATAAAAATCTGCAGATATTCACTGACCTATCAGCTGGAACTCTGGAGCGGAGAAGACAGATGAGACCAATCCTCGATCAGCTCAGGAGGGCAAACCTCAAATATAGCTGGGGGTTCCCAACTTCCCTGATTGTCACTAAAGATGGAAGATCATTCAGAATGAGATACCTGGAAGATACGCAGGACTTTTGTAATAATCTGGGCATCCCCATCCCTGATATGTTATAATTATTGAAGGAAGGTGGACTTGGGGGTGGGGGGGGGATGAGGGAAAGAGGAGAATATTTTTTTTTTCCTTTCCTCTCTTTCCTCCCTGCCCCTCCCCTCCCCCCTAAGAGGATGACTACCCTTAGAGGCACGAGGATTAATGTTTTTTGGACTCAAGCTGAAATAGAACAAAGTGCAGGAACTGGGAAGGGTCGGTCTCTGGACGGTTCTCCTTTAATGATATATGGCCTGAGCAGGGGGGGTGGTGTGGTGGTGGGGGTGTGTCATTGGGTGGAGGCGCTCCGAACCTTCACTTCCTGCGCTTCTCTCTCCTGCGGGAGGGGCGGGCGCCGGACGTCGGCGCTGGAGCTCCGCCCTGGGGGAGGAGTTCCGCAGTGTGGGATGGAAGAATTTCCATATGTGCGGGCTCGAGGTGAAGTTTCTGCCAGGGGGGGTGGAGGGGGGGTGTGGGTGGAGAGGGGGGCGGGAGGGGGGTGGAGTGGGTGGGGGGGTAATCAGGGTTGGGGGAAGGGGAAAGGAGGTGGGTGGGGCAGATGAGGGGGGGAGGGGATAGGGGTAGGAAGGGGGCATCTGCAGGATGTGTTCGGGAGGAGCAGGGAACAGTGGAGAACGTCCTCCTCAACAGATATGCCTGAGCTCAAATTTATATCTTATAATGTAAAAGGGTTAAACTCACCCAGGAAAAGACATAAAATATTAAGGGAACTTTGCCTCCTTCGCGGGGACATAGTTTTCTTGCAGGAGACCCATCTGACTCTTGATACCAGAATCAGGCTGTTCTCCCCTAGGATTCCTCAATGGTTCTACGGGGACTCTCCTGATAGAGGGTCAAGGGGAGTCGCCATAGGGCTGTCTAAGGCCTCGAACTTCTCGCTGAGGGATAGATTGACAGACCCTGAAGGCCGGTACATTTTCCTAAAAGGAACTATCGGATCTAGGATATTTATGTTGGCAAATGTTTATTGTCCTAACAGGAGCCCAACGATTTTCTTGGGACAAGCGTTGGAGAAGCTGCTGGAATTTGGGGAAGGGGAGGTAGTCCTGGCAGGGGATCTAAATTTTTGCCTGGACCCCGTTCTGGACAGTACGTCTCGTGCCCAGGGGATAAGGAAGGTGTCACTAGGGTCAATCAGGCGGAAATTACTCCGCAACCAGTTAATGGATGTGTGGAGATTACAACACGCCAAAGAGAGAGATTTCACCTTCTTCTCCCCTGTGCACGGGACCTACTCCAGATTGGACTACATCTTCATGGACCATAGTCTACTGGAGTGGGTGGCAGAAACTAGAACAGAAATAATGTCCCTTTCAGACCACTCTCCAGTCACGATGAGGCTGAAGATCCCAGAAGCGGGGGGACGGCCTTTCTCGTGGAAGCTGAACGAAGATTTGTTGAGGGACCCTGAAGTGGTGGAGCAGATCCAGGATGAGGTGGATCTCTTTTTAAAACAAACGACACGGGTGTTGTATCACCCTCTATCTTATGGGAGGCACACAAAGCCTTCATCCGAGGGACCTTTATATCTATAGGAGCAGGCCGGAAAAAAAAAGGAAGGAAGAAAGGGGAAAGCTGATAGAGGAAATCTTTTCCTTAGAGCAAGTACACAAAAAGGCTAAGGGGCAGGATCAGGACTGTTATCGTTCAATGGTCGCCAAGAGGGAGGAGCTGAGGGACATGATGGAGCAGGAGGCTAAGAGAGCCACTAATTTAATAACTAGGGATAACTACTTATGGGCGAACAAGTCGAGTAAACATTTGGCCAGATTAATAAGGAAAAAAAGAGGTTGGAACTTTATCGACAAGATACACAACAAAGGAGGGGAAGCAATAGTGACCAGCGGAGGCATAGCAGAGGAGTTTAGAAAGTTCTATGCTGACCTTTACTCTATAGGGCAACAGGGGAGGAGGATAGTACCCGGTCAGTCAGGGGCATGGAATTCCTAAAAGCAGCAGGACTAATGGGGCTGTCCATAGAGGACAGGGATCTCTTGGATAAGCCTATAGAGGAAGAAGAAATCCTAGTCGCCCTGAGAGACTCCCCGAAGGGTAAGAGCCCAGGCCCGGACGGATTCACTACCATTTATTTAGAGAAAATGAAACACCTATTGGTCCCCAGGCTGTGCCAATACTGGAATGAACTCGGTACCAGGTGTGGGATGGAAGGCGAGGCATTGACCGCTACGATTACCCTGATATTGAAAGAAGGGAAGAATGCCAGATTGTGTTCGAGCTACCGACCCATATCCTTGTTGAACGCAGATGTTAAATTATACGCCAAGGTGCTGGCCAATAGATTGAAAGGGAGCATGGCAGGCCTGGTGCACCCGGACCAGGCCGGCTTTGTTCCTGGTAGACAGTGCAGGGATAATGGGGTGCGGGCGGTGCTGCTGTCGGAGTTCTGTAGACGTGGGGGACCCCCAGCTCTATTCCTGTCAGTTGACGCCGAAAAGGCGTTTGACAGGGTAGACTGGGGGTTCTTGATAATCACGTTGGAAGCCATGGGGTTTGGACCCAGGTTCATATCCTGGGTCAGAGTTCTATACAGCAACCCTACAGCAGCGGTAAGAGTAAACGGGGCCATCTCAAAATCTTTTGGGATGGTAAATGGAACTAGGCAGGGCTGCCCGCTCTCCCCCCTCCTGTTCGTCCTGTCCCTCGAACCTCTTCTGGCCTCCATTCGGAGCAGTCCTGACTGTAGTGGGGTGAAGGTGGGAACTGAGGAACACAAACTAGCGGCATTTGCCGACGATGTTTTGTTTTTCATCTCAAACCCTAGAATAACCCTACCTAATGTGCTCCGGATCCTCAGTAGATACGGAGACATTTCAAACTTTGAAATTAACCCCAGGAAGTCCGAGATCTTAAATATCAGCTTGGGTAAGCGGGAAGAAGAACATCTAGCTACAGTGTTTCCCTTTCCCTGGAAAAAGGAAATTAGGTATTTGGGAATTAAATTAGCCAATACTTTTAAAGAATTATTTCAAAAAAATTATATCCCATTGTTAGATGACATCAGGCAAGAAGCAAGAAGGCTGCGGTCCAGGCCCCTTTCATGGCTTGGACGAGCAAATGCGGTTAAAATGATGGTAACGCCGAAAATTTTGTACAAATTCCAGCTGCTGCCTATTCCATTACCGAGATATTTCTTTAAGGCTATAAGGAAATTAATAAGTGAAGCTGTCTGGGGTGGCAAAAAAACGCATATCTCCTATGCAACATTGAGTAGAGGAAAAAAAAAAGTGGAATAGCTTTACCAGATTTCAATAGGTACTACATAGCTGTAGTGCTTTCACGGGTCACTGAATAGAGTAAAAAAGGGTCGGATAAGCGGTGGGTGGTAATTGAGTACTCTCTGAGTAACAATAATCTGGCGCATTCACTTTGGAACCCCCCAAAATTCAGAGCACTTTGCACTAATACATCCTCGTTAACACACAACACTTTCAAATATTGGGATATGACACATACACAGCACAAATGGTCACATAATTCACCGTTGATATACATGAAAAATAATTTATTTTTTGAACCGGGGAGGAGGGAGGTGGGAGGGAATTGGTTAAAAAAGGATTCTATCCAACTAAAAAATTTTACTAGCAAGGGGAAAATTTGCACTTTCACGGAATTGAGTAGGGAACCAGAACTATGGGTTATGGATAGATGGAGGTACCTCCAGCTCTCCCACTTTATTGAAAAATTACCGAAGTCACTTAGAAGTATGGAAGAGCTTAGACTGCTGGAGCAACTTTGTACGAAGGAGCAATCAAGCGGTGATATAGCCCAAATATACAGAATATTGGGAGTGGAACAGGAGCGGGTGGTGGCTCCCTACATTAAAAGGTGGGAGCAGGAACTGGGGTCACAGTGTAATAGGAACACGATAGATAAAATTTTGAGATTGGCCCATTACTCGGCGTTGGATAATAGGAGAACGGAAATCCATTACAAAGTCCTAGTAAGATGGTATGCCACCCCAGACAGAGTAAGTAAAATGGATGGGATAAAGCCCAATACTTGCTGGAGGGGATGCTCAAATGTGGGCACAATGGCCCACATTTGGTGGGAGTGTCCCACCATTAAAGTTTACTGGAAAAAAATCATATCCTTGATAAAGGATATCACGGGGAGGGAAATTGCGGAAGACCCATGCATCTGTCTCTTCCATGGGACTTTGGAACCAGTCAAGAGTTATAAATCTTCCCTGGTCCCCATAATGTTAGATGTAGCCAAGAGACAGATTGCTTTAAATTGGTTGAACTCTTCAAGTCCTAACACGCGAGACTGGCTCTTCGGCCTTAACAAAATATTTAATGTCGAGTGTCTAGATGGGCGGGGAATGGAACCCGACGAGGAGACAGAACACACAGGGAAGTGGACAGGCTGGATTAAATTTAAAAGATCTTGGGCTTATCTAAAGGAGATTATATAAAATGATAAGAAAGTGATTTTTTTTTTTTACGAAGAATGGAGTGACCAGGATGTAAGGGGTTCCTCGCGAGCAATGTCCTGCAGGGTAGGGTGGGGTTGGGGGGGCAGAGGGGGGGGGATGGTTTTGGGGGATAAGTATTCTTTTTTTTATTATTATACCTTGGGGGATCTGTATTATGGAATTGTCCCCTATCGGAAATGAATTGTTATGAAAAACGATAAATAAAGATATAAAAAAAAAAGAATTGTAATTACATGCACCTGTTGAACAGGGGCAGAAAAATTGGGCCTTTGGTGGTGGTGGTGGTGGTGTTGCCACAACACTGTAAGCCCTCACAGTTACTTTTGGTGGGCGCAGGAATGGGCCCTGCTGTGAAATATTAGATCAAGAATTGTAATTACATGTCCCTGTTGAACAGGGGCAGAAAAATTGGCCCTTAGGCACTGGTGTCACAACACTGCAACCCCTCACAGATGCTATAGTTGGAGCACAGGAATGAGCCCTGCTGCAAAGTATTGCATTAAAAATTGTAATTATACGCCCCTGTTAAACAGGGGCTGAACATTTGGGCCTTGGGCACTAGTGCTGGTGCCACAACACTGCAACCCCTCACAGATACTATAGTTGGAGCGCAGGAATGAGCCCTGCTGCAAAGTATTACATCAAAAATTGTAATTACATGCCCCTGTTAAACAGGGGCAAAAAAATTGGGCCTTGGCAACTGGTGGCGGTGCCCAGAACCAAAAATGTTCTTACAAGCTATCAGCATGAAAATTGAGGAGGAAGAGGATTGTCACTCAGCATAACAGGATAGTCACTCAGCATCAGCATAGGCAGTCTTGAAGGGATCTCACATTAAAAAAAATATAAATCAGTTACATCAGCATCAGGTGCTTGATAGCTGGTGGTCCAAGACTGATTAATTTTTATAAGGGTCAGCCGATCGACCGATTCGGTGGACAGGCGCACCCTGTGATTGGTTACAAAGCCTCCAGCAGCACTGAATGTGCATTCCGAAAGAATGCTGGATGCAGGACAGGCCAGTAGCTCAACTGCATACTGTGCAAGCTCTGGACAGTGATCCATCCTCAAGACCCAGTAACCCAGAGGATTTTCGGTGGGAAAGGTGTCCAAGTCTGATCTTGCCCCTAGGTAATCCTGCACCATGTGAATCAGACGCTGGCGATGGTTGCTGGAACTGATCAGACTATGGGGCTGTGGACTAAAAAATTGTCTGAACGCATCGGTCAGACAGCCACCTTCTCCACTGCTCCTTCTGTGACTGACCGAAGCCTCAGCAACACGTTGTCCAGGAGGACCAGGAAATTGTAACATCCCAGGCTCTGGAAACGTGTTGCACAAACCTTTCTGCAAGGCCACCCGAAGATGTTTCATCCTCTGCTCCCTCTGCGATGGCAAGATAAGGTCCGCAACCTTACCCTTGTAACGTGGATCAAGGAGGGTTGCCAGCCAGTAATCATCCCTCCCCTTGATACCACGAATACGAGGATCCTTCCGCAGGCTTTGCAGAATCAGGGAGGCCATGCAGCGTAGGTTTGCTGAGGCATTCGGTCCAGAGTCCTCTGGGTCACTAAGGACGACATCATCCGCAGCCACCTCCTCCCAGCCACGTACAAGTCCATGGGTTTCTTCGGCATGTAAATGATCCCTTAAAGACTGCTGCTGATGCTGAGTGCCAGTCTCCACCTCCATGCTGACACAATCCTCCTCCACCTCCTTGTCCTCTTCCTGTGTGATCGGCAGGCACACAGGAATACTTTCTGGATAAAGGGGGCCTTGAGAGGTAAGGAAATCCTCCTCTTCTTCCCTCTGTTCTGCCTCAAGTGCCCTGTCCATTATTCCAGGCAGCGTGTGCTCCAACAGGTGGACAAGAGGAACAGTGTCACTGATGCATTCACCGTCACTGCTCACCATCCTCGTGGCCTCCTCAAATGGTGACAGGACAGCGCATGCATCCCTGATCATAGCCCACTGGCGTGGGGAAAAAAAACAAGCTCCCCTGACTCTGTCCTGGTGCCATAGTCACATAGGTACTCATTGATGGCACACTGCTGTATGTGCAGCCACTGCAGCATGGCCAACATTGAGTTCCACCTGGTGGGCATGTCAAAGATTAGGCGGTTCTTGGGCAGGTTAAATTCCTTTCAGAGGTCAGCCAGCCGAGTACTGGCATTATATGACCTACAAAAATGCACATTTCTGGCTTGGCACACTTTCCTGGCTTGCCTCAGGACATCCTGTAAGGCCGGGTACCTGCCCAAGAACGGCTTCACCACCAAGTTAAGGACATGAGCCAAACAGGGCACATGGGTCAGTTGTCCCTGTCAGAGGGCACAGAGGAGGTTGGTGCCATTGTCGCAAACCACCATACCTGGCTTAAGCTGGCGTGGCGTCAACCACCTCTGAACCTGCCCCTGCAGAGCTGACAGAATCTCTGGCCCAGTGTGGCTCCTGTCCCCTAAGCACACCAGCTCAAGCACTGCATGGCATCTTTTTGCCTGCATGCTTGTGTAGCCCCTTGAGCGCCTACGGAGCACCACTGGTTCCGAGGACAAATCAGCACAGGAAGAGGCCATGGAGGAAGAAGAAGAGGGGGTGGAGGAGAGAGATGTGGCAGAATCACCACTAGTAGAATTTTGGAGGCATGATGGCGGAACAACCTCCAACACTACTGCACCCTGTCCTGCATCCTTCCCAGCTGCCAGAAGAGTCACCCAGTGCGCGGTGAAAGATAGGTAACATCCCTGTCCATGCCTGCTGGACCATGAGTCAGCGGTAATATGCACCTTACCGCTGACCGTCCTGTCCAGCGAGGCCAAGACATTGCCGGTAGAGAACAGGAATCGCCTTCCGTGAGAAAAAGTGGCATTTGGGAACCTGCCACTGAGGAACCGCACATTCCACAAACTCACGGAAGGGGGCAGAGTCTACCAACTAAAAAGGCAGCAGTTAAAGTGCTAGCAATTTAGCCAAGCTAGCATTCAACCGCTGGGCATGTGGATGGCTGGGAGCGAACTTCTTTCGACGGTGCAGCAACTGGGGCAGGGAAATTTGCCTGGTACAATCTGACATTGGTGTACCGATAGCAGATTGCCCGCAAGTACTTGGCTGTGACACCCCTAATTCTACACCTTCATTCCTCTCAGTGCAGGTTTCAGAGAGGATTGAAGGTATAGTGGGGTTGGAGATCCCAGCTGATGAGGAGCAAGGAGAGGTCCGCTTTGTTCCTTGGTGTGGGTCTTTTAGGTACGCTTGCCAAAGAACTGCATGGCAGGTCGACATATGTCTGGTCAAGCATGTGGTGCCCAAGCGGGTGATGTTTTGGCCACGCGAGATACGCTTGAGACATATGTTGCAAACAGCAGCGGTGGGATCTGATGCACTTGTCTCAAAAAAGGCCCACACCAAAGAACTTTTGGAATAACGCGCAGAGACAGCAGTGCCCTGCACATGCGGAGCTCTGCAGTGTGATGCAGTAAGCTGGCCCCTGGAGGGCATCCTGCCTCTTTGGAGATACTACTCCTCCTCCTCCTCTCTCCTATCAGGCACCCGCTTGGAGTCAGTGAATTCCTCCTCATCACTGGAGCAAAGCTGGCAGTATGCTGCAGCTGGAGGAACATGACTGCCAGATTGCTGTCCTTCTTGGGCACACCCTCTCTCTGGGCTCACGTTACTGCCTTCCTCTAGCTGGGTACCATCAGCGGAGCCTTCAAAATGCTGGGCATCCTCCTGGAGCATGTACCCAACACTGTGGTCAAACAGTTCAGGGGACTCCTCAGGAGGACATGGTGGGGCTAGGGAAGGAGTGTCTGATGCCATTGAGCCGAGGGAAGAGGCCGCGTTGGCAGCTGCTTTGCCAGACAAAGTACCCTGAGCCTGGGTGAGAGAGGATGAGGAGGATGAGGATGGCTTGGTCATCCACTCTGCCAAGTCTTCCGCATGTTGCAGCTCAACACGGCCAGCTGCCGGAAAAAAGGACAAGCATATCCCAAGGCCACGTGCTGATGAGGAGGCACCGTCTCCATGACGAGCACTGTTGCCTCTAGACACAGAGCCTGCTTGCCCTCTTTTATTGGCTTGTGACTGTCTGCCTCTCCTTGTTGGCCTTCCAGACATACTAATGGCCTGCAGTGAGATGTAGCTGCACAAAGCTGGGATGTATATATATACTGATACCGCAGCTAACAGAATCAACTGCCTGCCTGTAGTATTATTAGTATAGAACACCAGCAATTGTCTCCAGGTAGCTTTAGGTGCACCCTGTGCAGAGGACACAGTACACTGACTGTAAATACTGCAGCTGCCTGCCTGTGGTATTAATATAATCAGAACAACAGCAATTGTCTTCAGGTAGCTTTAGGTGCACACTGTGCAGAGGACGCACTACACTAACTGTAAATACTGCAGCTGCCTGCCTGTGGTACTAATAGGATCAGAAGAACACCACCAATTTTCTTCAGGTAGCATTAGGTGCACACTGTGCAGAGGACACAGTACACCAACTGTAAATACTGTAGCTGCCTGTCTGTGGTATTATTAGGATCAGAACAACAGCAATTGTCTTCAGGTAGCTTTAGGTGCACACTGTGCAGAGGACGCACTACACTAACTGTAAATACTGCAGCTGCCTGCGGTACTAACAGGATCAGAAGAACACCACCAATTTTCGTCATGTAGCTTTAGGTGCACACTGTGCAGAGGACACACTACACTAACTGTAAATACTGCAGCTGCCTGTGGTACTAATAGGATCAGAAGAACACCGCCAATTTTCTTCAGGTAGCTTTGGGTGCACACTGTGCAGGGGACGCACTACACTAACTGTAAATACTGTAGCTAATAGGACTAATAGGGTCAGAAGAACACCACCAATTTTCTTCAGGTAGCTTTAGGTGCACACTGTGCAGAGGACACAGTACACTAACTGTAAATACTGTAGCTGCCTGTCTATGGTATTTTTTTTTTTTAACAAAACAGATGTGCTTTATTGTCACATAAGGTAAAAATACAAAATACCAATTGACATAGTACATAACACTTAATGGAAGATATACATGCCTTTACATAGATCAAGTTAATGTGTACAGACTGGAGGGTATCATATAAAGAATATCAATACTATATATAAAAAGAAACCCCCACTTTCCCCACACCTAGATAACCCTCCCACCCAACATGCAAAATATTCACAAAACACTGTATGCCATTAGGAGGATAGCCACGGAGCCCATACTTTTTTGAATTTGGAAACCCACGGTTAATATATGTCATTTTATACATGGGAATAGCTGCCTCAATCTGTGCTTCCCAGGCTGCAATGGATGGAGTGGAAAAGTCAATCCACTTCATGAGGATCTCCTTTTTGGCGTAAAAAAGAAGATAAGAAATTAATAATTTGAGATGGTAGGGTCGTTGTTCGTCATCATGCACCCCCAACAGAACTAGCTCCGGCGAGTCTGGAATGGATATTTGTAACCTGGAATTAATTTCTCCAAAGATCGCAGACCAAAATATCGCTATAATGGGGCACTCCCAGACCATATGAAAGAACGTTCCAATTTGAACCTTACATTTAGGGCATAGGCGGTCTTTATCAGGGAAGATACAATGGAGTCTATGAGGGGTGTAATAAACCCTATGTAAAAATTAAACCTGAATTAATTTGTCCTTAGATTCTATCACAAGTTTAGGGCCATAATCCAGACAGTCCTCCCATCCCTCCTTATCCAACGATGGTATGTCTGCCCGTCATCTTTCCAATTTCTCTACCTTAGGAGAATCCCTGCCCAGGAGTGCATTATAGAGAGTAGATAGAGGTTTAGAAACATCTCCGGGAGAGATAAGCTCTTCAATGGGATCAGCTTGAAGCAGGGGGTTTTGTGGAAACTGAGCCCTAGCCACGTGTCTAAGCTGCAGATATCTGAACCTCATCCATTGGGGTAATTCAAATGTAGCTGTTATTTCAGGTAGAAAGAGCAACTCCCCTTTGGGCATTTTTTGCCCCAGGGTTGTAATGCCATATCTAGCCCAAATCTGCGGGTCTGGAATAGTACGAAAGTGCTTTAGCGCTGGGTTCCCCCATAAGGCATGGGCTGGTGATAATTGGCCCGGTTTAAGGTACCTTCGTCTAGCAGCCACCCATACCTTCCATGCTGCCCGAGTACCCTGTTTCCTCGAAAATAAGACCTAGCGTGATTGTCGGTGATGGCTGAAATATAAGCCCTACCCCCCAAATAAGCCCTAGTTAAAGTCCTTGTAGGTCTTATTTTCAGGGTAGGGCTTATTTTTGGGGAAACAGGGTAGGGCTTATTTGGGGGGTAGGGCTTATATTGCATCCATCACCGACAATCACACTAGGTCTTCTTTTCGGGGAAACAGGGTAGGCCCGGGGACCTCAGGGTAGGCCCCCGGCCCCCTGTAGGGAAAGTTACGGAGGTCAGTGTTAGTGTTCCCAAACAGTTCGCCTCAAGGCAGACCGCAGCATTAGTTCTGGAGCCCTGAAACCACCAGTGGACCGACACCAACATAGCCGTCAAAAAATAAATCTGGAAATTAGGGAGAGCCAAGCCCCCCAAATCAGCAGGCAACCACAATGTGGAGCGCGCCAACCCAGGGTTCCCCCCACCCCAAATAAAAGAACCCACTAACCGATAAATTTCCTTGAAGAATGAAACAGGGACCCAAACCGGGCAATTTCTGAACAGATAGTTAAATTTAGGTAGTATCATCATCTTAAGGAGATTGATGCGCCCCAGAAGATACAGTGGTAAATTCTCCCACGCAGAGCATTTTGTACGTAAGATATTCAAGACAGGTGTTAGATTCTTTACAATAAAATCAGAGGGGTTTCTCGTGATCACGATCCCAAGGTATTTGAACTCCTTCACCCATTGTAACGGGGAGGAGGGGGGTCCAGAGGTAGCACCAACATCCAGAGGTGACAAAACTGATTTCGTCCAATTGATTTTTATACCGGAGAATCCCCCAAAGCTATGAAAAATTTGCAGGGCCGCTTGAAGAGAGGGGCCAGCATAGTTTAGGTATAAAAGCGCGTCATCAGCATAGGGGGAGAGGCGCTCTTCCATCATACCCACCCACAGGCCCAGGACATCTGGAGCACTCCTGATCGAAATTGCCAGGGGCTCCAGCGCCAGGGCGAACAGGCTGGGGGAGAGCGGGCATCCCTGCCTCATACCACGATACAAATTAAAAGAATCCGAGACCCAGTTGTTAGTACGGCCGCGAGCTCTGGGAGCATGGTACAATAATCAAATACCGTGAATAAACATGGGACCAAATCCAAAACCTCCCATAAATAGTTCCATTCAACCGAATCAAAAGCCTTTTCGGCATCTAGAGAGGCAATAACTCTGGACCCCGGGTTATCATGTGAGATAGTTAGGTTAAGGAATAGGCATCTAATATTTATGTCGGTTCCCTTGCCTGGCATAAAACCGGTTGGATCAATACCAATTAGGTCCTCCATGACATGAGATAAACGGATAGCCAAATGGCCCTGTAGGTTGCACAGTCAAGTGGATCCTTACCAGGTTTAGGAACCAACACAATTACTGCCTCATTCATTGAATCAGGTAAGGCCTCCAATGTCACGAATTTAGAAAGTAGCGAGGTATTTCAGTAAAATTAGAGTAAAATTCGGACGGTAAACCATCCGCCCCAGGAGCCTCCCCCCCCAAGAGACGTCCCATGGCAATTTGAATCTCTTCAAGCATGATATCCATCTCCAGACCCTCCCTGGCTTCCTCAGTCAGGACTGGAATGGACAGGGAATCAAGAAATAAGGACAGGGAGGAGTCAGAAGCAGCAGCCCTAGAGGAGTACACTTCCTGGAAGTACTCTCGAAAATGGTCATTAATGTTACTGGGTGCCTTAAAGTGGATGTAAACCCAATGTCATCCTTTCTAAACTCCTGCCATAGGGGTTATCTATAAGGATATACATGCCTCCTGCATTTATCTTTACCTGTCAAATGTCTCCCCTCTGTCTGTTATTAGACCCGAAAAACTGCAGATTCTGTGGGTGGGTCTGTTGTCTGGAGCTTGGTGGGTGCAGTCAGTGATATCAGTAGACTCCCCGCCCACCTCTACACTCCCCTTGTCAATATGCATTTTCTCCTGTGTATTTCTTACATTGAACTTCTGCTATGATCTCTAGCATCCAGTGAAAAGACAGGAAAGTAACCACATGACTTCAGCATACCAAATCATGATGAGGTGTGGAACAGCCAATCCTTGCAGAGCTGCTGAAAAAAGGAGTGGGGGAGGGAATTAAAAAATAACGCATGTCTTAGGCTAGTGCACGTGATATGTAAATCACCTGTCACTCACAGCAAGGGGGAGGATTTGACAAAGTTTTTCTCAGTTTGTCAAGAATTGTCTCACTGAACAATAAAAGAGGATTGCTCAGAGATGGATTAACTCTGTGTGGCAAGACTGAGCTCAAATGATAGCAAATCTTATACTCTACAGTATGATATAATTTTTTTTTTTTCGGGTTTACATCCACTTTAAGGACCTGGCCAAAACTATCCCTAATGGAACCTATGGGGGTAGAGGGTATGTTACCTTTAGCCAGCCATGCAAGAAGTTTCCCATTCTTCCCACCATGTTCAAACACCCGTTGGGCCAAATTTAGTAGTGATTTGTCTGTTTGGGCCATTCTAGCTGTGGATAGGCCATGCAGAGCCTGTTTCCATGCCCTATACCGGTCATTTCCGGGAGCAGAGACAAAGTCAGCCTCCAGTACAGCGGCCTGTGTCTCAAGGTTTTCCAGGGAATGAGCAGATTCACGTTTAAATCGAGCAATGCTAGTCCCAAATTCCCATCTTACCCAGGCCTTAAAGGAGTCCCACAGAATAGGCAGGGCAGCAGAGTCAGCATTGTCTGTCCAAAAGTTACAGATGGAAGCTGTAAGAGGTTCCTGCAGCCTCTCATCGTTAGCCCAAAATCTGGACAGCCGCCAAAGGCGGGTTCCGGGGGGGGGGCAGCCAAAGTCAGCGTCAAGCATAATGGTGCGTGGTTGGAGATTCCCCTGGGAAGCACAGACAAGTCCTGAACATATTGTAGTGCAGGGCCAGAGGCATACACTAGGTCTATTCTAGACAGAGTTTTGTTCGAAGCGGAATGGCAAGTAAAGACCTTTAACGTTGGGTGCATGTCCCTCCATACGTCAGTAAGGGCAAAAGTTTCAGCCCACTGCCTGAGATCTGCCTGAGATCTGGAGTGTGGAGTGGAGCCGATCGGTGCAACCTATCAAGTTCCACCGAGGGAACCATATTGAAATCCCCCAGGAGAAAAACCAAAGCAGTGTCAAATTGCACCACAATTTGCATGATTTCGTGAAGGATTCTGCCAGTGGCTGGTGGGGGGCATATAAATTCCAACTAGTACCACATCCTTATCATAGATATTAGCATGCACAATAATAAATCTCCCCTCTTTGTCAGTTTTAACCTCCAGAAGCCTAAAAGGCAGTGTCTTGTGAACCAGGATGCTGACCCCACGGGCATACGTGGAAAAGGTGGAATTATAATTTAGGCCAACCCAGGCTTTCTTAAGGCAAACAGACTTGTTATTCTGCAGATGTGTCTCCTGGAGACAGATCTGTGGGTTATGTTTATGTAGGAAGCGGAACACCAGGGAATGCTTCACGGCAGTGTTAAGACCCCGTACGTTCCATGAGATCACCTTAAACTCAGCCATTAAATGTGAAGTATGGGGGAAATGTATTTATTAACCAGCCCAAGAGGGCAGCATCTGATCCCATTATTAAACACAGCGTTATGCACAGCTCCATGTCAAAAGATCCTTTTAGAAGTCTAGACAAACTAAAGCACCTGTAAAAAAAGAAACCAATTAACAAAAATAACCCCAACAATCCCCCCCCCACCCCGCATCCCCCACCCCAACCTAGGAATGCTTTGTTCCCCAAACATCAAACACCCAATGTCAGGGAGCGTGAACCAGTGGGTTCAGACACTTAGTGGAGCTAAATCGTCCACATAAAGTGATGAGAGGCTCCGCCGCCAATAGGAAGTAGGAGAAGAAGTTCCAACAAGAAAAAGTTAGCAGGCTGTTCCGATTCTTATCTTCATGAATTTAAGGGAGAAAAACAAAAAAAGGGGAAGAGAAAAATGAAGCAAAGCAAGGGGATATGTCCGCTGCTCATAACCATAATGCCATAACATATAAAGAAAGTTAGTTCACCAGGGTGTGATCTCTCTCGGTTATTAGAGGCACTTGTCTTCCCAGGACACCTCTAGGATCATCAAACCTCACAAGAACAGGTTGTCCAAAAGATGCAAGCATGGCAGTCAGTATGTATGATGAATAATCAGAGGGAAAATGAGATTTGAGCTTGCAGTACATTAAATTAGCACTAGAGTCCGCCAGTTACCAGCCTTTAGGAACCAGGTAGTCCAGGGAAGATTCATCTTTTAGAAGGAGAGCATGCACTTTCATTGCTGCAGCAAGCAATCTACTGATTTTCTACCTTCCCTGCCTAGGTTTCCCCAAGTATGCTGGAAACAGGGAAACAATGCAGATCGCATTTAAATGCATAAAGTGGCAGTCTTAGAAGCACCTATCAATTGGAATTGCCAGGGGCACAAAACTTGAGATTCTGACAGTTAATCAAAACAAAAGGCACAACAGGTGCAACATGGACTCACTTGTCAGCGGGATACGTTCATCTTACAGCACATATAGAAGGGATGTAACAGAATTCAACTGACAGCAGTTAGTAATTTGGAGGAAGTGATTCCAGCCATGCAGTAGCATCCCGGGGGATGTAAAAAATCTAGTAGTCTCCCCATCCTGAACCCGGAGACGTGCAGGGAAGAGAATGCTGTAGCGAATGCCCTTGGGGCGCATGGCTGCTTTCACCTGATCAAAAGAATGTCTAAGCTTTTGAGTTTCAACTGAATAGTCAGGGAAGATAAGTAGCTTGCCGTTCTGGTGTTGCAGTTCTCCCTTCACTCTGGCTGCCCTGAGCACCTCATCTCTATCCCTGATATTCAGAAACTTCTAAATAAAAGTGTGCGGCGGTGCTCCAGGAGGGCCTGGTTTGGGTGGGATCCGATGGGCCCGCTCCACCGCATAAAATGGTGAGAACTGGGCCACAGGGAGAAGGGTACGGAGTAGCTCTTTAATAAATTCTGTTGGACGCTGACCCTCAGCCCCTTCCGCCAGGCCAACAATACGGAGATTATTCCTCCTAATGCGATTCTCCGCATCCTCGGATTTATATTCCAGGTCTCTTATTTTAGTATGGAGGGCACGGAGATCAGCTCCATGGCTCTCCTCAGTGTCCTCCACGTGTCCCAGGCGCTGTTCAGCAGTAGACAGTCTGGTACGTATTTTGTCCATATCCAGTCTGATCAGCCCCGCATTCAGTTGCACCGCATCCACCTTAGTGGTTAGGGCGGTGAGAGAAGCCTGGCAATTACCTATAGCTGCCAGCACATCAGCCAAGCCTGGCTGTGTAAAGGGGGATTGTCCCGGCTGCTCAGTTTGGGATGCCATGTCGCGCTTCCCGGTCCCCATGCGGTCAACACAGGCCGCCTCTAGGTTCTCTGTCACAGGGGGAAATTTCAGCTTCTTACCCCTTCCTTTTGTAGCCCGGGCCAAGCGGCAGTACATGTAGGGGATTTGTGCCAGTATTCAGGCTTGTTTAGCCGTTGTGTAGAGGGAAATAGCCCAGGATCTCAGCAGAGCTCTCAGAGAAACATCCACTCACAGCGCCATCTTGGCCATGCCCCCGCCTGTCTGTGGTATTAATAGTATCAGAATTACAGCAATTGTCTTCAGGTAGCTTTAGGTGCACACTGTGCAGAGGACGCACTACACTAACTGTAAATACTGCAGCTGCCTGCGTTACTAATAGGATCAGAAGAACACCACCAATTTTCTTCAGGTAGCTTTAGGTGCACACTTTTCAGAGGACGCACTACACTAACTGTAAATACTGCAGCTGCCTGTGGTACTAATAGGATCAGAAGAACACAACCAATTTTCTTAAAGTAGCTTTAGGTGCACACTGTGCAGAGGACACACTACACTAACTGTAAATACTGCAGCTGCCTGTGGTACTAATAGGATCAGAAGAACACCACCAATTTTCTTCAGGTAGCTTTAGGTGCACACTGTGCAGAGGACGCACTTCACTAACTGTAAATACTGCAGCTGCCTGCGGTACTAATAGGATCAGAGGAACACTGCCAATTTTCTTCAGGTAGCTGTGGGTGCACATTGTGCAGGGGATGCACTACACTAACTGTAAATAGTGTAGCTAATAGGACTAATAGGATCAGAAGAACACCAGCAATTTTCTTCAGGTAGCTGTAAATACTGTAAAAACACCTGTCTGCCTGTCAGTAGGAAGAGAATAACAGGAACGGATCTAGCTAAACTGAATACATTATATATATATATATATATATATATATATATATATATATATATATATATATACACACAACACCTAGTGCAGCTAACTGACTCCCCTGCCTACTCTATCTAACAAATCAAATTACACTGTCTCTCTGTCTATCTCTCCGCCGCCGCTGCAACACACTACACAAGGCTGCCACGCAGGCAACCTTATATAATGTGGGGCGTGTACTAAATCCCCTGAGCCATAATTGGCCAAAGCCACCTTGGCTTTGGCCAATTACGGCTCTCTGTGCAGACGGCGCCAAGCATGTTTGGCCAAGCATGTTTGGCTAAGCATGCGGGTCATAGTGCATACATCAAATATAGAATCATAGAGGCTTGTTTAAACATGTGTAGAGTACCGTGACCTAAACCTGTGGTTGCCTACCAACCCCTAATTACTAGTAACCCAAAAATTGTCCCAAACAGGAGGGGACCAAAAGAAAAGCGGGGCTAATGGGAAAGGCAATCAAAAAAAGTATGTTGTGTATAAATGAATAATTTATTGTTGGTACACAGTAGAAAAACATGATGAAAAATACAGCAGCATGACCATAGTGTGACCTTGCCCTAATAAAATTTGATCAAAACCTTGATTGATCAAAAACAAAAAACACAGACATGGGAAACATGTAACATGTGTGGACATACAAAACAACAAACGTCCGGACGTCTATGCTATTGATGTCTGCGCAAACCAACAATGAGGAGTATGCAGCAATTGCTGGATAAGGTTTCGCTAAGCAGACATCAATTCCCCCGGGGGAGGGGCGGCTCAGAATACGGTATGGGGGGATCAGGGGTGTGGGGAAGAGGCGGGGGGTCAGGGAAGAAGAGAGGGTGGTAACCGTGGAATGGGATGCCGGGATGAGTCCTGTGGTGGGACATCAATTCATACTGTTGGTGGAAGTGTGCCGGCCTTGCATGTGAGGTTAGTGGGTCGCGGTAACCAGAGTCCGGGGTAGTACGCAGCTATACAGCTATCATATACAGTGGTCCGGTATGGTGTGGGTACTTATACACATAGCCTTCCTGTGATTGAGACAGGCAATACTTGGCGTGGGCAGCACTACATAAACAGATGGCTATGTACGTTACCACTCCCGGGTCCCAGCTGGGAATCCTTAGGTATCTCCGGATAGCAGTAGCCTCTGTGTGTTGAGCTGTTCCACTTGCCACTGTAGACAGTACCGGACACTGTCCTGGTGTGGTTGTCCGCGAACCATGAGCCGGGTAGTGTTGCTCATAGAGATGGATGGACGGCCGTGCAGCTGCATCTGTTTCCTTCCATACGGTTTGTTCACAGCGTGGGGCAGAACGCCCTCTCGATAGGTGAGCCGGCTAGCCCCAACGGGGGATGACAGCAGGCGTGACGTCCGGGCGGAGTGACGTCAACGCGTTTCACAAAACAAACGTGTGTAGCTTCATCTGGACATACAGGTGGCGTGTGAGGGCTCCTTCTTATTGTAATCCCCCCCTCTAACACGCCCACCCAGCTAATTTCAGTAAAGGAGGTATATCCAGTCTGTGTATGTCCAGGCTGTCATACACTGCTTGTTTGCCGTTTACTGCTTATGGTCAGTTTTTTAATTCTCATAATGAAGTTTCCATATCTTCAATTAAGTATACACTCACCAACATGGGTATTGATGGGTGCTGATCATATATAAAGGCATGTCTTCGTGCGGGGGATATTCCTGTCTCACACAATACATCAGTTGAAATAATATGTATAGAAAGAACATATTGAGAGAGCTATTATTAATTTGTACATCAGTCATAACAGGTAACCAATAAGTATCTAAATAACGGATACTCTCAGGGCATAGGGGGGGGAGAGGGGGGAGGGGGAAAGGGGGGGGGAGGGAGGGAGGGAAAGGGAAAGGGATTAAGGAGAGAAAGGAATGAGGGGCCTTTGGGTCCCGAATGAAGGGAATTCCTGGGTGGAGAGGATAAATTCAAAGATGTTGATAATATGTTAGAGATTTTGGGCATAGATATAACTGGTGAGGGGGGACATACTCGGGGATTTGCAGCAGTGTTCAAATAAAGTCACATCCTATTGGGAAGAAAGCTTTTTTTTTTTTTATAGTGCATACTTGGCCAATCATCGGCCAGCAATGCACTGCGATGCCGCAGTGAATTATGGGCTGTGACGCGCCACTCGAATTTGGCGTGAACAACCCATAACGTTCGAAATTCGACGAACGGTCGAACATGCGATGTTCAAGTCGAACATGGGTTCGACTCGAACTCGAAGCTCATCCCTAAGCATGACATGACAACTTTTATGACAAACTAGACTGGACATTGATGCCTTGGGGGGAAAAGTTAATCATAATGTTTATAGATTACAAAGGGAGACTACACTGAGCTGATCAATGCCCATACTGATCTAGAAGAAGAAATTAAAAATCTTAAAATACAAGTGACCGACTTGGAGGATAGTTCTTGTAAGAACAATGTTTTGGGGACTTCCATAGTCTATAAATGCTGCTGATCGGCCCTATTTAAAATGTATGATAACAGAATTACTGCCATCAGTAAATCCACAGGAAATAGTGATTGACAGGGCTCATAGACTGCCAAAACCAGAACATATGGTTAGACTCCCCAGGGACATTATAAAAGATAAAAGATACATTTTTTTTCATGTGAAGGGGCAAATGATGCATTTTCCATGACAATGCTCCTTGCAACCTAAGCCCTACTTGGGGATTACGCTGTTCAATGACCTTTTACTGGCATTGATTTTTGGCTTGCAAAAAACTGAGCTTGATCACAAAAGTTTTGCTTGACCACTTTAATTTTCAATTTTAATTTCCAATTTTTTAATTTTCATGGATATATATATATAGATATGTGTATGGATTACGTTAGAGCACACATGGCACTTTATTAAGTCAGGTGACCCATTTGACTTATGCACATCTAGGACCTTCACACACAACTACACAGTATAGACATTCACTGAATAGGCAACATCTTTACAATCTTCCCCACTCTATACCGCCCTCCCACTAAGGGAGTAGCACACCTGAATCCATCAGGCTTGGAAACAGCGCCATATCTACTTCTATCCCTTTTCTCATATCTTACTCCACCTAGTGGAAGTAATCAGTAGTGGCAGCAGTTCCAATAACACATTTTTTATTTCATTGCATGCATCCCATTGCACGGGTGTTTCTTCCTCTCTTCCATTTAGAACAGGCCTCGCCATGGTTGACCAAAGAAGTTGAGTGCATATGCTCAGCATCACATCCAGAGGTTGTCTTTGGGAAATAGATGTATGAGTGCTGCCAGCATTGCTGCAGGGGTTGAAGGGGTGGGAGGTCAGCCTGTCAGTGCTCAGACCATACGCCGCACACTGCATCAAATTGGTCTGCACGGCTGTTGTCCCAGAAGGAAGCCTCTTCTAAAGATGATGCACAAGAAAGCCTGCAAACAGTTTGCTGAAGACAAGCAGACTAAGGACATGGATTACTGGAACCATGTCCTGTGGTCTGATGAGACCAAGATAAACGTATTTGTTCAGATGGTGTCAAGCATGTGTGGCAGCAACCAAGTGAGGAGTACAAAAAAAACAAGTTTCTCTTGCCTACAGTTAAGCATGGTGGTGGGAGTGTCATGGTCTGGGGCTGCATAAGTGCTGCCATCACTAGGGAGCTACAGTTCATTGAGGGAACCATGAATGCCAACATGTACTGTGACATACGGAAGCAGAGCATGATCCCCTCCCTCCAGAGACTGGGCCTCAGGGCAGTATTCCAACATGATAACGGCCCCAAACACACCTCAAAGACTACCACTGCCTTGCTAAAGAAGCTGTGGGTAAAGGTGATAGACTGGCCAAGCATGTCTCCAGACCTAAACCCTATTGAGCATCTATGGAGCATCCTCCAACTAGAGGTGGAGGAGCAAAAGGCCTCTAACATCCACCAGCTCTGTGATGTCATCATGAATGCTACTTATGAAATATATTGAGTCAGCAGTAGGTGGAGGTGGGGGGGGGTAAAGATTTTTTAACCACTAGTGTGCTGAGATATGCATATATCAAATGACCTGCAATATGTGTATGTAACATGGTTGCTGCAATCAGCATAGCATAAAAGTAAAAAGTTAGCTATAGAGTTCAAAGAATATATGTTTAAAAGGATTCATTAATCAAAATAAAGCATTCCTATTGTTACTTTGTATCTAGCAACAAATAACTCTATGCAAGACCCATATGCTTCATTACAAAACAATTAAAAAGAGCTGTGTCCCTACATTACTCACCAGAGAGGATATGGGCTAAAGCGTCCCCTGGAAGGAGGTAGATAACCCCCTGCTAGCAAAGAGCGTATAGGAGTGACAAAACTCCCCTGGGCTGCACATAATAAATACCCCATAGGGGGGATTAGCTCTGCCGTCACGCCGAACAGCGGCGCATGGCGCCATGCTGGGCTGGCGTGCGTTCCACCACTCACCTCCAGGAGCATGGCACGTGGCCACGTCCAGAGGGGCTGAGCCGTGTCCAGTGTCACACTCCCGCCAACGCACATGTGGGCGGAGCTAAAGTGAGGCAGCCAAGCAGTCCCCAGAGTTGCCAAGCAACCCAGGGGTGGAACGGCCGCCGTCCAGCAAGAATCCTCACCCAAGATGGTAAAATGCCACCCGCTGCAACTGCATGGGTGGCCTGGGTGCGCCGGCTGGGAGTCCAAAAGAACCAAGGGACCGGTGCGGATATGGGACAGGTGACACCTGGATGAAGGAGGCTGAAAAACATGTCAAAAGGATTCCTAAAGATGCTGCAGCAGACATGCAATCTACACTGAAACAAACTCAGGACACAAAAAAATACAAACAATGGTTAAATTAAATAAGTACAAAAAGAATGGGACAATAAAAAAACATGAAATGAATTATATAAAAAAGAAAAAAAAGGAAGAAAAAGTAAAAATGGGGAGTTACCATATAATAAAAGGAAAAGAACCCCAAAGAGGGAGAAAAGTCAGAGCAAGGGAAGGAAAAAGGGAACATATTAGGTATTGAAATGGAGCACTGTATGGATATAGAATGATCCTAATTACCATAGGGCAGAGTTGTAGGTTACTCCCTTGCTGCATACAAAGATGCTAAAGTTCTAATATTGCAGACTCCCATAACCAGCTAGGACCCCTCATGTCTCATTTTTCCCAACCTACCGAGGCAAAACCCTCTAAAAAGGGTTTGAAATTAGTAGCCTCGTTAAGCCCAGGGGGTGATGTAGCACCCAGGCGGTATATCCATCTTAGTTCAGATTGCAATCATTTTTTGTTTCAATCGCCCCCCTGAAGGGGGGTGTACTCTATCCAATATAAGGAATCTAATTCGAGGGAATTTGCCATTGTGATCTTTTCTACCATCCACTGTAAATTTGCTGTGGACCAATTGGTCCTTTATCGATTTAGCCCTCCTTTATGTAATGTAGGGTTGATCTGAGATATGTGGCCCAATATCAGGGTCCATACTCAGAAGGTGACAGTATGTTTCCATAATTCTCCTTACCTGTGAGTGCTGGCCACAATATCAGGTTATGATACATGTGGTTGTATTATTCTTAGGTTGTCTAGACATATATGGTAGGGACTAGGGATGAGCTTCGAGTATGAGTCGAACTCATGTTTGACTCGAACATCGGCTATTCGCCAGTTCGCTGAACAGCGAACAATTTGGAGTGTTCGCGACAAATTCGAAATCCGCGGAACACCCTTTAAAAGTCTATGGGGGAAATCAAAAGTGCTAATTTTAAAGGCTTATATGCAAGTTATTGTCATAAAAAGTGTTTGGGGACCTGGATCCTGCTCCAGGGGACATGGATCAATGCAAACAAAACGTTTTAAAAACTGACATTTTTTCAGGAGCAGTGATTTTAATAATCCTTAAAGTGAAACAATAAAAGTGTAATATTTCTTTAAATTTCATACCTGGGGGGTGTCTATAGTATGCCTGTAAAGGGGCGCATGTTTCCTGTGTTTAGAACAGTCTGACAGCAAAATAACAATTTCAAAGGGAAAAAAAGTCATTTAAAACTACTCACGGCTATTAATGATTTGCCGGTCCGACAATACACATAAGAGTTCATTGATAAAAATGGCATGGGAATTCCCCACAGGGGAACCCCGAACCAAAACTTAAAAAAAAAATGATGTGGAGGGTCCCCCTAAATTCCATACCAGGTCCTTCAGGCCCTGTGAGACGTGACGTGCAGCACTGTGAGCCAAACTGAAGGAGAGGAGCATTGTTTATACAGAGGGATGGAGGACATCCAAGGTAGGGGTGAGATTGATAACCCTGCACCAGCACACCTCGGGTCCGCCGTGACCACTTGTTTTATTTGGATCCACTGGAATTACGTTTGATGTGATTTGCACTTTATTTGAGCTGTATTTTATCATTTTACATGTGAGTGTACTGATTGAAGATTGCAGTGATTTTAATAAATGTGTGATACTGGTTTACACTATTGGAGCACATATTATTTTTTTCATGTGGACCGGGTTGGAAACATTCACTGTGGAACAACGATTGATCCTACTACCTTGGTGTATGGTAGATAAGCGATTATTGCCTTGCATGAGAGTGCTGGCAAATTAAGTCGGTGAGTGGAGGTCTTGAGGGAGTGGAATCACTGCACACAAGAGGAGAGGTGGAGGAGACACAACATCACCTGTGCTTTATCAAGATTTATTACCACTTTATTCGGACACATTTTTCTCACGTGTGTGGTCATGTTTTATTGTGGACTGATTTATATTTTTGAAGTTAATTTGTATTTTGTATTTTTTATTTTTGGATATATTTGGTAATATTTTTTGCATGTACAGCATGATATGAAGTGGCAGGATAGGTTTTATCACTGGAAATGTATTGAGATATGTATTTCCTAAGATTACACTGCATGTAAGGTTTATACACATTAAGAGGGTCGCACCATCACTGTGTTGATCGATATTTGACCACTGATCTGGCTGGTACATTTACACCTATATACATTTTGTGTAGATTTGTTTATAGATTTCACCTTTGCATTAGTGTTCACATACCCATGTGTAGAGGGTCACACCATCACTGTGTTTAATACACTTGATTTTTGTTTGAAAGCGCCTCTTATTTTTTATCTGACCACTGATCTGGCTGGTACATTTACACCTATATACATTTTGTGTAGATTTGTTTATAGATTTCACCTTTGCATTAGTGTTCACATACAAATGTGTAGAGGGTCACACCATCACTGTGTCTAATACACTTGATTTTTGTTTGAAAGCGCCTTTTATTTTTTATTTGACCACTTATCTGGCTGGTACATGTACACCTATATACATTTTGTGTAGATTTGTTTATAGATTTCACCTTTGCATTAGTGTTCACATACACATGTGTAGAGGGTCACACCATCACTGTGTTTAATACACTTGATTTTTGTTTGAAAGCGCCTCTTATTTTTTATTTGACCACTGATCTGGCTGGTACATTTACACCTATATACATTTTGTGTAGATTTGTTTATAGATTTCACCTTTGCATTAGTGTTCACATACACATTTGTAGAGGGTCACACCATCACTGTGTTTAATACACTTGATTTTTTTTTTTTTTTTGAAAGCGCCTCTTATTTTTTCCTAGATGTCTGTGGGAGGATTTGGGTAGTTTACAGACATCTCAGATTAAATACTTAGTATATCCACCATAGTAGTCCAAGATTATTCGAAAAGATTCGACATAGAGATAAAAGGTTCGACATAGAGAGAAGATTCGACATAGATAGAAAAGATTTGACATAGAGAGAAAAATTAAGTAAAATAAAAATAATGATGATGATGGTTATTGGCCAACTGTAACCAAAGAGGAGGGGACGTAAAATAGCTAGAACCGCATGTACAGCCAACTTAGTTTCACTTACGATTTGCTAGCAGAGAGAGACAGACACGCTGATTCATTTCAGAACAGTCAATCTTCGCTGGTCCGTTTGAATTCATTGTCACTTTGTCAGAGAACCTGAACTATTTCATTTGAGCATAAGCTAAGCACAGCAGCAGAACAGTGGTGAAGCAAGCTACATCTGTGTTGTGAACTTGATAGATAGACTAGTGATACTAGTGTTGCTGCCCGTGTTGTGGTGGTGGGTGATTTATAGATTGAGATTCTATATACCCTATCTCCACTCCAGTCCATTTTCTGACTTGCAGTTGCTGTAAAGTTCAGAAAAGTACCGTTCTAATGTAAAAGTGAAGGCTGGTAGAGGTAGTGGTCGTGGTCACGGTCGCGGTGGACGCCTTGCTAAAAAAAGTGGCAAGGTCTCTGCTACTAGTGCCTCTGACACTTCTGCCGCCACCAACATGCCGTCCACAGCAGTGGGTACCACCGCCAGTGCCACCAGCAAAGCTAGTTCCACCACCCCCAGTTCTTCTAATATTACATTCCTGCCAGACCACCAACATCTGCTGCCACTTCCACTGCCAGTGCAGCGCCTCCTTCCACTTCTACAGGTGTCATGGCTGCATATTTTTATGGAATAGGCAAGAAACCTAGTAAAGTGGAGTTGCCTTTACAGTCACCACCACCGTTCACACTACCAGTGCCACTGCCCAGCTCCCCAAAGGAGCAATTGAGGCAGACAGCAGCAGAGACAGAGTGTGAGACTTTTTCTTCATTGGCCCAAGAAGATGATTTAGAATGTGATGCTCCTCTTTCCCCAAACACTGCGGATGTTTTATACAATCTTAGCCCACAGGACTTACAGCTTGACCTGGAGAAAGTGCAAGAGGGATATTCTGTGAGGAGTAGGACAGGTAGCAGTCCACTTTTTTCATCTGCTGCTAACTCCCCTTCTCCCTCTGTTATTATGGAAGAATCCTGTGATGATGATATCACTGACCTCCCAGTCCCCAGCACCCCTGCCATTAGCAGCACTAGTTCTAGTTCACCACGTGTAACTGTAGTGGCAACAGCTTCCACCACTGGTGTGCTACCTGCTGCAGCTACATCAGCCCTAAATAGATATCAACAGGGTCAAGGGGCTGCATCCCGCCGCAGCAACATTTGGAAATACTTTCAAAAATTGGAAGGCGGGTTCTTTGCCAAGTGTAAATTGTGTGGGAAGCTAGTAAGTAGGGGTAAAAAGATGCACCTAATCAATTTGTGTGTAGGAGATAGTGGTGTCTGTGTCAATTCGCTGCGTCGTACCAAGTTTGCAGAGCTGTGCAGGAAGGTGTAGTACTACTTTACTGTACTCTGACCGGGGCAGAGCTGAGTGTCCTCCCCGGCCAGAGTACAAAGGGATTCCCCTCTACACATCGAGCAGTGTAAAGGGGAATCTCCCAAAGATTTTATCCGCTTGGTCGCACGGGCGGCTGGAGAAAATCTTAAGGTGTAATGGACGCCTAAGTGCTACTGCTAACTAATCTACCTCATCCTGACTGACTTTGGCAAATATGGAAGATCAGTTGTACTTGCAGAAAAACATATCAGCTATACCAGCTTTTAACATTACACTCACCAAAAAAAAGCCATTCAAGCCATTGCATTTGGGATGACCTAATAAAAAGTTGTTTAATAAAATATAGCAGGCTACTTTTTAAAGTTGATAATTTTGTAAGGCCACTGATTGTTGAATAAGCCCCACTTCTGTTCTAGGCTAGGTAGGTTACTCACTCCTGGTCTAGGCTAGGAGGTATAACAGGTATAACATCATGAGAAAAGTGTTAATGCATGCATTAGGGGCATGCCAGAGATTGAACATGTCCAGGGACTGCCAGCCAATAGCTGGAGATTCTTTTCTGACACACCCCCTCCAGCCTGCTGTGTTATTCATAATGATTAACAATGATTGGCTCAGACTGGGAATCTGAACTGCAGCAAGAAGGTGGCGTGATCAGGGACATTGAGGAAATATTAACAAGCACAGGTCATGCTAACAGGAAGACTGGAATCAGCTGCAGAGGGGAACTAATATAATTAATAATTCCAGCTAAAACGAAGCCTTTGTAGAATAAATCACAAGCTATTCTAGACAAGGTATGCCATCAGCATTTCATATTTAAAATACTATATTTGCCTGGAAAATACAAAAAAGTTATGCTTACTCCCTGGATCTGCCGCATCTGGATGTTCTGCCACATCCCCAGCAGCCTCTACAGGGCAGGTCTCCTCCACCTCCTGCTCAGCCTCAGTAGCTGTTGATTAATGATAGAAAAGAACATTACAATCTGCAGTGTACAACAATCTCACACATTAGTACAAGAACATTGAAACATGTATGAGATCACTCAGCAGATACCAGCAAGATTATACTAACTTAATGTGGGCGTTGCTGCCTCAGCCTCCTCCTCAGTCTCCCCCTCTGACTGGATGACACCTATTTATAAAGGAGAAATGATGAACGTTAATAAACGTAAATAAATATACTGTAGTGTAAATAGATGAAATTAATTATCCATTAGCATGGCAATACAGGGCAGGTCACTAACGTTTATCTACAAGGCAGGGACACGCATTCACCATTTAGAAAAAATCATTAAAAAAAAACAAATACGAGGCACTTACCTGTCCTGGTTCCAGCGGCGCCGGAGAGTGCTAGGTGCACCGCCACTGATCAGGCGCCTCAGTTCAGAGCGACGACATTCTGTCAGATTACGTAAGTTACGCAATCGCTTGCGTTACCTGACAGAGCGTCTCAGAGGCTCTACCTGTCACTGCATGAGTGAGAAGCAATGACACTGGATTCAACAATGGAAGGCTGGACAAATGGAAAAGGAACCACTGTATTAGTGTCACTACTACAGTACTTACTGCACGTTGATGACGTGGAGGACTGCTCCTCTGACCTCTGCCTTCGGCGGCACTGGGCCTGGAGATGATCTTTAAATAAAATCAAACACATCATGGTAAATGACTATGTCACGTCGCATGCTTTGTCAAAAAAAATGTCCTGCACACAATGCAATGCTGACACCAACCTTGATGAGCCAGCAGCTTTCTTATCTTATCCTCCCCTACAGCTGCTAAGAGCTCCTTCTCATGGGGGAGGAGAGGCACCTGCTTTCCTCTTCCCCCCCGACTGCCTGCGCTTACGCACTATGGAACTGCAAAAAAAAAAGAGAAGAGAAACGGGTTCCACAATTAAACTACAATTGTAATCTGAAAATGACATCAACACATAAAACACGTGTAGAATGAACCCGTAGAATGAAGCAATGCAAATGGAATTTTTAGATTAGGCACCCTTATTAACCAAATTTATTGTAAGAAAAACGTATGCTTTTTTGGTGCACAATAAATAATAAAAGACAGGATTGGGATTGTGCCGAGTAAATGTCCATTGTGTCCACTCCAGTCCACCTTTCTATTACGCGCTTGTGTGGGTGAACTGTGTATAGTGTAAAATTTCCTTTCTTGTTTCTTTTGCATTAACCTACTTGCGGATGTGGACCCCCCATAGTAACTAAACATATGGCGGGTCCGCAAGCTGGTTAAGTCCAGCCACCGTAACACTTTATATATATATATATATATATATATATATATATATATATATATATATATATATATATATATATATATATATATATATATATATATATATATATATATATGTATATATATATATATATATATATATAACTTTTTTATTTTTCAATAAAAAAAAATGTAAAACCCTGCAGTGATCTAATGCCACCAATAAAAGCTCTATATGTGGTGGGAGAAGAGCATAAATTTAATTTGGGTAGTACATCGCAGGAGCGTGCAGTTTAAAGCTGAACGCGCTAAGTAGCAGAATATGGCCTGGTCAGAAAGGGGGCGTAACCTACAGGTGGTCAGGTCAAGTGAAACTTAAAAGCACTTACTGCTCAGTTTAGTGATAACTAACTAAGAACAAATAACTGGCATGGAAATATTCCTCTTAAAATGATTGTGGCGATAATATATAACATGTGCAACTGCAAACTATGTGTAGGCTAGGCACACTTATGTGCAAATTTGGTTTTTCACAGGAGGGAGGATAAATTGAAAATTATTTATTCCTTTTTTTAAAAAAAAGGCTTTACTTAACTTTACTGACATCACATGTGATAGCAATAATATATGTTTATGTGTGTGTGTAAAATCAGTGCATTTTTGGAGCTTTTATCATTGTATAAATGACAATGGTCCCGAAATGGCATCAAAAGTGTCCGATGTGTCCGCCATAATTTCGCAGTCACAATAAAAATCGCTGATCGCCGCCATTACTAGTAAAAAAAATTGTTAATAAAAATGCCATAAAACTATCCCTATTTTGTAGACGCTATAACTTTTGCACAAACCAATCAATAAACGCTTATTGCAATTTTTGTTACCAAAAATATGTAGTAGAATACATATCGGCCTAAACTGAGGCAAAAAATTTGTTTTTTATATATTTGTTGGGGATACTTATATAGCAAAAAGTAAATAAAAACCGCAGAGGTGATCAAATACCACCAAAAGAAAGCTCTATTTGTGGGAAAAAAAGGACGTCAATTTTGTTTGGGAGCAACGTCACACCACCGCGCAATTGTCAGTTAAAGCGTCGCAGTGCCGAATCACACAAAGTGGCACGGTCATTTGGCAGCCATACCTCCGGGGCTGAAGCGGTTAAAATGTTCAAAAAATAAATAATCAGACACGTTACTTACCGTTTTATGTCGCTGAATTTTTTGCGACAGGCAGTCGGGTCACGCCGATGGCGATATGTCTCCTCGACCTTCCTGGAGATCTCCTCCCACTTCTCCCGCTTCCACTGCGCAGTGGTTTCCCTGGAGCTGGGGCCACACAGCTGCATCCAGCAAGGAAGCGTTTCCCTTACAAGGACCTGGGACTCAATGTGAGTCCACATAAGGTTACGCTTCCTGCTGGTTGCAGCTTGTGTCCCCCTCCTGCGCCCATTTTTGGATGCTGCCTTAGAAGACCCAGGAACGTCCTCCTCCATGCTGCTAGTGCTTTCATGGGTTGCTGCTGGTGCTGCCATTGCCATTATATCTAAGCCAGACACGGTGTCGGATTTTGCGGCCGCACTTCTGCACTTCCGATTGAGAAACAAATGTGAAAGTTTGGTTGGCTGACTGCTGGGGCAGAGTAGACCAATGAGCATGAACGATGAAGATTCGACACAGAAACGAAAACATGCAAACGTAAATCTTTGCTATATGGTGTCTGTTGAAAGTTAGAAGATTCAACGGAGCAGCTAAACAAACTGTACGATGCTGCTATCGTACATTTCCGGTCAAATCCATCCCGGAAAATTTGACCGGAATGTACGATTGCGACGTCATACAGTTTAGCTGCTCCGTCGAATCTACCTTGAACATTCGACAGACACCATAAGCCTTTAATGACAGATTCGACCTTAATTCATTTTGATTTTTGGATGAATGCAAGTTTTTAATGAAAAACAAAATAAAGAAAAACGAATTTCGGGAGTAACGAAATTCCGAAACAAAATATTTCCGTGTGCACATGTCTACTGATCACTGTGAGGAGGACGCACTACACTAACTTGTAGCTTATTTAGCTGCCTGCGGTAGTGATAGGATCAGGAAAACACCACCAACCTTCTACAGGTAACTTTAGCTGAACACTGTGCAGAGCTCGCAAAAAACTAACTTGTAGCTTATTTAGCTGCCTGCAGTAGTGATAGGATCAGGAAAACACCACCAACCTTCTACAGGTAGCTTTAGGTGAACACTGTGCAGAGGTCGCACTACACTAACTTGTAGCTTTAGCTGAACACTGTGCAGAGGTCACACTACACTAACTTGTAGTTTTAGCTGAACATTGTGAGGAGGACACACTACACTAACTTGTAGCTTTAGCTGAACACTGTGAGGAGGATGCACTACCCTAACTTGTAGCTTTAGCTGAACACTGTGCAGAGGTCACACTAAACTAACTTGTAGCTTTAGCTGAACATTGTGAGAAGGACGCACTACACTAACTTGTAGTTTTAGCTGAACAATGTGCAGAGGTCACACTAAACTAACTTGTAGCTTTAACTGAACACTGTGAGGAGGACACACTACACTAACTGTAAATAGTCTAGCTGCCTGACTGTGGTACTAATAGGATCAAAAGTACACCAGCAATTTTCTTCAGGTAGCTGTAAATACTGTAACAAGACAAGCCTGCATGTCAGTGGGAAGATAACAGGAATGGATCTAGCTAAACTGAATACAGTGTATATATATATATATACAACACCTGGGATGCATATATATACACAATACACTGTAAGTGTAGCTAGCTCACTGACTGTCCTGCCTAATCTATCTAACTTAAATCAAATGACACTGTCTCTCTGTCTATCTCTTTCAATGCCGGAACACACACTACACAGAGCCGCCGTGCAGGCGGCCTTTTATAGTGTGGGGCGTGTACTAAATCCCCTGAGCCATAATTGACCAAAACCTCCTTGGCTTTGGCCAATTACGGCTCTCTGTTCAGACAGCGCTGTGATTGGCCAAGCATGCGGGTCATAGTGCATGCTTGGCCAATCATCAGCCAGCAATGCACTGCGATGCAGCAGTGAATTATGGGCCATGACGCGCCACACGAATTTGGCGCAAACGGCCCATATAGTTCGCAATTCGGCAAACGGGCGAACAGACGATGTTCGAGTCGAACATGGGTTTGACTCGAACAAAAAGCTCATCCCTAATGTCAACTCAATGAAAGAGACTTAGCGCCTTCTTTTTTCAAGAAGATTTAAATGACCCCTGGAAGTGTTTACACACATCTAAAAAAGACTATAACTTTTTTTCTAGTGCTCATAACACCTATTCGAGAAATTACCTCTTTATTACAAACAGTTGCTTCAGCAAGTAATAGCCACCTATATCCACAATATCTTGTGGTCTGACTACGTGCCCATTATACTAGATATTGTGGAGGGGCAACTCTGTTTTCATGTTTCTCTGTGGACGAACAAATCATTTACTGTATTTTATCTAACCCACAGCATAGATCAGAAATTTCTGATAAGCTTAAAGAATGATTTTACTATAATGAGGATAGAGCAGCAAATGTGATGAATTTGTGGTGTACTCACAAGGCCTTTGTTAGAGGCATACTAATACAAATTGCTTACTGTGAGAAAAAAAGAGGATGCAGCTCATTACTACCTTGTTGAGCAAAATAGCCAAGCTAGAGGTTTCACATAAGCAATCTCCTTTACAAACTATTATGGCCCAACTTAAAGCTTGCAGAGAAGAGTGGATGTAAACCTGAAAATGTATTTATTTATTTATTTTTTATCATACTGTAGAGTATAAAATTTCCTATCATTTGAGCCCAGTCTTGCCACACAGAGTTAATCCATCTCTGAGCAATCCTCTTTTATTGTTCAGTGAGATAAATCTTGACAAACTGAGAAAAACTTTGTCAAATCCTCCCCCTTGCTGTGAGTGACAGGTGATTTACATATCTTGTGCACTAGCCAAAGACATGCAGTATTTTTTAATTCCCTCCCACTCCTTTCTTCAGCAGCTCTGCAAGGATTGGCTGTTCCACACCTCAGCATAATTTGGCATGCTGAAGTCATGTGGTTACTTTCCTGTCTTTTCACTGGATGTTAGAGATCATAGCAGAAGTTCAGTGTTAGAAATACACAGGAGAAATGCATATTGACAAGGGGAGTGTAGAGGTGGGCGGGGTCTACTGACATCACGACTCCACCCACTGAGCTCCAGACAACAGACCCACCCACAAAATATGCAGTTTTTCGGGTCTAATAACAGACAGAGGGGAGACATTTGACAGGTAAAGATACATGCAGGAGGCATATATATCCTTATAGATAACCCCTATGGCAGTAGTTTAGAAAGGATGACATTGGGTTTACATCCACTTTAAGGTGACTTTAATGTTGGCTTATGACAAACATATAAAGTGGCTGAAATTATATTTTTACTCCCAAAGCAATAAGGCTGGAAAGCTATTAGCTTCTCAGCTTCAACAGCGCCAGGCTAAGAATAAACTCTCTAAATTGAGGCATCATCACACTGGCAAAGTGGTATATAGCCCCAAGAAATAGCAAATACGTTCTGTGATTACTAAGAATCTTTATAAAATCTGAAAGATTATCCTGAGACTTCCCAACCTTTTTTGGAGCAGATGAATCTGGTTGATTCTACCACCTTGTTACAATTGAATAGATCCATTTCACTTAAATAAGTAATAGATGTAATTAACTCTTTGCCCTTGCATAGATCCCTGAGTATTGATGGCTTCTCTGCGGAGTATTATAAAGCCTTCTCTGGCATTTTATCCTCCCAGCTGCATCCTCAGGGGGAGTTTTCCCAAATAAATGTTGGAGGCGGTTATAGTAACTCTCCCTAAACCAAGTAAAGAGCCAATGTTCCCACAAAATTTCATTCCAATTTCTCTACTCAAGTCATATTTTAAAATGTACTCCAAGTGGGGCGTGGCCTGCAGCGGAGCCGAATGGTCACGTAACACCGAAGCTCCGCTGTCAAAGGGATTCAGCAGCTTAAAGCGGACCATCCAGGCACCCTTTTGACTCCGTTCCATGGCGGATCAGACCGGGCAGCCTCCGAGATCATACCAGGCAAACGGCGTAACGATAGACGCTCTCAGTGCCTTACGGACTTCTACAGCCTGAAGGCTAATGGAGGTAGGCAAGATGGCGCCCGAGGCCCACACTCCTCCGGCAGCCTCAGCACACAGCAAGGCATCAAAAAAAAGTAATCACCCTCCAAAAGGCACCTCGATCAACTCCCAGCACTTTTATCCTCCCTCACCATCGTCCAACAGCCCTGCTAAGTCCAGGCTCAGGCTGGATGACACTGGATTGAGCCCGGCTGCTAGCCCAGCACCAGACTCAGAGGAAGACACAAGAGACATGCCTGAATCAATTGAATCCTTTCCCACACAGAATCAGCCTGTACTGGATACTGTGTTAAAAGACATGCTCTTGTCCCTGAGAAGCACAATCCAGTCTCATATGGCCTCATGTATGCACAAAATTAACAGAGACATACAGGCAATGGGGAATAGGGTGGATCACATTGAGGTTAAGATGGGAGCATACACTGATACCATTAATTACCTGGTTGATGTTTATGAGGAAAAGAAAGTGAAAATGAGTGGATCAAAGCAAAATTAGCTGACATGGAGGACAGGTCGAGACGGAACAACCTAAAAATAAGGGGGATACCAGAGTCGATGCAACAGTCCGACCTAGGTCCATATGCAGCAACACTTTTCAAAAATCTCATTCTAAGCCTTACCGACTTGGATGTCACTATTGACAGGATCCATCGCCTGCCTAAGCCATCACATCTATCTGACTATATTCCAAGAGATGCACTTCTCCGATTACACTTCTTACATGTGAAGGAGAACCTCATGTCATGTATGCGGAAGCACGACCAAATCCCTTCACAGTATCAAAGCTTGACATTTTTTGCTGATCTATCGCAATGTACACTTCAGAAAAGGAGGAATCTAAATACGGTGACTAAAGTGTTGCGAAATCATAAAATCGTATACAGATGGGGTTATCCAACAAGACTCACTGTGACCAGAGAAAACCATACCTACACAATTACTACCCTGGAGAGGGGGGTTGCCCTATTAACGGAATGGGATATTCTCCCTGAGCCAGAGGCAGTAAGCCCCACCACCAGCACACCAAGGCAGGTTGACCGACCATGGAAGGAAGTCACTGCTAAGAATGCGAATTTGCACTTGTGAATTGGCCGGATGGTCAACACCAAACTCCCAAATCCCTGGGAGAATAGGGCCAGGAACTGTACGGTCAGAATAACCCCCCAATATATGCCAGCAGCTCGCTGTTGCCGCTAGGTGTTCAGCACCTTCTTTTCTTAATAGACCATGTTAGGTGTTTTGCATTGTTATGTATGTTTCAAGTTTTTTTTTAGTTTTTATCCTTCTACCACCTTCTTTCTCCACTATCCTGGATGTTGATTGAGGCAAGAGAACACACAGTCTACTACAACCACTGTCAGATGGCATTATACCTAACTTCGCCGAGTCCTTTCTCAGACCGACCCTCAGAAAAAGACCTAACCAACATATTCTACAATGTGAGTACTATGCTCATTCTCACCTTCCAGATTATCCCTTTTATCACACTTCCAACTCTATCCTACAGAGACCTACCACATTTCTTACAGATATTTCCATGCTGTCTTCTAGCACCAATGGATACAATCAGTTATGACACTTAACGTTCTGACCATTAATGTTAAAGGGCTTATGAAACCCAAATCTCTTTGGAAAAAGGCCCTTATGCATAACAGTGACATTCTATGTGCACAGGAAACCCATATCAGCTCTTTAGCTCATCCTAAATGCTCACACAGGAACTACCCCTTTGTTTTTACTGCAAATGCAGACTCTAAAACTAGAGGAGTACTCATTGCCATCATAGACACAGTGGCATTCACAATACATGAGGAAATAAAAGACCCACAAGGTAGATTTCTGATTCTAATATGTGACCTGAACTCTACCACGTACACGATTGCTACTGTGTACTCTCCCAACAAGCACCAAGTCCACTTTTTAAATTAATGAAAAAAATCCGAAAGCTTCAAAAGGGTCTGTTAATAATTAGCTGAGATTTTAATGCCACTCCGGATCCAACGTGGGACTCCACATCTCTTTCTAAGCGCACCACTGCTTCACTTCTCCCCTCTAGCTGCGATAGCCAGCTATAAATGAGGGTGGTGGCAAGTTTTTTGAGATCTTGTTGGTGTTTGTATTGGTCCAGCAACGCACCAGCACCTTTGCAGCCATAGTGCTATTTGCTGAGTGTTTGGTATGCTCCTGTACCTTTAAGAAGGAGTGGGCTGCCCTTCAGTCCACCTGCCCTCATTTATCTATCAGAATGTATGTGCCTCCACTGTGGGGACACTCATATTTTAGTGTTAGGACCACAGATATCAGGGTCCCGTGACAAGGCTCTGTGGCTTACGCATGCGTTTGCAACGCATACTGTTAGACAGGTCAATTTGGTTGTCTGCGAGCTGGTGGTAAGTAGGCTTAGAAGTTTTTCCTGGGCATTACCCAGGCCTTGTTTGTATCTATACATAATCAAAACTTATATGATGCATGGCGCTGTTTACATGCAGATGAAAAAGATTTTACTTTTTTTCTCCACCACATCAGGTTTACACAAGATTAGACCTTTTTTTAGTTGCTCAGCAAGTATTGCTAATGACCAAAAAAGTTGCTATAAACACAATAACATGGTCTGATCAGGCTTCTGTTGTTCTGTCTATGGCAGATCCATCTTTAGCCAAGCAATGTCCATTATGGAGAATAAACCCATACTTGTTACAACAACTGGAGTCCAAAGCAATTTTACAGACTCATTTACAGGAATTTTTCTCTAACAATGTGGGCTCTGTACAAGACCCCTTTATTTTGTGGAACCCCCATAAGGCGTTCTTGAGGGGCATTCTGGTACAACCTGGGGCGAGGGCAAAGAAGCAGAGGCAAAAACGGTTAGTCGAACTCACACAAGAAATCACAAACTTAGAGGTCCAAAACAAAAATAACACCACGCAGACCCTATCCAAAAAAACTATCACAATTAAGGTATGACCTTAGACTCTTATTACTAGATAATTTTGAAAAAACTTTCAGAAAATTAAAAATGAACTATTATGTTCATGGTAATAGAGCTGGCAAGCTTCTAGCACAATACATTAAAGGACACAGATACAAAACAAAAACTCCTTATATAGTCCACCCAGGCACTAAGCAAAAAGAATACCACCCACAAAAGATAGCAGACACTTTTAGTTTCTACTATGGGTCATTATATAATTTAAAGGAAGACCCTCAAACGTATCAGCCAAACCTAGAGTCAATCAACAAATTCTTAGCTTCTATATCTATACCTAAATTAACAGATGATCAGCTTCGTTCCTAAATTTACCATTTACTGAACTAGAAATCCATAAAGCTATTGAAGCACTTCCCTCAAATAAATCACCTGGCCCAGACGGCTTCAGTGGAGAGTATTATAAAGAATTCAAGAACCTCCTATCCCCACATTTAGTTCAAATTTTCAACACTGCAGCTGCCTCTGCTTCTTTTCCTCCTGAAATGCTGGAAGCATTAATTGTTACTTTGCCAAAGCCAGGGAAGGATCTACACTCACCCTCAAATTTCAGACTGATTTCACTCCTCAATATGGACGTGAAACTTTATGCAAAACTGATAGCCTTGCGCATGGTCACTATCATCCCCACACTTATACATCCCAACCAAACGGGCTTTACCCAAAACAGACAAACATCAGACGCTACTCGAAGGCTGGTGAATATTATCCACATGGCTGAAGTGCAGAAGAGACTTTCTCTGCTCCTGACACTGGACGCAGAGAAGGCCTTCGATTTGCATACACTGGCGATACTTAACCAGGGTGTTAAATTCATTCGGCTTTGTTGGAAAAAATTTTACCGCCATTATGGCTTTATATTCTAATCCATCCGCCAGGGTATCTATGCCTTTTACAATATCTAATGAAACCAGGCAGGGGTGTCCATTGCCCCCCTTAATATTTAACCTCTTGATGGAACCCCTAGCCATCTATATAAGAAATCATCCATATATCAAAGGCGTCCTGGCTGGTGAAGGGACCCATAGTATCAGCTTATTCGCAGATGATATAATCTTGATTATGACAGAAATGGAATCTTCCCTGGCTGCAGCACACGACACACTGGCTATGTTCAATCGTATTTCATATTACAAAGTCAATGAAAGCAAATCCCATATACTAGGTCTAGGAATTAACCCAAAAATGCAAACTAAGCTAGAAACGTGATACCCATATTCTTGGAGTGCTACAGGGATACAGTATTTGGGTATAACATTGACAGACACCACTAGCGAACTGATCGAAGCCAATTATACCTCATTCCTCACTAAACTCAAACCCAAGCTACAGACCCTGTATAAAACAGAGTTGACATGGTCTAGAAGATTGGCCGCTTTTAAAATGACCGTACGTCCTCAATTTATTTACTTATTCCGAACCCTTCCCATTCCTGTCCCTGACTCATTTTTCACTAAAGCCCAATCCATGGTGAATAGCTTTCTAAGGCAAGGGAAAAAAGATAGATGTATGGCATGTTCTTTTAAAAGACTACTATCTGGCTGCTTCCCTAGCACAGGCCAGACAGTGGTTCCCACATAACAATACATCTAGGTGGAGCGAATTTGAGATTCATAAATGCCCACACACTAATTCATCTGACTTATTGCTAACTAGTAGATTTATGGCCAAGGCTCCCGTGGGTATTTTATCAGCAATGGATGCAACAATCCAAGCTTGGAAAACTCTCCTAAATACCCCAATAGGTGATACACCTTCTAAGTCTATCCCTTTAACTATATCCAGTCTGCAACTCCTGATCCCGAATTTAAAAATTAAACATTGGATAGCTAAAGGTATTACAAATGTCACAGACATAAAAGTTGGCCCTGCAATTAAGACCTTCAGAGCATCCCAATTAGAATGTGGACTAAGCTCAGATATGTATACTTATATCCAAATTTCACATCTGCTATCAACAATTCCTGACTTATCTATTAATTTGCCATGGAGAGTGTTTACATATCTCACAAACCCCACGTCCTCAATCAAAGGTATTTCTCTAATGTACAATATCCTAAACCAAAAAACAATCTTCACCAAAAGAATAAAAAAGTGTAGCGCTATAGTGCATAAAAAATGTATCATATACAATGCCTATGTGCATATCAAACGTTGGGGTCTATCAAACCCTACATATGAATTTACTGGTGATAGCCTCTATAAGAATAGAGTAGCTTAAATGGTGATGTCACCGTGTATTGTGAGCAACTCAACAAGTGAACCTATTAATAGTGACCTGTTTACAAGTAAAATTGGAAAAAAATATATCTATTGGTATCAGCATATACTGAAAAAAATTGTGAACCATGTGCACACAATCAATAAAATCATCGACCATCAAATCCAAAAGCCCAAGTATGTGTATTACAACATGACATAAGGTGGGGATAGATGGTAAGTCCCTAGGGTATTCAACAGTTCATTCAATTTGGTAAAGGAATCCTGGGTGGATGTAGATATCACAATAACATCAATTCCTATCTTCAAAATAGGCTTTTCCAACTCTTGACCAGGTAAAGAAAATGATGTAAAATGCCCTTACCAGACGTGGTGGACTCACAGGCCGTTGGCGGTGAGTCGTATGGGCTTGCACCGTTTGGATACGGTAGGGTAACTGTTGTCCTTGGTCTCTGGCCAGAGAGTCTTGGAACGGTTCTCAATCAGAAACGATGTCCTGGATTCCTCCTCCAGCGAGCGTTAGTATCTCACGCAATCAGGAAAAGTGGATAAGGAGAAAAAAGGCTCCACATAGTGTGAATTCCGGATTACCAGGAAATTTTATTATATCAAAAAAAGAAATTTCCAGTAAAGGTTTAAGTAAAAATAAAACTCTTAAAAATGACAAAGGTACAATAAGCGCAGTATCAGATGATAAAATGGCGTCATACACCCGACGCGTTTCGTCTTCAAAAGACATCAACTGGGGTAAAGTTGCCCTTTCATCTGCTGCGCTATTTATATAAAAAAGTTAAAATTTACACCGGGGACACCTGTGCGGCATAACTTCCGGGATTCTCGTCATGTGAGAGTCAGCTGACAGTCAGCTGACTATCCTTCCGACCTATCTAAAGATAGGGGATGTCAATCCAACCTATCAGAGAAAAGGGAGTAATTATGGAACCAAGCCTCGGCCTGGTCTTTGTATTCAGCCAATCCTGGTTGGGTTCTATGGACATGTGACGAATGTGTCAGAGCGTCTCTGCGCGGGGACGTAGGACGCACATCACTTCTCCACAGTGATTACAGCGTCATCACGTATTTGCGCGATGACGCGAGGGGGGGCGTGTCTTCTCATTGTCTGGGGAGTATATCCATAAAGCTTACGTTTCATCGCGCAAGCGCACCAGCGCGAAAGCGAAGGATCCTCCCCGTTCAGTGCGTCTTAAGCAAGTTGATACGAACAAGTATCTAATGAGAACTTAACCCTTACCACTCTGGTCGCTCACCTTTTTCCTTGTGTTCAACAGGGCCACCGGATCATAACCCGGTTAGCCAACAACACAAGGAAGCTGTGATCATTGAGACACATAAGTGGTATGTAGACATACACTGTCCAATCATTGAAGGTAGATTCTCCTATACCCAAAGGGCTAAAGTGGTCATGTCGCACAGATTCCCCTATGTTTACACATAACACTTATAAAACCCTATTGGGGATGATTCACAAGGGGCAGCCAAAGAGGGCATAATTAAAGTGCTTTATACACTAAGATAACAATATGGAAATAAAAATAAAATAAAAATGAATGTAAAATAGATAAAAATAAAAATAACCATCTAATTTCTATACATACACTACCGTTCAAAAGTTTGGGGTCACCCAAACAATTTTGTGTTTTCCATGAAAAGTCACACTTATTCACCACCATACGTTGTGAAATGAATAGAAAATAGAGTCAAGACATTGACAAGGTTAGAAATAATGATTTGTATTTGAAATAACATTGTTTTTACATCAAACTTTGCTTTCATCAAAGAATCCTCCTTTTGCAGCAATTACAGCATTGCACACCTTTGGCATTCTAGCTGTTAATTTATTGAGGTAAGCTGGAGAAATTGCACCCCACGCTTCTAGAAGCAGCTCCCACAAGTTGGAATGGTTGGATGGGCACTTCTGGCGTACCATACGGTCAAGCTGCTCCCACAACAGCTCAATGGGGTTCAGATCTGGTGACTGTGCTGGCCACTCCATTACCGATAGAATACCAGCTGCCTGCTTCTGCTGTAAATAGTTCTTGCACAATTTGGAGGTGTGTTTAGGGTCATTGTCCGGTTGTAGGATGAAATTGGCTCCAATCAAGCGCTGTCCACTGGGTATGGCATGGCGTTGCAAAATGGAGTGATAGCCTTCCTTAGCTTTTACCCTGTACAAAGCTCCCACCTTACCAGCACCAAAGCAACCCCAGACCATCACATTACCTCCACCATGCTTAACAGATGGCGTCAGGCATTCTTCCAGCATCTTTTCATTTGTTCTGCGTCTCACAAACGTTCTTCTTTGTGATCCAAACACCTCAAACTTGGATTCATCCGTCCACAACACTTTTTTCCAGTCTTCCTCTGTCCAATGTCTGTGTTCTTTTGCCCATCTTAATCTTTTTCTTTTATTGGCCAGTCTCAGATATGGCTTTTTCTTTGCCACTCTGCCCTGAAGCCCAAAATCCCGCAGCCGCCTCTTCACTGTAGATGTTGACACTGGTGTTTTGCGGGTACTATTTAATGAAGATGCCAGTTGGGGACCTGTGAGGCGTCTGTTTCTCAAACTAGAGACTCTAATGTGCTTATCTTCTTGCTTAGTTGTGCAACGCGGCCTCCCACTTCTTTTTCTACTCTGGTTAGAGCCTGTTTGTGCTGTCCTCTGAAGGGAGTAGTACACACCGTTGTAGGAAATCTTCAATTTCTTTGCAATTTCTCGCATGGAATAGCCTTCATTTCTAAGAACAAGAATAGACTGTCGAGTTTCAGATGAAAGTTCTCTTTTTCTGGCCATTTTGAGCGTTTAATTGACCCCACAAATGTGATGCTCCAGAAACTCAATCTGCTCACAGGAAGGTCAGTTTTGTAGCTTCTGGAAGGAGCTAGACTGTTTTTAGATGTGTGAACATGATTGCACAAGGGTTTGCTAATCATCAATTAGCCTTCTGAGCCAATGAGCAAACACATTGTACCATTAGAACACTGGAGTGATAGTTGCTGGAAATGGGCCTCTATACACCTATGTAGATATTGCACCAAAAACTAGACATTTGCAGTTAGAATAGTCATTTACCACATTAGCAATGTATAGAGTATATTTGTTTAAAGTTAGGACTAGTTTAAAGTTAGCTTCATTTAAAAGTACAGTGCTTTTCCTTCAAAAATAAGGACATTTCAATGTGACCCCAAACTTTTGAACGGTAGTGTATCTCTAAAGGGAGACACATGTATCTCTCATGTCCTACAACCCCGGGATATGTATACATGAGAAACGTGTAGCAAAAATTTTCAAAATATATAAAATTAAAAAATAGAAAATAGAAAGGATGATTTCCAACATTTAAAGAGATGACACTCTTTGCATGTGGAATGTATGACTATGAGAAAGATATCCCATATGTGACTATTGGAGGGATATCTCACAGGGAATATCTATTCACAAATATGTGTGAAGAGGTATATCAAAAAACTGTGTATCAAAAAGGAAAGTGTAAAACGTGTGGAGAAGAGTCCATGAATGCCAACTTCATGTGGGTTGGACATGCATGGATAAATAGAAGGGGCCAATCTAGGACATCAGGACTGGTTAATGAACGCGTTAATGTCCCATTCTATATTCAAACCATGGGGCACATAGCATTTAATCTGATGTATCCACCATGTTTCGAGTCTAGAGACTCCCCTTAAACTAGATTCTCCTCTCCAGTGTGGTACAAATCTATCTATGACCTGAAAATTGGTCCCTGCTGGATTGCGGTCGTGGTGTAAAGCATAGTGTTTGGAAACGCTATGGTTTGTTTTACCTTTTTTAATTGCTGTGATGTGTTCTTTTACTCTGATGGTAAAATTGCGTTTTGTCCGGCCAATATATTGTCTATTGCACGGACAAGTGATGAGATATACAATGTATTTAGTTTTGCATGTAGCGAACTCCTTCATCCTATATTCCTTCCCTGTAACTGTGGACTTGAATGTTTCCATTTTACGTGCTGTGCAGTCATTCCATTTGCAAACTGTGCATCTCCGACAAGGATAAAACCCTTTCATGTTATGAAAAAAAGCAATTTTCTATGGGGGATCGATCACATTGGGTGCGATTTGTCCCTTAATTGATGGAGCACCCCTAAATATAGTAGCTGCCTGTTCTGGTAGTACCGGGCCTAAGATGGTATCACTTTTTAATATTCTCCAGTGTTTTCTAATGATGTCCTTAACTTGTTTATGTTGGGTAGAAAAACTTGTTAAAAAGGACCATTTGTGTTTAAGATCTGCATTATTTTTTGGTCTTTCCGGTTGTATCTTCAACAAACAGGCACGATCTATTAGGGCCACTTGGCGAATCTCATTAATGATAGTGGAACTATCATACCCCTTTTCACAAAACCTTGATTTTAAAATCTCGGCTTGTTGGAAATAATCGGAAAGATGGGAACAATTTCTCCTTATTCTCATCAGCTGGCTTCTAGGGATGGATTTTAGCCATGTCTCATGATGGCAGCTGTCCGTCGGAATATAGCCATTACGGTCTGTGGTCTTAAAATGGGTTTTTGTATCAAGATGACCATTGTTGTGTGTAATTTCCAAATCCAAGAAATGGATCTTAGACCGGCTAGCCTCATGAGTCAGGGAAATCCCCCTTCGGTTATCATTCAGAGTCGTTATAAATGAGTCTAAAGAGTCTTCGCCACCCCTCCATAGGAGGAGGATGTCGTCTATGTACCTCACCCACAGAACCAGTTCTGGGGGACTGAGGGCATAGACGACATCCTCCTCCCACTTGGCCATAAAAATATTCGCCAGGCTGGGGGCAAATTTGGCCCCCATGGCTACACCTTTGGTCTGTAGGTAAAACTGGTCATTATACCAGAAATAGTTAGCGCCTGTGGCGAATCTCAATAGGTCCATAATGAATTTTTTTTGTATTCCAGGGATGTTCCTGTCTCTCGAAAGGAACAATTCTACCGCTTCAAGACCTTGAGCATGGGGTATGCATGTATATAAGGACGTCACGTCCGCAGTGACAAGTATTAGATTATTAGTATCCTTAATTTGCTCCAGTTTGATTATGGTATCTCTTGTGTCTTTCAAATATGAGGGAACACTTTGGACTATCGGTTGAAGGAAGAAATCGATGTATCTCCCTATCCGAGAGGTCAAAGAATTAATGCCGCTGATGATCGGGCGTCCTGGTGGATGTGTGGCATTTTTATGTACCTTTGGCAGATAGTACATTATAGGAATGCGTGGTGCCACCGGTATCAAAAAATGTTTTTATTTTTATTTCCATATTGTTATCTTAGTGTATAAAGCACTTTAATTATGCCCTCTTTGGCTGCCCCTTGTGAATCATCCCCAATAGGGTTTTATAAGTGTTATGTGTAAACATAGGGGAATCTGTGCGACATGACCACTTTAGCCCTTTGGGTATAGGAGAATCTACCTTCAATGATTGGACAGTGTATGTCTACATACCACTTATGTGTCTCAATGATCACAGCTTCCTTGTGTTGTTGGCTAACCGGGTTATGATCCGGTGGCCCTGTTGAACACAAGGAAAAAGGTGAGCGACCAGAGTGGTAAGGGTTAAGTTCTCATTAGATACTTGTTCGTATCAACTTGCTTAAGACGCACTGAACGGGGAGGATCCTTCGCTTTCGCGCTGGTGCGCTTGCGCGATGAAACGTAAGCTTTATGGATATACTCCCCAGACAATGAGAAGACACGCCCCCCCTCGCATCATCGCGCAAATACGTGATGACGCTGTAATCACTGTGGAGAAGTGATGTGCGTCCTACGTCCCCGCGCAGAGACGCTCTGACACATTCGTCACATGTCCATAGAACCCAACCAGGATTGGCTGAATACAAAGACCAGGCCGAGGCTTGGTTCCATAATTACTCCCTTTTCTCTGATAGGTTGGATTGACATCCCCTATCTTTAGATAGGTCGGAAGGATAGTCAGCTGACTGTCAGCTGACTCTCACATGACGAGAATCCCGGAAGTTATGCCGCACAGGTGTCCCGGTGTAAATTTTAACTTTTTTATATAAATAGCGCAGCAGATGAAAGGGCAACTTTACCCCAGTTGATGTCTTTTGAAGACGAAACGCGTCGGGTGTATGACGCCATTTTATCATCTGATACTGCGCTTATTGTACCTTTGTCATTTTTAAGAGTTTTATTTTTACTTAAACCTTTACTGGAAATTTCTTTTTTTGATATAATAAAATTTCCTGGTAATCCGGAATTCACACTATGTGGAGCCTTTTTTCTCCTTATCCACTTTTCCTGATTGCGTGAGATACTAACGCTCGCTGGAGGAGGAATCCAGGACATCGTTTCTGATTGAGAACCGTTCCAAGACTCTCTGGCCAGAGACCAAGGACAACAGTTACCCTACCGTATCCAAACGGTGCAAGCCCATACGACTCACTGCCAACGGCCTGTGAGTCCACCACGTCTGGTAAGGGCATTTTACATCATTTTCTTTACCTGGTCAAGAGTTGGAAAAGCCTATTTTGAAGATAGGAATTGATGTTATTGTGATATCTACATCCACCCAGGATTCCTTTACCAAATTGAATGAACTGTTGAATACCCTAGGGACTTACCATCTATCCCCACCTTATGTCATGTTGTAATACACATACTTGGGCTTTTGGATTTGATGGTCGATGATTTTATTGATTGTGTGCACATGGTTCACAATTTTTTTCAGTATATGCTGATACCAATAGATATATTTTTTTCCAATTTTACTTGTAAACAGGTCACTATTAATAGGTTCACTTGTTGAGTTGCTCACAATACACGGTGACATCACCATTTAAGCTACTCTATTCTTATAGAGGCTATCACCAGTAAATTCATATGTAGGGTTTGATAGACCCCAACGTTTGATATGCACATAGGCATTGTATATGATACATTTTTTATGCACTATAGCGCTACACTTTTTTATTCTTTATTATTTAATGCAATCAGTCTAATTGTTGGTGTTAGCGGCTTGATTTTGTTTGGTTGGCGCAGCAGATTTTCCTGATTTTATTTGGCTACTAATTATTGACATCACTGCTGGAGCCTTCCCTTATTATAGCGCCCAAATCTTCCTAAGAAATGGACGTATTCGAATACCGCACTAGTCGCACTTTCAACATGGAAGGTGTCTTCTCAGTTCTAAACTCAGATTCTGAGATGGGAGGCCTTTTTTTAAGGCTTAAAAACTTAATGGTTTCAGAAATCCATTTAGAATGGGATATTGCATTTTTGGAGCAATACACTAAGGACCGTATGGTCCCAAGAGGTTTGAGATGGACTATCCATCCACAACAAGGAGACATAGACACTGAAACATGGTTTCATTTTTTTAATGAGGCCGGGATTTCACTGTTGAGTTTCCTCATTGATAGAAAACGAGTAAGAAGAGGTTTATTGGATAAGGAGATCAAAGAGATTAGGGAGAAATTACTTCCACACAAATCCACCGCAGAATATATTAACCTATCAACTAATTTAAAAAACCATCTAGAAAAGGAGGAACGAGAGCAAAAAAACAAAAAACAAAAAAAGTATAGTAGGGATACCAATGATTACAAAACAGGAAATGTATTTAAATGGCAAAATAACGAACAAAGTGTTGGGTCCACGGAAGGGAATGTGATGGAGGTGACAACCTCATCAAACATAAGAACATTAGAAGCACCTGTGCCTCCCCTTCCATCTAGGAGGGAAGACCAGAATGTGCAATATTCATATGATCCCCACACACCTAAGCCCCAACACAGGAGTCCACCTCCTCACCTTAAGGGTAGAGGTAAAAGAGGGAGAGGCAGAAATGGGAGAAATAATGGCCATTCCTCCCACTATGAACAAGGCCCACGGGACCTTTCAACACATAGGAGATATACTGGCTATGATGATTACTATCATTACGAACCATACCCCCAAAGGACACCCCTTCAGACCCATAACAGGTTTTCACCATTGAGAGGGGAACAGAATAGGAGCTACAATTCCCAATACTCCTATAGAAATAGAGATAATGACTATCCAGAGAGGTCTCCGTTTAATTATAACCAACGGCTGCCTAGGCCCACAAGGGCAGAGGGTTTTCACAGGGAAACCGAAAACCCTACATACAATGGAGAACAAAACGGGGCACCAGAGGGGGGAGGCGTGCCCGTAAAAAGAAAGCGGTCATAGAAAACAAGGGGATTTTCAATTTGAGCAAAATGACTTTTACAGAAGCTGAAAAGATAGTTCTTGATAAAGGCCTAAAGTTTGCCCCCCCTAAAAAACTGAATAAGTTCTCGACATTCATTGATATACAGAAATATGTGCGCAAATTGAATATTCAAAGATACATTCTGTCAAACCCAACTAGATCTTCCCATTTACAAACTACCACGCATACTGTGCACTCAGGGTTGAGTAATCCTTCACTATTCAACCCCCCTGTCCCTACAGCACCTCCAATCAAGGTATTCAGAGACCTAGTACTGAAAGACCTTGAAGATCTCCCACATAAAAAGGTATACAATGATCCCAAGTTTCGATTGGGATTGAAATCCCTCTGTGAAAAGAAGGATCTTATTATCCGTTCCGCGGATAAAGGGGGGGGGGTAGTGATCCTTGACAAAGGTGACTACCACAGTGAGATGACCAGAATTCTTAGTGATTCTGAGACGTATCGTCGTCTTCCTAATAATCCAATTTCAGAATATAAAAAAACCCTAACCAATCTGGTTAATACTGGTTCACAACTGGGGATTCTAAATAGAAAGGAAAAACATTTTTTGATACCGGTGGCACCACGCATTCCTATAATGTACTATCTGCCAAAGGTACATAAAAATGCCACACATCCACCAGGACGCCCGATCATCAGCGGCATTAATTCTTTGACCTCTCGGATAGGGAGATACATCGATTTCTTCCTTCAACCGATAGTCCAAAGTGTTCCCTCATATTTGAAAGACACAAGAGATACCATAATCAAACTGGAGCAAATTAAGGATACTAATAATCTAATACTTGTCACTGCGGACGTGACGTCCTTATATACATGCATACCCCATGCTCAAGGTCTTGAAGCAGTAGAATTGTTCCTTTCGAGAGACAGGAACATCCCTGGAATACAAAAAAAAATCATTATGGACCTATTGAGATTCGCCACAGGCGCTAACTATTTCTGGTATAATGACCAGTTTTACCTACAGACCAAAGGTGTAGCCATGGGGGCCAAATTTGCCCCCAGCCTGGCGAATATTTTTATGGCCAAGTGGGAGGAGGATGTCGTCTATGCCCTCAGTCCCCCAGAACTGGTTCTGTGGGTGAGGTACATAGACGACATCCTCCTCCTATGGAGGGGTGGCGAAGACTCTTTAGACTCATTTATAACGACTCTGAATGATAACCGAAGGGGGATTTCCCTGACTCATGAGGCTAGCCGGTCTAAGATCCATTTCTTGGATTTGGAAATTACACACAACAATGGCCATCTTGATACAAAAACCCATTTTAAGACCACAGACCGTAATGGCTATATTCCGACGGACAGCTGCCATCATGAGACATGGCTAAAATCCATCCCTAGAAGCCAGCTGATGAGAATAAGGAGAAATTGTTCCCATCTTTCCGATTATTTCCAACAAGCCGAGATTTTAAAATCAAGGTTTTGTGAAAAGGGGTATGATAGTTCCACTATCATTAATGAGATTCGCCAAGTGGCCCTAATAGATCGTGCCTGTTTGTTGAAGATACAACCGGAAAGACCAAAAAATAATGCAGATCTTAAACACAAATGGTCCTTTTTAACAAGTTTTTCTATCCAACATAAACAAGTTAAGGACATCATTAGAAAACACTGGAGAATATTAAAAAGTGATACCATCTTAGGCCCGGTACTACCAGAACAGGCAGCTACTATATTTAGGGGTGCTCCATCAATTAAGGGACAAATCGCACCCAATGTGATCGATCCCCCAGAGAAAATTGCTTTTTTTCATAACATGAAAGGGTTTTATCCTTGTCGGAGATGCACAGTTTGCAAATGGAATGACTGCACAGCACGTAAAATGGAAACATTCAAGTCCACAGTTACAGGGAAGGAATATAGGATGAAGGAGTTCGCTACATGCAAAACTAAATACATTGTATATCTCATCACTTGTCCGTGCAATAGACAATATATTGGCCGGACAAAACGCAATTTTACCATCAGAGTAAAAGAACACATCACAGCAATTAAAAAAGGTAAAACAAACCATAGCGTTTCCAAACACTATGCTTTACACCACGACCGCAATCCAGCAGGGACCAATTTTCAGGTCATAGATAGATTTGTACCACACTGGAGAGGAGAATCTAGTTTAAGGGGAGTCTCTAGACTCGAAACATGGTGGATACATCAGATTAAATGCTATGTGCCCCATGGTTTGAATATAGAATGGGACATTAACGCGTTCATTAACCAGTCCTGATGTCCTAGATTGGCCCCTTCTATTTATCCATGCATGTCCAACCCACATGAAGTTGGCATTCATGGACTCTTCTCCACACGTTTTACACTTTCCTTTTTGATACACAGTTTTTTGATATACCTCTTCACACATATTTGTGAATAGATATTCCCTGTGAGATATCCCTCCAATAGTCACATATGGGATATCTTTCTCATAGTCATACATTCCACATGCAAAGAGTGTCATCTCTTTAAATGTTGGAAATCATCCTTTCTATTTTCTATTTTTTAATTTTATATATTTTGAAAATTTTTGCTACACGTTTCTCATGTATACATATCCCGGGGTTGTAGGACATGAGAGATACATGTGTCTCCCTTTAGAGATATGTATAGAAATTAGATGGTTATTTTTATTTTTATCTATTTTACATTCATTTTTATTTTATTTCTATTTCCATATTGTTATCTTAGTGTATAAAGCACTTTAATTATGCCCTCTTTGGCTGCCCCTTGTGAATCATCCCCAATAGGGTTTTATAAGTGTTATGTGTAAACATAGGGGAATCTGTGCGACATGACCACTTTAGCCCTTTGGGTATAGGAGAATCTACCTTCAATGATTGGACAGTGTATGTCTACATACCACTTATGTGTCTCAATGATCACAGCTTCCTTGTGTTGTTGGCTAACCGGGTTATGATCCGGTGGCCCTGTTGAACACAAGGAAAAAGGTGAGCGACCAGAGTGGTAAGGGTTAAGTTCTCATTAGATACTTGTTCGTATCAACTTGCTTAAGACGCACTGAACGGGGAGGATCCTTCGCTTTCGCGCTGGTGCGCTTGCGCGATGAAACGTAAGCTTTATGGATATACTCCCCAGACAATGAGAAGACACGCCCCCCCTCGCGTCATCGCGCAAATACGTGATGACGCTGTAATCACTGTGGAGAAGTGATGTGCGTCCTACGTCCCCGCGCAGAGACGCTCTGACACATTCGTCACATGTCCATAGAACCCAACCAGGATTGGCTGAATACAAAGACCAGGCCGAGGCTTGGTTCCATAATTACTCCCTTTTCTCTGATAGGTTGGATTGACATCCCCTATCTTTAGATAGGTCGGAAGGATAGTCAGCTGACTGTCAGCTGACTCTCACATGACGAGAATCCCGGAAGTTATGCCGCACAGGTGTCCCCGGTGTAAATTTTAACTTTTTTATATAAATAGCGCAGCAGATGAAAGGGCAACTTTACCCCAGTTGATGTCTTTTGAAGACGAAACGCGTCGGGTGTATGACGCCATTTTATCATCTGATACTGCGCTTATTGTACCTTTGTCATTTTTAAGAGTTTTATTTTTACTTAAACCTTTACTGGAAATTTCTTTTTTTGATATAATAAAATTTCCTGGTAATCCGGAATTCACACTATGTGGAGCCTTTTTTCTCCTTATCCACTTTTCCTGATTGCGTGAGATACTAACGCTCGCTGGAGGAGGAATCCAGGACATCGTTTCTGATTGAGAACCGTTCCAAGACTCTCTGGCCAGAGACCAAGGACAACAGTTACCCTACCGTATCCAAACGGTGCAAGCCCATACGACTCACCGCCAACGGCCTGTGAGTCCACCACGTCTGGTAAGGGCATTTTACATCATTTTCTTTACCTGGTCAAGAGTTGGAAAAGCCTATTTTGAAGATAGGAATTGATGTTATTGTGATATCTACATCCACCCAGGATTCCTTTACCAAATTGAATGAACTGTTGAATACCCTAGGGACTTACCATCTATCCCCACCTTATGTCATGTTGTAATACACATACTTGGGCTTTTGGATTTGATGGTCGATGATTTTATTGATTGTGTGCACATGGTTCACAATTTTTTTCAGTATATGCTGATACCAATAGATATATTTTTTTCCAATTTTACTTGTAAACAGGTCACTATTAATAGGTTCACTTGTTGAGTTGCTCACAATACACGGTGACATCACCATTTAAGCTACTCTATTCTTATAGAGGCTATCACCAGTAAATTCATATGTAGGGTTTGATAGACCCCAACGTTTGATATGCACATAGGCATTGTATATGATACATTTTTTATGCACTATAGCGCTACACTTTTTTATTCTTTATTATTTAATGCAATCAGTCTAATTGTTGGTGTTAGCGGCTTGATTTTGTTTGGTTGGCGCAGCAGATTTTCCTGATTTTATTTGAATCTTCACCAAAACCCCCTCTATGAGAACGTGGGAAATAGACTTCTCGCTTTCATACTCCAATGAGCAATGGAAAATAGCAATGTCCTCTACTTATAAAGTCACCAAAAGCACTAATTTATGGGAACTACACCCAAAAATACTATTAAGGTGGTACTTAACACCTACGAGACTAGGAAGTTTCTTATCACAAGACTCCCCACTATGCTGGAGAAATTGTGGTAGCAGAGATTCACTGATACATATGTTTTGGAAATGCCCCTTGCTGAAGTATTCCCACACCAGTTTAGGAAGATTATTTCCCACATTCTATTAAGTACCAGATTAGAAATAGCTAAAGGCTGGAAAAAAAGGAAGTTCCAACTATTGCAGAAGTCCTAAGAACATCTCATCTACACATCATATATGAAATAATGTTTGCTACCTCGCAGGGTAAACACCAAGCACAACAGCAAGACTGAAAACCATGGCTAGACTGGTATGCCAAAAATAAAAAAAATAGAGTTTAATCAATAAAAATAAAAAATAAAAAAAAATAGAGTTTAATCAATATTATACCTTCTATATACACATTACAATTCTATTGTTATAAGTCACGTCCTTTTTTTTTTTTTTTTTTTTATTAACAATGTTTTACACATAGTTAAACGCCTATGATTATCCGATCTTAATTGGAATGGTCAGGGTTTGAATCCAACTAGGGCAAGTTGAACTATCCTATGGCTCATGTTGTTTAGAATGATATCACCAGATTTAAGGACGGGGCCTGGCTCCCTTCGCCTCAAGGCGCAGTGAGTTCCCTTGAAGGGCGCTGGGGCGGAGATCTCTAGGTACATGATATGAAGAAAGACAATATAAAAGTGATAAGTAGATACTTGATTTATCTGAATACATGGTTTAATTTCCTTACTCCCAAGTTGAATTTGTTGGTTTATTCACCTATAAGAACTTGACTTGTAAAAGCCATACTAATAAGATAAATGCTTGCATTGTCGTATTCGTAAACTATGTCACAATATCTTGTTCATGTTTGTTTAATTACTATTGTTGTTATTACCTATCTCTTGTACAAAATAACTGAAAAATTCCAATAAAAATCTATTGCAAAAAAAAAAAATCTACGCCAAGATATTGGCTAATAGGTTACTAGAGGTTACGCCTCCTCTTATAGCACTAGACCAAGTAAGGTTTGTTAGCAGAAGACAGGCTCCATGCAGCACTAGGAGGATGATTAATTTAATTCAGGTTGCTGAATCCAGTTGACTGCCTTTTCTGCTCCTCGTTTTGGAGGCAGAGAAGGCATTCAACAGGGTCCACTGGGGGGTACCTATCCCAAACGCTTCCTAAATTTGACAATTCTGGATTTTTCTTTTCCATTTTGGTGCTCTACCAAAACCCCTAAGTTAGAGTGTTTACATCAGAAATGATATCCTCTAGTTTTGATTTAACGAATGGTACATGTTAGGGGTGTCTCTTATCCCCCATTATCTTCTCCTTGACAATTGAGCCATTTGTGGAAGCCACTAGGTCTAATCTTTAATTAAAATAGGGGATTATGAACATAAACTAGGCCTTTTCACTGATGATATCCTGTCCCTATCTGACCCGCACGTCGTTGCTTATTGTTCAAGCAGTAATAGACGCATTTGGGAAAGTTTATTTTATTATATGGTCAATTCTAGCAAATGTTATTTGCTGCCTCTGGACATGACTCAAAGCTCTTAGCAGCCCTTTAAAAAGCAGTTTAACTGCAATGGGGATGCACCTTCTATTACCTAAACAGGAATTCAACTTACCTATCCTGCCTCTAAACTGTACTTTCCAGAGTTGCTGACCCAAATTGCACGAGAGTTGAAACAAATAGGTACATTCCAGCTCTCTTGGGTGGGTAGATCTGCCACATTTAAAATTCAATTGCTTCCTAAACTCCTGTATCAATTTCAGACTCTCCCAATCCTGCTTCCTCAAAAAAAAAAAAAAAAATTCTAACTTAAAACCCTGCTGCGCCAGTACATCTGGTAATGTAAAATCCTAGAGTGGCATTTTCTTCTTTAACACGACACAGGGCCCCAAGGGGGGTTGGGGCTTCCCAAACTCCAGGTTTGCTATGGGGACACATTGTTGGATCAGCTTATGTTATGGTTTTCACCTACCAGTGATAAATTATGGATATCTATTGAGCAGGCCGTCACTCTGGGCCATAATCTCACTGTCCTGGAACTGGCGTTATTGTTATCTCCTAAGGTGGTTAAACTTAATTACCCCACTATCATCTTAACTTTAGGAGCCTGGAAAGGCTTGTTTAGCAAAGTAATATCCCCAAAGGACACACATATGCTTAAAGGGGTTGTAAACCCTCGTGTTTTTTCACCTGAATGCATCGTGTGCATTCAGGTGAAAAAACACCTGGCAGTCACCACCGCCCCAGCTTCCCCCCCATTTTACTTACCTGAGCCCTGGAATTTTACCTGGCGGAGACGTGCTCTTCCTTTGCCCGGGGTTCTCGGCTCTTGATTTGATAGATTGTTAGCAGTGCAGCCATTGGCTCCCGCTGCTGTCAATCAAATCCAATGACGGGGGGGCGGGGCCGAGTCCGGCATTCACGTCTATGGATGCAAATGCTGGACTCGGGGGTGCGCCTACAAGGTAACCCCCTGGGAGAGCGCTTGTCCTAGGGGGTTATCTGATAAGAAGAGGAGCCGCGAGAGCTGCAGAGGGACCCCAGAAGTCAGAGTTCAGGGTCAGTCTGTGCAAAACGCACTGCACAGTGGAGGTAAGTATGACATATTTGTTATTAAAAAAAAAAAAACGCAAACCTTTACAATCACTTTTATAAAATCCCTCTGCGGGCCCATGAACTCCTTATTCCATACTTTTCAGTGAAGGACTTTATAGTTTAGGGATATATTTTCTGGGAATACCTACCAGGCAGTACCACTATCGCTGACACATCTAGGCTGTATCAGATTCAGCACTTCAGTTCAGTTAAGAAATATATTTCCATCCCCAGACTACCCGGAACCATATAACTAACAAAATGAAGTCAAAGTGAGAGGTATTTCCTTTTTTCTATAAGCTATTAACAATTCTCCCTAAAGATGATAAAATGAATGCTATGAGAAAATGGGAAGAGGAGCTGTCCCAATCCTTTTCTACAGCACAATGGAATAAAGTGTTATATATAAGCAGTAAAGTTTCAGTTTGTATAGATCATTGGGACTTGTCACAAAAAATTCTCCAAAGATATTATTTTACCCCTCATAGTTTGGCTAAAGTTACCCTTTCCATTTTGCCACTATGCTGGAGAAACTGTAATCAAATAACCTTTACCATATCCTGTGGGGTTGTAAAAATGTGCAACGTTTCTGGAGATCTGTCTTGGAACTTTTATCCTTCTTAATGAGAAATACTACCCCCCCCCCCACACCTGATTTGGCTCTGCTCAGCCTTGGGATGGATCCTGTCCCCCTGACCATAGGGCTGTAGTGGCCTATTTGTTGTCAGCCAGACTCACAATTACCAGTATTTGGAAAATCCTCTGAGGCCCCTAATTTATTTTCAGTTATAAGTAGAGTTAATACCCAATCTCTGTATGAAAAGATGTTAGCTTTTAAAGAACGAAGACCGAATATGCTTTTTTCCAACTGACAGATATGGCCGAATAACCCAAAAGCCTTAAGATCCTCATAGTAGTGTTGCAAGTGTGACGTTTGGTGTTTGTACTTCACATTAGGACCTGTCAGGAAGATCCTGCCAGTAACAGGTATCCTGAGCTTGCAGTTGCACGATCACGCACGCCTATGCGCATGTGTGCAGGGGAGCACACGTGCGCGCGTGCGCCCATTAGCACCAGGCGGGCTATTTAAACCAGACTTTCACACTGAGATCTTGCTGTCTGCTCTACAGCGTTACGTGTGTCTTGATCCTTGAAAAACTGTTCCTGTGCTAAACCCAGCTTGCTCCTGACTATCCTTGTTGTCTACCTGCATCTGATCCCGACTTGTCTCCGACCATCCCTGTCATCTGCCTGCATCCGACCTCGGCTTGTCTCTCCTGCCTGACCCTCTGGCACCTCCACTGTCTGCCTGACTACTGACCCAGCTTGTCTGACCCTCCAGTCTCAGTATTCTGGTTCCAGGTTCCAGTCTGCTGTCCAGTTCCAGTCTGCTGTCCGGTTCCAGTCTGCTGTCCAGTTCCAGCCTGCTGTTAGGGTCCAGTCTGCTGTCCGGTTCCAGTCTGCTGTTCGGTTCCAGTCTGCTGTCCGGTTCCAGTCTGCTGTCCAATTCCAGTCTGTTGCACCAGCCTGCCGATCCAGCTCCTTCCAGGTTCCTGTCTACCTTCCAGCTCAGTCTGAGGTTCTTCTGCACAGTGCTTCCTGAGTTCCAGACCCATCTCCTGCTGTTCATCCTGCCAGGCACTCATGCCTCTCCTGATTCCTGTGCTTCCTGTTCACCCTCCCAGGGCCCTCGAGTCGGAGCTGCAAGAGAGGCCATCCCCTGCAAGTCGGGCTCGTCCACAAGGTACATGACAGTAGCAGACAGCCATGACCGAGCCCGAGCAGGGAGCCTCTCCTATGGAAGAACTTTGTATGCTGGCAGGCCTTACCCAGGCTGTTAAAAGTCTCCAGGAAGGATATACATGTTTGGAAGAACGGGTCCAAGTACTTTCTTGTCCCACTACAACTCAGGGGCCTTCTCACCCGTCTACTTCTGCTACCAGTACTACTTCTCCTACAGTAGTCATGCTGCCTCCCAAACCAACAGTTTCCACTCCTGAAAAGTTTTCCGGGAAACAAAGTAAATTCAGGGCGTTCCGGAACTCATGCAAACTATACTTCGCCCTCCAACCTCGCACCTTTTTGCTTGAAACCACTAAAGTGGGCTTCGTGGTTTCTTTACTTCTGGGTGACCCCCAAACATGGGCCCACCGCCTTCTGGAACAGAAAGCCGAAGTACTAACTAATTTGACTACCTTTTTTGATACTATGGCCCAACTCTACGAGGACCCACAGCTCTCCGCAACCGCAGAAGCTGCCCTACACACCCTTCAATAAGGGCATAGGGCAGTAGAGGACTATGTCACGGAATTCTGCAGATGGAGTGCAGATACGGACTGGAATGATGCTACCCTCCGCTACCAGTTCCGCATTGGGCTCTCTGACCACTTAAAAGATGAACTACCTCGCAAATTGATCAACGCTTGAGAGAGCGAAGAGCAGAAAGAGGTGCTGGGTCCACTTGCCCTACCTGGATGTTGCCTAGAGTCCCCAACTACACCCATCCAGCACCCACCTCTAGTCAAGCCTCTTCACCTGATACCACTGAGCCCATTCAGCTTGGAGTCCTTCGCCCTTCTCTCACGATGGAGGAACGCCAATGTCGCCGGGCAAATAACCTGTGTCTGTACTGCGGGGAACCTGGGCACTATGTCAGGAACTGTCCTACCAAACTCTGTAGGTGCCTGTCTGTCTCTTCTGATGATGCGACTGCTTGGCCTAAGACTTCCTCTCACCTTACTCTCTCTATATCGTTGCAGCTCCCAGGAAGGACTTTACAGGTTCCTGCTATCATTGACTCCGGGGCTTGTAGCTGCTTTTTGGATTCATCTTTTGCAGCCACACACCAGATCCCTCTGCTATACAAGGCCCATGGACTCTCTATTCACCTGGCCGATGGGTCTGCAATAAAATCTGGGCCAGTAATACAAGAAACTGCTCCCCTTCCAGTCACCATCTTCAACCTGCACCAAGAACTGCTTCACCTGGACATTATTGCTTCACCATTGTTCCCCGTTATCCTTGGTATGCCGTGGCTACAAGCCCATAACCCCACTATAAACTGGGTCACCGGAGAAGTCACGTTCCCCTCTCTGTACTGCCAACAGTTCTGCATTCTGAAGGGCTCTTGTGAATCTCCTGCTCTGTTATGTTTGAACACTGATCCTGAGCTACGCCAGTCGGTCCCTGAGGTCTACCATGACTTCTTAGATGTATTTAGTAAAAAAGGGGCTGAAACCCTTCCTCCTCATCGGGCCTATGACTGCCCCATCGAGCTCCTTCCCGGAGCCGAAGTTCCCTTTGGCAGGATTTTTCCTTTGACTGAGCTGGAGCAAGGGACACTGAAAGTGTACATTGATGAAAACCGAGAAAAAGGTTTCATTCGGCCTTCCACATCCCCAGCAGGTGCAGGCATCTTTTTTCTGGAAAAGAAAGATCACTCCCTTCGCCCCTGCATAGACTATTGTGAACTCAATAAAATTACTGTTAAAAATCGTTACCCTCCCCCCTAGGTACCAGAGTTATTCCAGAGACTGGGGACTGCTACTATTTTTACCAAATTAGATCTCCGAGGGGCTTATAACCTGGTCCGTATCAGAAAAGGGAATGAGTGGAAGACAGCTTTTCGCATTCACTTTGGGCACTTAGTGAGTACATGGTAATGCCTTTTGGATTGTGCAATGCCCCTGCAACTTTTCAGTATTTCATAAACAATGTCTCCCGGGACTACTTGGATGTGTTCGTCATAGTCTACTTGAATGACATTCTCATCTTCTCTTCCTCTCTGGACTCTCACTGAAAACATGTCAGATGTGTCTTAGCCCGGCTCCGGCAACATGGCTTGTACGCTAAGACTGAAAAGTGCGAGTTCGAGTTAGAGAGTATTCCATTTTTGGGACTAATCCTTTCAGTGGAAGGGATCAAAATGGATCCCCATAAGATTGCTAAGAATTGAGAATTCTTGACTGGCCAGCCCCTACTGACAAGAAAGGAGTTCAACATTTCATTGGCTTCACCAATTTCTATAGAAAAATTATTAAAGGGTTCTCAGCCATCATCTGCCCCATCACTCAGTTGACCAAACAAGGAGTTCGCTTTCATTGGTCTCCAGAAGCTTAAACCGCCTTTGAGTCCCTCAAAAGACTGTTTACTTCCGCTGCTGTTCTTAAGCACCCCGATTCCTCCCTACCATTTGTTCTGGAAGTAGATGCTTCCGAGATTGCTGGTGGAGCAGTTCTTTCCCAACGACAAGGGACCAAAGCTTTGTTATACCCAGTAGCCTTCTTTTCTCGCAAGTTATCAACTGCAGAAAGAAATTATGACGTAGGAGATCGAGAACTACTGGCCATAAAATCCGCTCTTGAAGAATGGCAATACCTCTTGGAGGGAGCTGCTCATCCTATTCTGATCTACACAGATCACAAGAACCTAGAATACCTGAAGTCTGCAAAGAGGTTGAGACCACGACAAGCCAGGTGGGCCCTGTTCTTTTCAAGGTTTTCCTTCCACGTTACCTATCGGCCAGGCTCTAAGAACATAAAACCTGACGCTCTGTCTAGGATGTTCCACAAGCCCCAAGAAACCTCGCCTCCAGACACTATCCTTTCCCCAGGAAATTTTCTCCTGTTACAAGAAGACCTGCTCTCGCGGATCAAGCAAGCCTCAGTAGGGTTAGTACCTGCCATAGGGACAGAACTACAAGCTAAGGATGGACTGTTTTTGTTTGGAAGCAAAATCTTTGTACCTGAAGGCCTACGGGTCACAATTTTAGAACTTTGTCATGACCATGCACTGGCAGGACATTTTGGTGTTACCAAGACTGTTGATCTTGTCCAGCGCACCTTCTGGTGGCACCAAGTACTTAAAAACTGCAAGAGATGGGGGCATGGCTTGGCACTCAGCGGATATGGCTGCTTGCTAGAGGAGCTCCAGAGGACAGACAGCCTTAAGCCCGTCACTCTGCATCTCAGCTCCCGATAATGAGCAGGCAGAACAACAGGACACCACACACCCGATCCCGCCGTTCAGCGACGGCTTCCCAGGGCAGGAATATATCAGAAATATTCCAGAATCAGTCACTGTCCAAGAGCAACGTGGCCGGAGCTAAAATGGCGCAGACACACACAGAGGAGGACTACAGTGAAGACTCACAGTCTGCTGCGGAGGACAATGGTAGGGGACCTTCACACTCTAATCACCCCCTCACTTATGCAGACATGTCTATATTTGCAGCAGACATTAAGTCCACATTCTCAGCAGCAATAACTGATCTCAAATCTAACCTGCTGGTGCTCACTGAGAAAATGGCCTCGGCTGAGGCTGCTGGAAAACAGAGGGAGAAAGCTATCTGCAGGCTTGAAAAGGTTACTTCTTCACACTCTAGTCATTTCATAGAAATGAATAGACACTTGGAGGACCTTGATAATAGGGTGTCACGTACCTGGTAGGCGGAGCCCGGAGTGCAGAGAACGGCCTCTCGTATGCCTCTGACTCAGGAACCCCTGAAGGTGTGAACAGGGGCTCAGAAGTACAGAGGGGCACAAGTGCCTGGCTGGAACACTGGAGAAGAGAGCTGGATCCTGTAGTCAGCAGGGAGGTGCTCTGTAGTCCCAAAGCAGGTTGCAGACAGCAGGAAGGTGCACTGTAGTCCCGCAGCAGGTTGCAGACAGCAGGGAGGAGTACTGTAGTCCTGTAGCAGGTTGCAGACAGCAGGGAGGTGCACTGTAGTTCTGTAGCAGGTTGCAGACAGCAGGGAGGTGCACTGTAGTCCCTTAGCAGGTTGCAGACATCAGGGAGGTGCACTGTAGTCCTGTTGCAGGTTGCAGACAGCAGGGAGGTGAAGACAAGGCGGGTCAAGGTACTGGCAGGCAGATCAGGTACAGGAGGGCAAACCAAGAAAATAGTCAGAGTCCAAGCCGAGATCGGGGCAGGCAGCAAACAGGTAAGTCAGGAACAAGCCAAGTAAGTACTGGATACAGAGAAACTGGTAACAAGGGAGCAGAGGTCTCAGGAAACGCTGTAGACCGGACAGCAAGGCAGCATTGGAACAGTCTCTTTTAAATAGCCCATCTTGGCGCCAAGTGTCGTTACAGGGGGCGCCGTTCGCCCATTAGCGCTATTGGCGCTATTGCGCACGTGCGTTCGCCCATTAGCGCTATTGGCACTATTGCGCGCGCCGGATGGCGCTTACAGGCATTCTTTTAATCTTCCGTTTGCTGGAATGACTACAAGAGGGCTTTTCCTGACATTGCCCCCCTCCAAAGGGCAGCCTCCGGATGCCCAACTGGGCCATTTTACTCGGATGAGTTCTTTTAAAGGCTAGAATTAGTCTTTTGGCGTGGATGTTAGTCTCTGGTTCCCAGGAGTTCTCCTCGGGGCCGTAACCCTTCCATTTCACCAGGTACTGAACCTGATTACGTCTCCTCTGGCAATCTATGATGGATTCTATCTCGAATTCTTCTTCGCCGTTAATAAGTACAGGCTCAGAAGGACTGGTGTTCCAGTTAAGAAAGGGATCCGGGACTGACGGTTTGAGTAAAGCCACGTGAAAGACTGGATGAATACGGAAAGATTCCGGTAGCTTCAACTCATACGCCACACTGTTAATTTTTCTCAACACTGGGAAGGGACCCACAAACTTAGGACTCAATTTCTTGGATGGGCATGCCAGTTTCAGGTTCTGTGTGGACAACCAGACTTGATCTCCAGGTTTTAGGTCAAGCTCCCCTCTTCTCTTTTTGTCAAACATTTCCTTGTTATAGTCCTGGGTCCTTGCCATTGTTTCTTGAAGTAGCTTGTTGTTGGTGCTGAAGAAGTTCAAGGTTTCTTGAGCCGCCGGTACTGCACACTCTGGCATGTTATTGGACAGAAACAAGGGATGGAACCCGTAGTTTGCAAAAAACGGGGATTGGTTGGTTGCAGAATGCACAGAATTATTGTAGGCGAACTCAGCAAGAGGTAGCAGAGGCACCCAGTCATCTTGAGAAAAGCAAGAATAGCCTCACAAATATTTTTCAAGGGTCTGGTTGGTTCGTTCAGTTTGACCATTCGTCTGAGGATGGTAGGCAGAAGAGAAGGAGAGGTCAATCTTCAAGGCCCCACACAGGGCTTTCCAGAATTTGGATGTAAATTGTACCCCCCGATCAGATACAATATTAGCGGGTACACCATGGAGTCTTACAAAGTCTTTAATAAAAATCTTCGCAGTCTCGGAAGCAGATGGGGTACCCTTCATAGGCAGGAAGTGAGCCATTTTAGAAAGTCTGTCAACCACTACGAAGATGGTGGTGAAATCTTCTGAAGGTGGTTATTCCACAATGAAATCCATGGAGATCATCCTCCATGGTCTTTCTTGTACAGGTAGAGGCCTCAACAGTCCCTAAGCCCTGGTCTTGCTGCCCTTGTTCTGGATGCAAGTAGTACATCCTTCAATATATTGTCTGCAGTCCTTTTGTAACTGAGGCCACCAAAACATGCGCTGCAGGAGTTCAGAAGTTTTGTGTACCCCGAAGTGGCCAGCTAGTTCATGGTCATGACAAGACTTGAGGATGGCAACCCGTGTCTGTTGTGGCACAAAAATTCTGTCCTTGTACCAAAGTAGATCATCTTTCCACTGTAAAGTGACATCTGTTGGATGGGGAGCCAGTGAAGAAGCTTGTTTAATTTGGTAAAGCAGATCTCCCTGAAGCATAAGAAAATTCCCAGGAGCAAGGATGGTATCAGGAGGAGAAGAAACTTCAGGTTCGCTGAACACCTGGGAAAGCGCGTCTGGTTTAGTATTCTTAGATCCCGGCCTGTAAGTGATGTGAAAGGCAAATCTAGTGAAAAAAAGTGCCCATCTGGCTTGTCGTGGTTTCAATCTCTTGGCAACTTTCAAGTACTCTAAGTTCTTGTGATCAGTGTACACCAGAATAGGATGGGCTGCTCCTTCCAAGAGGTAACGCCATTCTTCTAGCGCAGCCTTGATTGCAAGTAGTTCTCTGTCCCCGACATCATAATTTCTTTCAGCTTCGGTTAGCCTGCGAGAGAAGAATGCCACTGGGTGTAACAGAGCCTTGGATCCTTGTCTCTGTGAAAGAACTGCCCCTACTGCTATCTCAGAAGCATCTACTTCCAGTATATAAGGTAAGGCTGGGTCAGGATGTTTTAAGACGGAGGCTGAAACAAACTGTTCTTTCAAGGAAGTAAAGGCTGCTTGAGCTTCAGGAGACCATTGGAAACGGGTGCCTTGCCGTTTAAGACTTGTGATGGGGGAAATGATAGAAGAAAATCCCTTGATGAATTTGCGATAAAAATTTGCAAACCTCTCAAATCGCTGGACTCCCATCTTATCAGTCGGGGCTGGCCAATCCAAGATGGCAGAGACCTTCTGTGGATCCATCTTGACACCATCTATCGAAATGATCAGGCCCAGAAACTGGATGCTTTGGCGTTCAAACTCGCACTTCTCAGGTGTTGCATACAAGCCATGCTGGCGAAGGCGGGTTAGAACTTTTCTGACATGTCCCCAATGAGTAGCCAGTGAGGAGGAAAAGATCAAGATGTCATCCAGGTATACTATGATAAACAAGTCAAGATAGTCTCTGAAAATATCATTAACAAAATGCTGGAAGGTGGCGGGAGCATTGCATAACCCGAAAGGCATGACAAGATACTTAAAATGTCCGAAGCGGGTACGGAAGGCCGTTTTCCATTCATCTCCGCTTTGGATCCGGACTAAATTGTAGGCTCCACGAAGGTCTAATTTGGTAAAGATGGATGCAGTTCCGAGTCGCTGGAAAAGTTCAGGTACCAAGGGTAGAGGATACCGATTCTTAATTGTGATTTTATTAAGGTCTCGATAATCTACGCAAGGGCGTAGAGAGTGGTCTTTCTTTTCTACGAAGAAAATCCCTGCTCCTGCTGGAGAGGTAGAAGGGCATATGAACCCTTTCCTCAGGTTGTCATCTATGTATTCTTTAAGAGTTCCAAGTTCAAGTTCAGTCAAGGGAAAAATTCTCCCAAAGGGAATTTCTGCTCCGGGAAGCAACTCAATCGGGCAGTCGTAAGGTCTATGGGGTGGCAGAGTCTCTGCCCCTTTCTTACTGAATACATCCAGAAAATCATGATAAGCCTTAGGAACTGCTTGGCAGGCTTCAGCATCGGTCTCCAGACATAGCAGAGAAGATGGGATGTTGGGAGTTTCCTGTAAACAATGTTGCTGGCAATAGGAGGAATGAAAACTAATTTTTCCAGTGGACCAGTCTATTTGCGGATTATGTGCCTTGAGCCAGGGCATTCCTAGTATGATGGGAAACAAGGGAGATTCGATGATATCAAGACAGAGTAGTTATTGGTGATTGCCGGAAATGGTGGTTTTAAGAGGAACTGTTTCTTGTGTTACAGGCCCAGATTTAATAGCCGATCCGTCTGCCAGATGTACAGACAGTCCCTGTGCTCTGGGTCGTAGAGGTATGCGGAGTCTACGGGCAAAAGACAAGTCCATGAACTCGCTGCAGGCCCCGGAGTCAATGATGGCGGTTGCTTGCGTATTCCCTTCAGGAAGCTGCAGAGAGATGGGGATAGCCAAAGGAGTAGCATTATCTAACACAGCAGGTGAAGAGGTAGAGGAAAGAGTAAAGTGCTTACGAGTCTTTGCGGGACAAGTCCTCACATAATGTCCAGATTCTCCGCAATACAGGCAAAGGTTATTCGCTTGCCGGCGTTGGCGTTCCTCCGGAGTCAGAGAGGGACGGATCAGGCCTAGCTGCATTGGTTTAGTGGATTCAGCAGGAGTGTGGACGGAAGGCTGTGGCACACGTGGAAGCATCCAGACTGGGCAAGCGGACCCAGCAGTCCGTTCAGCTCTTCGCTCTCTTAGGCGCCTGTCGATCTGGATGGCAAGATTGATAAGGGCTTCAAGTGTCGCAGGGATGCCAACCCGGGCCAACTCATCCTTTAGTGGCTCGGAAAGTCCCATGCGGAACTGGTGGCGTAGGGCGGCATCGTTCCAGTTTGTGTCGGAACTCCAACGCCTGAACTCAGATGCATAGTCCTCCGCCGCCCTACGGTCTTGCTGGAGAGAGAACAAAGCTGCTTCTGCGGTAGCTGCTAGTTGTGGGTCCTCATAGAGAAGGGCCATGGCTTGGAAGAAAGTGTCCAGTTGGTTAAGGCAGCTGTTCTTTTGCTCCAGGAATCGATGAGCCCATGCCTGGGGTTCCCCCAGCAGGGGGGAGATGACGAACCCCACCTTGGAGGTTTCTAAAGAAAAAGTCCTGGGTTGTAGTGCAAAGAAAAGTTCACAGGCGTTACGGAATGCTCTAAACTTGCTGCGGTCCCCGGAGAACCTTTCTGGTGTGGGAACTTTAGGTTCTGGAGGCAACATTACTACAGAAGGACCCGGGGAAGGACCTGGAGCGGAGGTAGAGAGCACTTGAACACGTTCTTCCAGACGTTTATAACCATCTTGCAGTTCTTTAACAGCCTGTGTAAGTCCAGCCAGATGATGGCATAAGTCCTCCATAGGCGACGTTCCCTGCGTGGGCTCGGACATGGCTGTCTGGTACTGTCACGTACCTGGTAGGTGGAGCCCGGAGTGCAGAGAACGGCCTCTCGTATACCTCTGACTCTGGAACCCCTGAAGGTGTGAACAGGGGCTCAGAAGTACAGAGGGGCACAAGTGCCTGGCTGGAACATTGGAGAAGAGAGCTGGATCCTGTAGTCAGCAGGGAGGTGCTCTGTAGTCCCAAAGCAGGTTGCAGACAGCAGGAAGGTGCGCTGTAGTCCTGCAGCAGGTTGCAGACAGCAGGGAGGAGTACTGTAGTCCTGTAGCAGGTTGCAGACAGCAGGGAGGTGCACTGTAGTCCTGTAGCAGGTTGCAGACAGCAGGGAGGAGTACTGTAGTCTCGCAGCAGGTTGCAGACAGCAGGGAGGTGCAGACAAGCCGGGTCAAGGTACTGGCAGGCAGATCAGGTACAGGAGGGCAAACCAAGAGAATAGTCAGAGTCCAAGCCGAGATCTGGGCAGGCAGCAAACAGGTAAGTCAGGAACAAGCCAAGTAAGTACTGGATACAGAGAAACTGGTAACAAGGGAGCAGAGGTCTCAGGAACCGCTGTAGACTGGACAGCAAGGCAGCATTGGAACAGTCTCCTTTAAATAGCCCATCTTGGCGCCAAGTGTCGTTACAGGGGGCGCGCGTGCACCCGTGTGCGCCCGTGCGCCGCTATTGGCGCTATTGCGCACGCGCGTTCGCCCATTAGCGCTATAGGCGCTATTGCCGCTATTGCGCATGTGCGTTCGCCCATTAGCGCTATTGGCGCTATTGCGCGCACGCCGGATGGCGCTTACAGCCATTATTTTAATCTTCCGTTTGCTGGAATGACTACAAGAGGGCTTTTCCTGACATAGGGGGAGAAGGAGTAATATCCGGGTACGGGGGATCCCCGAGACTGTAGACATTGATCATATCAATCCTGACCTTCGAAGAGTATTTAATAATTTGCTGGAACGGCCTGAGGATACTGCCATAAAATTTGTGAGAGCACATAGGGCCCTGAGAGCAAGAGTTCCAGACAACATGCCTCCACGTGATATTATATATTGCTTACAGAGTTTTGCATTGAAGGAAGATATTATGCAAAAGGCGCGCCGCAATGATCAAATTGTGTTTAATGGGGAGGTAATAATGCTCTTTCAGGACTTGTCTCAAATAACTTTGAAAAATCGCAGGGCTCTGCGACCCCTCCTAGACAAGCTTTGTGAGAAAGACCTACGCTATACATGGCGCTTCCCGATCGCCGTACTTGTGACGCACAATGGCAGACAATACTCTTTACGCTCACCAGAGGACCTTCCAGAGTTTTGCGACTCCTTACATCTTGGTCAGGTCGAACTTCTAGACTGGTATCGAGAATTTCTTCTTCCTGCCCCTTTGAACAGAAGTCCCCCCTGCTCACCGTTTGCTTCCCCTGATAAGCGCCAATCTAAGAAGATGAAGCAGGGCAGACAAGGAAGCTCACTTTCCGGCACCCCCAAAGTTCACAGATCGGGAATCCTGGATGATGCCTAGAAGATGATATGTATATCTCTCTACCTTCTACTTAAATGGCATAACTACCACGTTTATTGTGGGATACACTGTGTGCTCTCTTTAGCAACTGTTTTTTTGATCACTTGATCGTTTTTTCTTGTTTTTTGTTTTTCTCCTACAAATTTATTTGATTTGGATCAAACCATTGGATATACTAAACCCAGTGTGGGGACTGAGCTTTTGCTAATTTACCCATACTCAGCATAAGGAGAAACTGACTTAAAATCTCTGCAGGTACAAACTTAAGTCTGGGACTTGGCGGGCCGGGTTTTGGGAACTCCTTTCACACGTCCGGAGGTACAAGATGTAGCTGGAGTTTGTACCTTCTCACTATGGTTATGATCCTGAGGAAGAGCATTGGTTGAGATTGAGGGACAGGAGCTGACTCTCTTGGTTGGACATGTGCTTGTCCGTAATGATGGGCTCTTGCCTACTGATCTCAGGACTAAACCTAATATCTCTTTTTTCTTTACAGGATCACGAGTTTAGAACTTTAACATACAGTTTATGTTGCTTACGACTATTTCAGAAAGACTAGTTTAGAATGCTAAGTTATTAGTAATTTTCCCACGATGGAGATATATAGTTTGGAAATAAGGGCACCCCAGGGCTATGGTTATGTCTCAGAAAGCCTGACACCGATGAGGTGGAGAGACAGGAATAAGATCACCCTTAGAAGCCAATAGTATCCCCTGTCTATTATGTCACTTCTTAGTTACCTATTAGTGTGGTTGTTTCTGTTTTTGCTTCTCCTATCCTCCATGACACAATGCAGAATGACTTAATTTAACCCATTAATTAGCTACACGATGAGGCTGTGGGCCTCTTATCCCCATTAAGTGAGTCTTCTTCCCCTACGGAGTAGCGAGTTTTCTGCCCGGTAATATCCATATCGGTCGATACCTCCCACTCTCCCCACAAAGTACCTCCCAGTGGGACCTTGGCCACAGGAGAGGGTACTACATAAGACCTTAACGATAGTTTATCTATTTAAGAGGTGAAAATTGATGACTTACTTTATTCCTGCTGTTATTCTCCACCTTTCTATACTTCTCTTTCTTGGCAGTGGCTATTTGTTCTCATACAAACATATATCAGAGATATATTCACCAATACTCACGTTCTACTTGACTAGTGTTATCTGCAGGATACAGTCCCCTGGATCTGTCCATGGTTGTACAATGGCATACTCTTCGCTGGGTCGTAACCTTACAGTAGTCTCTCATAACATCAGAGGATTGAATATTCCAGAAAAGCTAAAGAAAGGTAGGCCTCATTTCGCATTTTTACAAGAAACGCACTTTAAAACACACAACATACCCAGGCTCACTGATGCCTATTTTTCTGAGGCACACCATGCCACAAATACCCAGACTAAATCAAAAGGGGTCACCATATTGATTAGCAAAGACGCCAACTTTGAACTGTTCGACAAACTAGCTGACCCAGAAGGGAGATATCTCTTAATCAAGGGGAAATACAATGGTATTCCAACAACCTTGGCTAATGTATATTTCCCAAATACATCACACTGAACCTTCTGTAGACGCTTGATAAAGGAGCTTGAGGGTTTTTGCTCGGGACGTATAATCTTGGGAGGAGATTTTAATCTCCCCTTAGATCCTCTGACGGATACATCTTCCGGCAAATCATACATAACTTACCGAATTCTGAAAAGTTTAAAAGTACTGCTGAATTCTTTGCACCTTATTGACACATGGCGCTATATGCACCCAGAAGGGAGAGATCTTACCTTCTACTCTGTCCCGCGTGCAAGATATTCACGGATAGATTATATCTTCATATCGAGCAAAGACCTACACACTGTCACGGAAACATAGGTATCCAATCCATATCTGACCATGCTCCTGTCTCGCTTTCGCTGGATTCAAATATCTTCTCTACTAAGGCCCCAAACTCCTCACTCCTGACAGACCATGTGTTGCTACCAAAAATCACATTACATTTGAAAGAGTTTTTCATTCATAATGAAACTCAAGGAATGGACCCCCTGATGATATGGGAGGCCCATAAATGCTCTGTCAGGGGGGAGTTAATGAGGATGGGGGCTCAGCGAAAGAAAGAAAGGGAAAGAGAAATCACAAAACTGACATAAAATTTTGAGCTTAGAATCCCAGCATAAACAGTCCTTGACAACGAGATTGGCGACTGAACTACTTGAAACCAGGAAAACCCTACAGCAAATAGTAGATGCTACAACCAAACGCTTCTTATTCTTTAGGAAAAAAATATATTATGAGTTTGGGGACAAAACAGACACATTTCTAGCTAGAGCCCTGAGAGGACCCCGACATCATAATAGAATTCTAGGCATACAAAATAAAAAAGGGACTTTGGACCTATCTGATGAACTGATCGCCCAACACTTTCACGACTATTACTCAAACCTATATAATCTACCCGTTCCACATAAATCAGCAGAGATGCAAGACAATAGGTCGCAAATCATCCAAAACTACCTAACCTCCTCTAAACTCCCTAAACTATCAGAAGCAGACATAGAGGTTCTGGAACAACCCATTGACAATTCCGAAATACAAAAGATTTAAAGACAGGGAAAAGCCCTGGCCCAGATGGCTTTACGTCCATCTACTATAAAACCTTCATGGCAATATTGACAAATCCCTTAATGAAAGCATTAAATTCCTTTTCCACACCTAGAGAAGTCCCTCCGACATTTCTCTTAGCACACTTAACTGTCATACCTAAGCTGAATAAGGATCCTACGCAATGCCCCAGCTACAGACCAATTTCATTGTTGAATCTGGACGTGAAACTTTTGACTAAAATACTAGCTAACAGACCCAAGCCCCTACTTCACACTTTGATTGGTCCGGAACAGGCAGGTTTTATGTCCGGTAGGGAAGCAAAGGACAACGTCACAAAATCATTGAATTTAATTTATGTGGCCAGACTGCAAAAGATCAAGGGCCTTCTCCTGTCCACGGACGCGGAGAAGGCCTTCGATCAAGTGGCTTGGGACTTCATGCTGGCAACGTGCCGGTATGTTGGCTTAGGCAAACACATGATGGCATGGATATCCGCACTATATAAGAATCCCTCAGCTAAACTAAGAATAAATGGCTCTCTGTCTAATACGGTAACCATTACCAATGGCACTAGGCAAGGCTGCCCACTCTCCCCACTCCTTTTTATTTTTATCACTTGAACCCTTTATTAGGAGAGTAATGGCCACACAAGATATCCAGGGATTTAAGATTACTAATACAGAATTTAAAATAGCAGCCTATGCTGATGATTTATTATTTTTCTTGACTAATCCTCTCACTTCGGTCCCCACATTATTAAAGGAATTCTCAATATATGGATATATTTCCTATCTGAAAATCAATTATGCAAAATCAGAAGCAATGAATGTCACTTTACCCGAGAAAATATGTAACATTGCACAACTTCATAGCCCCTTCAAATGGGAGACCTCGGCACTCAAGTATTTAGGTGTTTGGTTGACCCCCCAACTCTCCAGATTTTTGAAAAGAACTTTCCACCCCTTTTGAAAACTATAGGGAAAGAATTATTATCCTGGCACACAAAAAACTTTTTATGGTTTGGTGGAGCTGCCATCTGTAAAATGTCCATATTACCCAGAATTCGTTACCTTTTCAGAACCCTACCCATAAAAATACCACAAAGCTTTTTCCAGAAACCACAGTTGATCCAGCTTGGTTTTGTGTGGGCACATAAACGCCCACGGATCTAGTTCGATCCTATAACCAGACCTAAAGACAAAGGTGGAATGGGCCTACCCGACTATAGAAAATATTATCATGCTTCACATATTACGAGGATTATCGACTGGCACTGCCATCAGAACCTCAAAGACTGGGTAATCCTAGAAAATGAACTGAGCCCAATCCCTCTACAATTCTCTACTTGGATACCATGGATAAGATACCCACCGACTTTGAAACAAAACCCTTTGCTGAACGCCACTCTGTCGATCTGTCACTTTTTGACAAAGAAATCAGATCTTTTCTCACCCCTGAGTCCCCTCACTCCACTCCGAAACAACCCCGACTTTCCACCAGGAATGCAAAATCATTCACTACGAGCCTCAGACGCTGAATCACCCTTACTTGCCAAACATTGCTTCAAAAATGACCTAATCCTAGATTACAACATACTGAAAAAAGATGAACATACACAGGGTCTACCACTTTGGACTTATTTTCAATTGCGAAGCTATGTCAACAACACTTATAGAAAGAAACACTTCGTAAGACAATTAATAGAAATGGAATCAGTGTGCCTGGAGGGAGCTGAAATTCGAAAAGCAACTTCACTAGCCTATACAAACAACAACACAAAACAACCGGCCGTGGACAGGTTCAGAGAGCACTGGAATAGGGAACTCAATGTAGAGTTCTCTGACCAACAATGGCAAAGGGCATGTATACTTGCTCATAAATGCTCAATGAGTACCAGAATGCAGGAAACAGGATACAAATTGCTCACGCAATGGTATGCTACACCTGCCAAATTACACAAATGGTATCCTCAGTCCTCAGAGCTTTGCTGGCGATGTAAGAAAGCTAAAGGCACTCTTTTCCACATATGGTGGCAGTGTTCCGAGATAGCACCATATTGGTCAGAAGTTGTTAAAATTATACGCCATATCACCGAAACCTCACTGAAGTTGGATGCGGCGTGTTGTCTACTCCATGTCACCAATTTTTCACTTCAAAAATACAAGAGGTCCCTATCTAAACACCTATTAAATGCAGCCAAATCCCTTATACCTCTTTATTGGAAATCTACAACTGTGCCTTCTATTAAAGAATGGCTACACAGGATTACAGATATCCGTGACATGGAGGAGACGATCGCTCAGTCTAATGACGCGATTGAGAGATACCATAAAACATGGTCTCCTTGGTTTACTTTTAGATATTCACAAGAATATGAGAAACTAAAATCACTTGAACTAGGTTGATGATATCAAGTACACCCCTCCTAGGGGTTCTCTGGTTTCAACCTATACTGTTTATGGCACTTAACCCTGCTTCAGAATATAAGCTTAATGACATAAAGAATTAAGTTTGAAACGTCCACGACTGTAGAACTCTTTTTCAAGTTTTCAAGTTGGAAATAAATTATAACATTTGTTGGCTTAAATCAGATAGTAGATTACCATATGATATTGTTGAACCAATAGTTTGATATGTTCCTGATGTAACATCCCGGCCACTCTTTATCACTAATTTCTCCACACCTTTATATTTCTTCTTATACTGTCTTTACTCCTACTACATCCTCCTCCTTCTCTAATCATGATTTGTCCTTACTTTACATTGTTATCTCTTATCTATACCTTCACTTACCAATATTTCACTTAAGAAGCAGCTTTAAAGTGACCATAAAGAGTCAACGAAATGACATAGTGATTATATTCCTGTTAGATTACACATGCAATGTCTAATTCTAACATCTTACTCATATCCTATTGATTTGGCTTCAGATAACTCTGTACGAGTCTCATTGGATATTATTTCACTTATGTTCATGTCTAACAGTGATTATATGTAACATGTGTTACCTTTAATAAACTTTCTATTAAATGAAAAAAAACAAAAAACAAAACTGCAAGAGATACGTGGAGTCCTGTACCACCTGTGCTCGGAATAAAACCAGTAGAAGGGCCTGGGGATTACTGAAACATTTGCCTGTTCCAGAGAGGCCATGGAAGATGTTGTCCATAGACTTTATTGTTGAGTTGCCTCCGGCAGAGGGGCACACTGCCATCTTTGTGGTGGTAGATCGATTATCTGAAATGGCTCACTTCATTCCGATGAAGGGTACTCCCTCTGCTCCTGAAACTGCACAAATGTTCATCAGAGAAGTAAATAAACTCCATGGAATTCCAGCTAATCTCGTTTCTGATCGGAGAGTACAATTTACTTCTCGATTCTGGAGAGCCCCGTGTAAAGCCCTACCGTAGGTTTTCCACCGCCTATCATCCCCAGACAAATGGTCAAACTGAGAGAACTAACCAGACCCTCGAGCAATATCTTTCTAGTTTTTCTTCCTTTTCTCAGGATGATTGGTTCTCTCTGTTTCCTTTGGCTGAATTTGCCTACAATAATTCAGTCCACTCTGCCACGAAACAATGTCTGTTTTTTGCTAACTACGGTTTTCACTCATCCTTTTTGACCAACTCCATTCCTGAATGTTCTGTACCAGCAGTACAGGAAACAATACATTTTTTCTCCTCCAACAACCAAGTATTACAGGAAACCATGACGAAGTCTCAAGAGTGCAACAAAGAAACCTTCGACAGGAAGAAACGAGTAGAATTGTCACTTGAATCTGGTAGCCTTGCATGGTTATCCACCGTAAACCTAAAATTGACTTGTCCCTCCAGGAAGTTGGGTCCTAAATTCTTGGGTCACTTTCCTGTAAAAAGGAAAATCAATGAGGTAGCTTATGAGCTGGAACTCCCAGACTCACTCAGGATTCATTCTGTCTTTCACGTTTCCCTTTTGAAACCTTTTGTCTCCAATCCTTTTCCTGACTAAAATTTGAATCCCCCGGATCCTGTAATAGTGGACGGAGAGGAAGAATTTGAAATTGAAGCCATCCTGGATTGCAAGAAGAGGAATAATCAAGCCCAATTCCTGATTAAGTGGAAAGGGTATGGTCCAGAAGAGAACTCTTGGGAGCCTGAGGAGAACATCCATGCTAAAAGCTTAATTCAATCCTTTAAGATATCCCATCCTGAGAAATGGGCCCGGTTGGGCATCGGGAGGCTGCCCCTTGTGGGAGGGGCAATGTCAGGAAGATCCTGCCAGTAACAGGCATCCTGAGCTTGTAGTTGCGCAATTGAGCGCGTCTATGCGCATGCGCGCATGTTTGCACATGCCCATTAGCACCAGGCGGGCTATTTAAACCAGACTTTCACACTGAGATCCTGCTGTCTGCTCTACAGTGTTACGAGTATCTTGATCCTTGAAAACCTGTTCCTGTGCTAAACCCGGCTTGCTCCTGACTATCCTTGTTGTTCGCCTGCATCTGATCCCGGCTTGTCTCTGACCATCCCTGTCATCTGCCTGCATCCGACCTCAGCTTGTCTGACTTCTCTCCTGGTTGACCCTCTGGCACCTCCACTGTCTGCCTGACTACCGACCCGGCTTGTCTAACCCTCCAGTCTCAGTATCTTGGTTCCAGGTTCCAGTCTGCTGTCCATCAAATGAAAGTATGGTGTTGTGCTAATCCTAAATTTAAACAAAATAATAGAAGAATTGACTTAAGTGTGGTACCACAGTAGTGGTGGGTGTCTCTAAGTTGCGGATCTACTCCAATGAAAGATGTGTGTTTCTGCAATCGCGTGTAAAAATAAACCTCTATCTGAGGGTTCCTAAATCTGTGTATGTGTCATAAAAAACATAAATAAATAATATACTTGGAAAAAACTTATCTATCCACTTTAACTGATAAATACACATCAAATAAGTGTCATAGGTGCTACTCGGAGTGATAGTGAATCCGTATGCAAAAATGATAATAACCCAAGACTTCTAAAGAGTAAATATATCAAAAAAATAAATAACAAATAAATAAAAAAAAATTATATATAATAGTCTACTGACCAAGCACGTGTGCACCTGGTGTTACTAAACACATCACCAGGTGCGTGTAACATAAATAGTGCACTTATACCAAATACCATGATATACAGTCCTCTCAGTAACGTGAAAAAAATGAAAAAGAATAAAAAAGGTGGTATACACTAGAATTATTATAAACAGAGTCCAGAGCATGTGATCCACTCCGTGCAGAAATAAACGTGACAAAGGTGATATATCTCTTCATGCAGCACGGCACACACTGGTGGGCAATGGCCCCTTACCTTGAGGTAACGGGGTACTCGCATTTAGCCAATATACAGAAATGGCAGCCTTTAAATGTCCTGGAGTAAGCAGGCAGTGGGGGGGGGTTGGTGGTCTAATCCTATCTTGGCTTGTCCCCTTTATGGACTTGCGTCTCATCAAGTAGTGTCCCGGGGTCACCGAGATAAACCAGAAAGGAAAATCCACAATAGTGTAGTATTGTCTAATAGCAATGCGATTTTATTAAAATTATACAGGTACTCACATTTTAAAAAACAAATCAGGCGAAAATCCGACGAGCAGCGAGCTCGTAGTGCAGATACAAACAAAAAATGTCTTTCCCGTCCCTACGTGTGACATCATGACCCACGTGACTTCTTCAGGGGATAGCCCATTAGCACCAGGCGGCTATTTAAACCAGACTTTCACACTAAGATCCTGCTGTCTGCTCTACAGTGTTACGAGTATCTTGATCCTTGAAAACCTGTTCCTGTGCTAAACCCGGCTTGCTCCTGACTATCCTTGTTGTTCGCCTGCATCTGATCCCGGCTTGTCTCTGACCATCCCTGTCATCTGCCTGCATTCGACCTCAGCTTGTCTGACTTCTGTCCTGGTTGACCCTCTGGCACCTCCACTGTCTGCCTGACTACCGACCCGGCTAGTCTAACCCTCCAGTCTCAGTATCCTGGTTCCAGGTTCCAGTCTGCTGTCCAGTTCCAGTCTGCTGTCCGGTTCCAGTCTGCTGTCCCATTCCAGTCTGCTGTCCCATTCCAGTCTGCTGTCTGGTTCCAGCCTGATGTTCGGTTCCAGTCTGCTGTCCGGTTCCAGTCTGCTGTCTGGTTCCAGTCTGCTGTCCAGTTCCAGTCTGCTGCACCAGCCTGCCGATCCAGCTCCTTCCAGGTTCCTGTCTACTTTCTGGCTCAGTCTGAGGTTCTTCTGCACAGTGCTTCCTGAGTTCCAGACCCATCTCCTACTGTTGATCCTGCCAGGCACTCATGCCACTCCTGACTCCTGTGCTTCCTGTTCACCCTACCAGGACCCTCGAGTCAGAGCCACAAGAGAGGCCATCCTCTGCAAGTCGGGCTCGTCCACAAGGTACGTGACAGGACCTTTAGGTATGTGAAAAGCTGGTATACTTTAGTTACCTTCTTTCTAAACAGGAGTCCTGACATGATAATTATCTAAAATGTCTTGTTTGTGGTATTTCTCTTGGTACATCATTGTCATTAGGACCTGTGCACAGCTGGAACCCATATGGGGTGGCAGGTAGTTCTACTCCTGCCATAAATTGACCCATATATCATTATGATCTAATGTTTTTGATAATGGCAATTGTCTCTGAAAATTATGGAACTGGGATTCAATTGGAATTGGATTGCTATCGTCATGCATCCTATGTAGAAAGAAGCGATGTACCAGGGGGGGACCAAGGGAGTCAAAATATAAGCCCATTGAACTTAATCTTTAAGGATATTACTATAAGTGCAAAAATCAAGGAAAGACGATAACTGTGTATATAGATGAAAGCATGTGAGGCTTGATGCAAGGCAGTTTTTTTTTGTAAACTATGGAGTTCTTTGGGTACCACTAAACAATGTAATACATTGATCTATTCTAGTTAGGCCTAAATGCAATCTCCATACTCTCTACCATTGTATGTTTATAGCATCATTCCTCTATGCCCATAGCAGGCTTTAAAAATTGCATAGACAGGAAGCAGCACTAGGCTGCTCGCTGACGTGATGTGCGTCTGACATCAGCACAGGGGAGGAGCCCAGCACCGGCTCCAGGAAGTTGTGAGATGGGGCGCCAACGAGCCTAGGAGATGCCTCGCGGGGTGAGAGACCGCGAGTGGCCGGCTTAGGAGTGAGCGTCCGGCTCCCCATCTGTCCCACTCTCCCCCCCACCGCAACCCGCCGTAGCCGCGGCAGCAGCCCTGAAGTGCCCTTCCGTCACGGACTTAGTGAAGGCCACCCTCAGTGTACCTTCCCCGATGCTCACCGCCCGGAGCGGCGAACTACCGACAGATAAATAACTCATGAGCCCCGGCCAGGGAGTTCATAGAGCGGAGCTGTGGCTCCCAGTCTAAACCGAGCGCGGGGCGCTGCAATAGGAAGCAAGACAAGCAAGTAAAGGATCCTATGCATCGCTCAACTGTCCGGGTAGAAGAAGCAAGGTAGGAGATGCTTCGCTGATCCCACTGTTGATTCCACCATACAATAACTGTTAATGCTTGGGTATGAACTTTGCTCACTCTGGAGCACCTGATGTTAGACAGGGGGATCTGGAAAACGCATGTAATTAGGGTGCATTGTTACCTTGGCCCTTGGCCAGGTCAAAAAGGACTGGAGTATTGAGGCTTCTCTGGCTCCACCCCCCTGTTCATTAGTCAGAAGCGGACATTTGAGTGGAGTGGTTTAGCATCTGCCGAATGTGCCCTCCATAGGGATTGCCCGGCCTCTGTTACCCCCTTGCTGTTGGGGGTTTGGTTTCTCGCTCCTGAGCACGGTCCCCGGGCTGGGATAGGATCTGTTAAGAGAAGTAGTCACAAGACAACCTTCTTCAGCGATCTGTGGCCTGGAAGGAGGAAGAAAATGGTACATCCACCTCAGAGATTTAATACAGCCCCCAGGGGTAATACAGACCCTTCACCCTAACGGTCTGAGGGAGGGAGGAGATCTCTAAACAGAAAAGCATCTAGAGTAGGGATAGCGAGACGCCGTTTCATTAAACCATAAAAAGGGGAAAACCGGAACAGTAAGTGGAAGTATGAGAGGTCGGTCATCAAGATCAGTGGAACCCCACAACTCAAGAGAGAGTTTAAATACCAGCTCCATTCAAAAATACTTAAAAGAAGCAAGTGCAAAGAGCCCAGGAATGGAGGTGAAACACCCAGGTACAAAGAAGAAGGAGCAACAGAAACAAAAGGGGGGACAGGGTGACAGAACTCACGAAGAGCCGGATTTGGAGGGGGCCTCCGCATATAGCGTGGCCGATGAGCAAAGAATCATGGCTCTAGTTCCTAGTAAATCAGACATGAGTGAAATGCTCACTAAACTGGAAAAAAAAATAGAAAGTGTGATAAAAGAGGAGATCCTAAACATTCGCTCTGACATGGGACACCTTCTCCGCCGGGTAGAGGAGGCTGAAGAGGCCTCTGGTATTCAAGCCAAGGACATATCAGATTTAAAAGAACAAGTCAGGAAGATGCAAAATGAAAACCGTGTGTTGGTGTTTAGACTGGAGGAACAGGAGAACCAGAGCCGGCGACAAAATCTATGCATCAGATCTATCCCGGAACAACAAAATGAGGATCTGGGAGAGAAGATGAGGAAGATTTTCAACCCCCTGCTGGGTAGGCGAGAAGATGAAGCACTAAGGATCGACAGGGTCCACAGAATAAGGAAGCCCCCCCATATAAAGCAAGACACCCCGAGAGATGTTATAATCAAATTTCATCAATACGAGGACAAAGAAAAAATCTGGAAGAAATTAAAAGGGCCCCCTCCATTAAATTTTGAAAACAAGGATCTGCAGATATTCACTGATCTATCAGCGGGCACTTTGGAGAGGAGAAGACAGATGAGACCAATCCTGGATCAACTCAGGAGGGCAAATTTAAAATACAGTTGGGGGTTCCCAACATCCCTGATAGTTACCAAAGATGGACGATCCTACAGAATGAGATACATGTAAGAAATGCAGGACTTCTGTAACAATCTGGGCATTCCCGTCCCTGATTTGTTATAGGTGCTGGGGGGGGGCGGTGAGGGGGGGGGGGCGTGGGGGAAGAGAGGAGAGTGTGGGGGGGTGTTTTTTTTTTCTTTCCCCTCTCCTCTCTTCCCCTCTCCCTCCTCCTCGCCCCCCCTGCCCCCTAAGGGGGCGTCTATTCTTGGAGCACGAGGACTTATGTACCATGGACTCTAGTTTAAAGTGAATATAAAGCAGTGATCGGGAAGGCGGATTGTCAGAAGGTCTTCTCTAAATAACATAAAATAATTTGCATAAGGTCTGAGTAGGAGGGGTCGTGGGGTGGTGGGGGTGCATCCCTGGGCGGGGACGTCCCGAGCCTCCATCTCCTGTGTCTCCCCCTTTTTGGGAGGGGCAGGCGCTGGATGCCGGTGCTGGAGCTCACCCCTGAGGGAGAAGCACCGCAGTGTGGAATGGGTGGATTTCCATACGGGCGGGCTTTCGGCGAAGTGAACGCCACGGGGTGGTGGGGGGAGGTGGGTTGGAGGGGGAGGTGGGAAGGGAGAGGAGTGGGAATAGGGAGGAGGGCAGTGGGCTAGGGGGAGGGGGAGGGGAGGGGGGGTTAGAGGGAGGGAGGGACATCAGAGGGGGGGGATAAGAGGTGGGAGGGGGTATTTGCGGGATGTGTTCGGGAGGTGCAGAACATAGAGGTAAACGCTCACTCCATTAACTATGCCTGAGATCAAATTTATATCCTATAATGTAAAAGGGTTGAATTCACCTAGGAAAAGACATAAAATATTGGGGGAACTGTGTCTCCTACGTGGGGACATAGTTTTCCTGCAGGAGACCCATCTGACCCTCGACACAAGGGTCAGGTTGTTTTCCCCAAAGATCCCTCAATGGTTTTATGGGGACTCCCCTGACAGGGGGTCTAGGGGAGTGGCCATAGGGTTGTCTAAGGCATCGAACTTCTCAGTAAGGGACAGATTAACAGACCCTGAAGGTCGCTATATATTCCTAAAAGGTTCTATAGGCACAAGAATGTTTACATTGGCTAATGTTTATTGTCCGAATAGAAGTCCAACCACTTTCTTGGGACAAGTGTTGGAGAAACTGTTGGGATTCGGGGAGGGGGAGGTGGTCTTGGCAGGGGATTTACATTTCTGCTTAGACCCCGCTCTGGATAGTACGTCTCGTGCTCAGGGGATAAAGAAGGTGTCATTAGGAGCAATTAGGCGGAAATTATTCCATAGCCAGTTAATGGATGTGTGGAGAGTACAACATGCTAAAGAGAGGGATTACACCTTCTTCTCCCCTGTGCACGGGACCTACTCCAGACTGGACTACATTCTTGTGGACCATAGTTTGTTGGAGGGGGTTGTAGAAACTAGAATCGAAACAACAACCCTTTCAGATCATTCCCCTGTTACGATGAGGCTGAAGCTCCCAGAAGCGGGGAGAAGTTCTCTTTCTTGGAAGCTGAATGAGGACTTGCTCAGGGATCCCGAAGTGTTAGAGCGGATCCAGAATGAAGTGAATTTCTTCTTCAATACAAATGACACGGGGGAGGTATCACCCTCTATTCTATGGGAGGCGCACAAAGCCTATATCCGAGGGATCCTTATATCTATAGGAGCAGGTCAAAAAAAGAAAGGGAAGGAAAAAAGGGAAAAACTGATAGAGGATTTGTTCCGTTTGGAACAAGCACACAAAAAGTCCAAAGGGCAGGATCAGGATCGTAATCGTTTAATGGTTTCTAGGAGGGAGGAGTTGAGGGACATGATGGAGCAGGAGGCTAAGAAAGCCATCAATTTAATAGCCAGAGACAAATATCTATGGGCAAACAAGTCTAGTAAACACTTGGCGAGATTAATCAGGAAAAAAAGAGGGTGGAACTTTATCGAGAAAATAAACGGCACAGGAGGGAAAGAGATAGCGACTAGCGGAGGCATGGCTGAGGAGTTTAGAAAATTTTACGCTGATCTTTACTCTATAGGACAAAAGGGGGGGGGGGTCAGCGCCCGGTTAGCTAGGAGTAGAGAGTTCCTAAAAGAAGCAGGTTTGACGGTGCTGCCTGTGGAGGATAAGGATCTCTTGGATAAATCAATCGAGGAAGAGGAAATCTTAGCAGCCCTGAGAGACTCCCCGAAGGGTAAGAGCCCAGGTCCAGATGGTTTCTCTACCATCTACTTAAAGAAAATGAAACACTTACTGGTCCCCAGGTTGTGTCAATATTGGAACGACCTGGGCACCAGGTGTGAGATGGAAGGCGAGGCATTGTCCGCTACGATAACCCTAATACTGAAAGAAGGGAAGGATGCTAGGCTGTGTTCAAGCTACCGGCCCATTTCTCTGCTAAACGCGGATGTTAAATTATACGCCAAGGTCCTGGCTAATAGACTGAAGGGATGTATGGCCGCCCGGTGCACCCGGACCAGTCCGGCTTTGTCCCCGGAAGACAGTGCAGGGATAATGGGGTACAGGCGGTGCTGCTATCTGAGTTCTGTAGATGCAGGGGACCCCCAGCTCTATTGCTGTCGATAGATGCCGAAAAGGCCTTCGACAGGGTAGACTGGGGGTTCCTGATGAATACACTGGAAGTTATGGGGTTCGGGTCTAGGTTTATCTCCTGGGTCAGGGCTCTATACAGTAGCCCAACAGCAGCTGTAAGGGTTAACGGGGCCATTTCAAAATCTTTTGAAATGGTAAATGGAACAAGGCAAGGGTGCCCGCTCTCTCCCCTCTTGTTTGTCTTGTCCCTTGAACCTCTCCTGGCCTCCATTCGGAACAGTCCCGACTGTAATGGGGTGAGGGTGAGAATGGAGGAGCATAAACTGGCAGCATTTGCCGACGATGTAATATTTTTTGTTTCAAACCCTAGAGTAACCCTCCCTAATGTGCTCCGAATCCTCAGATTATACGGAGAAGTTTCCAATTTCAAAATTAACCCGGGTAAGTCCAAAATCCTAAATATCAGTTTAACTAAGCAGGAAGAAGTCCACTTAACTTCAGGGTTTCCCTTTCCCTGGAAAAAGGAGATCAAGTATTTGGGAATTAAGCTTGCCAACACCATTAAAGAGTTATTTCAAAAAAACTACATCCCACTATTAGATGAAATCAGGCAAGAGGTAAGAAGACTGCGGTCTAGGCCGCTCTCATGGTTTGGGCGAGCGAACGCGGTTAAAATGATGATTGCTCCGAAAATTTTGTATAAATTTCAACTGTTGCCGATTCCCCTACCAAGGTATTTCCTGAAGGCTTTAAAGAAATTAATCAGTGAAGCTGTCTGGGGTGGCAACAAACCGCGTATCCCCTACGCAACACTGAGTAGAGGGGAAAAAAAAGGGGGAATAGCGGTACCAGACTTTAATAGGTATTACACTGCCGTAGTGCTCTCACGGGTTACAGAATGGAGCAAGAAAGGGACAGACAAGCGATGGGTGAACATTGAGTTCTCCTTAAGTAACAATAATTTGGCACACTCACTATGGAACCCCGCAAAATTTAGAATATTTAGCACTAACACTTCTTTGTTAACTCAAAACACTTTTAAATATTGGGATAGAATACATTCACAACACAAATGGTCTTATAATTCACCGTTGTTATATATGAAAAACAATTTATTTTTTGAACCAGGGATGAGGGAGGTGGGAGGGAATTGGTTAAAAGAGGATTCTATTCAACTGAAAAAATTTATTAGTAAGGGGAAAATTTGCACTTTCACGGAATTGAGTAGAGAATCAGAACTTTGGGTGATGGACAGATGGAGGTATCTCCAGCTCTCCCATTTTATTGGAAAACTACCGAAGCCACTTAGAAGTACGGAAGAGCTCAGACCGCTGGAGAAACTTTGTACAAAGGAGTACTCAGGAGGTGTCATTGCCCAAATTTACAGAATATTGGGAGCGGAACAGGAGGAGGTGACGCCTCCATACATTAAAAGGTGGGAGCAGGAACTGGGGTCACAGTGCAATAGGAACACGACAGGAAAAATTTTGAGATTGGTTCACCACTCAGCACTAGATAACAGGAGAACGGAAATTCACTATAAAGTCCTAGCAAGATGGTATGCCACCCCAGACAGAGTAAGCAAAATGGATCGGACAAAGGTCAACACCTGCTGGAGGGGATGCCCAACTGTGGGCACAATGGCCCATATCTGGTGGGAATGCCCCATCATTAAGGCCTTCTGGAAAAAAATCCTGTCATTGACAAAGGAATTCACGGGGAGGGAAATCGAGGAAGATCCATGGGCCTGCCTCTTCCATGGGACTCAGGATTCAGTTAAGAGTTACAAAACCTCTCTGGTCCCCATAATATTAGACGCGGCCAAGAGACAGATCGCTTTAAACTGGCTGAACCTGTCCTGCCCTAAAACGCGAGATTGGCTCTTTGACCTTAACAAAATATTTAACGTTGAGTGCTTAGACCGGCGGGGAATGGAACCCGATGAGGATTCGGAGCATATGGGGAAGTGGACAGGCTGGATTAAATTTAAAAAATCATGGTCCTATTTAAAGGAGATTATATAAAAACGGTACAACAAGGAAGGGTTGTTCACGGAGAAGGGAGCGAGTAAGATGCGATTAGTACCTACCGAGGAACATCCTGTAGGGTGGGGAAGGGAAGGGAGGTGGGGAGGGTAGAGGGGGCGGGGGTGGTTGCGGGGGGCAAGCTTGTTTATTCTCTGAATTTATAGAATGATTCGTACTACTGGAATGCCCCTGGTGGGAAATGTTTTGTAATGGAAAATGATAAATAAAGATTTAAAAAAAATAAATAAATAAATAAAAATTGCATGACTTTTGTTGCAGGGCTAAGAAGAATGACAACATGGACAAAAATGTACCCTAGTACAATATTCATGCTAATACTATGATTTAATGTTTTATATGATTAAAGTGGATATTATTATTTTGCAATCCCAGTTCCTAAGTGCTGCAGAAATGAGCAGTGTAGTGGCCATGAGTGGGGTCTGCATAGCAACAATGTTTCAGACATTTTTGATTTTGACATCTTCACTTTGGTAAAGTAATTGGTTAACTTGACAGCAGGCAGCACAATTAATTTTACTTACATTCACATGCTCTCTCATCAACTCCTTCCAATGCTACATCTTATCAAAAATGGTACTTCCAGGATTATGAAATCATGTAACACTCCCACCTGTTTCCTAATACCTAATGTTAACTGCCCAGTGAATTGAGTAGGCAACTATGAGACTCAAGAGCTGTAACATTCACATAGTTATAGCAAAATGGCAACAGCTCCAATTTATGTTTAGCTTTTTATACTATAGGTAAGGTAATAAGGTACACATGAAGGGGCTTTATATAGAACAAACAATATAAATATTTACCAACACACTTATCTTATCAGCTAGGCAGCAAAAAAAAAAAAAACACTTTAGACATTAGTGTTAGAAACAGAGGTTTAGGTTGCATGACATTTGCAAATATGTTGTATATGTGGAATCCACATTGCTTTATCAAAGCCTTTCTGGGTTGTATGGCCTCTAATAGAGTTGGGCAAATGTTTTTGCCTGAGCATTTGGGTCAAACATTGACTGTTCACCGAACACCCGAATTATCGGGGCATTTGTTCCACCCGCCGAATGACCACAATGCACTGTGCTTCCACACAGTGCATTGGAAGCCTGGTTGGCTGAAGCAATGAAAGCTTTGCCCAATCAGGGCACAAAGCACTGTCAGAGCGATGATTTGAGAAAGTAATGATGACTCTATCCAATCATGGCTCATTGCTCTTAGTCCCGCCCCACACTATAAAGATATTCTCCCCATACCGTCCATTTGCAGTGTGATATTGGCGTGGAGAGAGATAGAACAGGGCTCTGTACAGTGCTGCTAGCGAGTCATGTCGTGTACAAACGAGTGGAATGTCCAACAGAAAAAGTCAGACGGAAGCTTTTCATTGTCCATTCCGATCGTGTGTATACCTCATCGGACTTTTTTTTTTTCAAAAATTCTGACGGGCCTAGAAGAAATGGAATATGTTCTAAATATTTCCGATGGAACCAATTCCTATCGTGAAACCCGCTTGTCTGTATGCTGTTCTGACGGACCAAAAATGATGCTCTGAAGCAAGTACGAGACGGAAGCTATTGGCTACTGGCTATTGTACTTCCTTTTTCTAGTCCCGTCGTACGTGTTGTATGTCACCGCGTTCTGGACGGTCGGACTTTGGTGTGACCGTGTGTAGGCAAGACCGCTTAAGAGGAATTCCGTTGGAGTTCCGTCAGAGAAACCTTTAGAGTTTATTCCAACGGCAAAAACGGTTGTGTGTACAGGGCATTAGTGTGCTATAGTGTGCTATTGTGCTTCCATTGTCAGTGTAGAACATCAGTTTAGTATGAATCTAGTGATAGTTCAGTGTGAGTGTAGTGTGACCATTAATTTTTACTTTAGTGTCAGTGTTCATGAGTGTAGTGTGACCATTCATTTTTTCTTTAGTGTCAGTTTTGTGAATGTAGTGTGACGATTCATTTTTACTTTAGCGTAAGTTTAATTTGTCAGGGCAGATTTCCTGCAATATATATCAGTGCATTTCTGCATGTTTAATGCAGTTTATATCCATGCGTTACTGTACATTTAACTCAATATATATCCATGTGCTACTGCATGTTTAACGCAGTATATATCCGTGTGTTACTGTACATTTAACGCAGTATATATCACTGCATTACTGCACATTTAATGCAGTATATATCCATGCATTACTGAATGTTTAACGCAGTATATTAGTGTGTTACTGTACGTTTAATGCAGTGTATACCCATGCATTACTGTACGTTCAACTCAGTATATATCAGTGCATTACTGCAAGTTTAACAGTATATATCAGTGTGACACTGTACGTTTAATGCAGTACATATCAGTGCGTTACTGCACGTGTAATGCAGTATATTTGAGTGCATTACTGCATGATTAACACAGTATATTTCAATGTGTTACTGCACTTTTAATGCAGTATATATCAGTGCTAAACTGTTCATTTAACGTGGTATATTTGAGTGCCTTACTGCACGTTTAACGCAGTATATTTAAGTGCGTTACTGCACGTTTACCATGCAGTTTTACTGCATTATATTGTAATGTTTCAGTGAAGTGTGTCTTTGTAGTGAGTACTTAAGTTAAAGTGCACCAAACACCATTTTCCATTAATTAACCACTTAAGCCTTGGACCTTTTGGCTGCCTAAAGACCAGAGGACTTTTTACAATTTGGCACTGTGCTGCTTTAACTGGTAATTGCGCAGTCATGCAATGTTGTACCCAAACAAAATTTACGTCCTTTTTTTCCCACAAATAGAGCTTTCTTTTGATGGTATTTGATTGCCTCTGTGATTTTTATTTTTTGCGATATAAATGGAAAAAGACTGAAAAATTTGAAAAAAAATTATATTTTCCACTTTTTGTTATAAGAAAAATCCAATAAACTCAATTTTAGTCATACATTTAGGCCAAAATGTATTCAGCCTCATGTCTTAAAAAAAAAAAGTCAATAAGCGTATATTTATTGGTTTGCGCAAAAGTTACAGCGTCTGCAAACTAGGGTACATTTTCTGGAATCCCAAGTGATTGAATAATGATAAAAAAAAAATTACAAAAAGTTGTCACTAAATGATATATTGCTCACACATGCCGTGGGCATATGTGGAATTACATCCCCAAAATACATTCTGCTGCTTCTCTTGAGTACGGGGACACAAAAACCCCCCAAATGATCCCATTTTGGAAAGTAGACACCCCAAGCTATTTGCTGAGAGGCATGTTGGGTCCATGGAATATTTTATATTTTGCCACAAGTTGCGGGAATATGACAAACGTTTTTGTTTTTTTTTGCACAAAGTTGTCACTAAATGATATATTGCTCAAACACGCCATTGGCATATGTGGAATTACACCCCAAAATACATTCTGCTGCTTTTCCTGAGTACGGGGATACCACATGTGTGGGACTTTTTGGGAGCCTAGCCGCCTACGGGGCCCCGAACTCCAATCACCGCCTTCAGGATTTCTAAGGGCGTCAATTTTTGATTCCACTCCTCACTACCTATCACAGTTTTGAAGGCCATAAAATGCCAAGACGGAACAACCCCCCCCCCAAATAAGCTCATTTTGGAAAGTAGACACCCCAAGCTTTTTGCTGAGAGGCATGTTGAGTCCATGGAATATTTTATATTTTGCCACAAGTTGCAGAAAAATGACAAACTTTTTTTTTTTTTGCACAAAGTTGTCACTAAATGATATATTGCTCACACATGCCATGGGCATATGTACAATTACACCCCAAAATACATTCTGCTGCTTCTCTTGAGTACGGGGATACCACGTGTGTGGGACTTTTTGGGGGCCTAGCCACGTACAGGGCCTCGAAAACCAAGCACCACCTTCAGGATTTCTAAGGGCGTAAATTTTTGGTTTCACTCCTCACTACTTATCACAGTTTTGAAGGCCATAAAATGCCAAGATGGCACAAAACCCCCCCAAATGACCCCATTTTGGAAAGTAGACACCCCAAGCTATTTGCTGAGAGGCATGTTGAGTCCATGGAATATTTTATATTTTGCCACAAGTTGCGGGAATATGACAAACGTTTTTGGGTTTTTTTGCACAAAGTTGTCACTAAATGATATATTTCTCAAACATGCCATGGGCATATGTGGAATTACACCCCAAAATACATTCTGCTGCTTCTCCTGAGTACGGGGATACCACATGTGTGGGACTTTTTGGGAGCCTAGCCACGTACGGGACCCCGAAAACCAATCACCGCCTTGCGTGTTAGATGTGAGGGGTTGTAGCAACCTGTGGGGATAAAGATTAGTAATACCAGAGACAGGTTGGCCTTAGCGAAGGAGGCTTCCATTTGGAAGTGATTGTTCAGCAGAGCGATGAGATCCAGTCCAGAGGGCGGTTGTGACGCTTTCCATTTTCTTGCTAGAGCTAAACGAGCTGCAATTAGGATGTGAGTTGCCAATACTCTGACATTTTTGGGCCATTTGGGGATGTTGAGACCCAGAAGTAGGTCCAGCGGGGATATCGGCAAAGGGATTTTGCATAGCTTTGAGATGAGGGCAGAGACTTCTTTCCAGTAATTGTGGATGTTAGGGCAGTCCCACCATATGTGCCGCAGGGTGCTTTTTCCCGTACAGTTTCTCCAGCATTGAGAGGGGGGTAGATGTTTGCCAATCTGGCTGGGGTGAAGTACCACTTATGGAACAGTTTTTGCGTTTATTCCCAATGAGAGATGCATTGTGAAGCTCGAAGAGGAAGGGTCAAGGCTTTGTGCCATAATGGGGACTTTGGTGGAGAGTCTGTGAAGGTGGACCAGAAGTTGATGGACGAAGAGGTGTGATCTTCAGAGGACATTGTCAACAATTTATATACCCATGCAATGCACCTGAAGTGGAGATGAGTTGTCCCAGGTTGGTGAGTCCATTTTGTATCCAAGTCTTGAGGGGTAAGTTAGGAGAGATCAGTTCCAGTGATTGGATGTGAAGTTTGGAGAGAATAGATTTGAGTATGCCATTGGATTTCTGTGCAATGGCCACCACACTTGTAACGCTGCAGTTACAGAATGTAGGAAGTTACGATGTGGTTTCAAGGGGAGTAGCTCAGCCGTTAGGGTGTATTTCGGACTTGCAGTAAGAGCTACGGTTTCAATTTGTGTCCATGTCCTGGTTGAGGTGGGCGACCACCATTCACGTAATTGATCCAGTATAACTGCTTTGTAGTATGCTTGGACGTTGGGGGCTCCCATCCCTCCATTTTGTACAGGAGATAAAAGAATGTCCTTTTTGAGCTTGGGTTGTTTATGTTGCCAAATGTGTGCATTGATTATTCCTTGTAACTGCGCCAATTGTTTGGATAGTAAAGGTAAAGGGAATGTGCAAAAAATATACAAAATATGTGGCATTAGATACATTTTAGCTTGAACTATTCTACCAGCCCAAGAAACAGTATAATTACACATATCTTTGGAGATGCGCAGAAGTTTTTCTTGTAGGTTAGTTGAAGTAGTGACTTACTTGGGAAGGTTAGTTGGATTCCTAAGTATGGGAGCGATAAGTTCTTGGACCAAGCGAAAGGTGTGTTTGTCGAGATGTGGCGTGAAGTTTGAGGGTCTATCCCTAGGTTCAGCTGTGGTTTATTTTAGAGAGACTGAGCTAAACTGTTCCAGTGTTTTTTGGACACTGGGAAGGGAGGATTGGGGATTTGTGAGGGTGATAATAACATCATCTGCGTAGAGACTTATTTTATGTTCAAGAACTCCAACTTTGATGCCCGAAATTGCTGGTGTGGATCTGATGATTTGCGCAAGTGGTTCCATCACCATGGCAAAAATCAAGGGGGAAAGTGGGCACCCTTGCCTTGTGCCATTAGTGATGAAAAAGGGGTCTGATGTTATTCCTGATGTCCAGACTCGGGCACTGGGGGAGGAGTAAAGGTTGAGTATAGCCTTGAGGATGTTCCCTGTCAGTCCAAACTTGTACATTAATTTTTCCATGTACTTCCAATGCACCCTGTCAAACGCCTTCTCTGCATCCAGTGAAAGGAAGAGAGAAGGCGTTTGACTATGCTCTACCCATTGAATCAAGTCGATGAGGCATCTAGTGCCATCTGAGGCCTGTTTGCCGGGTACAAAGCCAACTTGGTCAGGATGTATTATGAGGGGGATAATTTTGGATAAGTGTTGAGCCAGTAGTTTTGCATAGAGTTTGGTGTCAGTGTTCAAGTGAGATCGGGCGGAAATTGGCTGGGTTATCAGGGGGTTTGCCTGGTTTGGGTATGGTGACAATTAGGGCTTCTAGTGCTTGCGTGGGGATTTTGCCTGTAAGGGTATACTGGTTAAAGGTGGTGCATAGGTGTGGGGTGATCAAGTCAGAGAAGTGTTTGTAGTATTCGTTTGGGAATCCATCGGGGTCTGGGGCCTTGTGGAGGGGTAATTGTTTGATGGCTGTTCGAATTTCCTAGGGGGAGAAGGGCATAGAAATGGAGTCTAGCTGCTCGGTGAATATTGAGGGAAGGTGAATAGAGGAGAGAAACGCATCTATATATTCTATTTTTGGCTTGATTTCTTGGTCCAAGTCATTAAGATTGTAAAGTTTGGCATAAAATGCACTGAATTCATTCGCTATATCTAGAGGATTATAAACTTTTTTACCTTGGGAGTTGGATAGATATTGTATCTTATTGTTGGCTCTGAGTTTTTGTAATTGTTTAGCTAGGAACATGCCTGATTTGTTAGCTGAGGATTAATATTGTAGCCTAAGGCATTTTATATAATAATCAAATTTCGTGTGTAGGTGTTCACTGAGTTCGTATCTTCGATTTTTGAGGTCTAGGGAAAGTTTGGTCGACATTGTGTTTTTATTGGCATGTTCTAATGCTCTGATCTGTTGTAGCAATTTTTCCGTGGTGGCCGCATGTTGCTTTTTAGCTTGTGCTCCGTATTTAATAAGGAGGCCCCGTGAGAAAGCTTTATGCGCATGCCAAACAATAGATTGGTCAAGAAGAGAATGCACATTGTTATCCAAGTAGGTCTCAATCTCGGATCGAAGCTCAGCCTCAAAGGATGGGTTGGTAAGGAGGGATGTGTTTAGTCTCCAGATGTTATGACGTGTAGTCCTTTTGCATTGGAATAATGTGATGGATATGGGCGTGTGGTCAGACCACGTGATTGTACCTATGCACGCTTCAGTGATCGATTGGAGGAGAAATTTATCTGTGAGGAACATATCGATCCGAGAGTAAGACTGCTGGGGGCTGGAGAAGAAGGTGTAATCTCGCTCCATATCATGGGTACATCTCCATGGGTCATAAAGATCTTCCTTGTGTAGAAGAGAGGACAAGGCGGAGGGCCTACATTTAGTTGGGTTAGACGTGTCTAGGGAGATGTCAACAATTTAGTTGAAGTCTCCACACAATATCACTGGGTTGGATCTATACGGGGCCAATTTGGAGATCAGTGTGTTGTAAAATTTCTTTTGGCCAGTGTTAGGGGCGTAGAGATTTACTAGGGTGAGACATTGGTTCTCAATCGTTGCAGAGAGAATCAGGTACCTACTGTCTTCGTCAGTCTCAAAGTGATGTAGCTGAAAGGAGACAGAGGAGCTAATCGCTATCATTACTCCCCTTTTTTTTGGTGGGGGCACTGGCAAAAAAGCAGTGTTGGTAGCGCTTGTGCGAGCATTTTGGGGAACTGTCTTTGGCGAAATGAGTTTCTTGTACGCAAAATACGTCAGCGTGATGGGACAGTGCCTCTTTCCAGAGGAGGTTGCTCTTGAAGGGGGAGTTTAGGCCTTTTACATTTAAGGAGGTGATTTTGACGGCCATGATAGTGGGGAGTGACCTGGGATGACGATGAAAGGAGCGAGATTCCACACACCCTATGTCCGCCCCAACTACGTATGAGGTAAATAATAGAGTATGTAAGTATACAGAGTATGTTTGCTATATACAAAACTACACTGAAGATACCTGTTGAAGCTATGTGGGACTGTAAGAGGTATTACAGTGTGATAGTAGGCAATTCAATTGATAAGTAGAACAGATATTCGGTGAGAACAAGTAAATAATAAGAGAAAAAAAAATAGTTAAGAACAGAAAATCAACAACTATAACAATTATATCAGTGTGCGTGGCACACTATAACCTGAGGGAGTGGATCTGTCTCTAATTGCGCCCGTCTGGGATCCTATTAACGCGGAGGACCGAAGGCCTTCTTGTTGTTAAAGGCATCACCTGGATCATGTATCCGGTTCCGGGATGGTGGAGGACGCGAGTGGGAGCCCTGTTTTCGGTTTCGTTGGCAGATATGGGAAGAAATCCCCAATTGGTCAATTTTTTGTATCCATCTTTGGGAGTGAGAATGGGAATTATCTGTTGCTGGTACGTTACCAGTATCTTGGTAGGGAGACCCCACTTATATGCGATTTTCTTTTCCTGTAACATGGAGGTTACGGGGGTGAATGCTCTTCTCATCTCCATTGTGTCTTTGGAGAGGTCACTAAACATGAGGACATTCGTGTACGGTGCTGGAAGCGGTTTAGTGGTTTTGGCCATTTGTAGTATCTTTTCCTTACCATGAAAGTAGTGCACTCTCGCTAGTATGTCCCTGGGAATGTCAGGGGGGATGTGTACTGGCTTAGTGATTCTGTGCGCTCTATCGATCGTGATGTCCCTTGCGTTTAACCGAGGCAGTAGACTTGAGAACATCTGTTGTAGGTAGGGAGGGATTTCATTCGGTTTAACAGATTTGGGAACACCTCTGAATTTAATATTGTTCCTTCTGAAACGGTCTTCCAAATCTGCTAATTTCAGCTTTATGTGGTATATTTCAGACGCATGATGGTCATGTGCGTCTAGCAGTTCGTTATGGGCCCTGACGTGGTCATGCATGCTCTCCTCTAGTACATTCGTTCTCCCCTCAAGGTGGTCTACTCTGTCATGTATCTGAGAGACAGAGATTTGCAGTTCTTTGTGCAAGTCTCTTTGCAGGGTTTTTTCATATATTCATTTTGTATGATGACACAAATGAACGACCTAGATATGTTTATGTTTCGTTGTATTGTTTTTAATGTTGTTTCTTAATAAAACTTGTTTTTTAATATCATACTGTTGTACACTTCGACATACTTCTATCTAAGTTAAATACCAGTGCCTTTAAAGTCCGCCTAGGGGAACCCCTCTTTTATATCTATCTTGTATATTGGATGCGGCACTGCTTTAATGACTTTGGTTAGCCTCACACCCCCCCTCTTTTCTTTGCAGGGTTAGGAGCATGGCTTTAAGCATGGACTCTGTCACAGGGTTGTCTGATGCAGGGATGGCTGCTAGAGCTGGGGTGTGTGCTGTGTTAAGGTCCCTGTCAGCCCACTGATGCTTTTTATATTGTGGCTCCTTGCTGGGGGAGATGGCTGAGGAAGATGCCACTCTCTTACCTCTGTCTGCGCTGTGCTGAGAGGATGAGACGTCAGGCGATGGCAGGGTATCCATGTCCTACCTGTGAGTGTTTTCAGGTGGCCTGAGGGGGAGCTGCCAGCTGTGCCTCAGAGTGTACAGAGTGGGACGTTCCTGAGGTATTGCTCCCGGCGCCGGCGCCATCTTGGGCCTTGTTCATGGCTGCAGGGGGATAGTAATCCGTGAGGCAGTGGGTGAGGTGCTGGCGGCCTTTTCCGCCTTCTAAACATGCCCGGGATGGTCCAGATATCGTTCCCCCTCTGTGTGGCCAGAATGGGGGTCGGATCGTCGGAGCGTGCGGTCGCTTCAGATCCTGTCAGCGGCGCAGAGCTCAGGCTTCAAGCCTCCATTATGGTCCGCAGCAGGCCACGCCCCCATCACTTTTTTAAATTTTAATGCACTAAAACACACTATATTGCCAAAATGTTTGATGAAATAAAAAAGATGATCTTAGGCCGAGTACATGGATACCAAACACAACATGCTTTAAAATTGCGCACAAACTTGCAGTGGCGACCAACTACATACATTTTTAAAAGCCTTTACAGGTTACCACTTTAAATTTACAGAGGAGGTCTACTACTAAAATATCTGCCCTTGATCTAACCTTCGTGGTGATACCTCACATGCATGGTGCAATTGCTGTTTACATTTGACACCAGACCGACGCTTTCCCAATGGCGCAGTTTACATCTAGCAAAATCAAAATCATGAAATGCTCCTAGCTTTCGGTTTCTTAGGCCATAGAAATTATTGGAGCCATTCTGATCTCTGATCAGCTCTATGGTCAGCTGGCAGAACCACTGGCTTCATTCTCAGGTTCCCTGTTGGGATCAGAGAGCCAGAGAAAAACATGGAAGGTGGTGGGGGGACATTCCCTTCCACTGCTTGTAAAAGCAATTTAGAGGCTAATTAGCCACTAGGATTGCTTTTACATGAAAGCTGACCGCTGGCTGAAAAGAATGATACCAAGATAATACCTAAACCCACAGGCATCATTCTGGTCTAACCACTCAAAGTCCAGCAACATACCAGTACAATACCTGACCGCGAGATTGTATTCTCGGCGACAGGGTACTGTGCATGTCGTGCTCGCGATGAGCGACAGGCAGTGCTGACAGCTGTCTGGTATGAATCCTGAGGGGGAACGCCGCGCCAAATTTTAAATGAAAAAAACGGTGATGGTTCCCCCCAAGGGCATACCAGGCCCTTAGGTCTGGTATGGATTGTAAGGGGAACCCCCCAAAATCCATACCAGACCCTTATCCGAGCATGCAGCCCGGCCGGTCAGGAAAGGGGGTGGGGATGAGCGAGCACCCCCCCTCCTGAACCGTACCAGGCCGCATGCCCTCAACATGGGGGGTTGGTGCCTTGGGGGAGGGGGGCACCCTGCGGGCCCCCCACCCCAAAGCACCTTGCCCCCATGTTGATGAGGACAAGGGCCTCTTCCCGACAACCCTGGCTGTTGGTTGTCGGGGTCTGTAGGTGGAGGGCTTATCGGAATCCATGAGCCCCCTTTAATAAGGGGGCCCCCAGATCCTGGCCCCCCACCCTATGTGAATGAGTATGGGGTACATGGTACCCCTACCCATTCACCTAGGAAAATAAAGTGTTATTAAAAAACACACACCACACAGGTTTTAAAAGAAATTTATTAGGCAGCTCCGGGGGGGTCTCTTCCAACTTCGGGGGTCTTCTTCTCCCGGTGTTCCGCCTCTTCTCCCGGGCCCCTCCACTATATTCTTCCAGCTTTCTTGCTAGTGGGGGCCCGGTCTGCTGCCGCTGTCTGGTTCTTCTCCCGTATCTTCTGCCGGACTCCCCTGCTATCTTCTTCCAGCTCTATTGCTAGCGGGGGACCTGGTCTGCTGCCCTGTCTTGTCCCCTCTTCTCTTCTTATCTTCTTCTCTTCTTCTGATGTTGACACAATGCTCTCTCCAGCTGGAATGGTGTGTCCGAGCTGCGGAGCCATTTATATAGGTGGTGACCCCGCCCCCTTGTGACGTCACAGTCCCAGCATGTGCAGGGACTCTGGGGTCACAACCCCTTATGACGCCAGAGTCCCTGCGCATGCTGGGACTGTGACGTCACAAGGGGGCAGGGTCACCGCCTATATAAATGGCTGCGCAGCTCGGACACACCATTCCAGCAGGAGAGAGTGTCGTGTCAACATCAGAAGAAGAGAAGAAGAGAAGAGAAGAAGAGAAGAGGGGACAAGACAGCGCAGCAGACCGGGTCCCCCGCTAGCAATAGAGCTGGAAGAAGATAGCGGGGGAGTCTGGCAGAAGATACGGGAGAAGAACCGGACAGCGGCAGCAGCCCGGGCCCCTGCTAGCAAGAGAGCTGGAAGAAGATAGCGGAGGGGCCCGGGAGAAGAGGCGGAACACCGGGAGAAGAAGACCCCCGAAGTTGGAAGAGACCCCCCTGGAGCTGCCTAATAAATTTCTTTTCTTATTAAAGGGGGCTCCCGGATTCCGATAACCCCCCGCCCGCAGACCCCGACAACCAATGGCCAGGGTTGTCGGGAAAAGGCCCTTGTCCTCATCAACATGGGGGCAAGGTGCTTTGGGGTTGGGGGGCCCGCAGGGCGCCCCCCTCCCTCAAGGCACCAGCCCCCCCATGTTGAGGGCATGCGGCCTGGTACGGTTCAGGAGGGGGGGGGCGCTCGCTCGTCCCCACCCCCTTTCCTGACAGGCCGGGCTGCGTGCTCGGATAAGGGTCTGGTATGGATTTTGGGGGGACCCCATGCCAATTTTTCAGCGTAGGGGGTTCCCCTAACAATCCATACCAGACCTAAAGGCCTTGTATGCCCCTGGGGGGGAATCCACGCCATTTTTTTCATTTAAAATTTGGCACGGCGTTCCCCCTCAGGATTCATACCAGACAGCAGTCAGCACTGCCTATTGCTCATCGCGAAAGGAAAAAAAGGTTTCCTTTCCCGATGAGTGAGCCATCTCGGCGCTGGCTCCCGCGACGGGTCTCGTAGGTATCAAATCTCGCCGAGAAAAGTGGTGAGATTGACACATTATCGCGGTCACCTACTGTACGTTGCTGGTCCTTGTTGGGCATACAGTGGGGACGGAAAGTATTCAGACCCCCTTACATTTTTCACTGTTTGTTATATTGCAGCCATTTGCTAAAATCATTTAAGTTAATTTTTACTCTCAAAATCTTTTATTGGTTTTGTACAAAAACAAAAAATTATATAAAATAAAATAAAATACAATACAGGATTTCAAATCACATATCTTGTAACATCCTCTGGTACATAAGATATGCCTGCTGGGGCTAGAGCGTTAGCATTTATAAGGCACATTGACTGTGATTAACTCTGGTGTATAGGAATCAATACTTGAAACCTTGCAACTGATGTGAACATAGAACGTGTTCCCTAGGGGGATTGGCTGGCGTCTAGTGAGGCGCTAGGGGGTCGCACCGGCACCCCTGACGGGATCATGCTGTGCACAGTGCGAGCCCCCCTCCTCTCCTGACCAGGTATTAACCAAGGGCCCTAGGTTCTCAAAGATCAATATAATAAAGCAGTGGAGACTACCACCTATCTGAGAGGAGCAAGCTACGAGATGAGTAATGATTGTCTCAAAATGAAGTAAAACTGGTCAGAAAACACACTACAGTCATTACCCGTTGAACTATCCTAGTTTCCCCCAGCAGAGGGGCTGGATCAAACAAAATACATTTGGAAGGACAGAAAGGAGGAAGAGGAGAAAGGAAAAGAGTGAGAGAGATGTTAGCCGTCCGTCTGGAGGGGTCCCCGCCTCATAAGTTGATCCCTGTTAGTTTTGGGGTGGGACTCCCGGTATGAGAGAGATGCCGGCAAATTTTGCCCAGGGCTCCCATATAGCTTCAAATTGCTTAGTTTTGTCATCTAAGATGCTAGCCAATTTCTCTTGGGACATGATCCAAGAGATTTTGTGGATAGCCGCTTTCACCGAGACTTTGGGCTGTTTCCAGGCCTTAGCGATGGTGAGTTTTGCACCTAAGAGTATGAAATGTGTCAGTTTGCGTGAGCTCTTCGGCAACCCGGGAAAGTTGTCATTAAGAAGAGCTATGGTTGGGGATTTCGGGATTTGGATCTGAGTCGTTTTCCTTATCAGGGAGAAAATCTTGTTCCAGAAGGGCCTTAGTCTGGGACATTCCCACCACACATGGGCCATTGTGCCCACTAGCTGACACCCCCGAAAGCACCTGGGGTCAGCTGTTGGGTACATTCTGGAGAGCTTGACAGGTGTGAGGTACCACCTTGTCAAGACCTTAACCCCTCCTTCGATTAAGGAGATGTTTTTGATGCCTTTAAAGGCTCTGTCGAAGGAGCATCTCCATTTAGAGATCTCCCATTCAAAGGCTAGATCCCTCTCCCAATCCAGCATGTAGGGGGTTTTTTGGGGGTGCAAGGCTAGTGACTGGTAGATGACGGAGATCCCCCCTCTCTGTTCAAAGGGGCGACCACACCATGATTCGTATGGCGTAAAGGCGTTGTGTGAGGGGATTCCCCTTTTCCAACGTTGACAGAGGAAATGTCTAATTTGGTGGAATCTGAAGTGCTCAGAATGTGGAATTTCCAGTTGCCTTATTCCTTGCTCCAAGGAGATAGGACCCTCATTCGTGAAAAAGTGTCCGATTCGATGCAGTCCCTTGTCCAGCCACCAACGAAAAGCCTTAATATCCAACCCGGGGGGAAAGTCAGGGTTATTGAATATGTGTGCTAAAGGAAGACATCTAGAGATTAATGCCGATTTTTTTCTTAAATTATCCCATAAATGGAATGATTGAGATAGGGATGGGGAAAGAATTGGGGGTCTCTGCTTGGGGGGGGTCCAGAGGAGATAGTCCAGGGTGTATGTGGGGACAGCCTGTCGCTCTATTTGGATCCAGTCTGGTTTCTCTGTCCTGGAGTAAACCGTGGACAGTTGGGCCAGCCTGGCCGCTTGAAAGTACCAGTGAAGCTGCGGGGCCCCCATGCCACCCTGGTCTCTTGGAAGGAATAGGGTTTTTTGTTGAAATCTATGTCCTCTCCCCCCCCCAGATAAATTTGGTGATCTTCTTTTGGAAATTGGAAAGGTGTTCTTTGGTTATATTTATCGGGATGGCTCTGAAGAGATATAGCAGTCTGGGAAGAAGAGTCATCTTCACAGCATGGACTCTGCCCAGCCAGGAAATTTCACCCTTGGACCAAGCTCCCAGATCAGCTGACAATTTCCGGTACATAGGCGGGAAGTTTAGGGGGTATAGTTGATCTATCCTAGCTGGAAGTTTGATTCCTAAGTAATCTATCCATTGGTCATTCCATTTGAAATCAAAGGAGCTTTTAAGAGCGGCAATCGTACCCGACTGCAGGGAAATGTTTAAGGCAGAAGATTTAGAGTAGTTCACCTTGAGGCCTGAGGTGTTAGAGAAATCTTTCAGTAATTTGCATAAATTAGGGAGTGAGGTGATAGGGGACGTTATGAATAGGAGCATGTCATCGGCGAAGAGCCCACACTTGTGGACTTGTTCCCCACAGGATACGCCGTGAATGTTAGGGTTTGATCTAATCGCTATTGCCAGTGTTTCAATGGCCATAGCAAAAATGAGAGGGGAGAGAGGGCAGCCCTGTCTCGTCCCTCTCGTTATTTGAAGGGGTTTGGAGTATTGTCCCTGCAGTCGGATTATTGCCGCCGGGTTGGAGTAGAGGGATCTTAGTACCCCTAGGAAGCTAGCCCCGAAACCCCATCTCTCCAGGATGGAGAAAAGGTAAGGCCATTCGATCGAGTCGAAGGCCTTATGTAAATCTAGTGACAACAACATACCTGCTTGTTTAGTGCCCCGTCCCAATTTGATTGAAGAATGGAGACAATGTCCACCGCTCTCCTAATTTGATCTGGACCCTGCCTTCCTGGAATGAAGCCTACCTGATCTTTGTGAACGTACTGCTTGATGAAGGAGGCTAGTCGGTTGGCTAAGATTTTGGTGAGTATCTTGAGATCGTTATTGATAAGGGAAATGGGCCTATAGTTCTCTACTTCTTCATGGTTCTTATTTGGTTTGGGTATTACTGTTATGAAAGCCGTATTCAAGTGGGGGTCCAGTGGGGATCCCGTTCTCTTAGAGTTGAAAAATTTGGCCATGTGTGGGGCCAGTATATCCCCGAACTTTTTGTAATAAGGGACTGACAAGCCGTCCGGCCCAGGGGCCGAGCCTGTCTTGAGGTTTTTGATAACTTCCTTAATTTCGTCTGAGGAGAAGGGCTCCTCCATCAGTTCTCTGTGGTCTTTGGAAAGAGATGGCAGTTTGACATTCTCGAGGAAGGAGACGGTCGAACTGTCGCTCTGTGTTTGCGTGGCTTTGTATAAGCCTGAGTAGAAGTCATGGAAGGCTGTCATGATTTTGGATGGGTTGGCCGTGGGGGGTTGACCCGCTATGCGCACTTTGGGGAAAGTGCGAGATTGGAACTTGGGGGAGAGTTTCGCGGCTAGCATCGTCCCGACTCTGTCTTTGTGGCAGTAGAATTTAGCACCGCACCATCTAATGTGTTTTTCAGCTTTTGCCGTTAAAGCTAGGTTGAGTTCCAATCTAATTGTGTCTAATTTGTCATTGAGGTTTTTAGATGGGGATTTTTTATGTTCGGTTTTTAAAGCTATATATTTTTGTTCCAGCCTGAGAATGTCTATCATCCTCTCCTTTTTAACTTTAGTGGCTAGTCTGATAAGCTCGCCACGGACCGAGGCCTTGTGGGCTGCCCATAGTGTTTCGGGGGAGATATTACCTACATCATTTAACCGAAAATATTCCTTGATCGCGTCTGCTACTAATTTGGCTTGAACTGGATCCCCCAGGAGAGACTCGTTCAGTTTCCAGTAAGAGCCTCCACTACGCGATAGCACATTTTTCAAAGTCAGGAGGACCATTGAGTGGTCCGACCAGACTATGTCTAGGATTTTGGCTTTGGTGGCAAGAGGAATGAGATTAGTCTGGATAAGAATGTGATCTATCCTTGCGTAGGTCTGGTGGGGCGAGGAAAAGTGAGTAAAGTCCCTGGAGGTGGGATTCAGCTCCCTCCAAATATCTGCTAACCCCTGGGAGTGGATCAGTTTAGCTATTCTAGTGCTTAGTTTGGTGGGGCGTGTTAGTTTTCCTTTGAGAGGGTTGGTTTTGTCTAGACCCTGGTCAAACGCTACATTTGAGTCCCCTCCCCAAATGACTTTCCCCTCCAGGAGGGGGCCAAGAGTTGCAAAGAGGTTCTGGAAGAAGGATGCTTGACCCTTATTAGGGGCATAGTAAGAGATTATGGAGTATAGTACTCCCTCCAGAGTGCCCTTCACAAGGATGTACCTACCCTCTGGGTCTTTAAGGTCAGAGATGTGGTTAAATTTGCTATTTTTAGAGAAAAGTACTGCTACCCCTTTGGTTTTGTTTGGTGCGTTGGCTATGAAGAATGATGGGTAGAAGGCGTGTAAGAACTTGGGACTGTATCGAATCGGAAAGCGTGTCTCCTGAAGGAGCACTACATCCAGTTTGAGGGATTTATAATGGTCTAAGGCGACCCTTCTTTTCCTAGGAGAGTTGAGTCCCTGCACATTGTGAGAGGCGACCCTAAGGTCCAGGCCTCTAGACACTTGATCAGTCATGGGAACAGAGAGAGGAGTGATCACCGGCCCAGCAGCCGCTTACCTTGTGATGGGGAGAGCTCCTTGAAAACGAGAAGGTGGACGGGTTCGTGCTATAGTAGCTTGTGGGAGGGATCGGGGGATCTCCAGACGGCCAGCTAGGAGGAAAAGAAAAGGTGAGAGGAAGAGGAGGGAAGAAGGAGGAGAGACAAGTAAATAAAAAAAACAACAACAATAATGACAAAAACTGTAGCGACAAGGGTCTTCTAGAAGGACCCGTGGAGGAAAGCGGTGTGTCAGGCCGCTTACACTCCAATTTAAGACTTCCCTCGTCCATATTGGTCGAGAGAAGTCTCACTCTTCGGGGGCTCAGTGGTTGCCCTCGAGGTGAGAGGAGGCGCATGGGTACCACCCCGGACCCATACTTCTAAGGAACCGTAAATATATACTATTTGCATAACGTGGTGTAAGATCTACAACGCAATAAGTGCAATTTGTTACTGCTGTTTCAGTACAGAAAAAACTTTCGTGGAAACTGTAAAAGGGATTCAAGCAGAGCTGAGAACCGAAATAAACCTGATAATAAAAAAAATAAATAAATAAATAAATAAATAAATAAATAAATGACAGCGGGGAGAAGGTAATTCAATGTCATGGGAGGAGCATGACCATCTACCATAGGTGACCTGCAACCTGGAACCTGGATCTGAAAAGGAAATTGGTTATTGAGGGCTGTTAGGAACTGAGGTCTCATTGGTAAAAGTCTCAGATTGGGATGGGAAGAGAACTCTCTTCCGCCTCGAAAAGGCCAAGGGATCGCAAGAACTGTTCTCCGTAGGATGGATTCTTTATAGGATTTCATCCGTAGACTTAGTCCCGTCTGTAGAAAAAAAAGAATTTTAAGATCGAGGACCTGTGCCTGAGGTCTCGTTGGGGTCTTGGGATTGGAAAGAGGAGCGTTAGCTCATTCAAAGAAGGGGGAACGTCCCCCGCAGGAAAGACCGTGAAAGGCCTGGGTGTGTAAGAAGAGGGTCTTCTTGCTCCGTTAAGGGGGCTTGCCATCTTTGCTCTTCTTAGAGGGGCCCTTGATCCAGAGAGGAGAGACTGGGCTGCCCGGGGGGGGGTCGTTTGGATGAGCCTGAGGCAGATGAGGAGAGCTCCATGGGGGCTTCCTGGGAGATCAGCTTGAGGGAGAGGAAAAGTTTTTCACCTTCCGGGAGATTGGAGAAAGTGTGGGTCTTGCCTTGTATGGAGAACTTTACCGCGAAGTGGAATGTCCAGCGGTATTTGATGTCTCGTTCCATCAACACTGACAGGAGGGGTTTGAGAGTGCGTCTTCTTTGGATGGTGGATTGAGCGAGGTCCGCAAAGACCTGAATTTGGTGGCCCTGGTGTTGAAGCTTGGGCTTCAGGCGAGATTGTCTCATTACCTCCTCTTTTACCGCGTAGAAGTGCGGTTTAACTATTATGTCCCTCGGGGTCCCGTCTTTCCTCGGGGGACCCAGGGCTCTGTGCGCCCTGTCCAGCTCCAGCCTATGGGGCGGGATGTTGGGGATGAGGTCCGAGATAAAGTCCTGCACCGTGAGGGGGATATCCGTGGAGGATTCAGGAAGGCCTCTAATTCGGAAGTTGTACCTCCTGGACCTGTTCTCAAGTTCGTCAATTCTTGATAGGGCCGTTTCTAGCTGTTCTTGGACTGACTGGAGGTGTGCGGCGTTCTGGTTGGTTCTGGCGACTGTATGGTCAATTTTGTCTTCCATCGCCCCCATCCTAGAGCCCAGGTTAGAGAGGTCTGATTTAATAGCATTTGTGATCTGGGATGCAGTGTTGGCTAGGCCCTTTTCTAAGAGGGTAGAAAATTTGGAGAAGAGATCCTCTTGCATGACAGATATGTCCTGAAGTGTGTATCCAGGTGGGAAGCCTGCATAGGAGGAGAGGTGAGGGGGAATGCCTGAGGGAGAAGCGCCATCTTCCCCCTGCTCTCTGCTGTGAGGGGCTCTGGGAGCAGCCTGTGGAGCTTGGTGTTGGTGCTCGGTCTGGAGCGTGTTGTGGCCTCCCTGTGTTGCCTGGGCATAGGTCAGGGTCGGAGGGGTGAGGATGGGACGCTGTTCTGATCCCTTGTAAAGTGAGGCTGTGTGAGGCCTAGCAGTGTCCCCGTCGGCGGCCATCTTGGTGGACCCGGCCGCCGCTACCGCTGCAAATTGCGGGCCCAGATCACGGCGGACTTGTGTGCCGGCCATCTCACCGTGTTCCCCCGCTATTCCGCAAGCGGGGGGAGTGCTTGAGATTATCCTCCTCCTGCTGGGGCCGGGGATATGTCGTTCGTCGGTCCGGGGTGGTGCGGAGCTCCGGGCTTAGGCGGCCATTACGGAGCTCTCGCGCGTGCGCACTTTAAGTTAATTTTTTTCCTCATTAATGTACATACAGCACCCCATATTGACAGAATTGTTGACATTTTTGCAGATTTATTAAAAAAGAAAAACTAAAATATCACATGGTCCTAAGTAGGGATGAGCTTCGAAGGCCTGAAGGGTCTGGTATAGATTTTGAGGGGGACCCCACGCCATTTTTTTTTTAAATTTTGGCCGGGGTTACCCTTAATATCCATACCAGACCTGAAGGGCCTGGTATGGAATTTAGGGGGACCCCCCACGTCTTTTTTTTTTGAAATTTTGGTTCGGGGTTCCCCTGTGGGGAATTCCCATGCCGTTTTTATCAATGAACTTCTATGTGTATTGTCGGACCGGCAATTCATTAATAGCCGCGAGTAGTTTTAAATGACTTTTTTTCCTTTGAAATGTCATTTTGCTGTCAGACTGTTCTAAACACGGCATACTATAGACACCCCCCAGGTGCGAAATTTAAAGGGATATTACACTTTTATTGTTTCACTTTAAGCATTATTAAAATCACTGGTCCCGAAAAATGCATTGATCCATGTCCCTTGGGGCAGGACCCGGGTCCCCAAACACTTTTTATGACAATAACTTGCATATAAGCCTTTAAAATTAGCACTTTTGATTATTCATGTTTGTGTCCCATAGACTTTTACGGTGTTTGCGTGTTTGAACACATTTTTTGCCTGTTCGCATGTTCTGGTGCGAACAGAACAGGGGGTGTTTAGCTCATCCCTAGTCCTAAGTATTCAGACCCTTTGCTCAGTATTTAGTAGAAGCACCCTTTTGATCTAATACAGCCATGAATCTTTTTGGGAAAGATGCAACACGTTTTTCACACCTGGATTTGGGGGTCCTCTGCCATTCCTCCTTGCAGATCCTCTCCAGTTCTGTCAGGTTGGATGGTAAACGTTGGTGGACAGCCATTTTAGGTCTCTCCAGAGATGCTCAATTGGGTTTAAGTCAGGGCTCTGGCTGGGCCATTCAAGAACAGTCACGGAGTTGTTGTGAAGCCACTTATTTTAGCTGTGTGCTTAGAGTCATTGTCTTGTTGGAAGGTAAACCTTCGGCCCAGTCTGAGGTCCTGAGCACTCTGGAGAAGGTTTTTGTCCAGGATATCCCTGTACTTGGCCACATTCATCTTTCTCTTGATTGCAACCAGTCGTTCTGTCCCTGCAGCTGAAAAACACCCCCACGGCATGATGCTGCCACCACCATGCTTCACTGTTGAAACTGTATTGGACAGGTGATGAGCAGTGTCTGGTTTTCTCCATGCATACTGCTTAGAATTAAGGCCAAAAAGTTCTATCTTGGTCTCATCAGACCAGAGAATCTTATTTCTCACCATTTTGGAGCCCTTCAGGCGTTTTTTTAGCAAACTCCATGCAGGCTTTCATGTGTCTTGCACTGAGGAGAGGCTTCCCTTGGGCCACTCTGCCATAAAGCCCCGACTGGTGGAGGGCTGCAGTGATGGTTGACTTTCTACAACTTTCTTGCATCTCCCGACTATATCTCTGGAGCTCAGCCACAGTGATCTTTGGGTTCTTCTTTACCTCTCTCACCAAGGCTCTTCTCCCCCCCGATAGCTCAGTTTGGCCAGACAGCCAGCTCTAGGAAAGGTTCTGGTCATCCCAAAAGTCTTCCATTTAAGGATTATGGAGGCTACCGTGCTCTTAGGAACCTTAAGTGCAGCAGAAATTTTTTTGTGACCTTGGCCAGATCTGTGCCTTGCCACAATTCTGTCTCTGAGCTCTTCCGGCAGTTCCTTTGACCTCATGATTCTCATTTGCTCTGACATGCACTATGAGCTGTAAGGTCTTATATAGACAGGTGTGTGGCTTTCCTAATCAAGTCCAATCAGTATAATCAAACACAGATGGACTCAAATGAAGGTGTAGAACCATCTCAAGGATGATCAGAAGAAATGGACAGCACTTGAGTTAAATATATGAGTGTCACAGCAAAGGGTCTGAATACTTAGGACCATGTGATATTTCAGTTTTTCTTTTTTTAAAAATCTGCAAAAATGTCAACAATTCTGTGTTTTTCTGTCAATACGGGGTGCTGTGTGTACATTAATGAGGAAAAAAATGAACTTAAATGATTTTAGCAAATGGCTGCAATATAACAAGGAGTGAAAAATTTAAGGGGGTCTGAATACTTTCCATCCCCAGTGTATATTGTAATTTTTTTTCATGCAGCCTGTGGGCTGAACGAAAAAAGAGATTGATCGGTGGGTAAGCCCACCATTAGAATACCTCCCTTCATCCACCCACTTCTAATGATGGGCATACATGCACCATTTTGTTTTTAACTATGGTGGTGAAATCACCTCCTACAGCGCTGGAGTCATGGCTTTATGTATCGTGGGAGAAAGCGCCGTTGTTGTCAAGATAAATAAATCAGTACTGCAGCTGAATGGCCTAAAAAATATCGGCCAAAGCATGGGGGTATCCACCGCAAAAGTTAGGAGCAATTTGCTCCTCCACCCCTGCTGCCCCTATGTTTCGACATATATGCTCTTTTTTTTAACTGTAGTGGTGAAATCACCTCCGACAGCGTTGGAATCACGGCTTTATGTATTGTGGGAGCAAACGCTGTTGCTGTCAAGATAAATAAATCTGTGCTGCAACTGAATGGCGTACCTGCTAAGCAAATGATGGTTAACAATAAAACAAAGTCTGTTCACATAGGTTTCCAACTAAACAGAATATTGCGTTCCGGTATCTCGATGCTCATATCCCTGTTTACCTGGCAGCAGAAAAATGTTTTTATCGTTAATTCATGAATGTTGCTATGAGTGTGTCCCATGTCCAGAAGGAGAGATCTCCAACATTTCTGACCATTGATTGCTGTATGAGGTATTCCTGGGACCACATCCTCTGGAGTGCTCCTTGCTGTTGCTGACGGGCCGTCCAGGAAAGAGGTCGGAGGGACATCAGCTGAATCCCCAGCAGGACATCCCCTGTGATTCATATACCCCATATCTCTACTAAGCCTGTTTTGACCCCCCTGAATAAGGGTGGTCGCAGCCTTTCTGGTAAGCCTCCATTTTTCTATCACCCGGTGGTGGGCAGCACTAAATAGTGGAATATTGAACCAGGATTCTACACTTCTCAGCTTTTGGACTTTTTTACACTTTATTATATGAACATTATTATCACATTTATGATTTTCTCTCTTGGTTTTTATGAGCACTCAATTTTTTATATCAATTGATGGCATTTACTGATGGTTAATCATTGTTATCGATTGCTCATGATATTTTATTTTATCATTGTTATCGATTGCTTATTTATTGTTATAACACAATTCACTATCTAATATATGTCCAGCGCTGCACAGTCCATTATATGCAATAAAACAAAGTAACATTGCAGTATAATAGTAAGACATACCATACCTGCAAAGCAAATACAAAAAAATAGTAAAAAATAAAACATTTTTTAACGCAATCTGCGCCTAAAATATATATATGCCGAAGCATGGGGGTATCCACCCCAAAATTTAAGAGCAAATTGCTCCTCCACCCCTGCTGCCCCCATCCTTCGGCATATATGCTCTTTATTTTAACTGTGGTGGTGAAATCACCTCCAAAAGCGCTGAAGTCACGGCTTTATGTATCGTGGGAGCAAACGCTGTTGCTGTCAAGATAAATAAATCTGCGCTGCAACTGAATGGCATACCTGCTAAGCAAATGATGGTTAACAATAAAACAAAGTAACATTATAGTATCACAGTAAGACATACCATACCTGCAAAGCAAATTAAAAAAAATATAGTTAAAAATAAACATTTTTTAAACGCAATCTGTACCTAAAATATATATATACAGAAGCATGGGGGCATCCACCCGCAAAAGAGCAAATCGCTCCTCCACCCCTGCTGCCCCCATGCTTCGGCACATATGCTCTTTTTTAACTGTGGTGGTGAAATCCCCTCCTACAGCGCTGGACTCACGGCTTTATGTATTGTGGGAGCAAACGCTGTTGCTGTCAAGATGAATAAATCCAGGGGGGGCGGAGCCGGCGGCCGGAGCTGATGGAGCAGCGAGGAGAGAGCTCCGACACACCAGGTGCTTCTAAGCTACTCACAGCGGCTAGAAACGGCCACACGAACGGCAGAATTAGAGAGGAACTGATCCGCACTAATGGCTAAACGTAAGGAGAGAGAGGGACCTAGAAAGCTGACCGACTTTTACACGACGGTCCCGGCCAGACTGTCACAAGATGGCGCGACATCTCCTCACAGCAGCACAGCCTGCTATAAAGAAGGTGAGCTCCCTGACACGGACACTGCAAAAATATACCCACATTCAGCCTCAAACAGCCCCATTAAGCAAAAGAGGAGGCTAAACACCCCAGATGATACTGATAGGCAGGATAATGAGGAAACTGACATGAAGCACCCCAATGAGTATAACCATAAGCTGGATGCTCTCCCCACCTCAGGCCTGCCTATGATAGACATCACTATGAAGGAGATGATTCTCACCCTGAGGGGAGCTATACAGCAAGACATCACTAATGTGCTGCGCTCCACACGCAAAGAAATGACAGCACTGGGTGACAGACTTGACAATGTGGAGACTAAAATGGATGACTTCTCTGTGGCCCATAATGAGCTCGTAGATGCGCATGTGGATGTGGAGGATGAACTTAAAGCCCTTAGACTAAAGGTCGCCGACCTCAAGGACCGCTCACGAAGAAATAACGTGGAATTTAGGGGGATCCCCGTATCCGTGAAGCCAGCTGATCTGAGCCTATTCCTCCAACAATTAATGATAAAAAACACTCCCATCCCTTACACCTACAGATGTCATCATTGATAGAGCCCACAGGCTGCACAAACCACCACACCTCCCGGAGAAAGTTCCTAGAGATGTCATTGCTAGGATTCATTTTTTCCATATTAAGGACCAACTCATGCGGTTCTCAAGGCAAAACAACACTCTCCCAGATCCATATGCGGGGATCACCCTATACGCTGACCTCTCACAAGCCACCATGTCGGCCAGGAACAACCTAATCCTGATCACTAAAATGTTGCGGAACCACAAGATCCTATATCGATGGGGCTTCCTAGCCAAACTTCTAATTCAAAGAGGCAATGAATCTTATGCCATTCCATCCTTAGAAAAGGGCCTGGAGCTGCTGCGTAAGTGGGCAATTCTTCCTACCAAAAATAACCCAGAAGACATGGGCCCTGCGGCCTACAGAGCAGGCCATTATAATAACCGTGGCTCCAGAGGAAGACACAAATGATGACCGCTTCTCACCGCTAACATGCGATGAGACCTACCTGCCACATTTATGGGAAGACTGCCCCGCAGTTCCACTCTACCTTCCATGCTTCATTGAAGCTAATGCAAGTAACACCTGATGTATGGCTGTACCGGAAGATAAATATATGACTTTACCCCACTTTGATTTCCGGGATAATCCCAAATTCACCCAGTTAATGTTGACTGTTCTATTGTTCTCTCTACCAGTTATCACAGTTATTTTACCTATACCTCCATCTTACTGGAGCTTTCACCTCGCAAGTATGACAAGCAGTCAATCCCTTTGCACTGTACTGGATGCTCTAACCCTCTTAATACAAATACCAAATTGCACCACTAGATGGCTTCAAAGCACCACAAAAGAAATTAATGTCTCTTAGATTAATGTCTCTCAATACTAGAGGACTCAACAGCCCATTTAAACGCAGAATGATGTGGAAAACAGCCCTGCAGAAAAACTGTAACATTCTATGTGTGCAGGAAACACATTTCTCAGAACTGAACACTCCAAACTGCACCCAGGTCAGATTCCCATACATTTTTACTGCAAATAACTCTTGCAAACGTAATGGTGTATTAATAGCTACTAAAGACTCTGTCACGTTCAAACTGCTAGAGCAATACTCTGATGACCTTGGTAGGTATATTATCTTGGTTGCTGAAATCAACAACCACATGTATACGTTGGTAAATGTATATGCTCCCACAAAAAGACCAGTGAGATTCGTACGTAAAATCTTACAAAAGGCTAAATGTTTGAGGAAAGGCAATTTATTGATATGTGGGGATTTCAATGTAATTTTGAATGACGAAATGGACTCCTCCTCTGTGGGGAGGAGGCGCAGACCATCCCTGGGCCATTATTGCCTATCAGAGGAACTATATGACCAGTGGTGATGCCTCCACACCCAGGCCCGGATTTACTCCCTTTGCCGCCCCAAGGCCAGGTCCTTCATTGCCGCCCCCCCGCCCCCCCCGTGAGGGGTAAGGATTTTTTGCGGGCAATTTTTCAGGGCAAATGGCTGGTGTTAGTGCTTCAATCATCCCCGGCACCATGGTTGGTATGGTGTCAGGATGATTAAAACACATTATTTCTATCATTACATTGTAATATAAAATGAAATAGTTCAACTCACCATAATGCAGAATCATTGGGAGCCCTGAGCGTGTCACTTGCCACCATCGCTTGTCACTTGCGACGCTGCCTGCCACCAGATGGGGATGTCACTTGCCACGCTGCCTGCTACCAGATGGAGATGTCACTTGCCACTATGCCTGCCACCAGATGGAGATGTCACTTGCCACGCTGCCTGCCACCAGATTGAGATGTCACTTGCCACTATGCCTGCCATCAGATGGGGATGACACCTGCCACACTGCTTGGCTGCCACCAGATGGTGATGTCACTTGCCACTATGCCTACCACCAGATGGAGATGTCACTTGCCATGCTGCCTGCCACCAGATGGAGATGTCACTTGCCACTATGCCGGCCACCAGATGGAGATGTCACTTACCACTATGCCTGCCACTAGATGGAGATGTCACTTGCCACTATGCCTGCCACCAGATGGGGATGTCACTTGCCACACTGCCTGGCTGCCACCAGATGGGGATGTCACTTGCCACGCTGCCATCAGATGGAGATGTCACTTGCCACGCTGCCTGGCTGCCACCAGATGGAGATTTCACTTGCCACGCTGCCTGGCTGCCACCAGATGGAGGAGGGCGGAACAGTGGTGCGGGCAATGAGGGATATCATCTCTCTCCCCCGCCCCCGCCCCGCTGACATTACTGGTCTCCTCCATGGCCCGGCAGCAAAGGCGCTGCGGCACACAGGTTGGAGACCTATCTTTTCAAAAATGGCGCCGGGTGGCGCAATCACGCTACTGCGCATGCGCCACCCGGCCGAGCGCATACGAGCTTTCCCGAGCCCGGCCGGCTTCAGGACGGCGCATGCGCAATAGTGAGCGGCTCGTGGCCATCTTTTCTATGGGCACCAGTGCCCCTAATGGACATTAACGGGCAGCCTGAAAGGGGGGGTGGCTGCGAAGTTACCACAGGAGAAGCACCGCCCCTGCACCACTGCCGCCCCGAGGCCTGGCCTTGGTGGCCTTGTGGCAAATCCGGCCCTGTCCACACCACAGAGAGGGACTACACGTACTTCTCACCACTACATAAAACTTACTCTAGAATCGATTTCTTTCTCACGGATGAATTCACCCTACAAAGTGTGGTCAAAGCGGATATCCATAATATCACATGGTCTGACCATGCCCCAATTACGATAGACATTATGGATACCCACAAAACCAACATTACACCCCTATGGCGTAACAACACCTACCTTCTTTCTCTACCCAACATTAGGGAGGAAATACAAAAGAAACTAGAGGAATATTTTACATTAAATGAAAACCGGGGTACTCACCCTAGCACAGTATGGTGTGCACACAAGGCCTTCTCCAGGGGGGTACTTATCCACATAGCTGCTAGGGAAAAAAGGAAAAAAATGCGGCATATAGAACAACTACACAAACGCATTTCGGACCTAGAGACCAAACACAAACAATCACCCAATCACTCACTACTCCTCCAACTAAACAAATGCAGAGAGGAACTAAAACTAACATTAAAAAATGATTATGACTTATACTTTAAAAGGCTTAAACTCTCATATTACTCCCAGGGTAACCCAGCAAACTTTTAGCTTCACAACTTAAAAAACGTCTAGCTCGGGCAAATATCTCAGAGATTAAACACCACAATAACAATAGCTTATATACTAACCCCAAAGATATAGCTAACGCTTTCAAAGACTACTACGAATCCCTATATAACCTTAATCAAGATGTGAACACATACCAACCCACAGATACAGACATCACAGATTTTCTCCAAAGAATTAATATTCCCACGATAGATGAGAACACACTACATACATTGAACAGGCCTTTTACTGAAGCTGAAATTGAAGATGTGATCAAACGTCTCACAAAAAATAAATCCCCCGGATCAGATGGGTTCTCAGCGGAGTATTATCAAGCATTTTCCCCCCTTTTGATTCCCAGATTAGTAGAGGTTTTTAATAAGGAAGCAGAAATAGGTAGTTTCCTGATTGAAATGCTACAGGCCATAATAGTGACTATACCTAAACCAGGAAAGGACCCCTCCCATCCCCAAAACTTAAGACCTATCTCCCTATTAAATTTGGATCTCAAAATATATGCCAAAGCAATCGCCAATAGACTGATGGAAGTCACCCCTACCCTCGTAGGACTGGATCAGGTGGGATTTGTCAGAGGAAGACAGGCCCCTGATAGTATCAGAAGAATGATAAATCTAATAAGACATGCAGAAATAACGCAAACCCCCAGTATATTTGTAGCATTAGATGCAGAAAAAGTGTTTGATAGGGTGCACTGGAAATACCTATCAGAAACACTCACTAAATTTGGACTAAAAGGATTTGTTCACACGGCTATAATGTCCCTATATTCTAATCCCACAGCTAAAATATATACCTCAGGCATGTTATCTGATCCCACCCTAACTAACGGTACACGTCAAGGATGCCCACTATCCCCAATTGTATTTTCTTTAGCCATCGAACCACTAGCGGAACTCATAAGGACTAATACTGACATCCACGGTCTTATAGTAGGACAGAAGGACCACAAAATCGGACTTTTTGCCGACGATGTTATACTAATGCTATTGAATCCTAAATCTTCCCTACACATAATTAAAAAAATACTACATGACTTCGGGAAAATAACCTACCACAAAATTAACACCACTAAATGCTGCACTCTCCCTTTAAACCTCTCCACGCAAAATATATCTATGCTTCAGGAGATATTCCCCTGCACCTGGGATTCACCCTCTATCACATACCTGGGTATACAATTGACCCATCCTACCTCTAATTTGTACACCACCAACTATCTACCCCTGCTATTACAAATACAGAAAGAATTCGTCCAACTATCCGAAATTCACTTAACATGGGTGGGACGCTTAGCAGCTTACCAAATGCAATTACTCCCCAAGTTACTCTACCTCTTCAGAACTCTCCCAATCCCCATCCCAAACAAATTCTTCAAGAATTTAGCCTCAAGCCTGAACAAGTTTATCTGGCAAAACAAAAAACCCAGAGTAGCTCTATCAACTCTTTATAAACATAAGAAAATAGGAGGTGGAGGTCTACCCAACGCCCAAGCTTATTATCAAGCGTCTTTGCTGGACCAAGCGAAATACTGGTTCTCTTGCCAGGAGGACAATCTATGGTCTCACATTGAACGTGAGATTACACCTGGACACGACCTGATGGCACTGTTAATGGCCTCTACTATCCATCACAAACCCTTTACTCCACCATACCCTACCATACAAGCAGCACTAACAGCCTGGTCGTTACTGATTAGAAATCAATAACATAATGAAATACTCTTTAAACTTAATATACCCCTAACAATCTATGAATATCTTTTACACAATTTTTCCACACATCACTGGAAACAAAAAGGCATCCACTTCTCTACGGATGATATAGTGAACCCAACTGCCCTAGATATCCTTAGGATTCAACAAATTGACCACTACACACAAAAAACCCACTCCCAAATATGAAGATCCCACTTTCCATTTGGAATTTTCTACAGAACAAACACAAACCCAGTACTAAAGGCATATCATTGTGCTATAAATATTGTAACTTCCATACCTCCCTCGTTAAACTTCCAATGATGGATAAATGGGAAACGGAACTGCAAATGTCTTTCACTTTACCACAGTGGCTACTAGCAATTAAGAACAATAGCACCTCTTCAGCATGTGTTGACCACTGGGACAACTCACTTAATATGCTCCACAGGTGGTATTTGCCTCCCATGTGTCTCCATACTATAGACCCCACACTATCACCACTATGTTGGAGAGAATGCCATCACAAGGGCAACCTACATGTCATATGGCATTGTAAAGCCCTACACACCTTCTGGAAGGATGTATTCCCCCTATTATCAAAAACCTCAGACACTATATGTACACCCTCTCCAGCACTAGCTTTACTAAGCCTAGGGATAGAATCCTTTTCCACCCTACACAGAAAAGTGATGGTACACATTCTGTTTGCAGCACGCATAACTATAGCGAAAAAATGGAAGTCACCTACTCCTCCCAACATTAGCAAAGTTATTGCTAGAGTGAAATCACAAAGCCTTATGGAAAAAATGTTAGCGCATAAGGAAGGCATAAGGAAGGCAGACTGCATACCTATCATAAGTATTGGGACAGTTGGTTACCTATCCAAGATAACCTCTAGTATTGAGCTTGATGATACTTACAACACTCAGTTATTGAAAAGTACAACGCATCTAGGGTGCTATAGCTGTAACAATGCAAAGGAATTAATGACTTTGGCTATAAATATGAAGAATTACTATGTTTAATATTAAGATTTAGTATAAGCATTTTGATTTTCAGCTAGTACATACTTATGCCCCGTACACACGGTCGGATTTTCCGATGGAAAATGTCCGATCGGAGCGTGTTGTCGGAAATTCCGACCGTGTGTGGGCTCCATAGGACATTTTCCATCGGATTTTCCGACACACAAAGTTTGAGAGCAGGATATAAAATTTTCCGACAACAAAATCCGTTGTCGGAAATTCCGATCGTGTGTACACAAATCCGACGGACAAAGTGCCACGCATGCTCAGAATAAATAAAGAGATGAAAGCTATTGGCCACTGCCCCGTTTATAGTCCCGACGTACGTGTTTTACGTCACCGCGTTTAGAACGATCGGATTTTCCGACAACTTTGTGTGACCGGGTGTATGCAAGACAAGTTTGAGCCAACATCCGTTGGAAAAAATCCTAGCATTTTGTTGTCGGAATGTCCGAACAAAGTCCGACCGTGTGTACGGGGCATTAGAATTGTTATAGGGCATACACACAGTCGGACTTTGTTCGGACATTCCGACAACAAAATCCTAGGATTTTTTCAGATGGATGTTGGCTCAAACTTGTTTTGCCTACACACGGTCGCACAAAGTTGTCGGAATTTCCAATCGACAACCACGCGGTCACGTACACCACGTACGACGAGACTAGAAAAGGCCGGTTCAGAACCAAGCGCGGCACCCTTTGGGCTCCTTTTGCTAATCTCGTATTAGTAAAAGTTTGGTGAGAGACGATTCGCGCTTTTTCAGACTCGTGGCTTTCAGATCGTTTTCTGCCGTTCAGTTGGTGCTTGTGGGTTTGTATCTGCTCTTCAGTGCGTGCAGTCAGTTCGTATCAGAGTTTTCTGTGTGATCTTGCCTGCTCGTTGCTGTTTTTCAGGTCGCTCTTCACAGGCCTTGCTGTTCTTCAGTGCGTTCTGTTACTTCGTTCTGAGCAGGCGACCATTTTCTAGCCATGTTTCGTATGCGTACTCCTCGTAGAGTTCGTGCTGTGCGGGGGCTTGGTGTTGGGGTCCTGACCTTGACACAAGTCCAGTCCATGAACAGGGTGAGGAGGAGTTCATGGACCAAGAATTGGTTGCTTCAGCGTGACCAGTTCTGTCATATGCCTTTGCTCCGTGAGATCCGTGAGAATAATCCTGATGATTTCAGCAACTTTCTCCGGATGACGGACCCCGTATTTCACCGTTTGTTGGCTTCACTGACCCCCTATATCAGCAGGCAGGATACCTGCATGAGGCAAGCCATCACTCCGGAGCAGAGGTTGGTCGCTACCTTGCGGTATTTGGCCACAGGGAGAAGTCTGCAGGACTTGAAGTTCTCGACAGGCATCTCCCCCCAGGCTCTGGGGATCTTTATCCCAGAGACCTGTTCTGCCATCATCAAGGTCCTGCAGAAGGAGTATATGAAGGTAAGATTTTTATCCTTTTATATCACATTTTATTGTATTGAATGTTTGCTAATATATTGTATTTATTTCCTCATTCCCTAATTACCATGATTGGAATATGCTGTGAATGTCCCCTTTGTCCTCATGCATGCTGGATTTTTATGTCATTATTATTTTAGGTCCTTCATACATATTTGCCCTTCACTAACCTCCCCAGCATGGTGTCTCCTGCCCTATATTCACCTCATGTAGTCACTTAACAATGTATTTTATCAGCTCCATAGTAGTGCTTTACCCCAAACACCCCCTAAAATGTTTGGTAATGTTATTTTTGATTTTAATTCAGGCAGAGGCTTTTTTTTGTGGTGTCCCCAAATAATTTTTAGTAACCCTCCCTCCCCCAACTGCTAGGTCAGCTGATCCCAATTCTCTATCCTCAATCATCTATCTGCTGACTTTGCCAAACCCATACACACTATACCCACCTCTTTAGTGCTCAGATTTATGGATGAATTCCCCAAAGCATGTAGTGCAAGGGCCTGCCTGTATACTTTCCAATTGTACTGTTTAAAGTTTTTGTATCCTATTATTATCTTGATAGGTAATAGCAGAATGTCCAAATGTCCTCAAATGTGTACAATGTGTATTTCTATCTTTGTATTATGACACTTCTTACCTGTCCAGTGGGCTGCCAATAGTGTAACTAAGGAGGGGCTGTTCCAAGTAATACCCATTATTTAGGCATTCATCTCTCAATGAAGTGAAGAGGGTTACCTGTCCAAGAGTTCCCCCCCCCTATAATGTTAGAAATGGCCCATGAGAGGGGGGGAGGGGGAATATGATAGGTGTACCTTATACTTTGGCCTTGTTAAATTCCCCTTACTAAATGCTATCTGGAGGTTGCCCCATAATGTTTGTGTATAATCTGCTTGCCATGTTTCTGTGAAAAAAATAGTAATGTTTATTGTTTTTTCCTCAACAGTTTCCTTCCACGCCACAGGAATGGCAGACTGTGGCCTCCCACTTTGCCCAGCGGTGGGACTTTCCTAACTGCGGAGGGGCAATTGATGGGAAACACGTCCACATCGTCCCACCACCCAACTCGGGGTCGTACTATTATAATTACAAGGGGTTTAATAGTATAGTGATGTTGGCGGTGGTGTCGGCTAATTACGAATTCTTGTATGTGGACGTGGGGGAGAATGGCCGGATGTCCGATGGTGGAGTCATCGCCCAGACGGAGTTCTACAGGCGTCTCCAGAATGGCAGCTTGGACTTGCCAGCTCCAGAGGACAATGTTGAAGGTCTCCCATTTGTGTTCATTGCTGATGAAGCGTTTGCGCTGGGGGACCACCTGATGCGGCCATTTCCGATGAGGACCCTCACCCCGGAACAGAGGGTTTTTAATTACCGGCTGGCCAGAGCCCGAAGAGTGGTGGAGAACACATTTGGAATCCTGGCCAGCCGGTTCCGACTATTTCTGACACCCATCCATATGGCGGAGTATAAACTGAACCATATAATACTTGCGTGCTGTGTTCTCCATAATTTTTTAAGAAAACATTCTGCCAACTATGCTGGCTCAGTTGGGACTGAGGCCGGAATCCTACATCCAACAACACTGACGGTGCTTGAAAGTGGCCGTCCTGGCTTGCCCTCCCTGAGTGCCCGTGATGTCCGGTTACGATACCTGGAGTTCTTTGCGGGTAGGGGGGCTATCAATATGCCAGACAATATGTGAAGCCTTTTTCAAAAAAAAAAAAAAAAGAAATTCTTTGTGGACATTTACTGCTTGTGTTTGTTTTAGCTGACCCTGACAGAAATGTTTTGAGTGCAGAAAATGTCGTGATTGGGTAACCTTATACAAAGCACTGTTGGCTGGTATTTCCTAAATGCAAAAACACATTTCACTACAAGTGCACTTGCAACTGCACTGAACCTGCACTTGTAGTGCAAAGTGGATTTGCCCTTAGGAAATAACCCCCATTTTTGCATAAAACAGCAATTACATCACCCCAAAAGTGTTGTAGTGTTGAGACAATAATCCACACATTCTTGAGTAACCAACTTTTTTATACCTGCACAATCACATGTGCATTTACCAAAGGTTTTTAAAACAAACCAACATGTTTGTTGTATAACAATTTTTGGAGTAGCATTAGCAAAATTCTAAATATCCATTTCAGATAAAACAGGCCTGTGTAAAACCAACAAGAAAGCCTAAAAACTTGAACTTACAAAGTTCACATTAGGTAAAACCTGAAGGCTATATCAGACATCAGTATTTAGGAACTGTGTTTGATATAGCGTTCAGATGGGGGGAAATCACCCCTGGAAAAGCCAAATTTGGAAGATGCACTCCAATTTACGAATGTCAACATGTGCTATCTGCCATCATGGGGGATCAAGGGACGTGTTTTGGGGGAGCAAGCCCTTCCTCAACGCGACTTTATAATTGAGGAAGGGGTTGCACCCCCAAAACGCGTCCATTGATCTCCCGTGATGGCAGATAGCACATGTTGGCACACTGTGTGCATCCTCCAAATTTGGCTTTTCAAAACATTGCAACAAAATTTAAAAGATTGAACCACAATACAAAAAGTGATTTTGTGGGGTTTTAAATTTGCCCCAAAACATCAATGATGTTATTATTTTTTTTAATAACATCATGGATTTTTTGCTGGATGTTTTGCAGTTCGGCATTACACCCCATGATCTCCCCGATCAGGATCTGGGCACTTTCAGAAGTAAAGCGTTCTCTCTCCCTCACATCACGATCACCTAAAAAGAGATAAATAAAAAAAAAAAAGGTCTCAGAAATCTGCCACCATCCATCTCTTACCTGAGCCTGTGGTCGCAGACACTCACCTGTTGTGGTGCCAATCTCCACCACATCTTCTTCTTCCTCCTGCTCAGCTTCGTTTGGGGGTATTTCACCTTCTTCCATAGGTGGGGGGTCTGTGGTCTCCTCGGATGAGGGGTGTCCTCCGAGTCTTTTCTCCCCTATGTAAAAAAAAAAATGGTATAATTAGCACACAGATATTTGATGGCAGAACTCGAAATAGGAAACATTGCTTGGAAGTGGGGTACAATTGTCAATTTTAGCAGAGTTCCAAGATGTCTTTTTTTTATTGCCCTTTGTCAAGCTGCAATACTTTACCTGTTTTGTACAAGCTTCACAGATGGAGACCCCCCTATAGTATACACTGGAGCACCTGTGTGGCCCCCTAATAAAAATGGTGTTCTTGTGTCCCACACTAGTGCTCCAGTGTCCAGATGTGAAAACAACTGCTCAGTGTCCTCTTCTTACACACAATCGAGTTTGCATTTCATTCTAGTAACAAACCCATCTACACAAACAAATATTTGGCACCCAAAAAAAATGTGGGAAAATACATATGGCCTAAACAATGGTGTTCTAGAGGCCGAAAGAAAAATGTTTGATACGAACGAATAATGGGCCCATGAACATTAAAGTTGCCCTTTTAAACGTTACAATTAATAAAAGCATATGGAGCAGCATGAACAGAATAAAGACAGAAAGAATAGGAACCCAGCACAACTACTTACTTTTTTGCAGCACTCTCCGGATCTTTCGGTACTGCTCTGGCTCTCTTAATTTCAGGTCCGACCACCGCTTCCTGAGCTGATCTTTAGATCTTCGTACCCCGAAATTCCTGTGAAGGCTTTTGACCACTTTAGCAATGATCTTGGCCTTTCGGATGTTCAGGTGGGGGTAAGGCCCATACTTCCCGTCATAGTCGGCCTTCTTCATGATGTCGACCATCTCCAACATCTCCCCAAAGGACATATTTGTGGCCTTAAAACGTCTCCTTCTGGATCGGGACGTGCCTGGATCCGGGTTTTCCTCCTCCTCCTCCTCGTGGCTATAATTAGCACACACCTGCTCTAACTCCGCCATCATGCTCTTCACCCACTGCGCCGAACGAAAAGGGGCGGGGAATAGACTAGAAAGAACGTCAGGGGCGGGCGGAGTTACACGCATGCGCAGTGTGTATAAAGCGTAAGACGCGTGCATATTACGTACGATCTGTGAGCGGAGGAAGGAGCATTGGACGCGCCGATCGTAAGAACGAAAGTAAGAGACAAACTTGTGCCTATACTGCTTCTAGATTGAGGCCTATATTGTAACAAGTCTAGGAGAGTTTTGTCTGACATTAGGCTTTGTCTTGTGTTGTGTCTTGCAGTGAACATGGATATGGTACTCAAAGATAATGACTTCATGTCAGTATTCGTTGAGATGCTAAGGGAGCTGCCATGTCTGTGGGAGTGTCACGGAGGACAAGTCACCTCCGCCCGCCGGGCCGCTGGGCGCATGCGCAGGGGGTTGTTGTTTAGACGTGTACCCGTGCGCGGCCTGATGGTACGGCGCGCGCGGGTGCACGGCGGCCCGCGTGTGCGCGCCGTTGCCCGTGCGGGTGCCCGGTAGCGCGTCACGCTGACGCGCTCACTGGGAGGTACTTTAGACGACACCAGCACCCAGTCGGGTTGCTGGTTTGTCGTCAGCTTCCCCTGCCTGTGTCTTGAACCCTGCTTACTGTCACTTGTAATACCGACCTCTGCCTGGATAAACGACCACTCTTGCTTACTGGATACCCTGACCCTCTGCCTGGATATAACGACCACTCTTGCTTACTGGATACCCTGACCCTCTGCCTGGATATAACGACCACTCTTGCTTGCTAGATACCCTGACCTTCTGCCTGGATACCCGACCACTCTCGCTTGCTAGTTACCCTGATCCTCTGCCTGTATATAAGACCACTCCTGTCTGCTGTTACCCTGACCTTTGGCCTGTTAACGGATCATCCCTGACCTGCTGGACTTCCTGTGCTTCCTACCATACCTCCCACGGGGCTGCCACCCCTCCTTCAGTCCCTCAGTTCCAAGGACTTCCTTATCACCAGTCTGTTATCTCTTAACCTCTACCATTGCACCTACAGGCACTTCTTCAGAAGACTCTCCACCGTCCAAGCCATCCTACAGCTTACCGGAGACCCGTGCCTCCGCGTGCTTCCGATCCCCTGTCCCACTCTCGGGGGTTCGGGTGCGCGTGGTCGTAAGGGCAAGCCGCTCTCGGCATCTCGGCCTTGGTAAGTATTGGCGTGACAGTACAAACCAGCCAGATGTCCGAGGCCGACAGAGCGCGCTCTCCCTTGGAGATCTTATGCCAACAAGTCTCCGCCTTGGCTGATTCAGTACAGAGGCTACAAGAGGGATACACACAAGTGGATAGCCGCCTCCAACAACTAACGGGGGCACTCCCCCCTGCCACCGCGGCTCCAGCACCTAGCAATGAAGGCCCGCTCCCTCAGGCTACTGCTAGTCCTACAGTAGTAATGGCACTTCCGGAACCTAGGGTTCCCACTCCGGAACGGTTCTCAGGGGACCGTAAGAAGTTCAGGGCCTTCAAGAATGCATGCACTCTGTACTTCGCGTTGCAACCCCGAACCTTCGCATCAGAAGTGGTCAAGGTGGGATTTACGATTTCCTTGTTGTCGGAGGAACCTCAGGCCTGGGCACACGGCCTGATGGAGTCAGGGAGTACGGTGCTTAATACCATTGATACCTTTTTTGAAAATATGGCCCAACTATATGACGATCCACAGCGTATGGCCACCGCCGAAGCTATCTTACACCATCTAGTCCAGGGAAGGAGACCAATTGAGGACTACACAGTGGAATTCCGTAAGTGGGCGGCCGACACTAACTGGAATGAGCCAGCCTTACGCTACCAGTATCGCCAAGGTCTGTCAGAGCTCCTCAAAGATGAGTTAGCCAGGATGGAGACCCCCACATCGTTAGAGGAGTTAATTCAGGCAGCGACCAAATTAGATCGGCGTTTGAGGGAACGTCGGTCAGAGCGATTTCAAAATCCTCGCCCGGCATGGACAACTCCAAGACTCCAACCCATTCCAGGATCTTCACCCATTACAGTTGGGTCTACTACACTTCCCGATTCCGAACCGATGCAGCTGGGTTTAGTACGCCCACCACTAACCTCAGAAGAGAGACAGCGTAGACGGCAGTCCAACTTGTGTCTCTATTGCGGGGGTGCCGGCCACTTCCTGCGCAACTGCCCGATAAGGCCTAGTAAGTCTTTTCAACCAAAAACAATGACCTACCAAGATAACAATTCCTCTAAATCTTACGTGATGTTGTTTATCTCGTTACAGCTACCGGAAGGGGAATCCCGCCTGCCGGCGATCATTGACTCAGGCGCATGTAGTTGCTTTATGGACGCTGCCCTGGCCCGAACCTTGCATGTGCCTTTACAACTTAAAACGCAACATTTACAAGTCCACTTGGCAGATGGGTCCCTTCCCAGTTCAGGCCTAATCACCCAGGAGACTCAACCTATCCTAGCCACCACCGATTCAGGACACCAAGAACTTCTGCGCCTAGACATCATCCACTCTCCCATGTTCCCAGTCATTCTGGGATTACCTTGGCTACAAGCCCATGACCCTCTTATCCAATGGAGCTCGAAGACGGTCTCATTTCCTTCCTCCTACTGTTCTCAACACTGCCGCCCTCAGAGATCCAAGATCTGTGCTATGATCTCAGCTCCTCTGATTGACCTCCAGCATATCCCCAAGGAGTATCACGAGTTCCAAGAAGTTTTCAGCAAACAAATGGCCGATTGTCTTCCACCTCATCGACCATACGACTGCCCAATCGACCTATTGCCAGGATCAGAAATTCCTTTTGGGCGTATCTTCCCTCTTTCCGAAACAGAGCTGGAGGCTCTCAAACAATATATAGATGAGAATCTGGAAAAAGGGTTCATCCGTCCCTCATCGTCACCTGCCGGAGCAGGTATCTTCTTCGTTGGTAAGAAGGACGGTTCCCTTAGACCCTGTGTGGATTACCGGCAGTTGAATAATATTACTATCAAAAATCGGTACCCGTTACCGCTCATTCCAGAGTTATTCCAACGCTTTAGGTCAGCCAGAATCTTCTCCAAATTGGATCTCCGAGGGGCATACAACCTTATCCGAATCAGAGCTGGGGATGAGTGGAAGACAGCCTTCAGATCGAGATTCGGGCATTTCGAATACTTGGTGATGCCTTTTGGGCTCTGTAACGCCCCGGCCACATTCCAACATCTAGTGAATGACATTTTCCGCAAATACCTAGATGACTTCCTCGTAGTCTACCTGGATGATATCTTAATTTTTTCTTCTACACTGGAACTGCACAGGGATCACGTCAAAACAGTTTTGACCATTTTGAGACAACACAGGCTTTACCTAAAAAAGGAAAAATGCGAATTTGAAAAATCAGTTGTGCAATTTTTAGGGTTTATCATTTCAGCAAATGGAGTGGAGATGGATCCTCAAAAGATACAGGCTATTCAGGAGTGGCCAGCTCCTTCTGATAAGAAAGGGGTTCAACGCTTTATAGGATTCGCCAACTTCTATCGGAAGTTCATCGTCGGTTTTTCTACTATAGTGGCACCCATCACTCAGCTAACACGCCAGCACGGGTCATTCCAGTGGTCTCAAGCAGCACAGGAAGCTTTCATGAAGCTAAAGGATCTGTTCAGTTCCGCTCCTATTCTCCGGCATCCTGATCCTTCCCATCCATTCGTGTTGGAGGTGGATGCATCAGAAATAGCCACGGGGGCAATCCTTTCTCAGAGACAGGGACCCAAGGCCATCTTACACCCAGTTGCATTTGCCTCTCGGAAACTCAGTGCGGCAGAATTAAACTATGACGTAGGTGACAGGGAATTGTTGGCCATAAAATTTGCCCTGGAAGAATGGAGGTACTTACTTGAGGGGGCACTCCATCCGGTGATGATTTTCACCGACCACAAGAATCTTGAGTACCTCCGGACAGCAAAACGCCTCAAACCCAGACAAGCTCGTTGGGCCTTGTTCTTTTCGCGTTTCAATTTTCATATCTCCTACAGACCTGGCAAAAAGAATGGAAAAGCAGACGCCCTCTCCCGGATGTTCTCAGCAGAACTACAGACCTCAGAACCAAGTACAATTCTTGCACCTCACAACTTTCTTGGATTGACGCAGACAGACCTGATGTCCTCGATCAAGAGATCATCCAATACATGTACCGACCCGGAGGTACGATCCCTGAGAAAGAATGAGGGTCTCTTTTGGGTCCGGGACAAAATTTTTGTGCCCCAACAAACCCGGTTAACCGCTCTCAAGATGTGTCACGATCATAAATTAGCCGGCCACTTCGGAGTTAGGAAGACAGCTGACTTGATTTCCCGCTCCTTCTGGTGGCCGGGTTGGAGACGAGATTGCAGCGAATATGTGGCCTCCTGTCTCCGTTGTCAACGCAGCAAGGGCCAGAACGCCAGATCCTGGGGTTTACTTAAACCACTCCCTATTCCGGAACGACCATGGTCCGACGTGTCCGTGGATTTCATTGTGGATCTGCCAGCCTCAGAAGGCTACACTACCATTTTTGTTGTGGTTGACCGCCTGTCCAAAATGGCCCACTTTCTACCTATGATTGGTACTCCCTCCGCAGCAGAAACAGCCAACGTTTTTCTGAAAGAGGTCATAAGGCTTCACGGGGTACCAAAGAATATAGTGTCTGACAGAGGCGTGCAATTCACGTCTAAATTTTGGAAGGAACTTTGTAGGGCCCTGGATATTAAAGTATGCCTCTCATCAGCCTATCACCCTCAGAGCAATGGCCAAACGGAGAGGACAAATCAAACTTTGGAGCAGTATCTCCGTTGCTTCTGTTCAGGATCTCAGGACGATTGGTCAAAACTTCTTCCATATGCAGAATTTGCGTATAATAACTCAGTTCATGCGGCTACCAACCAGACGCCCTTTTGGGCCAACTGCGGGTTTCACCCCACGTTCCTGACGAAGGACACTCCTGAGGTAACAGTTCCTGCGGTACAGGACAGAATAATATCCTTACAAACCAATTTTCAAGAGATCCAAAGCATGTTACAAAAGGCTCAGAAGACCTACAAGGAGCAGTATGACCGAGGCAGGAAGGAGAATCCAAAGTTTAACATCGGGGAAGAGGTTTGGTTGTCCACCTCCAATCTCAAGCTGCAGTTACCATCCCGAAAACTAGGACCTAAATTTATCGGTCCCTTCCCTATCAAGAGGATCATCAATCCCGTGGCCATGGAGTTAGCCCTGCCCAAAACGTACAGGATCCACCCTGTCTTTCATGTATCTTTATTGAAGCCTGTTGTACCCAGTCCATTTCCAGAAAGAGGAGAAGTTCCTCCCCCACCAATCAGGGTGGACGGTGAGAACGAGTTTGAGGTGGAGGCTATCTTGGGTTGTAGAAGGAGGGGCAGACAACTACAATACCTGATCCAATGGAAGGGATACCCGCCTGAAGACAATTCATGGGAACCTGCGAGGAACCTACATGCCCCTCGCTTGATTCAAACCTTTCATCAAGACCATCCGGAGTTGATGTCTAGCTTGGGCGTCCGGTGTCCGCCCTTAGGAGGGGGGCACTGTCACGGAGGACAAGTCACCTCCGCCCGCCGGGCCGCTGGGCGCATGCGCAGGGGGTTGTTGTTTAGACGTGTACCCGTGCGCGGCCTGATGGTACGGCGCGCGCGGGTGCACGGCGGCCCGCGTGTGCGCGCCGTTGCCCGTGCGGGTGCCCGGTAGCGCGTCACGCTGACGCGCTCACTGGGAGGTACTTTAGACGACACCAGCACCCAGTCGGGTTGCTGGTTTGTCGTCAGCTTCCCCTGCCTGTGTCTTGAACCCTGCTTACTGTCACTTGTAATACCGACCTCTGCCTGGATAAACGACCACTCTTGCTTACTGGATACCCTGACCCTCTGCCTGGATATAACGACCACTCTTGCTTACTGGATACCCTGACCCTCTGCCTGGATATAACGACCACTCTTGCTTGCTAGATACCCTGACCTTCTGCCTGGATACCCGACCACTCTCGCTTGCTAGTTACCCTGATCCTCTGCCTGTATATAAGACCACTCCTGTCTGCTGTTACCCTGACCTTTGGCCTGTTAACGGATCATCCCTGACCTGCTGGACTTCCTGTGCTTCCTACCATACCTCCCACGGGGCTGCCACCCCTCCTTCAGTCCCTCAGTTCCAAGGACTTCCTTATCACCAGTCTGTTATCTCTTAACCTCTACCATTGCACCTACAGGCACTTCTTCAGAAGACTCTCCACCGTCCAAGCCATCCTACAGCTTACCGGAGACCCGTGCCTCCGCGTGCTTCCGATCCCCTGTCCCACTCTCGGGGGTTCGGGTGCGCGTGGTCGTAAGGGCAAGCCGCTCTCGGCATCTCGGCCTTGGTAAGTATTGGCGTGACAGGGAGATTAACCATCCCCATTTCAAGAACCAAGCAAAGAGGAAGGCAGCACTGGTGCAATTGTTGGAAATTGTGAAGCAGCTGATCCCCACGGCAGACATCACCTATTTAAAGATCTTAATTGGTTGCCTGAGGAGTACATATCTAAGGGAGCGCAAGAAAGTCCTGGATTCACAGAGATCCGTAGCAGCAGATGACATCTATGTCCCCAGGATGTTGTACTATGACAGGCTGCATTTTCTGGCAGGCCAGACTGAACCCAGGCTATCCCTCTCCAGTCTTCCTTCCACGCTTCCTTCCCCCCCGGCTGAGGCTTCTGACGCCCAACCTGGGCCTTCCAGGCCACATGTGGAGGAGCCCAGATTGAGCCAGGTATAGCATTCCTCTAAATATTTCTGCTTGTCCAATCAATGATGTTAACTAGATGTTAGCTGGGAGTACTAATTTAGGATTGTGATTGATGATGCAAAACATTAAAACCATGTCCCTTTTTCATACACAGGGAAGTCTCAGCCAGGAGGTGGCCGGGCCGAGCCGGCTGGCTGATCTGCAGGTCCCTCCACCCCCCCTGAAAAGAGAAAGTGGCAGTAGGAGGAGTGCCCTAGAGGAGGCTGCTATAGGATTCTTTTGGAGGGCTACAGAGGTCCTGGGAGCACGACAGACCGTGGAGGAGGACATTGCTGCCGTCATTGCATATAAAATGCAGAGGATGGAGGAGGGCCAACAAGCCATGTGTGAGGCCCTCATATCGGAGGCTCTGGAGAAAGGTATGAGGGGCCAAATTACACCTCAAACACACCTTTGGGATGGTCCTCCTCCTCCTCCTAAAGGTCCTCCTCCTCGTCCTCCCTCTCCTCCAGGTCCTCCCAGTCCTCCTCAAGGTCCTACTCCTCCTCCTGCCACATCTCTAACTGCACAGCCACAGCCCGGAAGGAAGCGTGAAAGGAAGACCAGAAAGTGATTGCCCTGGGTTCAGTCTGGTCGGCCAAAAAATGCAGCCTCTTGTGGTACCACAGGCTGGGGACACAGATGTCATCTGCTGCTATCCAGATCTCTGCAAATCCCGGACCAGACTGCCCTCCCTTATATATGGACTCCTCAGGCCACCAATTTTGATGTGGAAGAATTGTTGTCTGCCGTGGGGGTCCCAGGCTTCACTAATTTCTCCTGTTTCTCCAGTGTTGCCTTCCTCTTTGTTTGGTTCTAACCCCTAATAAAGGATTTTTGTTTTGAATTATACTCTCCTATGTGTTTTACTTCAAAAATGACAGTTTGTGAGGGTTCAGGTACATTTCAAATATACAATGTGAAATGAACAAGGGTCACCATCACCAAACAATCTCCTTGAGATTAAATAATAAAAGATATCAATGGTGTTGGGGTAACTTGACACACAAAACACACACAAAAATATTCTGTATTAAAAATAAAAATAACATTGAACAAAGATCAGCCTTGGAAAAAATACAAACTTTAAAGAAAAAAAAAGGCTGAAAATCCAAAAAAAAAAAAAAAATATATATAAAACTGTCAGATGTGACAACTAATAACTATATATTGAGGGAATCCCACTAAAAAAACACAAATAAAAGTTTGTGAGAAGTGTGTGTGAATATGAGCAGCAAAACTACTTCATTCTTGTCACATTATAAAGAAGAAGAGAGTGCGCTGTATTAAACCACTTTTAACATTGCAGCGTGACGAAAGTGCTATATCCATTGCGAACAATAAGTTTACCAGAACGAGCTGTCCTGTCTCGGAATTTCTTCTGAGCATGCGTGGCACTTTGTGCGTCGGAACAGGCCACACACAGTCGGAATTGACGCAATCAGATTTTGTTGTCGGAAAATTTTATCTCCTGCTCTCCAACTTTGTGTGTCGGAAAATCCGATGGAAAATGTCCGATGGAGCCCACACACGGTCGGAATTTCCGACAACACGCTCTGATCGGACATTTTCCATCGGAAAATCCGACCGTGTGTACGGGGCATTAAAGTTAGTGTTATTTGGTTACTTGTAAGCAGTAAAGTATAAAAAAAATTACATACCTGAAAAGCAAACATGATAAAACATAATAACAATAAGACATTGCAGAATAGAATACAGTAAAAAAGAGCAGAACAATAGCGAGAGAATAGAGAGAGAGAGAACAATAAAACGACAACTATTTTTGTTTTTTTATTTTATATAATTTTTTGTGTTTTTTTTACTTTTTTTTTACACTTTTTTAGTAACTATTGCAACTGTAACAGTTCCAGGTTCGAGTCTCTCAAAATGCGATGGCATCTTGGCAGACCCTGTGAAAGTGTGTCCTACTCTGTGCAGTACTGTACCCTATGCTAATACTCAACTAGTGTATCGTAGCGTTCAAAACATTCACCAATGCAAAGACCAGGATTGTCAGGACAGGAGGGACAATAATAGTGGGTGTCACGCCTATATCCGCGCTTGCTGCAGACATGACATCTTCTTTGGGGGGCTCGTTGGGTAGGGGTAATTGAGAGGACATAAGGAAAATGCCTCTCATGCAGCCGGCTTACTGCCGGCTGCATGGGAAGATGAGGTGGAGCACCGTCTGGAAACAGAAGGGCTCTGACGATCTCTACCTGGACTTTAACCACCTCAATACTAGGCACTTTCGCCCCCTTCCTTCCCAGACCAATTTTCAGCTTTCAGCGCTCTCGCACTTTTAATGACAATTACTCGGTCATGCTACACTGTACCCAAATAAAATTTTTATCATTTTGTTCGCACAAATAGAGCTTTCTTTTGGTGGTATTTATTCACGACTCCATTTTTTTTTTTTTGCGATATAAGCGCAAAAATAGTGGAAATTTGGAAAAAAAACAATATTTTCTTTTTTCTGTTTTAAAAGAAATCCAGTAAAATCGAATTTTGTCATAAATTTAAGCCAAAATGTATTCTGCTACATGTTTTTGATAAAAAAAATCCTGTTAAGTGTATAATAATTGGTTTGTGTGATCACGGACATATGTACGCAAATGATCATGTACAGATGTGTGCAGGTGATCACGTACATATGTGTGCAGATTACCATTGGGACATGTGATTTTAGTGTGACATATGTGGGGGACAGCTTTTTTTATTATTTGGGGACATGTGTTTTGGGGACATGTGTGTTTTACATTATGTGGGGACATGTGTGTGTGTTTTACATTATGTGGGGACATGTGTGTGTTTTACATGTATGTATTTACATGTGTGTTGACACTAGGTTGGTGATCAGTGAGTAAAAAGCTGTAAAAAACAGCTCATACTCACTGATCATCAGCCGGCTGCAGCGATCCCCTCTCCTCTCCTCCTCAGCGACAACTTCCGTGTGAGGAGAGGAGAGCTGATCGCCTAGCAACCGGCTGTGTTTACATCACATGACGGCTGTGATTGGACACGGCCGTCATGTGATCAGGAGGGCCAATCACAGAGCCCTCCTGCCGATCCGAGATGCGCCGTGTCCGGGGGACACGAGCGCATCGGGATCGCGCCGCTGCGCGGGCACGCGCGCGCGCGATCCCGCTCCTTCTGAGGGACGTTCCTGAACGTCCACTCAGAAGGAGAGAGCGCCCACCCGGCCGTTTATGTACATTGGCCGGGTGGGAAGTAGTTAAGGAAGGATCCAGTCCGTCCTGAATAGCACATGAGCGATCAGCAAAGCCAATTTAAACTAGAAAATGCATTTCCTGGGGAAAATGCGTGGGAATGCTGAATTGCTAAAACGGCCCCCAGCAAAATTGCCCCCATCATATTGCCATCAAAACTGTCCCATCATATTGCCACCATCAAAACTGCCCCATCAGAATTGCCTCATCAAAACTGCACCATCATATTGCCACCATCAAAACTGCCCCATCAAAAAATATTTTTTTTTTTCAAAAATATTTTTTTTTTTTCAAAAATATTTTTTTTTTCAAAAATATTTTTTTTTTCAAAAATATTTTTTTTTCAAAAATTTTTTTTTTTTTCAAAAAAAATTTTTTTTTTTCAAAAATTTTTTTTTTCAAAAATTTTTTTTTTTTCAAAAATGATTTTTTTTTTTTAAATATTTTTTTTTTTTTCAAAAATATTTTTTTTTTTCAAAAATAATTTTTTTTTTCAAAAATAATTTTTTTTTTTTCAAAAATAATTTTTTTTTTTTTTCAAAAATAATTTTTTTTTTTTTCAAAAATAATTTTTTTTTTTCAAAAATGATTTTTTTTTTTTCAAAAATAATTTTTTTTTTTCAAAAATAATTTTTTTTTTCAAAAAAATTTTTTTTTTTTTTCAAAAAAATTTTTTTTTTTCAAAATTTTTTTTTTTTCAAAAATGATTTTTTTTTTTTAAATATTTTTTTTTTTTTCAAAAATATTTTTTTTTTTCAAAAATAATTTTTTTTTTCAAAAATAATTTTTTTTTTTTCAAAAATAATTTTTTTTTTTTTTCAAAAATAATTTTTTTTTTTTTCAAAAATAATTTTTTTTTTTCAAAAATGATTTTTTTTTTTTCAAAAATAATTTTTTTTTTTCAAAAATAATTTTTTTTTTCAAAAAAATTTTTTTTTTTTTTCAAAAAAATTTTTTTTTTTCAAAATTTTTTTTTTTTCAAAAATGATTTTTTTTTTTTAAATATTTTTTTTTTTTTCAAAAATATTTTTTTTTTTCAAAAATAATTTTTTTTTTCAAAAATAATTTTTTTTTTTCAAAAATATTTTTTTTTTTTTTTTCAAAAATAATTTTTTTTTTTTCAAAAATATATTTTTTTTTTCAAAAATAATTGCTGAATAGCTAAATTGCTAAAATGACCGCCATCAAAACTGCCCCATCAGAATTGCCACCATCAAAACTGCCCCATCATATTCCTCTATTATAATCAGTACATGGTGTGTCTGTCCCCTCCCCCCGGGCTCTGTAATTAAAGCTGAGATGCTCCTCCCCCCCCTCTGTGTATAACAGAAGCTTTGGTAACCATGGCAACAAAACACACACAGTACACTCTGATTAATGGCTAAAATTTCCTGAAATGACCTCTAAACAAAAAGCTTTTTCTCAAAAACTGTAAAAGATATCAAACTGAAAAGCTATAGCCAGATAGCTGAATATTTTGTGAACATTTTAAAGTTTGTTTGGTGTCTCTAGGTGAAAGTATGAAGGAGCTGAAACTTTTGGGAGCGGAAGAAAAATTTAAGGATTTCAAGCATGCTCCCATTGACTTCAATGTTAAAAAAAAGTGATAAAAAGCTTAATATTTTAAAAAGTATAAATGGTAGAAAAAAAGTTGAAAAAGAGCACACCTCAGCTAAAAGAGACGAACATTTTGATAGTTGAATGGTTTTAATAGCTGAAAGTATGCAGAAGTTACGCATTACCGAAAAACGTACGGAATAAAATTAAAAATAAACTAGAAATTGCATTTCCTGGGGAAAATGCGTGGGAATGCTGAATTGCTAAAACGGCCCCCAGCAAAATTGCCCCCATCATTTTGCCATCAAAACTGTCCCATCATATTGCCACCATCAAAACTGCCCCATCAGAATTGCCCCATCAAAACTGCACCATCATATTGCCACCATCAAAACTGCCCCATCAAAAAATATTTTTTTTTTTCAAAAATATTTTTTTTTTTCAAAAATATTTTTTTTTTTTCAAAAATATTTTTTTTTTCAAAAATTATTTTTTTTTTAAAAATTATTTTTTTTTTCAAAAATTTTTTTTTCAAAAATGATTTTTTTTTTCAAAAATAATTTTTTTTTTCAAAAATATTTTTTTTTTCAAAAATATTTTTTTTTTTTCAAAAATATTTTTTTTTTTCAAAAATATTTTTTTTTTTTTAAATAATTTTTTTTCAAAAATATTTTTTTTTTCAAAAATATATATTTTTTTTTTTCAAAAATATTTTTTTTTTTTTCAAAAATATTTTTTTTTTTTTTCAAAAATATATTTTTTTTTTCAAAAATAATTGCTGAATAGCTAAATTGCTAAAATGACCGCCATCAAAACTGCCCCATCAGAATTGCCACCATCAAAACTGCCCCATCATATTCCTCTATTATAATCAGTACATGGTGTGTCTGTCCCCTCCCCCCGGGCTCTGTAATTAAAGCTGAGATGCTCCAGCCACCTCCCCCCCCTGTGTATAACAGAAGCTTTGGTAACCATGGCAACAAAACACACACAGTACACTCTGATTAATGGCTAAAATTTCCTGAAATGACCTCTAAACAAAAAGCTTTTTCTCAAAAACTGTAAAAGATATCAAACTGAAAAGCTATAGCCAGATAGCTGAATATTTTGTGAACATTTTAAAGTTTGTTTGGTGTCTCTAGGTGAAAGTATGAAGGAGCTGAAACTTTTGGGAGCGGAAGAAAAATTTAAGGATTTCAAGCATGCTCCCATTGACTTCAATGTTAAAAAAAAGTGATAAAAAGCTTAATATTTTAAAAAGTATAAATGGTAGAAAAAAAGTTGAAAAAGAGCACACCTCAGCTAAAAGAGACGAACATTTTGATAGTTGAATGGTTTTAATAGCTGAAAGTATGCAGAAGTTACGCATTACCGAAAAACGTACGGAATAAAATTAAAAATAAACTAGAAATTGCATTTCCTGGGGAAAATGCGTGGGAATGCTGAATTGCTAAAACGGCCCCCAGCAAAATTGCCCCCATCATTTTGCCATCAAAACTGTCCCATCATATTGCCACCATCAAAACTGCCCCATCAGAATTGCCCCATCAAAACTGCACCATCATATTGCCACCATCAAAACTGCCCCATCAAAAAATATTTTTTTTTTTCAAAAATATTTTTTTTTTTCAAAAATATTTTTTTTTTTTCAAAAATATTTTTTTTTTCAAAAATTATTTTTTTTTTAAAAATTATTTTTTTTTTCAAAAATTTTTTTTTCAAAAATGATTTTTTTTTTCAAAAATAATTTTTTTTTTCAAAAATATTTTTTTTTTCAAAAATATTTTTTTTTTTTCAAAAATATTTTTTTTTTTCAAAAATATTTTTTTTTTTTTAAATAATTTTTTTTCAAAAATATTTTTTTTTCAAAAATATATATTTTTTTTTTTCAAAAATATTTTTTTTTTTTTCAAAAATATTTTTTTTTTTTTTCAAAAATATATTTTTTTTTTCAAAAATAATTGCTGAATAGCTAAATTGCTAAAATGACCGCCATCAAAACTGCCCCATCAGAATTGCCACCATCAAAACTGCCCCATCATATTCCTCTATTATAATCAGTACATGGTGTGTCTGTCCCCTCCCCCCGGGCTCTGTAATTAAAGCTGAGATGCTCCAGCCACCTCCCCCCCCTGTGTATAACAGAAGCTTTGGTAACCATGGCAACAAAACACACACAGTACACTCTGATTAATGGCTAAAATTTCCTGAAATGACCTCTAAACAAAAAGCTTTTTCTCAAAAACTGTAAAAGATATCAAACTGAAAAGATATAGCCAGATAGCTGAATATTTTGTGAACATTTTAAAGTTTGTTTGGTGTCTCTAGGTGAAAGTATGAAGGAGCTGAAACTTTTGGGAGCGGAAGAAAAATTTAAGGATTTCAAGCATGCTCCCATTGACTTCAATGTTAAAAAAAAGTGATAAAAAGCTTAATATTTTAAAAAGTATAAATGGTAGAAAAAAAGTTGAAAAAGAGCACACCTCAGCTAAAAGAGACGAACATTTTGATAGTTGAATGGTTTTAATAGCTGAAAGTATGCAGAAGTTACGCATTACCGAAAAACGTACGGAATAAAATTAAAATTAAAAATAATAAATAAAATCGAATAACAATAGTGGGACTGCTAAAGCATTCCCACTAACTAGAAAATGCATTTCCTGGGGAAAATGCGTGGGAATGCTGAATTGCTAAAACGGCCCCCAGCAAAATTGCCCCCATCATATATTTTTTTTTTTCAAAAATAATTTTTTTCTTCAAAAATATTTTTTTTTTTCAAAATTTTTTTTTTTTTCAAAAATAATTTTTTTTTTCAAAAATGATTTTCTTTTTTCAAAAATAATTTTTTTTTTTCAAAAATAATTTTTTTTTTTCAAAAATAATTTTTTTTTTCAGAAATATATATATTTTTTTTCAAAAATATATATTTTTTTTCAAAAATAATTGCTGAATAGCTAAATTGCTAAAATGACTGCCATCAAAACTGCCCCATCAGAATTGCCACCATCAAAACTGCCCCATCATATTCCTCTATTATAATCAGTACATGGTGTGTCTGTCCCCTCCCCCCGGGCTCTGTAATTAAAGCTGAGATGCTCCAGCCACCTCCCCCCCCTCTGTGTATAACAGAAGCTTTGGTAACCATGGCAACAAAACACACACAGTACACTCTGATTAATGGCTAAAATTTCCTGAAATGACCTCTAAACAAAAAGCTTTTTCTCAAAAACTGTAAAAGATATCAAACTGAAAAGCTATAGCCAGATAGCTGAATATTTTGTGAACATTTTAAAGTTTGTTTGGTGTCTCTAGGTGAAAGTATGAAGGAGCTGAAACTTTTGGGAGCGGAAGAAAAATTTAAGGATTTCAAGCATGCTCCCATTGACTTCAATGTTAAAAAAAAGTGATAAAAAGCTTAATATTTTAAAAAGTATAAATGGTAGAAAAAAAGTTGAAAAAGAGCACACCTCAGCTAAAAGAGACGAACATTTTGATAGTTGAATGGTTTTAATAGCTGAAAGTATGCAGAAGTTACGCATTACCGAAAAACGTACGGAATAAAATTAAAAATAAACTAGAAATTGCATTTCCTGGGGAAAATGCGTGGGAATGCTGAATTGCTAAAACGGCCCCCAGCAAAATTGCCCCCATCATTTTGCCATCAAAACTGTCCCATCATATTGCCACCATCAAAACTGCCCCATCAGAATTGCCCCATCAAAACTGCACCATCATATTGCCACCATCAAAACTGCCCCATCAAAAAATATTTTTTTTTTTCAAAAATATTTTTTTTTTTCAAAAATATTTTTTTTTTTTCAAAAATATTTTTTTTTTCAAAAATAATTTTTTTTTTAAAAATTATTTTTTTTTTCAAAAATTTTTTTTTCAAAAATGATTTTTTTTTTCAAAAATAATTTTTTTTTTCAAAAATATTTTTTTTTTCAAAAATATTTTTTTTTTTTCAAAAATATTTTTTTTTTTCAAAAATATTTTTTTTTTTTTAAATAATTTTTTTTCAAAAATATTTTTTTTTTCAAAAATATATATTTTTTTTTTTCAAAAATATTTTTTTTTTTTTCAAAAATATTTTTTTTTTTTTTCAAAAATATATTTTTTTTTCAAAAATAATTGCTGAATAGCTAAATTGCTAAAATGACCGCCATCAAAACTGCCCCATCAGAATTGCCACCATCAAAACTGCCCCATCATATTCCTCTATTATAATCAGTACATGGTGTGTCTGTCCCCTCCCCCCGGGCTCTGTAATTAAAGCTGAGATGCTCCAGCCACCTCCCCCCCCTGTGTATAACAGAAGCTTTGGTAACCATGGCAACAAAACACACACAGTACACTCTGATTAATGGCTAAAATTTCCTGAAATGACCTCTAAACAAAAAGCTTTTTCTCAAAAACTGTAAAAGATATCAAACTGAAAAGATATAGCCAGATAGCTGAATATTTTGTGAACATTTTAAAGTTTGTTTGGTGTCTCTAGGTGAAAGTATGAAGGAGCTGAAACTTTTGGGAGCGGAAGAAAAATTTAAGGATTTCAAGCATGCTCCCATTGACTTCAATGTTAAAAAAAAGTGATAAAAAGCTTAATATTTTAAAAAGTATAAATGGTAGAAAAAAAGTTGAAAAAGAGCACACCTCAGCTAAAAGAGACGAACATTTTGATAGTTGAATGGTTTTAATAGCTGAAAGTATGCAGAAGTTACGCATTACCGAAAAACGTACGGAATAAAATTAAAATTAAAAATAATAAATAAAATCGAATAACAATAGTGGGACTGCTAAAGCATTCCCACTAACTAGAAAATGCATTTCCTGGGGAAAATGCGTGGGAATGCTGAATTGCTAAAACGGCCCCCAGCAAAATTGCCCCCATCATATATTTTTTTTTTTCAAAAATAATTTTTTTCTTCAAAAATATTTTTTTTTTTCAAAATTTTTTTTTTTTTCAAAAATAATTTTTTTTTTCAAAAATGATTTTCTTTTTTCAAAAATAATTTTTTTTTTTCAAAAATAATTTTTTTTTTCAGAAATATATATATTTTTTTTCAAAAATATATATTTTTTTTCAAAAATAATTGCTGAATAGCTAAATTGCTAAAATGACCGCCATCAAAACTGCCCCATCAGAATTGCCACCATCAAAACTGCCCCATCATATTCCTCTATTATAATCAGTACATGGTGTGTCTGTCCCCTCCCCCCGGGCTCTGTAATTAAAGCTGAGATGCTCCAGCCACCTCCCCCCCCTCTGTGTATAACAGAAGCTTTGGTAACCATGGCAACAAAACACACACAGTACACTCTGATTAATGGCTAAAATTTCCTGAAATGACCTCTAAACAAAAAGCTTTTTCTCAAAAACTGTAAAAGATATCAAACTGAAAAGATATAGCCAGATAGCTGAATATTTTGTGAACATTTTAAAGTTTGTTTGGTGTCTCTAGGTGAAAGTATGAAGGAGCTGAAACTTTTGGGAGCGGAAGAAAAATTTAAGGATTTCAAGCATGCTCCCATTGACTTCAATGTTAAAAAAAAGTGATAAAAAGCTTAATATTTTAAAAAGTATAAATGGTAGAAAAAAAGTTGAAAAAGAGCACACCTCAGCTAAAAGAGACGAACATTTTGATAGTTGAATGGTTTTAATAGCTGAAAGTATGCAGAAGTTACGCATTACCGAAAAACGTACGGAATAAAATTAAAATTAAAAATAATAAATAAAATCGAATAACAATAGTGGGACTGCTAAAGCATTCCCACTAACTAGAAAATGCATTTCCTGGGGAAAATGCGTGGGAATGCTGAATTGCTAAAACGGCCCCCAGCAAAATTGCCCCCATCATATATTTTTTTTTTTCAAAAACAATTTTTTTCTTCAAAAATATTTTTTTTTTTCAAAAATTTTTTTTTTTCAAAAATAATTTTTTTTTTCAAAAATGATTTTTTTTTTCAAAAATAATTTTTTTTTTTCAAAAATATTTTTTTTTTTTCAAAAATAATTTTTTTTTTCAGAAATATATATATATTTTTTTTTTCAAAAATATATATTTTTTTTCAAAAATAATTGCTGAATAGCTAAATTGCTAAAATGACCGCCATCAAAACTGCCCCATCAGAATTGCCACCATCAAAACTGCCCCATCATATTCCTCTATTATAATCAGTACATGGTGTGTCTGTCCCCTCCCCCGGGCTCTGTAATTAAAGCTGAGATGCTCCAGCCACCTCCCCCCCCTGTGTATAACAGAAGCTTTGGTAACCATGGCAACAAAACATACACAGTACACTCTGATTAATGGCTAAAATTTCCTGAAATGACCTCTAAACAAAAAGCTTTTTCTCAAAAACTGTAAAAGATATCAAACTGAAAAGATATAGCCAGATAGCTGAATATTTTGTGAACATTTTAAAGTTTGTTTGGCGTCTCTAGGTGAAAGTATGAAGGAGCTGAAACTTTTGGGAGCGGAAGAAAAATTTAAGGATTTCAAGCATGCTCCCATTGACTTCAATGTTAAAAAAAGTGATAAAAAGCTTAATATTTTAAAAAGTATAAATGGTAGAAAAAAAGTTGAAAAAGAGCACACCTCAGCTAAAAGAGACGAACATTTTGATAGTTGAATGGTTTTAATAGCTGAAAGTATGCAGAAGTTACGCATTACCGAAAAACGTACGGAATAAAATTAAAATTATTAAAAATAATAAATAAAATCGAATAACAATAGTGGGACTGCTAAAGCATTCCCACTAACTAGAAAATGCATTTCCTGGGGAAAATGCGTGGGAATGCTGAATTGCTAAAACGGCCCCCAGCAAAATTGCCCCCATCATATTGCCATCAAAACTGTCCCATCATATTGCCACCATCAAAACTGCCCCATCAGAATTGCCACCATCAAAACTGCCCCATCATATTGCCACCATCAAAACTGCCCCATCAGAATTACCCCATCAAAACTGCCCCATCATATTCCTCTATTATAAATCAGTACATGGTGTGTCTGTCCCCTCCCCCCTGTGTATAACAGAAGCTTTGGTAACCATGGCAACAAAACAAACACTAACAGTACACTCTGATTAATGGCTAAAATTTCCTGAAATGACCTCTAAACAAATGGCCGTATTTTAAAAACTATACATCCTACAGCAAAGATCTTTATATTGTGAGAATCACAAGACTCAGACCTAGATTTTGATACATAGTATGTCTCTGAAATATTAAAATTGAAGGCACGGTCGCAGTTTAGAAATTGCCCTTCAAATTTGAAGGGGCTAGAGTGTAGTTTCAATGAATGTCAATGGACGGTGTGAGTTGCAAACAAATGGTCATATTGTGAAAACTATCAGGACTATGGCTTAGCCGTGGACATGTTTAGTGGCAGCAGGGATAGCTGAACGTTTTGATATAAGATTTATGTAGGTGGGCTTGAAAATGAGGGAGTGGAGGCAGTTTAGAAATCATGTTCTGATTTTTCAGCTTTTGTCCCCTCCCCTGGGCTCTAATCAGAGCTGAGATGCTCCAGCCACCTCCCCCCCTGTGTATAACAGAAGCTTTGGTAACCATGGCAACAAAACACACACAGTACACTCTGATTAATGGCTAAAATTTCTTGAAATGACCTCTAAACAAAAAGCTTTTTCTCAAAAACTGTAAAAGATATCAAATTGAAAAGCTATAGCCAGATAGCTGAATATTTTGTGAACATTTTAAAGTTTGTTTGGTGTCTCTAGGTGAAAGTATGAAGGAGCTGAAACTTTTGGGAGCGGAAGAAAAATTTAAGGATTTCAAGCATGCTCCCATTGACTTCAATGTTAAAAAAAAGTGATAAAAAGCTTAATATTTTAAAAAGTATAAATGGTAGAAAAAAAGTTGAAAAAGAGCACACCTCAGCTAAAAGAGACGAACATTTTGATAGTTGAATGGTTTTAATAGCTGAAAGTATGCAGAAGTTACGCATTACCGAAAAACGTACGGAATAAGAAAAATAACTAGAAAATGCATTTCCTGGGGAAAATGCGTGGGAATGCTGAATTGCTAAAACGGCCCCCAGCAAAATTGCCCCCATCATATTGCCATCAAAACTGTCCCATCATATTGCCACCATCAAAACTGCCCCATCAGAATTGCCACCATCAAAACTGCCCCATCATATTGCCACCATCAAAACTGCCCCATCAGAATTACCCCATCAAAACTGCCCCATCATATTCCTCTATTATAAATCAGTACATGGTGTGTCTGTCCCCTCCCCCGGGCTCTGTAATCAAAGCTGAGATGCTCCAGCCACCTCCCCCCCTGTGTATAACAGAAGCTTTGGTAACCATGGCAACAAAACAAACAGTACACTCTGATTAATGGCTAAAATTTCCTGAAATTACCTCTAAACAAATGGCCGTATTTTAAAAACTATACATCCTACAGCGAAGATCTTTATATTGTGAGAATCACAAGACCCAGACCTAGATTTTGATACATAGTATGTCTCTGAAATATTAAAATTGAAGGCACGGTCGCAGTTTAGAAATTGCCCTTCAAATTTGAAGGGGCTAGAGTGTAGTTTCAATGAATGTCAATGGACGGCGTGAGTTGCAAACAAATGGTCATATTGTGAAAACTATCAGGACTATGGCTTAGCCGTGGACATGTTTAGTGGCAGCAGGGATAGCTGAATGTTTTGATATAAGATTTATGTAGGTGGGCTTGAAAATGAGGGAGTGGCGGCAGTTTAGAAATCATGTTCTGATTTTTCAGCTTTTGTCCCCTCCCCTGGGCTCTAATCAGAGCTGAGATGCTCCAGCCACCTCCCCCCCTGTGTATAACAGAAGCTTTGGTAACCATGGCAACAAAACACACACAGTACTCTCTGATTAATGGCTAAAATTTCTTGAAATGACCTCTAAACAAAAAGCTTTTTCTCAAAAACTGTAAAAGATATCAAATTGAAAAGCTATAGCCAGATAGCTGAATATTTTTTGTGAACATTTTAAAGTTTGTTTGGTGTCTCTAGGTGAAAGTATGAAGGAGCTGAAACTTTTGGGAGCGGAAGAAAAATTTAAGGATTTCAAGCATGCTCCCATTGACTTCAATGTTAAAAAAAAGTGATAAAAAGCTTAATATTTTAAAAAGTATAAATGGTAGAAAAAAAGTTGAAAAAGAGCACACCTCAGCTAAAAGAGACGAACATTTTGATAGTTGAATGGTTTTAATAGCTGAAAGTATGCAGAAGTTACGCATTACCGAAAAACGTACGGAATAAGAAGAAAAACTAGACTAGAAAATGCATTTCCTGGGGAAAATGCGTGGGAATGCTGAATTGCTAAAACGGCCCCCAGCAAAATTGCCCCCATCATATTGCCATCAAAACTGTCCCATCATATTGCCACCATCAAAACTGCCCCATCAGAATTGCCTCATCAAAACTGCACCATCATATTGCCACCATCAAAACTGCCCCATCAAAAAATTTTTTTTTTTTTCAAAAATATTTTTTTTTTTCAAAAATATTTTTTTTTTCAAAAATTATTTTTTTTTTCAAAAATATTTTTTTTTCAAAATTTTTTTTTTTCAAAAATTTTTTTTTTCAAAAATTTTTTTTTTTTCAAAAATAATTTTTTTTTTCAAAAATATATTTTTTTTTTTCAAAAATAATTTTTTTTTCAAAAATATTTTTTTTTTCAAAAATGATTTTTTTTTTTTTCAAAAATAATTTTTTTTTTTCAAAAATAATTTTTTTTTTCAAAATTTTTTTTTTTTAAAAAATAATTTTTTTTTTTTAAAAAATATTTTTTTTTTTCAAAAATATTTTTTTTTTTCAAAGATAATTGCTGAATAGCTAAATTGCTAAAATGACCGCCATCAAAACGGCCCCATCAGAATTGCCACCATCAAAACTGCCCCATCATATTCCTCTAATATAAATCAGTACATGGTGTGTCTGTCCCCTCCCCCGGGCTCTGTAATCAAAGCTGAGATGCTCCAGCCACCTCCCCCCCTGTGTATAACAGAAGCTTTGGTAACCATGGCAACAAAACAAACAGTACACTCTGATTAATGGCTAAAATTTCCTGAAATTACCTCTAAACAAATGGCCGTATTTTAAAAACTATACATCCTACAGCGAAGATCTTTATATTGTGAGAATCACAAGACCCAGACCTAGATTTTGATATATAGTATGTCTCTGAAATATTAAAATTGAAGGCACGGTCGCAGTTTAGAAATTGCCCTTCAAATTTGAAGGGGCTAGAGTGTAGTTTCAATGAATGTCAATGGACGGCGTGAGTTGCAAACAAATGGTCATATTGTGAAAACTATCAGGACTATGGCTTAGCCGTGGACATGTTTAGTGGCAGCAGGGATAGCTGAATGTTTTGATATAAGATTTATGTAGGTGGGCTTGAAAATGAGGGAGTGGCGGCAGTTTAGAAATCATGTTCTGATTTTTCAGCTTTTGTCCCCTCCCCTGGGCTCTAATCAGAGCTGAGATGCTCCAGCCACCTCCCCCCCCTCTGTGTATAACAGAAGCTTTGGTAACCATGGCAACAAAACACACACAGTACACTCTGATTAATGGCTAAAATTTCCTGAAATGACCTCTAAACAAAAAGCTTTTTCTCAAAAACTGTAAAAGATATCAAACTGAAAAGCTATAGCCAGATAGCTGAATATTTTGTGAACATTTTAAAGTTTGTTTGGTGTCTCTAGGTGAAAGTATGAAGGAGCTGAAACTTTTGGGAGCGGAAGAAAAATTTAAGGATTTCAAGCATGCTCCCATTGACTTCAATGTTAAAAAAAAGTGATAAAAAGCTTAATATTTTAAAAAGTATAAATGGTAGAAAAAAAGTTGAAAAAGAGCACACCTCAGCTAAAAGAGACGAACATTTTGATAGTTGAATGGTTTTAATAGCTGAAAGTATGCAGAAGTTACGCATTACCGAAAAACATACGGAATAAGAAAAATAATAAAACTAGAAAATGCATTTCCTGGGGAAAATGCGTGGGAATGCTGAATTGCTAAAACGGCCCCCAGCAAAATTGCCCCCATCATATTGCCATCAAAACTGTCCCATCATATTGCCACCATCAAAACTGCCCCATCAGAATTGCCCCATCAAAACTGCACCATCATATTGCCACCATCAAAACTGCCCCATCAAAAAATATTTTTTTTTTTCAAAAATATTTTTTTTTTTCAAAAATATTTTTTTTTTTTCAAAAATATTTTTTTTTTTCAAAAATAATTTTTTTTTCAAAAATTATTTTTTTTTTCAAAAATATTTTTTTTTCAAAAAATTTTTTTTTTTTCAAAAATTTTTTTTTTCAAAAATGATTTTTTTTTTCAAAAATAATTTTTTTTTTCAAAAATATTTTTTTTTTCAAAAATAATTTTTTTTTTTTCAAAAATAATTTTTTTTTTCAAAAATATTTTTTTTTTTAAAAATAATTTTTTTTCAAAAATTTTTTTTTTTTCAAAAATATATTTTTTTTTTTTTTCAAAAATATTTTTTTTTTTTTTCAAAAATATTTTTTTTTTTTTCAAAAATATATATTTTTTTTCAAAAATAATTGCTGAATAGCTAAATTGCTAAAATGACCGCCATCAAAACTGCCCCATCAGAATTGCCACCATCAAAACTGCCCCATCATATTCCTCTATTATAATCAGTACATGGTGTGTCTGTCCCCTCCCCCCGGGCTCTGTAATTAAAGCTGAGATGCTCCAGCCACCTCCCCCCCCCTGTGTATAACAGAAGCTTTGGTAACCATGGCAACAAAACACACACAGTACACTCTGATTAATGGCTAAAATTTCCTGAAATGACCTCTAAACAAAAAGCTTTTTCTCAAAAACTGTAAAAGATATCAAACTGAAAAGCTATAGCCAGATAGCTGAATATTTTGTGAACATTTTAAAGTTTGTTTGGTGTCTCTAGGTGAAAGTATGAAGGAGCTGAAACTTTTGGGAGCGGAAGAAAAATTTAAGGATTTCAAGCATGCTCCCATTGACTTCAATGTTAAAAAAAAGTGATAAAAAGCTTAATATTTTAAAAAGTATAAATGGTAGAAAAAAAGTTGAAAAAGAGCACACCTCAGCTAAAAGAGACGAACATTTTGATAGTTGAATGGTTTTAATAGCTGAAAGTATGCAGAAGTTACGCATTACCGAAAAACGTACGGAATAAAATTAAAATTAAAAATAATAAATAAAATCGAATAACAATAGTGGGACTGCTAAAGCATTCCCACTAATAAAATCGAATAACAATAGTGGGACTGCTAAAGCATTCCCACTAATAAAAAAACGAATAACAATAGTGGGACTGCTAAAGCATTCCCACTAACTAGAAAATGCATTTCCTGGGGAAAATGCGTGGGAATGCTGAATTGCTAAAACGGCCCCCAGCAAAATTGCCCCCATCATATTGCCATCAAAACTGTCCCATCATATTGCCACCATCAAAACTGCCCCATCAAAAAATATTTTTTTTTTTCAAAAATATTTTTTTTTCAAAAATTTTTTTTTTTTCAAAAATAATTTTTTTTTTTCAAAAATATTTTTTTTTTCAAAAATAATTTTCTTTTTTCAAAAATAATTTTTTTTTTTCAAAAATATTTTTTTTTTTTTCAAAAATAATTTTTTTTTTCAGAAATATATATATTTTTTTTCAAAAATATATATTTTTTTTCAAAAATAATTGCTGAATAGCTAAATTGCTAAAATGACCGCCATCAAAACTGCCCCATCAGAATTGCCACCATCAAAACTGCCCCATCATATTCCTCTATTATAATCAGTACATGGTGTGTCTGTCCCCTCCCCCCGGGCTCTGTAATTAAAGCTGAGATGCTCCAGCCACCTCCCCCCCCTCTGTGTATAACAGAAGCTTTGGTAACCATGGCAACAAAACACACACAGTACACTCTGATTAATGGCTAAAATTTCCTGAAATGACCTCTAAACAAAAAGCTTTTTCTCAAAAACTGTAAAAGATATCAAACTGAAAAGCTATAGCCAGATAGCTGAATATTTTGTGAACATTTTAAAGTTTGTTTGGTGTCTCTAGGTGAAAGTATGAAGGAGCTGAAACTTTTGGGAGCGGAAGAAAAATTTAAGGATTTCAAGCATGCTCCCATTGACTTCAATGTTAAAAAAAAGTGATAAAAAGCTTAATATTTTAAAAAGTATAAATGGTAGAAAAAAAGTTGAAAAAGAGCACACCTCAGCTAAAAGAGACGAACATTTTGATAGTTGAATGGTTTTAATAGCTGAAAGTATGCAGAAGTTACGCATTACCGAAAAACGTACGGAATAAAATTAAAATTATTAAAAATAATAAATAAAATCGAATAACAATAGTGGGACTGCTAAAGCATTCCCACTAATAAAATCGAATAACAATAGTGGGACTGCTAAAGCATTCCCACTAATAAATAAACATAAATGTACCAGCGTCTGGCCTTACGGGCAACTAGGTCATTGAGGTCCACCCCTCCCATATTTTGGTTATATTCGTGATCACGGAGGGGTTTCTCCACAACACCAGTCGCCGTAGGAATTTGGACCGTTGTGTCTGCATGAAGGGAGGTAAGAACGAAAACATTCTTATTATCCCTCCACTTCACAGCGAGCAAATTATTACACTTCATGCAGGCTCTCTCCCCATCCTGAGATGGGAATCTACAAGCCACTGGGGAAAGCCCTGGCGATTAGGTCGCACGGTGCCACATGCTCCAATCTGATGATCAAACAAGTGACTAAAAAGTGGCACGCTCATGTAATAATTGTCCACATACAAATGGTACCTCTTTCCGAATAAGGGTGACACCAAGTCCCACACAATCTTGCCAGCGCTCCCTATGTAATCTGGGCAGTTTGGCGGCTCTACGTGACTATCTTTTCCCTCGTAAACCATAAACCTACATGTATAGCCTGTGGCCCTGTCACAGAGCTTATACATCTTTACCCCATATCTGGCACACTTGCTGGGAAGATACTGTTTGAAAGACAAGCGGCCAGAAAACTTAATCAGGGACTCATCAACGCAGACAACTTGATGGGGAGTAAACAAGTCTGCAAAACGTTGGTTGAAGTGGTTTATGAGGGGCTGAATTTTGTAGAGCCGATCGTATCCAGGGTCTCCACGTGGACAACGGAGTTCATTGTTGTTAAGATGCATGAACCGCAAGATCTGCTCTTATCGTGACCTGGTCATGGAGGCAGAGAACACGGGCATATGGTAAATTGGGTCAGTGGACCAATATGACCGCAACATACTCATTTTCACTATGCCCATGTCGAGAAAGGTCTTAAATTCGCAAACCGTAATTGGTTTCCAATCTCTGGCAAGGGAGGACTGGGGATTAGTGCCGATGTATTGACCAGCATACAAATTACTTTGGTCCACAATAGATCTATAGAGATCTTCGGTGAAAAAATGCAAATAAAAATCAAGTGACGTAAAATCAACTGTTTCCACCTGAATGCCGGGTTAACCAGTGAATGGGGGAAGTACGGGTGCTGCAGAAGTGGTGGGATCCCAATTAGGATAGGCGAATGCAGCAGGAAGGGCACTATGGGCTTGACGGGCCTGTCTTTGTCTTCTTGGCGGTAGCGGGACACTACTTGTGCTTGCCACCTCACCAGCTTGAAATGCACTTATGGGACTTGCCACGTCACCACATGTTACTGCAGTGCTGGTTTGACTATGACCAGAGTGTACTAGGCCACTGGTGCTTGCCAGTTCACCAGAAGGATGAGCGGCAATAGTACTTCTCTGCTCCATACGAGAGCCCTGCGGTTCTTGCACCTCTACAGCATAAGATCGGGGTTTGGCAGGGACCACAACTCAGTCGTCAGAGCTATCTGTCATGGAGCCGCTGTCGTCTACAGGATGGTATTCTGAGCCTGGATCTGACAGATGAGTGACTTCCTTTTCACTATCTGTCATGCTCAGAAACGTGTAGGCCTCTTCACTAGTGTACCTTTGATTTGCCATTTTGGGCTCTAAATTTACTGGTATACTAGTGAGACTTACAGGTAAAAAAGCTCCTGACTGTTAGCAACTGATATAAATGCTACCAAAAAAACTGTTAGCGATCGCAGGGATCAGGCCTGACTCTGCGAATGTTGCAGTTATGTGTGTTGTGTTTTGTAAGTGACAGTGATCGATCGATACTGCACTTGGGTGAGCTGGGCTGGGGGGAGGGGCAAAACTCAGGTGCTAGCAGATATCTGGGCTGATCCCACTAACACTGAGTTTTTGGGAACCCTAAACTGCTGGGGACGCTAGTATAGATATGATCAGATACTATACCACTAAGGGAGGTGTATGCTGCGTGCATGGGTGTTAGCAGTACTGGCACTAATCTGACGCTGCCTGGCGTGACGCAGACCCTAACTGATCCTAAAACCTAACTGATATCACCCGCCGAGCGATCAGGGGGTTAAACCTTTATTGGGTAATAAACGGCGGGTATAAAAAACAAACTAACTAACCAGCGTCACTCGTAACACTTATTGGGTGATCACTGGTGAAAGGGTTAACTAGGGGGCAATCAGGGGTTAAAACCTTTATTAGGTATTATATGAGGGTACCTGACACTATAAAAAGCTGAGGGTGAACCTAAATACGTACCTGGCTAACTAGCACCACCTGTGACACTAATACGGCAATCAGAAAAAAAATTGCTTAGTGACACTGGCGACAGGGGGTGAAAGAGTTAACTTGGGGGTGATCAAGGGGTTAAACCTTTATTAGGGGGGTTAGGGGGGTACCCTAGACCTAAAGGGGCCTACCACTAACTGCCCTAACACTTGTAACAGTCACAAATGACACCAATGTAGTAATCAGTAAAAAAATAAAACTGCTATTGGTGTCAATGTGACAGGGGGTGACATGGGGTGCAGGGGGGTGATTGGGGAGGATGTTTATGTGCCTATGTGTGCTAGTGTCAGTGTAGTGTTGGTGCAGACCCACAGTAGACGTCTTCTCTCCTCGGAAGCCGATACGAAAAGGCTTCACGAGGAGAGATGACATCACATCCTCTGCTTCTGTTTACATCACAGAAGCAGAGGAAGCTTCTCATTTTCCAAGAGTGATCGTGAGGGAGAGGCCATGAATCAGTGGCCTCCCCCTCAGGATGGATCGCTCCTGGAATGATGCAGACAGCCTCGGGCACCAGGGGGGCGCAATCGCAATCGTACCCATCTGCGTGAGGCGGTCGGAAGGTGGTTAAAGTGCATCCACCTACACATTTCCACATCTTTATTACATTTTGTTAATAAGTGCCCCCCATCATGTCTGGGGGGCCAACAAGAAGAGGCACACGTTCCCATGGCACTGTGAGGGGACCAGCAGCGTGTGTGTCCACAGTCAAAGGTGGACGTGGTCTGTCATTAGGCAGAGCATCGTTTCCTCTGTTTAGTGATGTAGCCTGTGCCATCCAGCCACAGCATGCAGAGGAGGTGGTAGACTGGTTTACTAAACCATCATCATCCTCCTCATCGTCCATTACCCAAGCAGAGACCAGTGTGCAGTCCACTGCAGCTGCCAGAGTGGCTTATTCTGCCTCCTTGTCAACAGCTACTCCTGCCATAGCCCCAGCACCAGGCATGGAGGAGTCAGCTGAGTTATTTGAACACAGCGTCAGCCACTTGCGCCTTGACAATGCACAGCCATTATTTGAGTCAGATCTTGTTTCTGAGGTTGAGGAAGGTAGAAACATGAGACTACAGAGAGAGGAAAACACTGGTAAACAACAAATTGGCAGTCATGTTCCACCAGCCGCAGCATATTGCCAAGTTGTCTACAGTGATAACGAGGATGGAGCGGATGATGATGAGGTAACTGATTCAACTTGGATGCCGGATAGAGCAGAGGAGGAAAGTGAGGGTGGGGCACAACCCCAAAGAGGCAGCCATCATGGAAGAGTAGAGAGCGGCCAGATTGTGGGGCTGTTATCTCCAGGCCCACTTCTCACAGCTCAGCTGTTTTCAAACTTTGCCTCAAGCACATCAAGCCTGGCAAAAACACCATCCATTTGGGTACCACATGCGGCGAGGAGAGGCAGAACAGATGCAAACAAGGCATTTGCCTGTTCTGCCTAGCAACATGGCAGGGATCTACGGCTCCCTGTCATCGGGAGCAGTGGTCTTTGTCAAGTTCTAGTGAGCCCCCCCCACAGTTAGAATAACTCCCTAGGACACACTTAATCCCTTGATTGCCTCCTAGCGTTTAACCCTGCCAGTGTCATTTATACAGTAATCAGTGGCTATTTGTAGCTATGATCGCTGTATAAATGACAATGGTCCCAAAATAGTGTCAAAAGTGTCCGATGTGTCCGCCATAATGTCACAGTCCTGATAAAAATCGCAGATCACTGCCATTACTAGTAAAAAAATAATCATAATAAAAATGCCATAAATCTATCCCCTATTTTGTAGACGCTATAACTTTTGCGCAAACCAATCAATATAAACTTATTGCAAATTTTTTTTACCAAAAATATGTAGAAGAATACATATCGGCCTAAACTGTGGAAGAAATGTGTTTTTTTATACATTTTTTGGGGATATTTATTAAAGCAAAAAGTAAAAAATATTGTTTTTTTTTTCAAAATTGTCGCTCTTTTTTTGTTTATAGCGCAAAAAATAAAAAATGCAGAGGTGATAAAATACCACCAAATGAAAGCTCTATTTGTGGGGAAAAAAAGGACGTCAATTTTGTTTGGGTACAACTTTGCACGTCTGCGCAATTGTCAGCTAAATTGACGCAGTACAGAATCGCAAAAAATGCTCTGGTCAGGAAGCTGGTAAATCCTTCCGGGGCTGAAGTGGTTAAAAATTATGTTTTTTACAAACTTTTTTTCATTGATACATGTCCCCCAGGGCAGTAAATAAGCCACTATACACAATAGTCACTTTTGATTTTCCGAGTTCGGGTCCCATAGACTTTAATGGGATTCGTTATTCGGTTCCAAACTTTTGCAATGTTCTAAAGTTCTGCCATGAACCGAACAGAGGGTCATTCAGCACATCTCTAGTCTCTAAGAATGGACTACCTCAAGGAATATCTGTCCTCAATTTATTCATTGCTATATATGCTTCAAGATGGTGGTTCTTATACACTGTATTACCAAAAGTATTGGGAAGCTTGCCTTTACACACACATGAACTTTAATGGCATCCCAGTCTTAGTCCGTAGGGTACAATATTAAGTTAGCCCACCCTTTGCAGCTATAACAGCTTAGTGTGTCTATGGGAATGTTTGAGCATTCTTTCAGAAGCGCATTAGTGTGGTCAGGCACTGATGTGGACGAGAAGGCTTGGCTTGCAGTTTCCGCTCTAATTCATCCTAAAGGTGTTCTATTAGTGCAGGCCAGTCAAGTTCCTCCATCCCAAACATGCACATCCATGTCTTTATGGCCCTTGCTTTGTGCACTGGTCCAAATGATTTGGTGGAGGGGGGATTTAGGTGGGGGGTTGTTTTTCAGGGGTTGGGCTTGGCCCCTTAGTTCCAGTGAAGGGAACTCTTAAGGTGTTAGCATACCAAGACATTTTGGACAATTTCATGCTCACAACTTTGTGGGAACAATTTGGGGATGGCCCCTTCCTGTTCCAACATGGCTGCGCCAATGCACAAAGCAAGGTCCATAAAGACATGCATGAGTGAGTTTGGGGTGGAGGAACATGATTGGCCAGCAAAGAGTCCGGACCTCAACCCGATAGAACACCTTTGGGATGAATTAGAGCGGAGACTGTGAGCCAGGCCTTCTCATCCGCATCAGTGCCTGACCTCACTAATGTGCTTCTGGGAGAATGGTCAAACATTCCCATAGACACACTCCTAAACCTTGAGGCCTGCCTTCTCAGAAGAGTTGAAGCTGGGATGCCATTAAAGTTCATGTATGTGTGTAAAGGCAAAGGTCCCAATACTTTTGGTAATATAGTGTAGATCCATCTTGCTATTTTGTAAATGTGCTGGCAAATTTTTGTATTGTGTGTTATACATAAAGCCCGTCCATGTGCACCTTACTTTAAAAAGCTACCTATACATGGAGCAGTTGCAATTTTTGTTTAGGATGCTGGATTTGGTCAGGAGATACACTGTAGCTTCTGACTTTTAATAAACAAACACTTCCCAATCTAGATATCCAGTGCTGTCCTCACTTGCGCTGGTTCCTCATTGGCCTTTTGGTCCCAGATACTGCCATCTTGAATATGAAAAGTCAGCTGTGAATTCCTGGCGCTTCTCAGCCAGCTTCTTGCTGTGCTTTGTCAATGAACCAACAGGAGGTTGTAGGCAGGGAGGGGGGGAGGGACTTCTGCTCGGATCGTCTTGGTGATCCAAGCAGAAGTGGAGTGGGTACCTGTCTGAAATAGGTACCTGCTCCAGGAAAAAAAAATATATAGCAGGGGAGGAGGAAAACCAGAATTTCCTTTTTAGGCGAAGTTCCACTTTATGTTAAAAACCTGTAAATAAACCATTTAAATATAGAATTTGGAGCATTGTTTACAAACGACAAGTTTTGTTACCCAGCTAACTGGCAAAGATCATGTGCCTTGGAAGTAAATCAAATATACCCAGAATGTTATGCATTTAAGCAATATCCTTATTTATGGAATGCCAATTTCACTTTTAAATGCTTATGTTTACTTTATATTTAGCAAAGCAGTGCTACTAATTAATCCATGGAGACAATGACAAGTCAGCTGTACAGAAGGAAGGCATAGTGAGCTTGGAAATATATTGCTCATTCCCGTAATGCATTTGTGTCATTTACTAATAATATTCAAATGGGATTAATTAGTACAAAAATGCTTAGCATTCAGCATTCAGAATAGTGTGGAATGCCTAAAGGTAACACTATTTATATTGTTTTAATATTTGGAAAATCTATGATTCAGCTTTTACAAAGACTAAAAGTGTTCTTACATGTATTCTTAATTTAAAGATGATACATTTCAGGTTTCTAGCCTCCGGACTACAGCTTTCTAAATAATTTATTTTTTTGTTTGCAAATTTTTATTAAGTATTGCAACACTGATAGTAGTGCAATGCAGCAAGTATCAACATAGAATATATGCAGAGGCATAACTAGAATCTTCAGGGCCCCGGTGCAAGAAACCAGGAAGGGCCCCCACCAGGGTTGTTGCTAGGTCTACAAAAGAATTTGGGCTAGAGCCCATAGCAGCTAAGTAAGGAAAGTCATACACTTTGGCGGGCATACACATGTATATAATAAATACATACATCAGGGTCCCCAGAGAGCCTCCCCTTACATCAGGGTCCTTAGAGAGCCTCCCCCTATATTAGGGTCCCCAGAGATCCTCCCCTTACATCAGGGTCCCCAGAGAGCCTCCCCTTACATCAGGGTCCCCAGAGAGCCTCCCCTTACATCAGGGTCCCCAGAGAGCCTCCCTACTTATATTAGGGTCCCCAGAGCCCCCCTCATTACATCAGGGTCCCTAGAGAGCTCCCCTTAACATCAAGGTCCCCAGAGAGTCCCTCCCTACATCAGGGTCCCCAGAGAGCCTCCCCCTACATCAGGGTCCCCAGAGAGCCTCCCCCTACATCAGGGTCCCCAGAGAGCCTCCCCCTACATCAGGGTCCCCAGAGAGCCTCCCCTTACATCAGGGTCCCCAGACAGCCTCCCCTTACATCAGGGTCCCCAGAGAACCCCCCTTACATCAGGGTCCCCAGAGAGCCTCCCCTTACATCAGGGTCCCCAGAGAGCCTCCCCTTACATCAGGGTCCCCAGAGAGCCTCCCCTTACATCAGGGTCCTTAGAGAGCCTCCCCCTATATTAAGGTCCCCAGAGATCCTCCCCTTACATCAGGGTCCCCAGAGAGCCTCCCCTTATATTAGGGTCCCCAGAGAGCCTCCCTACTTATATTAGGGTCCCCAGAGCCCCCCTCATTACATCAGGGTCCCTAGAGAGCTCCCCTTAACATCAAGGTCCCCAGAGAGCCCCTCCCTACATTAGGGTCCCCAGGGAGCCTCCCCCTACATCAGGGTCCCCAGAGAGCCTCCCCCTACATCAGGGTCCCCAGAGAGCCTCCCCCTACATCAGGGTCCCCAGAGAGCCTCCCCCTACATCAGGGTCCCCAGAGATCCTCCCCTTACATCAGGGTCCCCAGACAGCCTCCCCTTACATCAGGGTCCCCAGAGAACCCCCCTTACATCAGGGTCCCCAGAGAGCCTCCCCTTACATCAGGGTCCCCAGAGAGCCTCCCCTTACATCAGGGTCCCCAGAGAGCCTCCCCTTACATCAGGGTCCCCAGAGAGCCTCCCCTTACATCAGGGTCCCCAGAGAGCCCCTCCTTACATCAGGGTCCCCAGAGAGCCCCCCCTTACATCAGGGTCCCCAGAGAGCCCCTCCTTACATCAGGGTCCCCAGAGAGCCCCTCCTTACATCAGGGTCCCCAGAGAGCCTTCCTACTTACATCAGGGTCTCCAGAGAGCCCCCCTAACATCAGGGTCCCCAGGGAGCCCCCCTAACATCAGGGTCCCCAGGGAGCCCCCCTAACATCAGGGTCCCCAGGGAGCCCCCCTAACATCAGGGTCCCCAGAAAGCCCCCCTCCTTACATTAGGGTCCCCAGAAAGCCTCCCCTTACATTAGTGTCCACAGAAAGCCCCCCCTACATCAGGGTCCCCAGACAGCTGACCCCCCTCCTTCAAGAGGTTCCCCATGTACCTGGCTGGTGGAGGTGGGAGGCGGCGATCGGCAGCTCTATGGTTTCCACAGGCAGGGGATCTCCATGAGGCTTGTAGTTCTTCTCCCAAGTGTATACAGTGGAGAGGGGCCTCTGACCCGGGCCTGTATCAGCAGCAGTGTACAAGCAGAGCAACTCACTGAAAGTGAAACTGATACCTGCCCGGGTCAGGGGCTCCTCCCCTCTTCTCTCCACTGTATACACTGACACTCGGGAAGAGAGAACTACAAGCTCCAGGGAGATCCCACCGCCCACAGGCACAATAGAGCTGATGATCGCTGCCTCCCACCTCCCCCCACTGCATTCTAAACGGTAAGCCAGAGGTGCAGGGGGAGATGCGGGTCTTGGGCCCCCCCACAGCGGCAGAATGGCAGGGCCCAGTCGCAAGTGCGACTGCGGCGACCCCTATAGTTCCGCCACTGAATATATGAATCAAAGCCAATAGCTTGTAGATATGATGAAACCATCTACATAAACCAATCAAACAGCATATAAAAAGCACTGCAGGCACTGTATAGGAGACAAATACAAAGATATAATACAAACAATGATGCAATGCAACTAAAACAGTGTCTCCTAAATAACTGAGCCCCAAATGATGAAAATATGTACAGTATGTGTGGCCAACCACCAGTAAATTCCAGATACCCCAGACTTCTCTTCAACAGATCACCCACATGTCACATGCATAACACCCAGTGACCCATACGTGCTCACCTCCTGGGCTGGAACTTAATCGATAGTCAAGGTGCAACACACTTTTGCCCCTGTAGGGCTATACTTCAACCAACTTCTGGCTCCCAGTAACAATCACAGGCACCGACACATGGACTGGAGCTTCTGTTCAACCTCCTCCTCTCCATGTGACATGTGCTCATGCAAAAGGAATAAAACCAATAGTGCTCTCCATATGTTTTAAAACTATTTAATATAATCTAAAATGGGCCACTCACAAACAAATGCACTCTCAGTGCCATGTTCTTCGCATAGTATAAAAGTAAAACGCCTTCCCACCACAAGGTCTCCACACCACCCAGTGGTGGCATAATTTGTGTCAACTTGACTCCATTCTTATATGCATTACACCTCCAAAGGCTTCCTCAGTATTACCAGTAGAACTTTGAAATTCCAGGACAACACTTGGAGAAATCATACATTACCAAGAAGGGTTCTTAAGAATTTGATCACACATCTCCACATCCTGTATTGTTCCTGTTTACCAAGTTCTCTCATTTTATTAAAGATTGTAATGCCCAAATTTTGCAAGTGGACAGATTTGAACTGGTCACCTCACAAGTAGAAGCCTCTATTTCCTTTATGACTGGGTCTACAAATACTTCAAAATACAAACAAGTGAGTGGCCACTGCCCCCACCCATAACTGGTCTATTGCAGCAAGGAGCACTGGAAGGGTGACACACGTCAAACAAATACAAAGAGATTTCCAAGCTCAAACTTACCAACCAGCTAGCGACCAACCAAATTGATCTGTCTAACAATATGTTTTAAGAACAGGGGCGCCACTCACACCAGTGAGATAGTACACCTCCTAATGTTAACTCCACTGATGTTCTTCCAGAACCATGCCCCCCATGCACCCGCTGGAGCGCACATCCAGCTCGCTCTGTGATCGCTGTCCCCTTCGGACACAGCTGATCACAGATCATGGTAAAGGGTCAATGACAACACCCCTTTACCACATGATCAGCTGTGTCCAATCATAGCTGATCACTTGTAAACAAACTTGTCGGTTTTCAGCATTCCTTTCTTAATGCGCTGTGACAGCGTAAGAAGAGGAGAGCCAGTAACAAGCAATTCTCACCGGGGAAATTTACGCGGATTATCAGTACAGTCCCATCAGTGCCTATCAGTGCTGCCTGTCAGCACCCATCAGTGCTGCTTATCAGTGTCCATAAATGCCTCCTATTAGTGCTCATTAGTGCCACCTATCAGTGCCCATCAGTTCCACCTAATAATGTCCATCAGTGTTGCCTATCAGTGCCAATCAGTGCTGCATATCAGTGCAGCCTCATTAGTGCCTCTTCATCAGTGCCACCTCATCAGTGCTCATCAGTGTGTGCAGTCTATCAGGGCAACCTATCGGTGTCCATCAGTGCAACTTCATCACTGCAGCTGCATCAGTGCACATCAGTGAAGTAGAAAAATGACTTGCAAAGAAAAACTTTTATTAAATTTTCTGTCTCTTTTAGTTTATTTAGCACAAATAAAAACCCAGTGGTGATTAGATGCCACCAAAAGAAAGCTCTATTTGTGTGAAAAGAATGATAAAAGAAAGGGTCATAAGGGTACAGTGTTACATGACTGTGCTATTGTCATTCAAAGTGCAACAAATGCTGAAAGCTGAAAATTGTCCTGGGCAGGGAGGGAGTGAGAGTGACCAGCATTTAAGTGGTTAAAATCTAATTTAGGAACTAGCATGATGTGAGGCAGCGTCAGACATGGAGGGAGGAGCCAGAGTGTGCCGGCCGGCGGGTTGGTGGGCGTCTACATGGACAAGCTGCGGCGTGTATGGTGGAGGAGAAGAGAGGGGAGGAAGGAGGGAAAGAGGCGGTGAGAGGAGGAAAGAAAGGAAAGGGATAAGCCCCGAGTAGGAACTTTTTGGAGGTTCACCCCAACAGAGGGGTGTCTGGGATGCAATTCACTCAGTGTCCTCTTCGTGCATAAAACACTAATGTAAGCAGTGGCCCCTTACCTAGCGGTGCTAGGTCAACCGCATGAATTGTAGCTAAAACGCCAGGTCCTGAGCCTCAATCACGTCCCTATATCCACGCTTGCCGGTGTTGGGTTATCCTAATGGCAGCTGATTACAAGTGGCTATGGTCCTATCAGGGGTCCTGGACCAGCGCGGATCCTAGCTTAGCCTCCACATCTCAGGTATGTATGTACAGGAATATGCAGGACAAAGGTACTTGATAGTGAAGTATGTATTAACCAGGTAATGCTTTATTAAAAATCTTTAAGTAGATGTACTCACATAAAAACAATGCAGAGCAAACCTCTCTCCTACGAGCAGCGAACTCGTTCTGTGTCTAGCAATGTGAAACAGCCTATTCCGTCCCTACGCGTGTCATCACCGATCACGTGGCTTCTTAATAAAGCATTACCTGGTTAATACATACTTCACTATCAAGTACCTTTGTCCTGCATATTCCTGTACATACATACCTGAGATGTGGAGGCTGAGCTAGGATCCGCGCTGGTCCAGGACCCCTGATAGGACCATAGCCACTTGTAATCAGCTGCCATTAGGATAATCCAACACCGGCAAGCGTGGATATAGGGACGTGATTGAGGCTCAGGACCTGGCGTTTTAGCTACAATTCATGCGGTTGACCTAGCACCGCTAGGTAAGGGGCCACTGCTTACATTAGTGTTTTATGCACGAAGAGGACACTGAGTGAATTGCATCCCAGACACCCCTCTGTTGTTTTGTTGAATACACCAGAACTTGCTTTTGCACCTTCAATGATTTTTACACTGGCACTTTAAGTTTGCTGCACTTACTGGCATGTCATTGGTCATTTGTTTCGCAGGCCAGCACAATATATTTTATATCACTATTATTGGGACATTTATTTATATTATTTATTATCCATATTGCGTTGGATTGATGTTTTTTTGTTTGCGATATCTAGATCACCTTTAAGCACTGGCACTTTGTACGTTTTGCACCATTTATAAGGATATGTTTTTGATGGTTATTTCTGATTTATTCTATGTATTTTTATTTAGAATTATTCACATGAAGTAGTGTTTATGTCCCTTTGTGCACCAACACATGATTATCTAGATTTATATGTTTTTAGTGTCAACACTTATTTATGCGATTTGCGTGCAATTTTTTTGTCATTTAGTATATACCAATTGAAAAGGATTTTTTTATGCACTTTTTTTCACATACACATGATGCTGATTATTAAGACTTGAATGTTTTTTAGTGTCAACACTTATTTATGCGATTTATTATGCGATTTTTATGTAATTTTATTAATTGACCACAGACAGAGATTTACAGCTTTCTTCTGGTTAGCGCAGCACCTCCCCCCCTATACCTCAGTTTGATTTTGGGCTTTTGTCTGACCCTTGCTTCGGTGCATGCAGCTGTCCAGTCGCATACGTGCGTTTTTACTATTTTTCTGAGTTCTTGTTTTCTTTTCTTTTTCCAATTGGGTAGCGCAGGAATATTCTTATAACATTAACTCAGACACCCAAAAGTCAGGTAAAGTGGACAAGAAGAAGGGAACAGATGGGAAGAGTGAAGATACACCATATCAATCTAGAGACGATTTATCGACCGAAAATGAACTAGAAATAACTAGATCAGAAGATCACAAGATAGAGGCCCAACTCCCTACAAAAGGAGAGATTTTGGAAATGTTTATGGGAGTGGAAAACTCAATTAAAACCGAGATAAATATGCTGAGGACAGATCTGGAAAACCTGCTGGTTAGAGTAGAGATGTCAGAGGAAAAAATAGATAAACAATCCCAGGAGCTATGCGATCTCAAAGAACAAGTTAAAATCGCACAACAAAACCAAATAAAACTCCTATATAGGTTAGAAGATCATGAAAATAGAAACAGAAGGCAAAATCTGAGAATCCGCTCAGTACCGGAAAGAAGGGGGGAAGATTTGAGGAAAGTTATAAGTGCAATTTTCTGCCCCTTACTCGACGTGGGAGTAGAGGAATTTCCAAACATTGAAAGGGTACACCGGGTAGGAAGATCAGATACCACAAGGGCAGATAGAACTCGGGATATAATAGTGAGATTCAGATTCTATGAAGATAAAGCTACAATCTGGGTAAAGTTAAGAGGAAAAACTCCCCTGCAATATGAGGGAGCAGAGATCCAAGTTTTTTGCGGACCTGGCCCCGGAAATACTGGCTAGAAGACGTGCTTTGAAACCCCTTTTGGAGCAGATGAGGACACAGAATGTAAAATACAGCTGGGGGTTTCCGGCTTGTCTGCTAGGGTTCAAAGATGGAAGATCTGCCAGGTTAAGATTCCCTGAAGAACTAGGGGATTTTTGCAAAAAATTGGATTTACAAGTGCCACTGTTTCCAGACTGGTCTAATGAACGGAGGGTGGGTGAGGCGATGGTACATGGTTAGAAATACAGTGTACAACAAGTATGGTTGATGGAGTCCAGGATGGGGATCGTGGGGCGGGGGAGTACAGAGAGGAGTGATTGATGGAGGTTGGGGAAAGCTGTTCTTGGTGGGGTGCCCGTCAGGTGGTCAGTTTACCACCCCAGTAACCCCCTCTGCAATGGAGGTGGGGGTTGGGTAGCACACTGAGAGTTTCACCTTAGGAGATTGAGATCTTGAGAGGGACATGATTTACGTGGCCCTTGAGGATCAAAGGGTCCGGCTCGAGCCAAGGAAGGAGGAGAGGGGGAGGGGGGGGGGTGGGTGTGGGGGGGAGGGTTGAGGAGGGGGAGGAATGTGATTGGGAGGGAGGGTGGACACCTCTGGTACAGCGCCCATAAGAACGGTTAAACCTATAGACAAAAGAAACTATTTTCATACAGGATAGCGGGAATAAAGAGATGACAACAATTAATTTTATGACTTACAACGTTAGGGGACTAAATACTCCCACTAAGAGACACAAGATACTGAAAGAGCTTAAATGGTATGGGGCAGAGGTGGTCTTTCTCCAAGAGACACATAGACACATATATCCCACAAGTCAAATGTGAAACTGTACTCTAGGGATTTTCCGATATGGTACCAGGGAGACACACTCACAAAAAGAGCAAGGGGGTGGCAATAGGTTCGTGAAAGGAACCCGGTTCGTATTGGAAGAAAGGCTGACCGACCCAGAAGGTAGATTTCTTTTTCTAAAAGGTAAACTATGTGAAAGGGATTATACACTGGCAATCATCTACGCCCCCAATAAGAATCCGATGAAATATTTAAAAAATCTTCTGGAAAAGCTGAGGGACTTTAAGAAGGGACATATGATCCTGATGGGAGATATGAACTTCTGTATGGAACCAGGTTTAGACAGCACGACCCGGGCACAGGGGACAAATAACGTACAATTAAAAGAGGTATAACAAAAATTGCATGTTAGCCAATTGGTCGACATATGGAGGATTCAACGTCCTAAAATACAAGATTTTACGTTTTACTCCCCTGTCCACGGGTCCTACTCTAGGATAGACTATATATTTGTGGATCATAGAGATATTGATAAGGTGATAGAATCCAAGATAGAAATCTCTACACTCTCATATCATGCCCTAGTAAGGATGAAAATGACAGTTCCTGGGAAACAAGGCCAATACTCTGCGTGGCGCCTAAATGAGGAGTTGATCTGAGATGAGGAGGGCTCCGCAATAGTTGGAAGGGAGCCGGAACATTATTTCTCATTAAATGATACTGGAGAAGTATCGGGATCCACCTTGTGGGAGGCCCATAAGGCCTACATTAGGGGGATCCTGATAGAATTAGGAGCAAGAAAAAAAAGGAGAGAACAGAGAAAATCCAAAAATTAACAGATGAAATATCTAGGGCTGAACAAGAACATAAAAAACATCAGGGCCATCATCAAGAATTATATCAAAAGGTAGTAAATAAAAGAGCGGAGCTGAAAGTAGTAATGGAACACGAAACTAGGAAAACATTTAATAGGATTGCAAGAGAAAGATATCAGTGGGGAAGTAAACCTAGTAAACATCTGGCGAGAATGCTACAAAAGAAAAAAGCCATTAATTTTATTGAGAAAATACAGACTAAGGAAGGTAATATGGTCTATTTGTCAAAAGGAATAGCGGACATATTTAAAAATTATTACCAAGAACTATACTCAGTAGAATAACGGGGAGTCCAGTCTGGAGGAAAAAGTGGGAAAATAATCAATTTTCTAAAGAAGACGAGACTCCCAAAAATTTCCGAATGTTTTGGGGAGACATTAGAGGCCCCAATTACAGAGGATGAAATAAAAAAGGCCTTGTTAGAGTCGGCACTGGGGAAAAGCCCCGGGCCAGATGGATTCACATTGTTCTACTATAAAAAATATAAAGAGATCCTAATTCCAAAGCTATGCTAATATATGACGGTTTAGGGGCAGAGTATGAAATCAGTAGTTAGGCATTATCTGCATCTATTAGCGTTATATTGAAAGAAGGCAAGGAGGGAACGTTGTGCTCTAGTTATAGGCCAATCTCATTACTTAATGCCGATATAAAACTTTATGCTAAAGTACTGGCAGGCAGGTTGAAAGGACTAATGAACATGCTTGTAAACCCGGACCAGGTTGGATTCACCCCTAAAAGTTAGGGGAGAGATAACGGGGTAAAAACGTTGCTCTTACTCCAAACGATAAAAGAAAGTGGTCCCCCAGGACTACTGCTGTCGATTGACGGTGAAAAAGGCTTTTGACAGGGTAGACTGGGGGTTCATGATACAGACCTTGGAATCTATGGGAATTGGCCCAAGAATGATTAGATGGATCAAAACATTATATCATCATCCCACAGCATCAATAAAAGTAAATGATTTAATGTCTCCCCCTTTTGAGATGAAAAATGGGACGTGACAGGGGTGTCCCCTGTCCCCATTATTATTTGTTTTATCCTTAGAATCACTTTTGGCTATGATACGTAACGACACCTATATAAGCGGATTCAAGGTGGGAGAGGAAGAACACAAACTTGCAGCATTCGCTAATGACGTATTGTTCTACATCAGTAACCCTTGGATCGCTATGCCCAACCTATTAAATACCCTAAAACAATACAGGGGAAATATCTAATTTTAAAATAAATTTAGCAAAGTCTGAAATATTAAATATTAATTTAAGTAAGACCGAAGAAATAGTATTGAAAAATTAGTTCAAATTTGCTTTGACAAAAGAATTAAAGTATCTGAGAATTAAACTAGCAAATACAATGGAGAAGATCTATAAAATAAACTATTTACCCCTGCTCAGCGAAGTTAGAACTGAATAAATATATAAATATATATATATATATATATATATATATATGGAGAGTGCTATAAATCTGGTGAAAAAAAATCTTCATATGAATATGTGACTTGGTGCGATTGCTTGACCTCGTGATACCCATCACCTCTAGTAAAAGGAAGGCTTACTGGACCACCTCCCCCCTCTTACTCAGGGAGGTCAAAGAGCGCAAATTGGAACACAGATCCCCAGAAATGAATTCCTGATCTCTTTGGCTTCCTTGATCTCCTGGGCCTCTCTTGTTAATAAGATTGTGCAAATCTTGTAAAAAAGATATGATACCGCAAATAGTGTGATATTGTCTCATCAAGAAGATTTATTGAAGTAAATGATACAATGCTGTTTGGGAGCTTCCACAAGTCTCCAATTAGCATAAAAACAGGTTTAAAACAAAGATTTGCTAGTAAGTAAAAAAGTCCTGTATACAGACATTTAAAAAGCGATCACTCATACGCAGAGCGTGTGGGCGTGACTACCCGATGATCGTTTTGTCAACAACTGATGTCATCAGGGGTACGACCACATGCCTGCACTGATGCTTTAAATAGGCTGCTGGCAGAGCAGAGAAGAGCTGCTATAGGTTCAACCAGGGAATGAACAAAGAGTGATAATTGGATGCAGACAGAGGCAGATCTCAATCCATCACAGCTGATAGCATTATACTTAAAGTGGATGTAAACCCAATGTCAACCTTTCTAAACTACTGCCATAGGGGTTATCTATAAGGATATACATGCCTCCTGCATGTATCTTTACCTGTCAAATGTCTCCCCTCTGTCTGTTATGAGAGCTGAAAAACGGCATATTCTGTGGGTGGGTCTGTTGTCTGGAGCTCGGTGGGTGGAGTCGTGATGTCAGTGGACTCCCCGCCCACCTCTACACTCCCCTTGTCAATATTTATTTTCTCCTGTGTATTTCTAACACTGAACTTCTGCTGAACTTCTGCTATGATCTCTAACATCCAGTGAAAAGACAGGAAAGTAACCACATGACTTCAGCATGCCAAATCGTGCTGAGGTGTGGAACAGCCAATCCTTGCAGAGCTGCTGAAGAAAAGAGTGGGGGAGGGAATTAAAAAACAATGCATGTGTCTTAGGCTAGTGCATGAGATGTAAATCACCTGTCACTCACAGCAAGGGGGAGTATTTGACAAAGTTTTTGTCAGTTTGTCAAGAATTGTCTCACTGAACAATAAAAGGGGATTGCTCAGAGATGGATTAACTCTGTGTGGCAAGACTGGGCTCAAATGACAGGAAATCTAATACTCTACAGTATGATATATATATAAACAAAAATTCGGGTTTACATCCACTTTAATGCAATCATGTTTGCAGAGACATAGACACATTGTTTAAACATGATCTATTCTGGAAACTATTCACACTGCCATCTTGTGGCCAAAAAGGACAACTACAATATTGCCATAACACTATAATAACGTCTTGTTTGGGAATTTTGTGAAAAAAGGGGAAACTTGCTTCCATGCTTTAATAGCCTTACAATACATAGTCAATATCACTGCAAAATCTAGAAAAACATAGACAGCATACAATATTCCCCAAATCCACAAAAATAAATAAGAGTATAAAAGTTTTTTTAGTAGTTTTTTCTATCTGCATATAAAACCCTTAGGTGGATAAGATAGCATAATCTATTGTTTGGCAAAAAAAGGGGGCATCTCTATCTCCACAAATTCTGTAGGGGGACATCAACTGTTATTAATAAAACAGTTGATGTCCCACATTCAAGCCTCCAGGTATATGAGAACCTAATTGGAAAATCCAATTGGTCTCTGCCCTTGAGATATTACGTTTCCCATTACTGCCTCGCCAGTGGGGTACATATTTCTCTAAGGCCACAAAGGTAGTTCCCCTGGGGTCTGGTCCGTGTTTTAAGTCATAATGCTTAGAAATATTGTGCTTGTCAAAGCCTTTTTTAATGTTAGCTATGTGTTTGCCTAGCCTGATATGCAGCATACGTATAGTACAGCCAACATATTCCAGGCCGCGAGGGCACCGGAGGACATAGACCACACACTTAGTGGTACACGTAATAAACATCTTAATAGGATTTGTAACCCCTGTACCTGTTGAGGTGAATTCTGTCAGCCTCCTGCCTCGATATGTGTTGATTTTACAGGCCTGACATTTGCCACAAGGCTAATATCCCTTCAAATCACCAAAATAGGTTGGTCTCTTAGGGGGGTCTGGGACATTGGGTGCTATGGTATTCCTCAGGTTTTGTGCCCCCCTAAAGATAACTTTCGGTCGATCAGACAGTAGGGGGCCCAATATCCGATCATTTTTAATAATTGGCCAGTGCTTCCTAACAATCCTTTTAATCGCCCAGTGTTGACTGGAAAAGGTTGTCAGGAAGGCCAGACCATAGTCACCTGTATTGGTCTCTCGAGCCACCCTGTCTCCTAGAAGCTCCTGACGATCCTTGCTGTTAATCTCCACTATAAGTGAATCCATGGCTGAGCTATCATAACCTTTTATCATAGGTTGGACTTGATGGACTTGTGTCTGTTTTCAACCTCATCTACTATGTAACTATGTAACTATGTTTTTTCAGAAATCTACTTTTTAGAACCAAGGCCTCCCTAAGGAAATCTTCTAAATTGGTGCAATTTCTTTAGGCATAAAAACTGACCCTTAGGTACTGCCATCAGCCACGACTGGTGGTGGCAGGAATCTAGTGGGATAAAACCATTACGGTCAGTCTTTTTAAAAAAAACTGTGTGGAGCCATTAACAGTGGAGAGTGGAGCAGAGGTGCAGAGGGCAGTGGAGGAGGCTATGGAGGAGTTGGCAGCAGTGGGAGCCAGTGGTGCAGGAAGCCCAAGAAGAGGAGGTGGAAAAGATGGAGACACTGGGTGCCAAGACCAAGGTGGATGCTTTGGAGAGCCCTAAGAAGAGAAGGGATAAGAAATTGAAAGTAGAGGCAGCTGGAATTGAAACCAGTAACTCCTTTGAGGTCCTGGGGGATGTCGGTGTGGAGGTAGAATCACCAGCACTAAGTCCAGGAATTTTTCAGCCGGCCACAATGTCGCCTAGTCAGGAGTTTCTGGATGATGAAAACATTGTGGCCCTGAGGAATGTATGTCAGTTTTTTGCCGTTTTTGAGGACTTGAGGGTCAATGGAGGAGACATCACCTGTCTACAGGAATGTTTTTTAATCGACCGCCCAAGCCTCCGGAGTGTGTGGTGGATTACATATGGTCGGCAGTTGGGGACAATAGGAATGCTGGGGTAGGCATTATTACAAATAGAAATATTTGCATTATGTCACATGTTGTGTTAGTGCCAGGAAGATTAATTATGGCAGATTTAGTTTTGTTTAACCAGAAGTTTAGGCTTTTTAATTTATATGCTCCTGTGAATAGACAGGGACGTCTTAAGTTTTTTGAAGTTTTGAAGTTACATGCAGTGGAAAATGGAAACCTAGTGTGATCATGGTTGATTTTAATACGATCCATTTTCTGAATGATAGGAAAGGAGAAGCGGAGACTAAGTTAGATGTAGGTAGCACCATGCTGAATGGGGCAAATCAGGACTTACATCTCAATGATGCTCATATTGTTCTGGGTTTGGGGGACCCATATTTCACTTTTTTTTTTTTTTTTGAATTGATTTATGTCTGTTTTCTGATGTGTTCAAATGTGCTAATGTTAAGCACAGGCCGGTAATTTTTTCAGACCATGTGGCAGTGTATGTTGATTTGAGTATGAGGGATAGTATTAAGTTTGGTTTATGTTGCAGGACGAGCATGTCAAAGCCCATTTTAGTAATGTATATAGTAGATGGGTTAATAGGAAAAAAGATTTTAGTAATATTTTGGGGTGGTGGGATTGGGTCAAAAGGAAAATTAAATTATTTTTTCAAAAAAAGAGTAGGGATAAAAGTAGCAGTAAGAAAAAGAGATATTCTCGGTTGCAAGTCAGGTTGGCTACATTATATTCATTTAGAAATATGGGCTTTGACATGGGCGATGAAATGGACCATGTTAGGAAAAGAATTAAAAAGGTATTGGCTGAAAGAGAAAAACAAATAATTTTTCAAGTGAGAGTAAAACATCTGGAGTAGGTTGAAAAATGCTCTAGATTTTTTTTAAAGAACGTTTGTAAGGAAAAATGAGTCTTTGAAGGTGTGCATTATGAAGAAGGGAGGGAATTTAAGGGAGAGAATGTGCTGGAATGCGTGACTAAATTTTATGAACGGTTGTATGAGGGTGTGTGTGTGTTGATGAGTCCATTACTAGAATGATTGATATAGTAGAGGATAATTTAGATGAGGATGATAAGGTTTTTTTGCAGAAAGAGGTGAATGAGGAGGAGGTGTGGGAAGCTGTGAAAAAGCATGGGGGCTATTAAAACTCCAGGAGGGGATGGCTTACCAAGTGAGTTTTTTTTAATTGTTTTGCGATATTAGGGGGAAGTGGTTGAGTTATTTAGTTACATGATGAGGGAAGGTATTATATCCGAATCTATGAGAAAAGGGGTAGTGGTATTAATTTATAAGAAGGGGGATAGGAAGAATATTTGAATTTGAAGGCCTATCTCCTTGTTAAATTCAGACTACAAGGTATTTGCAAAAATGGTGGCGAGAAGATTATCTAAGGTCATTAGTAGGATGGATAGTGAGACGCAGACCTGTGCAGTGCCGGGTTGAATGATCTCAGAGAATTTAATTTTTAGTTAGGGATATAATTAATTTTTGTAAAGGTAGGAATAGTTTGATTGTCCTGACATCATTTGACCTAGAGAAGGCATATGAAGCTATTCTTGGGTTTTTGTGGGAGGTTTTTAAGTGGATGGGTATACCACAGCAGCTCATTAATGTAATAAAATGGTTGTATTGGGGGATCAGTAGTCAGGTTCTGGTTAATGGGAGTTTGGGGTGGGCTTTTTTGGTTAAATCTGGGGTGAGACAGGGGTGTCCCCTGTCCCCTATTCTTTGTTTTATTGATCTGCTGTTAAGGATGATACAGAGCAATAAGGTGATGAGGGACTTTTTGGTGCCTGGGAGTGGGGGGAAAATCGTGAAATGTTTAGGTTATATGGATGACGTGGTGGCAGTGTGAAGTTACTTTTTTCTATTTTTTTGTGTATGTGCGGGAATGAGTGTGAATTGGAATAAGTGTAGTTTGGGTGTGTATAGGACACAAGGGGAATGTGTGGATGATCAGATTGGGAAGGTTGAGGATGGAGTGAGGATTTTGGGTATTGTGTTCTGGCCATGCAATGAAAGGGGGGAAAAGATAGCCAAGAAGTTGAGGATTTGGTGTCTAAGAAAATTGTCAATTTATGGGAAAGTTTTAGTAGTCAAGGCAGTAATCTTACCTTTTGTATGCAAGCAATATCTTCCCTCCTGGGGAGATAAGATTGAGGAAAATTAATAAGTTATTGTTTACCTTTTTTATTGGGTTCGAAAATGGAAAGAGTCAAGAGAGAATGTGTGTAGACGTGAATGTAATGGTGGGTTGGGTTTTCCTAATGTTACAGTGTTTTTGTTAATGCATTATTGGTTTTGCATGGTGAACATTTTGAGGAATAGTGTAGTGTGCTAGGATGATATATTTTTCGGGTGGGTGGGAAGGGATTCAAGGATACTGGTGGCCTATGTGGTGGCATGCGACTACTGAGTAGGGATGAGCTTCGAGAGTTCGCCGAACAGTGAACAATTTGGGGCGTTCGCGGCAAATTTGAAAGCCGCGGAACACTGTTTAAAAGTCTATGGGAGAAATCGAAAGTGCTAATTTTAAAGGCTTATATGCATGGTAGTGTTTGGGGACCTGGGTCCTGCCCCAGGGGACATGTATCAATGCAAAAAGAAGTTTTAAGAATTGACTTTTTTTCGGGAGCAGTGATTGTAATAATGCTTAAAGTGAAACAATAAAAGTGTAATATTCCTTTAAATTTCATACCTGGGGGGTGTCTATAGTATGCCTGTAAAGGGGCGCATGTTTCCCGTGTTTAGAACAGTCTGACAGCAAAATGACATTTCAAAGGAAAAAAAGTCATTTAAAACTACTCACGGCTATTAATGAATTGTCAGTCCGACAATACACATAAAAGTTCATTGATAAAAACGGCATGGGATTTCCCCACAGGGGAACCCCAAACCAAAAAAAAAAAAAATGGCGTGGGGGTTCCCCTAAATTCCATACCAGGCCCTTCAGGTCTGGTATGGATATTAAGGGGAACTCCGAGACAATTTTTTTTAAAAATTGGCATGGGGGTCCCCCTCAAAATCCATACCAGACCCTTCAGGTCTGGTATGGGTTTTAAGGGGAACCCCGTGCCAAAATTAAAAAAAAATGGTGTGGAGTCCCCCAAAAATCCATACCAGTCCCTTATCCGAGCACGCAACCTGTCAGGCTGCAGGACAAGAGGGGGTGATGAGAGAGCACCCCCCCTCCTGAACCGTACCAAGCCACATGCCCTCAACATTGGGAGGGTGCTTTGAGGTAGCCCCCCAAAGCACCTTGTCCCCATGTTGATGAGGACAAGGGCCTCATCCCCACAACCCTTGGCCGGTGGTTGTGGGGGTCTGCGGGCGGGGGGCTTATCGGAATCTGGAAGCCCCCTTTAACAAGGGGACCACCAGATCCCACCCCCTGTGTGAAATGGTAATGGGGTACAAAAGTACCCCTACCATTTCACAAAAAAGTGTCAAAAATGTTAAAAATGACAAGAGAGTTTTTGACAATACCTTTATTTAAAGTCTTCTTCTTTCCATCTTCTTCGGGTCTTCTTCCTTTTTCCTTCCTTCTTCCTTCAGTTTCTTCCTCCTTCTTCTTCTTCCTCTGCTTCTTCCTCCGATCCTCTGCTTCTTGCTCCAGTGTTCTCGTCCGGCATCTTCCTCCGTGGCGTCTTCTTCCCCGCTTCGTTCTTGGGCTGCTCCGCATCCATGGGAGGCTCCTGCTGTGTGACGCTTCTCTTCTTCTGACAGTTCTTATATAATGGAGGGCGGGGCCACCCGGTGACCCTGCCCCACTCTGACGCACGGGGACTTTATGGGGACTTTCCTATGGCTTTCCGCGTGATGTCAGAGGGGCGGAGTCACCCGGTTATGCAACAGGTGACCCCGCCCCCCTCTGATGTCACGGGAAAAGCCATAGGGAAGTCCCTGTCAAGTCCCCGTGCGTCAGAGGGGGCGGGGTCACCGGTTGGCCCGCCCTCCGTTATATAAGAAGTTCCAGAAGAAGAGAAGCGTCACACAGCGGGAGCCTCCCATGGATGCGGAGCGGCCCAAGAATGAAGCGGGGAAGAAGACGCTGCAGAGGAAGATGCCGGATGAGAACACCGGAGCAAGAAGCAGAGGATCGAAGGAAGAACCAGAGGAAGAAGAAGATGGAGGAAGAAACCGAATTGTCAAAAACTATCTCTTGTAATTTTTGACACTTTTTTTGTGAAATGGTAGGGGTACTTTTGTACTCTATTACCATTTCACACAGAGGGGGAGGCGGGATCTGGGGGTCCCCTTGTTAAAGGGGGCTTCCAGATTCCGATAAGCCCCCCACCCGCAGACCCCCACAACCACCGGGCAAGGGTTGTGGGGATGAGGCCCTTGTCCTCATCAATTTGGGGACAAGGTGCTTTGGGGGGCTACCCCAAAGCAGCCTCCCAATGTTGAGGGCATGTGGCCTGGTACGGTTCAGGAGGGGGGGCGCTCTCTCATCCCCCCTCTTTTCCTCTGGCCTGCCAGGTTGCATGCTCGGATAAGGGTCTGGTATGGATTTTTAGGGGGGCCCCCACGCCCTTTTTTTTCTAATTTTGGCACAGGGTTCCCCTTAATATCCATACCAGACCTGAAGGGCCTAGTATGGAATGTCAGGGGAACCCCACGCATTTTTTTTTCTTAATTTTGGTTCGGGGTTGCCCTGTGGGGGAATCCCATGCTGTTTTTATCAATGAACTGTCATGTGTATAGCCGTACCGACAATTCATTATAGCCACGAGTAGTTTTAAATAACTTTTATTCCTTTAGAAATGTCATTTTGCTGTCAGACTGTTCTAAATACGGGAAACATGCGCCACTTTACAGACATACTATAGACACCCCCTAGGTACGAAATTTAAAGGAATATTACACTTTTATTGTTTCACTTTAAGCAATATTAAAATCACTGCTCCCGAAAAAACAGCCGTTTTTAAAACATTTTTTTTGCATTGATACATGTCCCCTGGGGCAGGACCCGGGTCCCCAAACACTTTTTATGACAATAACTTGTATATAAGCCTTTAAAATTAGCACTTTTGATTATTCATGTTCGAGTCCCATAGACTTTAACGGTGTTTGCGTGTTCAATAAATTTTTTGCCTGTTCGCATGTTCTGGTGTGAACCGAACAGGGGGTGTTCGGCTCATCCCTAGTTCTGAGCCGTATGCCACAAAGAATAGCTGTCTGTGTCATCATTGTCTATTTTGTAGCCTCTTTTTAAGAAAACTGATGTCTCAGATCAGGAAACCACTCCTACTTGGGGCAGAGTGGCTTGCCAGGACTTTCTATAGCATCTGGTTAGATGGTGGCGAAAGCCACAGAGTGGACACAGAAAACTCACTTGTCAGTAGTGAGAGCCTGATAAGGGCCAAGTGGAATAGTCTGAGATACCTCTTTGACCAGAGATAGAGATGGAGATGTTGCGCTGAAGGTGATACCAAGATTGGGATCTTGGTATCACATATATAGTTTTGCTGCATTTACCATGTGCATGTTGTGGGGGAGAGATGTGTGGTGAAGGAGAAACTGTACTGGTGAGTAGTCCAAGGTGTATGTCGTAACTTGTGAGATTACAGAGTGTATTCCTGTCCAGAAGGGTTGAATTTGGGAACATGTCCACCAGATATGCAACAGCATACCATCATCTTGATGGCTTCTCCAGCATTGTTTGGGTAGAACCAAATTAATTTTGTGTAGAAGAGGAGTCCGGTACCATCCTGATATGAGTTCATAACCATTTTCCTGCGTAGTTACATTAACCAAACCTTTGAGTGTGTATGAAAATGTGATTCCAGTTTTCAGGAGAGAGGGAGGTGTCAATATCCCACTCCCAGGCTGTACAGGCCTTGCCCTCACTACAGGATCTATTCAGAAAGAGGAGGGCTTGGATAAAAAAAATTAAATGTAGTTGGGGTGTGTTCTTGGAGCACAGGTTTTTGTATGGGGTAAGGGGACCAGTAATCGCGTTTGCACAGTTTAAGGAGCTAAGAAAGTGACGCATCTGGAGGTAGGACAATTGCAGTAAGAATGTGTTGGGCATTGAGAGTTTAGGTCTGTTCTGCATAAGATTGTACCACTACGAAAGCAATGGTGAGCACAAAGGAAAGGTGTGGGAGCTGCAACCTTAAAAAACTTGTTGGACATCCTGGGTGCTGAGTCTGGATTAGAGCGGATGGGTGTCATAGGTCCTTCCGTGGAGGAGAGGCCATATTTCAAGTTCACCTTTCGAAAGCACGTTAGTGTAAAACCAATGAGTGGGTGGTCCCCAAGGGTGGAAGGGAGGAGACTCGCTGACAGCCATGGGGTATATTCTAGGGAAAGAGTCTTTGGAGTTTTCAAGGGTCACCCAGTCCTTGACCTGGCTATGAACTTTCCAGTCCACTATCCACGAAAGGTGACAGGCTCTATAGTAATTGTGATCATCTGGGAGACCTATTCCTCCTTTCTGTTTGGGGAGGGTAAGTTGATTGTAGCTGATTCTGGGTCGTTTATGTTGCCACAAGAAGGTTGTACAGAGTCGTTTGTAGGATTTTAAGAATGAAGCAGGTAGTCGTATCGATATTGCTTGCAAGAGGTAGAGCAGGTGGGGCAGAACATTATTTGCAGCTGAATGTTGGCAGCTCTGACAAAACCATGAGAAAATAGGTTTATCCCATCTACGGACATCTTCTGTTACCATGCGTAAGACTGGTAAACAGTTTTTGGAGTAGAGATCTGACAGAAGGGCAGGGAGTGTTCTTTTGACATTGTGCGATGAGGGTGGGCAAAGTGTTATTAAGTGCATGTGATTTACTGAAGTTGAGTTTATTATAGGACAGGTATTGAAAGAATTCAAAATCTTTCAACAAATTAGGGAGTATGGCATGGGGTTCTGAAAGGAATAGCAGAATATCACTGTTGAATGCCGCTAGCTTTTAGAGTTATATCTGCGTTTGCTACAGACACATCTTTTTTGGGGTGCTCTTTGGGTAGGGGAAACAGGGAGGACATCTGGAAAATGCCTCTCATGCAGCCATCTCTCTGCATCTGGATTGAGAAATTGGGCCACAGCACATTCTAGAAACAAAAGGGCTGTGATGATCTCTTCCTAGAATTTTATGAAGGATCCACTTCTTCCTGACTCTTTGTATAGTACAGAAACGTTGAACAGAGCCAATTGGAATAAATATACAGATACTTTTTTGTACCAGCGTCTAGCCTTACGGGCAGTTTAGTACAGCCCCATCATCTGGTCGTTGATGTTCACCCCTCCCATGTTAAGGTTGTAGTCATAGACAAAGAGGGGCTTCTCAAAAACATAAATCGTTTGCCATTGCAGTTTGGACTATCTGCGTGAATGGAAGACTGAACAAAAATGTTCAGTTTGTTCTTCCACCTCACTGCAAGCAATTCATTCAAGTCGGGAATTTACAAGCCGTTGGGGAAGCCCCAGCGATTAGGCTGCACAGTGCCACAAGCGCCAATTCCAAATCCAAAAAGGTGTCTAAAAAGTGGCATGCTTGTGTAATAATTAAGGGTGACACCAATTCCTAAACAATCTTGCTACTGCTCTCTATGTAGACTGGGCAGTCACGAGGCTCCACGCTGCTATATTTTCCCTCATAAATCAAGAAACTGCATGCTTAGTCTGTTGCCCTGTCACAGAGCTTATACATTTTGACCACATATCTGGCACACTTGCTGGGGAGAAACTGTTTGAAAGTAAGCGGCCAGACAACTCTGATGGCTGCAGACCCCTGAATTATTACTGATTGCAGCATACACTGCCTTTAAAGACCGGGGTGGGTAAGGCTATTCTCGGGTTGAATGTGCACATGTATGTCAATACTTATCTTTCTAGGAAATTAATGTTTATTTTTTAAATAAAATTGTGTTCTTCTTACATAACTATAAGTTTTGTATATGACCGTTGTATATATTTTCTTTATTAGAAGGCTTGTACCTGAAGTGGACAGAATCCCCAACATGTTGGGAATTCCATCTAAAGTGCTGTATCCACAAGAACCATGTTTTGTGTACTTGCTATAATTTTTTTAGACCATTTTTTATCTCTGTTTAACAAAATATATTTATATTAATTTTTTCGTAATCACTGTATCATATGTGCACCTTTTAAAATCCCTCAAAACCACTACAAAATAATGGGAACACTATACTATTGGGGACGCTAGTATAGTTCTGATCTGATCAAAGATATTGATCTGTTCAGACTATACTAGTAATGGAGATGTATAGTGTGTGTGTGTGTGAGAGTGTTACTGGCAATCAAAGGGTTAAAATGTATTAGTGAATATATGGTGGGTAATCTGATGCTGTCTGGGATTAATGCTAACTGACACTAACGCTATCTGGCATCACCCGTGACACTAATACAGCGATCAGACAAAAGACCTGTACATTTTACTTTATGACACCGTGACAGGGAGTGAAAGGGTTAACTGGGGTGATCACTGGGTTAAAACTTTATAGGAAAAATATGGCAGGTACCCTGACCCTATCTAGGACTGCCGCTAACTGCCGCTAATGCAATCTAACGTCACTCGTGACACTAAACACAGTGATCAGTAAAATATCTGTACACTGGACCTAATGAAACTGACAGGGAGTGAAAAGTTACTGGGGGGGGCATCAAGGGGTTAAATGTGCCTATGTGATCTGATGTCAATGTAGCGCTTTTACTAACAGTAGATGTTCTCTACTCTCACGCTGGATCTGAAAAGGACTCCAGAAGAGAAGATTACATCATTTCCAGTATGTTCTGTGATTTGTCAGAACCAATGAGCAGGTCCAGGCCAAAAATCATTGGTCTGGATCTGTAGATTGATCAGTTCTGAATCAAATCAGAACATCACCGGGCCGGCGGGTGCGCGCACGTGCCCCATACCTGGGGGCACAAATCACGTACAGGTATGTCGCCCCACAGTAAATGTACATGGGGCGGTCGGCAACTGGTTAAAGAACAGATTGTCAGCAACAAGTGAATGCTCTGCTTTAAGCACCCTAAACTTAAAAACTCCCTATCAAAATAAAATTCAAAATGAAATACCCATAAAAGAAACTTAAACCTCAAAGCACGCCCCTGAAACAGAAGCCAACTTTTTTGTTTTCTTTTGTTTTCTTTTGTTTAAAGAAAGTTTAACCACCCCAGAAAGGCACTATCAACAGAAAATAAAAACTAATGGGGGGGCATGGATTGCCGGCTCGAGGAAATGGCCACTAAAATGCTGAGCTCCGCAGCATTCCCAGCCTTAGCGACACCACAGCGGTCCTGGAAGGGTCTACACCCACCAATACTGTAGCCCTAAAGCCCCTGCACCTGCTGGTCAGCATGTTTAAGAGGAGAAAGGACATTAAACCTCCTAAAAAACTTACAGCCCTCTTCGCACAGACAGGTCTGGCGAGCAGCCAAGATGGCACGGGAGACACTCGTGGATTCCCGGAGTAGTTCTCATCTCCCTCCTTCCAGAGAAAGCCTTGCACAGCAGCTGGAGCTCTCGCTATCCCAGGACCCTAATGGTGAGTTCACTCCCCCTAACTCACCCTCTACAGCCAGCCCAGTTAAATATAGAACCTAGCACAGCAACACGCTAGCACAGCTTGCAGCCTGTTCTCCCTCCCACCCCAAAGAAAAATATCAGAGCTGGATACTTTCCCAGCCTCTGACCAGCCACTTCTGGAAAGCACAATGAAAAACATGTTGCTCCCACTGCGGCAAACCCTCTATGCAGACCTATCCAATGCAGTGTCCTCCCTATCTAGCTCTGTACAACAACATGATCAGTGCATTCACTTCATAGAGACCAAGATGGAGGATCTATACACTGCCCACAATGACTTAGTGCAGGGGAAGGCAACCTTGGCCCTCCAGCTGTTTTCAAACTACAAGTCCCATGAGACATTGCAAGACCCTGACAATCACAGGCATGACTCCTAGAGGCAGAGGCATGATTGGATTTGTAGTTTCACCACAGCTGGAGGGCCGAGGTTGCCTACCCCTCACTTAATGGATGGCTTTGCTGACCATGAAGATGAGCTTCAACTGATTAATCTCAAACTCAGACCTGGAGGATCACTCCAGGAGACTGAACATAAAGTTTTGCAATATCCCTGAATCAATCAAACCAGCTGACCTGGTACAATACCTGCAATCCCTCATACGCACCCTTATACCTGAACTAATTGCCTGCAACCTGGAAATTGACAGGGCGCACAGACTTCGTAAGCCTCCGCACCTCCCAGCTTCTGCTTCCAGGGATGTGCTTGCCCATATTCACTTTTTTACAATCAAAGAGTGTCATGCTAAATGCATAGCGAGATGACCTGATCCCTTCTCCATGGCCGATCTTTCCAAAGCAACTATGGAAAATTACAGACAACTGACAATGATCAGCAAAGCTCCCCAAAATCACAAAATCCCCTACAAATGGGTCTTTACCACTAAATTAGTCATTACCAGAACAAAATCCAAGTAGTGAGCACACTTTCTGCAGGCCTCAAACTGCTGGGACAGTGGCACATTCTTCCGGAAAATGCAGCGTTTTCAGCTGCCTAATCTCCTGCCCAAATGGAAACTGGAGGGGCATACCAAAATACCTGACGATGCACCACAGACCCTTTCCACTTCTACCCACACATAAGCTGGGTAACTGGAGCACTGTTCATTGAAACCTGCTTATCTTATCGGAAGTGCCTTATCTACTGAAGATTAGTGGACCAGTACCCCCTGTTGTATGTTTTCAGTAGTTACTGCTCATTGAGCACACGTTTTCTTTTTGGCTCCCACTTTTTAAACATACTTTTACACCAGAGGTAGTTCAAGTACTCTCAAGTACTCTCTTTCCAAGTTGGACCCTTACTCTTTTCTACTGGACAATAATTCTATTGTGCCTGTAAGAAATAAAGACTCCCAACATCTCTTCGAACCTCACCTGCTGCCCTACGGAAAGACTATTTTACTCTTTGACACTAACATTGTCATGGCCTTCAAGATTGTCTCTATAAATGCCAGGGGATTAATCTCCCTCCAAAAAAGATCTGCACTACCCAATAGCCAAAAAGCTGATATCATCCTAGTACAGGAAGCCCACTCCCAAAAACTCCTATGTTTAAACTAAAAAACTATGATCAGTTCTTCTTAGCTAACCCAAAGAAAAAAAAAACTGTTCTCACAGCTATCTGGGATTCTCTTCAATTCAAACTACACCAAGCCATTGCAGATCCTCAAGGTCGCTACCTAATCCTGATATGTGATATCAACAGAACCACCTACTCCTTGGTCAATCTATATGGACCAAATAAACAACAACTACGATTTTGCAAGAGACTACACAAGAAACTACTACAATCCCAGAAAGGCAGAATAATCATAAGTGGGGACTTTAATATAACTGGCAACCCTGACATAGACACTACATCCAGTTTGACATCATCCTGCCCTGAACCCCATCCTTCACACAAGCAAACTCTTTGATGTATGGAGGTGCCAGCACAAGTCAGAGCAGGATTACTCCTACTTCTCTCCATCCCAGTTAACATACTCCCGCATAGATTTTTTTGTAACAAACAAAATTACACTTCAGGAAAGAAAAAAAGAGTCTGACAGAGTAGATTCCATAGGTGTGCCACATTCCAATAACATGAAAGGAAAAGGGGGTTCCCCTAAAGTGGGATTTTGAAGGCCTAACACATTGGTAATACAATATGAAAAAATATATTTTATTTACAAAAGAAGCTACAAGTCAAAAAACAACAACATCATATTACAAAATAGACATAGATATTATTATTATTATACAGGATTTATATAGCGCTGACAGTTTACGCAGCACTTTACAACATTAGGGCAGACAATACAAGTACAATACAATTCAATACAGGAGGAATCAGAGGGCCCTGCTCGTTAGAGCTTACAATCTAGAAGGGAGGGTCAAGTTATACATAAGGGTAATAGCTGTGGGGGATGAGCTAATGGAGAAAATAGTGCAGTTGTTAGATGGAGGCAGGATAGGCTTCTCTGAAGAGGAAAATTTTCAGGGATCGCCTAAAGGTGGATAAATTTGGAGACAGTCTGACAGATTGGGGTAGCAAATTCTAGAGGATGGGCGAGGCTCGGGAGAAGTCCTGGAGGCAGATATGGGAGGAGGTGATGAGGGAGCTAGAGAGCAGAAGGTCTTGGGAGGAAAGGAGATGGCGATTAGGTTGGCATTTTGAGACTAGGCTAGTGATGTAGCTGGGAGCAGAGTTGTGGATGGCTTTGTAACTTATTGTTAGTATTTTGAATTTAATTTGTTGGGTGAGTGGTAGCCAGTGGAGGGATTGGCAGAGAGGGGCAGCAGACACTGAGCGGTTTGTAAGGTGGATGAGTCTGGCAGCAGCATTCATGATGGACTGAAGGGGGGATAGTCTATTTAAAGGTAAGCCAATGAGGAGGGAGTTGCAGTAGTCGAGGTGAGAGATAACCAGGGACTGAATCAGGAACTTTGTGGTTTCATTGGTTAGAAAGGGACGTAGTTTAGAGATGTTGCGGAGGTTGAGGCGGCAAGCTTTGGAAAGTGATTGGATGTGGGGCCGAAAGGAAAGTTCAGAGTCCAGGATAACACCTAGCACCCTGAAATGTGGGGACGGGTGGATGGTTTTTATATAAATTGGTGGTGCTGCTCTAATCCTAAATAAAGAGTGGTGTGGCTTAAATGATAGGCATCACAAAGAAATATTATTCAAATGGTGCGTAGTGCTAACCAGAAACGTATGGTTTTGCCATTGCTCTTGACAGAGAAGTCAGGGGAAGAGGCACGTGGGGGAGGAAATATTATAAGCTCGGTTTTGGACAAGTTGAGTTTGAGGAAGTGGTGTGACATCCATACAGATATGTTGGTTAGTAAGTTAGTGATGCGTGAGGAGACTGATGGAGTGAGTTGAGGGGTGGAGAGATAGATTTGTGTGTCGTCAGCATAGAAATGATATTGAAAGCCATGAGAGGCTATCAGCTGACCCAGGGAAGAGGTGTAGATTGAAAATAAAAGAGGTCCAAGAACAGAACCTTGGGGGACCCCAACAGAGAAGGGAACAGGAGTGGAGGAAGTAGAATTGTAAGTGACACTGAATGTGCGTTGGGATAGGTAGGATGAGAGCCACTGAAGAGCACAGTCACGGAGACCGAGGGAGTAAAGTTTTTTGAGGAGGAGGGGGTGGTCAACCGTGTCAAAGGCAGCTGAAAGATCCAGAAGTAGGACTACAGAATAGTGTCTGTTGGTTTTTGCAGTTAGTAGGTCATTTGTGAGTTTTAAAAGAGCAGTTTCTGTGGAGTGTTGAGGGCGAAATCCAGATTAAAGGGGATCAAGAAGGTTGTTTTTAATGAGGTGGTCACTCACTTGGTTGTAAAACAGGCGCTCAAGTAGTTTAGAGGAAAAGGGGAGCAAGGAGATAGGGCATAGGTTGTTTATGATTGGTTATGTCCAAGGACGGCTTTTTAAGTATGGGAGTGACCAGTGCATGTTTTAGAGCATTGGGGAAGATGCCAGAGGTGAGAGAGAGATTGGAGATGTGGGTTAGAGAGTGTAGGATGGGGTCAGAGGGCGACCATAGCATTTGAGAGGGAATAGGGTCCAGGGGACAGGTGGTTAGGTGGGCGATAGAAAGGAGTTTAGCAACTTCGTCTGTAGTAGCAGAATTGAATAGGGGGAGTGTCAGTTGTACCTGTTGACATGGGGTCTTAGCTAGGGGAGAGACCTATAGAGTGGAGATTTCATTACAGATTGTATCAATCTTGTTTTTGAAGTGATTAGCGATCTCCTGGGCAGTGAGTAAGTCAGTGGGTGGAGTCGGTGGAGGACAAAGTAGAGAGTTGAAGGTAGAGAAGAGTTTACGGGGACTGGAAGAAAAGGTGTTAATAAGAGTTGTAAAATAGGTTTGCTTGGCAGTGTGGAGGAAAGAATAGTGTTTTTGGAGGGCAGATTTGTATTGGTTGAAGTCTTTGAGAGACTTAGTCTTGTGCCACAGACGCTCAACAGCGCGACTACATTTTTTGAGAATTTTAGTGTCACCTGTTTTCCAGGGTTGTAGGGGTCGAGGCCTGATTCTGCGTGTAGTGAGCGAACTTGTCCAGGGTGGAGGACAGGGATTTGTTGTAGATGAACGTGGCTTGGTTGGGGCAGGACAGGGGAGATATTTTGTCATAGAGGTGGTCAGTAGCAGAATAGAGGAGAGAGGAGTTGAAGTTGCGAAAGTTTCTAAGGGTGATCGTTAGGCGATTGGAGGGAAAGGTGGTGGAAGACAAGGGGAGAGAGAAACTAATAAGGTGATGGTCGGAGAGAGGAAAAGGATTGTTTGAGAAGTTGCATGGAGTGCATAGGTAGGAGAATACAAGGTCAAGGGTGTTGCCATTAGAGTGAGTAGAAGCCTGTACCCATTGCTTCAGGTCAAATGAAGAGGTTAGACTAAGAAGTTTAGAAGTAGCAGGAGTGTTTGTATTAGCATGGATGTTGAAATCACCAAGAAGGATTGTGGGAATTTCCGAAGAGAGAAAGTAGGGTAGCCAGGCAGAGAACTCATCAAGGAAAGTCGATAATGGTCCAGGGGGCCGGTAGATCACAGCAATTCTTAGGGAAGTAGGAGAGAATAGACGTATACAGTGGGCTTCAAATGAAGAGAGGGAAAAAGAGGGAGGAGAGTGAATAACCTGGAAAGTGCTCTGGGGGGATACGAGGAATCCCACTCCACCTCCTTTGCGTCCATTAGGCCTAGGGGAGTGAGTCCAGTGAAGGCCACCCTGGGAGAGGGAAGCAGGAGAAGGGGTGTCATGTTCGTGGAGCCAGGTTTCGGTGAGAGCAAGTAGATTAAAGGAAATAGTGACAAAGAGGTCATGAACAGCAGTGAGTTTGTTGCAGACAGAGAGGGCATTCCAGAGGGCGCAGGAGAGAGGGAGGCTGGTGTTGGGAAGAAGAGGAATGGAGACTAAATTGCATAGATTGCGACTACTGTCGCAATCTATGCATATCTATAGATATGGATACAATAAAACGACCGTCAATGAAGGTAAGTAGATCTCACTGAACCGATGTGTTTCAGAAATTCTTTCCTTCATCAGGGTTCATACAGGGAAAATTACATCTGAGGGGTTACAGAATTGAAAAAATGGTTAGTACTGAGTATCACCACCCCTAGGGAGCGCCATGAGTACAAATCACTTACTTATGATTCATTGACAATTAGAATCCCCTGGGCTGTGTAGGAGAATTGCCCAGGGGGGAGGAATGACCCAAATAAGCCGTGAAAAACGCCGCGCCCTGGACTCAGGTGCAACACTTGTGTGTATGCTGGGGTCCAAGAAGTAGGAGACCTGGGATCAAGAAAGCACACAGAAAAAGGGGGAGACTAATTAATGGGATTAAAGTGCGTCCATGATAAAGGAAATGACGGAATCGCAACCATAGGAGATCGTCGTCCGAACTTGCCTCGTCTATGGAGATTCAACGCTTCCCTCCTAGCTGACCCCAATATCCTTTCAAAAATGACTGCCGAGCATCACTCATTTTTTTAAATAAATGACCAACTGGATACTGACAGGTTTGTATTGTATTGTGGTCCACGTATAAGGCATAGAGTAAATGCGTGGGATACTCATTAAATTGCATACTAGAACTAAAAACCAGTTTTCTCTGCAAATTGAAGAGGTCCTGTCCCAAATTGCCCACCCAGAGTACCAAAACAAACAAGTCTCCACTCACAAATTAGCCAATAAACTCCTTGATCAAAGACAAAATCTTTGCTCGCTCTTGCTCTACAAATATGAGCACAGCCTCAAACTATCTAAGGCCAACTACTACACCTTGGGTAACAAAGCTGGATCCCTTTTGGCTCGCCAGGTCAAAGCTCAACACTCCAAACATAAAATTGTGTCCCTATACCACCCGACAACCAAATAACTCCTCACTAACCCACAAGATATAGCAAATGCATTTAGCGACTAATATTCCTCTCTATAACTTGACCAATGATCCAACTACTCCACCACCAACAGACCAAATTGTCCAAAAATTCCTTTCTTTCATTGACCTCCTTTTTTTTTTTTCAATATTTTTAACTGAAATATATGAGAGAATGGTGAACAGTTTACAAAAAGAGGACATAATGCGATCCAGAGTGGGGAAAGCACGCTCCAGTAATGTTACAGATATGAAAACAGCTATGTAGTAACAGAACAATAGTAAGTACAATACAAGGGTTGAAAAAGTACATAATGCAGTATCAAATTTTCCAGAGAAAAAGGGATGCTATAGAAGAGAGAACAGGGAAAAAAGGAGGGGTAGAGCAGGGGGAAGGCAGGTTTGTATCAAGGAACATTTATGATTATGGAAAAACTAGAGAAATCATTCCCAGGTGGCTTCATTCGGACCAGGGAGGGAGAGGCTAAGTAGTGTGTTTGAAACGAGGGCCAAGCAAAGTGGTGGGGGTAGACATATGCTGTCATCTATGTAGGGATTAAAAACAAGATGTTGCTCTGGGGTCCAGCTGCCAATATTGCCATTGTTTCTGAAACCTGGAAAATGGAGGTATGGCTAGAAAGGTTGCACTAGATACAGCACCTCATCCCGAAATAGTTATAATAAAAATTTGGGGGTTTAGAGGGATGATAGCGGTGCCAGAGAAGAGGAAAAATAGGAATGCTGGTAAAATTAACAGAGATACTTTATTAGCAAAAATTAGCACATACAAAAAGACAGGTCATTAAAATGGGTGCAGTTCACACATTAGTTGATACAAAACAATAACAGTGGAGTAGGCCTGGTGAGGAGGGCCTTCAAAACAGGTGCTCAATTCCTACATGTTTCGGCAAGTCATTGGCTTCTTCAGGGAATAGTGTGAGCCTGTAGCAACATTAAAGATCTATACATAGGAACAAAAAAGCAAAATAAGATACAAGATAAAAACAAATAATATTGAAGGTGTACAAGTCAAAAAACATAAATTCGAATGTGTGGCTGAGCGAGATCCCCAATGGGAGGCCATGAACCCCCCATCCCAAAGGACATACCTGAAGGCCAGACACCCAAGGCGAGGCACGGCACGGGGCACCCCAGCCTGAGGCCACGCAGGTTGCGCCGTATCTATGACTGCAGGGGGCATACAAAAGACCTGGCAATCAAATATTATACCATTAGGTGGTGTGTATCAAGGGGACAGTACAAGGGAAATAAGGACATAATCAGATGAGTGGGATAATTATCGCCACATCAGATCAATAAGGCTAACATAGCCGCAATAACTTACAGTTTAAAATAAATATGTTCCAAGAGAAGCGCCTGAAGGAAGCTGGAGGGATATACTCAGAAACGGAATGAAGAGTATGGATGCTTACCTAAAAATCCAAAACCAATATAAGTTAACCGTAAAGAAACAATAATTCAATTACATACACACAGTATGCAAAAGATAGGAACAATATTTAGAAGGAAGCTTACCCAAGAAGCAATTACAGGACGATTAGAAGTGTGAGAGGCACCAAACAGATACCCTGCACATATGTGGGAGCACAGGATAGGATTAGTTTGAGCAGCTACAGAGATAATTACTTCTGAAATCCTGAAATAAAACGAAAGAGGTAAGCTTGTGGCCAAAGGGAAAGATGGATTGCTGAAGGGAGGGGATGATGTAGAGCAGATACGACATACCATGAGAGTATTCCAACTGAAATGACAGGCGTTCCTCGTGTCCATCTGACAGTCGGGACAGGCCGGCTTAAGTACGCCCCCCAAACCTGATTGGCACAGCTGATCAAGTGTGCGGACGCAATGATGGGCTTCTGCGCATGCGCCCACGGCGACATTCTCAGAGCCTACAAGGTCCAAGATGCACCGCGGGCGAATGCCCGAGTCACGTGACCCGCGTTGTGATGGCCTAATAGGCAAATGGAACATCGCTGTCAATCGAAAGAAAGACAGCGAATACATGTATCAGGGCCAGATGGTGGGCGCGGGGCAGAGCGGCATGAAGCATTTGCACAGAAGCCAGATGGGCAGACACTGAGGTGCTGCCTTGGGCGTCCATACAGTCAACAACAGCGCCAAATGCGAAGCCAAGGCGGGGGGCCCCCGCCACACCACACCAGGGGGGGAAAAAAGGCAAACAGGCACATCAATGAGAAAGGGAGTGAAGGGGGCCACCCAGGGGAAAGGCACGCGAGGGGGAGCGCCCGGGTGTAGACCCCCCCACCAATTCCAGCACCATAAGGAATGGAATGGGAGTCCCAGGCGAGCCACCCCGCTTCGGTCCAGCCACACAAACTAGCAAGGTCATAGAAGATAACTGGGACCCAGTAGTAACACAGAAAAAATAAACAAATGATAAAAATAGTGAGAACAGAGAAAAGGACATGCAATACATATATGATTGTTATGTAGGTAGCATCACAAACTTGGTTCACAAGATTAGTAGATAATACAAAAAGGAGCATGAGATCAGAACATCTTAATGGAGATAATTGAATACAGATTCTCCTTAAAACTTATGATGTGATTGTGTAAAAGAATCAAGATAACATTCCATGGCTGGGGAAAAAGAAAGGAGAGGAGGATGGGGATGGGGTCTAAAGGGATGGGGGGAGGGGGGGAGGGAAGGAGGGAAAGGGAAGGGACAAAGGAGGGGAAGAAAAGGAAAAAGAAAAGGGACGAAAGAGCACAGAGAACACCACAGACTGACCTAGGATGGAAAAGTATGGGGTAGGGGCTCAAGAGATATATTGAAAGTAACTACGTCGAAAGTTGAAAAGCAAAGAGTAGTTCATTCAAGGTATACAAGAGTTCTATAGAAACGGTTTAACCACTTCAGCCCCGGAGGATTTTACCCCCTTCCTGACCAGAGCACTTTTTACAATTCGGCACTGCGTCGCTTTAACTGCTAATTGCGCGGTCATGCAATGCTGTACCCAAACGAAATTTGCGTCCTTTTCTTCCCACAAATAGAGCTTTCTTTTGATGGTATTTGGTCACCTCTGCCATTTTTATTTTTTGCGCTATAAACGGAAAAAGACCGAAAATTTTGAAAAAAAAAGATATTTTCTAATTTTTGTTATAAAAAAAATCCAATAAACTAAATTTTAGTCATACATTTAGGCCAAAATGTATTCGGCCACATGTCTTTGGTAAAAAAAAATGTCAATAAGCATATATTTATTGGTTTGCGCAAAAGTTATAGCGTCTACAAACTAGGGTACATTTTCTGGAATTTACACAGCTTTTAATTTATGACTGCCTATGTCATTTCTTGAGGTGCTAAAATGGCAGGGCAGTACACACCCCGACCCCAAATGACCCCATTTTGGAAAGTAGACACCCCAAGGAAATTGCTGAGAGGCATGTTGAACCCATTGAATATTTATTTTTTTTGTCCCAAGTGATTGAATAATGACAAAAAAAAAAAAAATTTTTACAAAAAGTTGTCACTAAATGATATATTGCTCACACAGGCCATGGGCATATGTGGAATTGCACCCCAAAATACATTTAGCTGCTTCTCCTGAGTACGGGGATACCACATGTGTGGGACTTTTTGGGAGTCTAGTCGCGTATGGGGCCCCGAAAACCAAGCACCGCCTTCAGGATTTCTAAGGGCATAAATTTTTGATTTCACTCCTCACTACCTATCACAGTTTTGAAGGCCATAAAATGCCAAGATGGCACAAAACCCCCCCAAATGACCCCATTTTGGAAAGTAGACACCCCAAGCTATTTGCTGAGAGGCATGGTGAGTATTTTGCAGCTCTCATTTGTTTTTGAAAATGAAGAAAGACCAGAATTTTTTTTTTTTCTTTTTTCAATTTTCAAAACTTTGTGACAAAAAGTGAGGTCTGCAAAATATTCACTATACCTCTCAGAAAATAGCTTGGGGTGTCTACTTTCCAAAATGGGGTCATTGGGGGGGTTTGTGCCACCTGGGCATTCCAGGGCATCCGAAACTGTGATAGGCAGTAAAGAGTGAAATCAAAAATTTACGCCCTTAGAAAGCCTGAAGGCGGTGCTTGGTTTTCGGGGTCCCGTGCGCGGCTAGGCTCTCAAAAAGTCTCACACATGTGGTATCCCCGTACTCAGGAGAAGCAGCAGAATGTATTTTGGGGTGTAATTTCACATATCCCCATGGCATGTTTGAGCAATATATCATTTAGTGACAACTTTGTGCAAAAAAAAAAAAAAAAATTTGTCTCTTTCCCGCAACTTGTGTCACAATATAAAATATTCCATGGACTCTACATGCCTCTCAGCAAATAGCTTGGGGTGTCTACTTTCCAAAATTGGGTCATTTGGGGGGGTTTTGAACTATCCTGGCATTTTATGCACAACATTTAGAAGCTTATGTCACACATCACCCACTCTTCTAACCACTTGAAGACAAAGCCCTTTCTGACACTTATTGTTTACATGAAAAAGTTTTTTTTTTTGCAAGAAAATTACTTTGAACCACCAAACATTATATATTTTTTTAAAGCAAATGCCCTACAGATTAAAATGGTGGGTGTTTCATTTTTTTTTTTCACACGGTATTTGCGCAGCGATTTTTCAAACGCATTTTTTGTGGAAAAAACACACTTTTTTAAATTTTAATGCACTAAAACACACTATATTGCCCAAATGTTTGATGGAATAAAAAAGATGATCTTAAGCCGAGTACAAGGATACCAAACATGACATGCTTTAAAATTGCGCACAAACGTGCAGTGGCAACAAAATTAATACATTTTAAAAGCCTTTAAAAGCCTTTACAGGTTACCACTTTAGATTTACAGAGGAGGTCTACTGCTAAAAATACTGCCCTCAATCTGACCTTCGCGGTGATACCTCACATGCATGGTGCAATTGCTGTTTACATTTGACGCCAGACCGACGCTTGCGTTCGACTTAGCGCGAGAGCAGGGGGGACAGGGGTGCTTTTTTTTTTTTTTTTTTTTTTTCTTTATTATTTTTTTGCTTTTTTATCTTATTTTTAAACTGTTCCTTTCATTTTTTTTTAAAAAATCATTTTTATTGTTATCTCAGGGAATGTAAATATCCCCTATGATAGCAATAGGTAGTGACAGGTACTCTTTTTTGAAAAAATTGGGGTCTATTAGACCCTAGATCTCTCCTCTGCCCTCAAAGCATCTGACCACACCAAGATCGGTGTGATAAAATGCTTCCCCAATTTCCCAATGGCGCTGTTTACATCCGGCGAAATCTAAGTCATAAAATGCTCGTAGCTTCCGGTTTCTTAGGCCATAGAGATGTTTGGAGCCACTCTGGTCTCTGATCAGCTCTATGGTCAGCTGGCTGAATCACCGGCTGCTTTCTCAGGTTCCCTGTTGAGACAGGAGAGCCAGAGAAAAACACGGAAGACGGTGGGGGGGGGCATTCCCTCCCACTACTTGTAAAAGCAGTCTAGAGGCTAATTAGCCACTAGGATTGCTTTTACATGAAAGCCGACCGCTGGCTGAAAAGAATGATATCAAGATGATACCTAAACCTGCAGGCATCATTCTGGTATAACCACTCAAAGTCGTGAATGGAGTACCTGAAGACAAAAAATGGTTAACAATAAAGCACAGTAAACAGTAAAGTATAAAAAATTGCATACCTGAAAAGCAAACATGATAAAACATAACAACAATAAAACATTGCAGAATAGAACACAGTAAAAAAGAGCAGAACAATAGAGAGAGAATAGAGAGAGAGAGAACAATAAAACGACAACTATTTTTTTTTTTGTGTTTTTTTTGCAAACTTGTAACTTTTATAACGGTAACCGGTTCCAGGTTCGGGTCTCTCAAAATGCGATGGCATCTTGGGAGACCCTGTGAAAGTGTGCCTAGTCTGTGGAATGCTGTACCCTACGCTAATACTCAACTAGTGAATGGTAGCGTTCAAAACATTCACCAATGCAAAGACCAGGATTGTCAGGACAGGAGGGACAATAATAGCAGGTGTCACGCCTATATCCGCGCTTGCTGCAGACACAACATCTTTTTTGGGGGGTTCGTTGGGTAGGGGTACTCGGGAGGACATAAAGAAAATGCCTCTCATGCAGCCGACTGCATTTGGTTGGGGATGTGAATGAGGGAAGTACAGGCGCTGCAGAAGTGGTGGGTTCCCAATTAGGATTGGCGAATGCAGCAGGAAAGGCGCTATGGGCACGACGGGCCTGTGTTTGTCTTTCTGGTGGCAGCGGGACACTACTTGTGCTTGCCCCCTCACCAGCTTGAACTGCACTTATGGGACTCGCCACGTCACCAAGTGTTACTGCAGTGCGGGTTTGACTACGACCGGGGTGTACTAGGCCGCTGGTGCTTGCCAGTTCACCAAAACGCTACAAAAAAAACTGTTAGCGATCGCAGGGATCAGGCCTGACTCTGCGAACGCTGCAGTTATGCGTTTAGTGTTTTGTAAGTGACAGTGATCGATCGATACTGCACTTGGGTGGGCTGGGCCGGGCCGGGCGGAGGGGCAAAACACAGGTGCTAGCAGGTATCTGGGCTGATCCCGCTAACACTGCGTTTTTGGGAACCCTAAAATGCTGGGGACGCTAGTATAGATCTGATCGGATCAGATATTGATCCGTTCAGATACTATACCACTAAGGGAGGTGTACGGTGCGTGCGTGCGTGGGTGTTAGCGGTACGGGCGCTAACCTGACGCTGCCTGGGGCTGGTGCTTGCCAGTTCACCAAAACGCTACCAAAAAAACTGTTAGCGATCGCAGGGATCAGGCCTGACTCTGCGAACGCTGCAGTTATGCGTTTAGTGTTTTGTAAGTGACAGTGATCGATCGATACTGCACTTGGGTGGGCTGGGCTGGGCCGGGCGGAGGGGCAAAACGCAGGTGCTAGCAGGTATCTGGGCTAATCCCGCTAACACTGCGTTTTTGGGAATCCTAAACTGCTGGGGACGCTAGTATAGATCTGATCGGATCAGATATTGATCCGTTCAGATACTATACCACTAAGGGAGGCGTATGCTGCGTGCGTGGGTGTTAGCGGTACTGGCGCTAATCTGACGCTGCCTGGGGCGACGCATATCACCGCCGGGCGATCAGGGGGCTAAACCTTTATTCGGTAATAAACGGCGGGTGCCCTGACACTATATAAAATAAACGAACTAACCAGCGTCACCCGTAACACTTATACGGTGATCAGTGGTGAAAGGGTTAACTAGGGGGCAATCAAGGGGTTAAAACATTTATTAGGTAGTATATGGGGGTCCCTGTCGCTATAAAACGCTGACGGCGAACCTAAATATTTACGTCCCTAACTAGCGTCATCAGTGACACTAATGCCCCGTACACACGGTCGGATTTTCCGATGGAAAATGTCCGATCGGAGCGTTTTGTCGGAAATTCCGACCGTGTGTGGGCTCCATCGGACATTTTCCATCGGATTTTCCGACACACAAAGTTGGAGAGCAGGAGATAAAATTTTCCGACAACAAAATCCGTTGTCGGAAATTCCGATCGTGTGTACACAAATCCGATGGACAAAGTGCCACGCATGCTCAGAATAAATAAAGAGATGAAAGCTATTGGCCACTGCCCCGTTTATAGTCCCGACGTACGTGTTTTACGTCACCGCGTTTAGAACGATCGGATTTTCCGACAACTTTGTGTGACCGTGTGTATGCAAGACAAGTTTGAGCCAACATCCGTCGGAAAAAATCCTAGGATTTTGTTGTCGGAATGTCCGAACAAAGTCCGACCGTTTGTACGCCCTATAATACAGCGATCAGAAAAATGATCGCTTAGTGACACTGGTGACAGGGGGTGATCAAGGGGTTAAAACTTTATTAGTGGGGGTTAGGGGGGTACCCTAGACCTAAAGGGGGGTAATACTCACTGTCCTAACACTTCTAACTGTCACAAACTGACACTATGCAGTAATCAGGAAAAAAAAAAAAAAACCTGCTTGGTGTCAGTTTGTGACAGGGGGGGGGGGGTGATTGGGGGGGATCGGGGGGCGATCGGGGGGGGGGATCGGGGTGTTTAGTGTGCCTGGCATGTTCTACTGTGTTGTGTAGTGTTGGTGCACTCACTCACATGTCTTCTCTCCTCGGCGCTGGAACGGAAACTCCCGAGCCGAGGAGAGATGACATCACATCCTCTGCCTCTGTGTACTATACAGAGGCAGGGGATGTTTCTCATTGGCTGGGAGCGATCGCGAGGGGGGCCACGATCGGATGGCCTCCCCCTCATCTTTGATCGCTGCCAGACAAAAGCCGACCGCCGCTGGCACCGGGGGGGGTCTGATCGGACCCCCCGCCCGCGGGAAGGCAATCACGTACCAGGTGGTCGGCAAGTGGTTAAAGCTAATGTGTTCATTTAGCCCAAGAAATGTTGTGGCCTGTAAGGTATGGATCCACTTGGTCTCAAGCTGCAATAATTTGTTATCAGTGCTCCCACCTCGAGCACGTAAGGGTACATGCTCGAGCGTGGAAAACTGGACAAATTTGGGATCAAAATTATGTTGAATTGCAATATGTCGGTTAAGGGCTGTAGTGGTGGTACGTTTAAACAGGGGTTTAATGTGGTCCCTGATACAAACCTGAAAGGGTCTCTTGGTCTTGCCGACGTAGTAAGAGCCACATCGGCATGAAGCCAAGTATACCACTCCCATGGTGGCACAGGTGACTCGATGTCTGATAATGTGGGTCGATCCATTTGGGAGAACGCGTTCCCTAGAATTAGAGACAAAAGCACAGACATCACACTTGCCACATTGATAGGTTCCAGTAATTCTATATGAAGACTGGATATCAACAGAATGATGACTTCTTATCAGTCGATCTCTCAATGAGGGAGATCTACGATATGTTATATCAGGATAGGATCTAACATATTTAGCAATGATGGGATCTATAGTTAATAGAGGCCAAGATTGATTAAGAATATCTCTGATTTGAGCATGTTGTTTGGAGTATTGGGTGATCAGCCGAACAGGCTGCTGGGTGTCTGGAGGCTTGTCAGAGAAAATTAGATCCTTCCTATCAAATTTTTTGGCTTTGTTAAAGGCTTTCTTGAGAAGAGAGTGACTATATCCTCTATTTCTGAGTCTGCCATACAGGTCATGTGATGCTTGAAAAAAATCTCGAGGGTACAATTCCTCTTAAGTCTTAAATACTGACTAAAGGGAATGCTCTTAAGAAGAGGCTAAGGATGGGCACGACTGGCATGCAAAATGGTGTTACCCGAAGAGGGTTTCCGATATAGGGCTGTCTGAATGTTCCCATTTGAATCCAAAATAATTTGGAGATCAAGAAAATGAATCTGAGATTGACTACACTCCATGGTAAATTTGAGGTTGTAAGAATTAGTGGTTAAAAAATCCATGAACAGGGATAGTTCTTCTCGAGTACCGGACCAAAAAAGTAGCACATCATCAATATACACTGTACCTGTACCAAGATAGAACTTTGGACAGGAGAGGGAACGAATCAGACAGACCAAAGAGTTCTCTCTCCCACCCCCCAGGTACAGGTTGGCGTAGTAGGGGGCGCATTTGGTCCCCATGGCTACACCCTGTACCTGGAGGAAGTGGGAGGAGCCAAACATGAAGTAGTTGCGTGTCAGTATGAATTTCAAGAGTTTGAGAACAAAGTCTCCATATGCATCAAAGTTGGGGCCTCTCCCACGAAGTTGTTTCTTTATAACCTCAATACCTCTATCATGAGGGATGATGTTATATAAGCTCTCAACATCTAAGGCAACTAGCCAAACATTTTTGGGTAAATGTTTCACGTCGAGAATACGGAGAATATGAATAGTGTCTTTCACATAGGAGGACAGAGAGGTGACATGAGGAGCTAGGTACTTGTCTACCAATGCACTTGCATGTTCCGTGAGGCATTGGCATTTCAGTTGGAATATTCTCATGGTATGTTGTATCTGCTCTACATCATCCCCTCCCTTCAGCAATCCATCTTTCCCTTTGGCCACAAGCTTACCTCATTCGTTTTATTTCAGGATTTCAGAAGTAATTATCTCTGTAGCTGCTCAAACTAATCCTATCCTGTGCTCCCACATATGTGCAGGGTATCTGTTTGGTGCCTCTCACACTTCTAATCGTCCTGTAATTGCTTCTTGGGTAAGCTTCCTTCTAAATATTGTTCCTATCTTTTGCATACTGTGTGTATGTAATTGAATTATTGTTTCTTTACGGTTAACTTATATTGGTTTTGGATTTTTAGGTAAGCATCCATACTCTTCATTCCGTTTCTGAGTATATCCCTCCAGCTTCCTTCAGGCGCTTCTCTTGGAACATATTTATTTTAAACTGTAAGTTATTGCGGCTATGTTAGCCTTATTGATCTGATGTGGCGATAATTATCCCACTCATCTGATTATGTCCTTATTTCCCTTGTACTGTCCCCTTGATACACACCACCTAATGGTATAATATTTGATTGCCAGGTCTTTTGTATGCCCCCTGCAGTCATAGATACGGCGCAACCTGCGTGGCCTCAGGCTGGGGTGCCCCGTGCCGTGCCTCGCCTTGGGTGTCTGGCCTTCAGGTATGTCCTTTGGGATGGGGGGGTTCGTGGCCTCCCATTGGGGATCTCGCTCAGCCACACATTCGAATTTATGTTTTTTGACTTGTACACCTTCAATATTATTTGTTTTTATCTTGTATCTTATTTTGCTTTTTTGTTCCTATGTATAGATCTTTAATGTTGCTACAGGCTCACACTATTCCCTGAAGAAGCCAATGACTTGCCGAAACATGTAGGATTTGAGCACCTGTTTTGAAGGCCCTCCTCACCAGGCCTACTCCACTGTTATTGTTCTGTATCAACTAATGTGTGAACTGCACCCATTTTAATGACCTGTCTTTTTGTATGTGCTAATTTTTGCTAATAAAGTATCTCTGTTAATTTTACCAGCATTCCTATTTTTCCTCTTCTCTGGCACCGCTATCATCCCTCTAAACCCCCAAATTTGTATTATGTTTCTGAAACCTGTTCAGCTTAAGGTTTTGGCAAAAAGGAATTCCATACTCGTGTGGTCATTGAGTATGTCAATGGTCATACCTAGAGTAGGTGGGGAGGCATGTTTACAGAGGGGAGCTATGGCAAGACAAGCGGCAATTAGGTCATGGGTGACAACGGGGTGGAATTTTGAAGGCCGGGATGAGAGGTCTAGTCCAAGTGAAGCCATCTATGGGGATAATACATTTGAGACCATAGTCATTTTTTTAATAAGGGTGGAGATTAGGGATGGGCAAACGGTTTGGCCCGAGCATAAGTTCGGGACAAACTTTGGTTGTTCGGCCGTTCGGTGAACACAGAACAATATGCGGTGTTCGGGGCAAATTTGAAAGCCGTGGAACACCGTTAAAGTCTATGGGACACAAACATGAAAAATCTAAAGTGCTCATTTTAAAGGCTTATATTCAAGTTATTGTCATAAAAAGTGTTTGGGGACCTGGGTCCTACCCCAGGGGACATGTACAGTTTTCTGGTGTTTAGAACAGTACCGCAGCAAAATTACCTTTCTAAAGGAAAAAAGTAATTTAAAACTGATTGCAGCTGTAATGAATTGTCAGGTCTCCGCAATATAGATAAAACTCATTGAAATAAAAACAGCATGGGTCCCCCCCAGTCCATTACCAGCCCCTTTGGGTCTGCTATTGATATTAAGGGGAACCTTGTGCCAAGATTTTTAAAAAATGGCGTAGGGGTCCCCCAAAATCCATACCAGACGCTTATCCGAGAATGTAACCTGGCAGGCCGCAGGAAAAGAGGGGGGACAAGAGAGCGCCCACCCTCCTGAACCATACAAGGCCACATGCCCACTACATGAGAAGGGGTCCAACCCCAAAGCACCTTGTCCCCATGTTGATGGGGAGAAGGGCCTCATCACCACCACCCTTGTGGGGGTCTGCGGGCAGGGGGCTTATCGGAATCTGGAAGCCCCCTTTAACAAGGAGGCGTACAGATTCCACCACCCTATGTGAATTGATAACGGGGTACATTGTAACCCTACCATTTCACAAAAAAAGTGTTGAAAATGGTAAAAGACAAGAGACAGCTTGGGACAAGTCCTTTTTTAAAAAATAAAAATGTCCAGCGACGTAAATTCACGTCGTCCGACGGACCAAAAAAGACAGAAAAAAAAAAAGCTGCAACAGTTCCGCCTCCATGGGAGGCTCTCGCAGAGTGACGCTTCTTCTCAATGACAGCTGTTATATAGCTGAGGGTGGGGCAACCTGGTGACTTAAACGGGTGAACCCTACCCCCTCTGACTCCAATGGGAAGCCCCTCAGACCCCACCCCAAAGCACCCTCCCCATGTTGAGGGCATGTGGGCTGTTACAGTTCAGGAGGGGGGGCGCTCTCTCGTCCCCCCTCTCTTCCTGCGGCCTGCCAGGTTGCGAGCTCAGATAAGGGTCTGGTATGAATTTTGGGGGGACCCCTACGCCATTTTTTTTTAAAATTGGAGCAGGGTTCCCCTTAATTTCCATATCAGACCTGAAGGGCCTGGTATGGATTTTGGGGGGACCCCATGCAATTTTTTTTTTTAATTTTGGTTTGGTATTCCCCTTAATATTCATACCAGACTCAAAGGGCCTGGTAATGGACTAGGGGGAACCCATGCCATTTTTTTCAAAGAGTTTTATCTATATTGCCGAGACCCGACAATTCATTACAGCCGCAATCAGTTTTAAATGACTTTTTCCTTGAAATATCATTTTGCTGTGGTACTGTTCTAAACACGGGAAAACTGCGCCACTTTACAGGCATATAATAGACACTATAGACACCCCCCAGGCGCAATATTTAAAGGAATATTTCATTTTTATTGTTTCACTTTAAGCATTATTAAAATCGCTGCTCCCGAAAAAATGGCGATTTTTACAAAAATATTTGCATTCATACATATTTCCTGGTGCAGGACCTGGGTCCCCAAATACTTGTTATGACAATAACTTGCATATAAGCCTTTAAAATGAGCACTTTTTATTTTTCATGTTCGTGTCCCATAGACTTTAACGGTGTTTGTGTGTTCTTCTGAATTTTTTGCCTGTTCGGATGTTCTGGTGCGAACTGAACCAGGGGTGTTTGGCTCATTCTTATTGGAGATGTCTCTCCAAACTTGGGTAATGATAGGGCATGCCCACCATATGTGGAAGATGTGACTGTCCATAGAACATTTTCTTCAGCACTCTCTATTATGTGAGCTAATTTTACAGGGCTATAATACCAGCGATGAAGATTTTCATTATTGTTTCCCATTGGGTGATGTTTCTGGAGAACGTGGATGAGGGATGAAATGTTCAATACCATAATGAGGTAATTATCTGAATTCCCAGGGTAGATTCCCAGTGGGTCATAGCCTCTGTTTTCTCCTCCATCTTTGGTCTTGAGAGTAGGTCATAGAAGAAGGTGATTATGTCTCTAGTCAGAGGGACAGGAGAGGATGCTGAATATGATAGGATGTGACGAATTCTCAGGTAGATAAAGGAATCTTTATTGGGGATGTTATACTGTTCTGAGATTTGTTAAAAGGTTCAAAGCAGATGTTGGTCGTATAGATCTCCCACTGTTACAATACTTGCAGAGATCCATTTTTGTAATGGGAGGTCCGGAGAGAGGAGTTGCAGAGCCGGAAGTTGGGTTAGAGCGTGGGGGTGAATGCCCTTGGAGACTTGATGTATAGCTTTCCACAATGATATGGTTGCGTTAATGGTCAGAAGAAAGGTGTGTGGTGGATGTAGGTCCATCCAAGTTTCTGCCAAGGTTGATGAGGGATGTTGCGCGAGTGCTGCAGTTTCGAGTTGGAGGCCAGTACCACCAGTTTTTTGCCTGGTCCAGGATCGTCGCTTTGTGGTATATTTTAAGATTGGGAACTCCAAGACCAGCATATGCTCTCGGGATGTTGAGGAGGGCTGCTTTTATGCAGGGTTTGCGTGATTCCCAGATGAACATGTTGAGGAGTTGTTGCAGTTTGGCGAGGACAGACTGTAGAATTGGGAGGGGAAGAGTTCTAAAAAAAATACAGCATATGTGGCAGAAACATCTTGGGGAGGGCTATTTGGCCTGCCCAAGATGCTCTGACCATGCGGAGGTTTTTAGAAATGTCCTGGAGTTCTGATATAAAATTGAGAAGCTGGTATAGAAGAGCGTAGCAGAATGAGATGTCAAATGAATGCCCAAATACGCCCGGTCTGGGTTGGGGGCTCAGGAGAAGGGGATGGCCTTGGTTATGACTGATTTAAGACATGGGGAGAGAGATCTCCCCAGCATAGCTGATTTTGAGTAATTTCATTTGTACATGGATAGTTGACTAAAGTGGTCTGATAGATTGCATAGCAGGGGTAAAGAATTCAATGGGTCGGTGAGCCAGATTATCTCATCGGCATATAGGCCAATTTTATGGGAGTCTGGCCAGTTAGGCCAGGAATATAGGGGTGAGAATGTATAGCTTGGGCTAAAGGTTTGATTATGAGTGCAAATATTAAGGGTGATAGGGGGCGTCCCTGACGAGTTCCATTTGTTATCGGGAAGGGAGTGGAGAGCATACCTGAAGTAAGGACTCTAGTGCTGGGGGTGGAATAATAAGCCTAAAATAGCGTGAAGGAAGGGGCCATGTATGCCGATAAGTACCGATTTGAGGTATTGCCAGTGAACTCTGTTAAATGCCTTCTCTGCATCTAGGGAGATCAGCAGAGAAGGTGTTTGGTGATGCTCTGCCCAGTAGATAAGGTCTAAGAACTTGCGAGTTCCATCTGAGGCTTGGCAGTTAGGGATGAAGCCTACCTGATCAGGGTGTATGAGTATAGGCATATAAGTTGTAAGGCAGTTAGCTAATAATTTGGCGTACAGTTTGAAATCTGTGTTTAGGAGAGATATGGGTGATAGCTGGCAGGGTCATGAGAAGGTTTACCTGGTTTGTGAATGGTTACTCTTACGGCTTCCAGCGATTCAAACTGGATCTCTCCAGTAGCTAGGAAATTGTTGAAGGTATTACATAGATGAGGTGTGATTTAGGCTGCGTAGGTTTAATAGTAGTCATTAACAAAACCGTATGGTCCTGGGGCTTTATGGAAAGCCAGTCCAGTGATCTCTTGGTGGGAAAATGGTTGGGAGAGGGATTCTAGTTTCTCTGGGAAGATGGAAGGGAGTTGGAGGGGGGATAGAAAGGACTGTATTTGTTGGATAGTAGGCTGAGGATCGGAGGGAGAGAGAGCAAGGTTATAGAGTTTGGAATAGAAGGAGCTGAAACAGTCAGCAATGTCCTTCGGGTTGGTTATCTTGTGTTGCTTTTCATTAAGAAGGAATGGGATTTTGGCTTGGGCGGCTCTGCATTTATATTGTTGGGCTAGGTATCTCCCTCCCCTATTCCCTTGGGAATACCAGGTAAGGCAAAGTCATCTGAGATAGAAATGATGTCCTCTTTGCAGGTAAGAGCAGTGTTTCTCAATTTGCTAAGCTCTGTGGCAGTGGATTGGGAGGGGTTACGTTTGTTTAAAGATTCAAGTACTTTGATGCGTTCTAAAAGGAATCAATGGTGAAGGTACGTTTTTTCTTTTCCAGGGTGCCCAATTTCAAAAATACTCCTTGTATGACAGACTTATGGGCATTCCATAGGATTACCAGGTTAGAGACAGAGCCCACATTGGAAGTAAAGAAGGCCTTAATCTCCGAACGGACCTGTACCCGAGTTTCCAGAGTGCTGAGAAGAGAGGTATTGAGTCGCCACATAGTATGGCAGAGGGTAGTAGGGAAAGTTGTGATAGTGATGGATACTGGAGCATAGTCAAACCATGTAATAGTACCTATGGTGGAGTTTGTGGTTTTTTGTAGGAGGACTTTGGAGGTCAAAAACGGGTCTATCCTGGAGTAGTATCTTTGGGTATGCGAGTAGAAGGAATAGTCAATCTCAGTACCATGGTGACACCTCCAGGGGTCGTAGAGATCTTCAAGGGAGATGAGGGTGGAAAGAGCTGTGGATTGCTCTTGAGGTTAGAAGAATCAAGTTGGGGATCTATGATTTCTCATTCAATATGCTTATTGAAATTTTTCATTCAGATATACAAAATAACAATGTAAATATTATCCCCTCCTGCATGCCAACATAGCCTGTCGGGAGAGCCTTACAGACATGGGTTAGGTAAGTAACAGAAGATGCTTACAATACAGTGAGTAAATATCCATCTATAAGGCAGGAACTATACATGAGCCATGAGCATGTTGAATTGAGTTAACCTTTCAGTGTTTTTGGTAAATAAGTAGAATGAGGGCAGTCAGTTGAAGGAGCAGCTATGGTCCCAGTGCAGGTGACCCCAGAGATCTCATACTGGCCACCCCAGAGGGACCACGCTGTGGTCTGTACAGTCCCCTTGTAGTCTGACCTAGTACCCCGAATTCGCTACCCCCTGTCCTATTTTTGCTAAGAAGGTTCATGCTGTGACTTCCTTGTGATTGAATCAAAAATATTGCTGGTGTTGGGTGGGGATTCCCAGCCAGGAAAAATCTCATGCTGTATTTGCTAAATCAGAACTAAGTACTCGAAGATTAATCTAACTGTGCCGTTCAGTATTACACCTGAAGGGGCAACGTGGTACAGTAAGAAGAAATGAGAAAGACAGAAAAAAAGAGTATTGATAGCGCATCAATAGAAGGAAGGGGAGAGGAAAAGCCAGTCATCCAGTTTAGTCTGCTTAAAGGGTTGTATGACCCAGATAAAGGGGAACTTTAATATATGATGCCAAGGGCTCCCAAATTGCTTCAAACTTAGGTACTGACTTGGTTAAATTGATAATAGGCAACTCCTATCCTCATATTGATTAATGGTTCCAAATGATTAACTACTGCAGTAGGGAACAGACACAAAAGATACGCTCAGCATCTTTCCAAATAACTGTTCTGTTCTGTTATGACTAGGGTTGTCCCGATACCACTTTTTTAGGACCGAGTACAAGTACCGATACTTTTTTTCAAGTACTCGCCGATACCGATTACCGATACTTTTTTTTAATGTCACGTGACAGTGTTTTTTTGGGGTTTTTTTGGGTTTTTTTATGGGGGGGGGGGGTCGGGAGTGAACGGTGCCTGTGTGTGTGTTTTTTTTTTATTTTATTTTTTTCATTTACATTTATTATTTTTTACAATTTTTATTTTTTTATTTTTTATTGCACTATGTGTGTGTGTGTTTTTTTTTTAATTAGCCCTGTTGGGGGGCTTTGGTGAGATATCAGGGGTCTTAATAGACCTATGATATCTCCTCCTTGAGACAGAGAAAGAGACAGAGGATAAAGATTCCCCAGTCCCTTTCTCTGCAGCGTCAGCTGCACTGACAATGAATGGAGAGAAGACAGCGGCTCCTCTCCATTCATAAACTGACACATCGTAATCACAGGTGATTACAATGTTTCAATTATGTGAATGGACAGAGTCAGCTGACTCTCTCCATTCACACAGCGGAGAGAGACAGCAGAACGGAGGGGACAGAGGAAGAGAGAGGGGGACAGCGGAAAGCCGGAACGGATGGGGACAGGGGAGGGGGACACAGCAAAGAAGAAGGACAGCGGAGGGGGACAGAGGAACGGAGGACAGCGGAGGGGGACAGAGGAACAGAGGACAGCGGAGGGGGACACAGCAAAGAAGGAGGACAGCGGAGGGGGACAGAGGAACGGAGGACAGCGGAGGGGGACAGAGCAAAGAAGGAGGACAGAGGAGGAGGACAATGCAGCGGAGGAGGACAGCGGAGGGAAACAATGCAGCGGAGAAGGACATTGGAACGGAGGGGGACAGAGCAACGGAGCAGGACAGCGGTGGGGGACTAAGGGGGATGAGGTGACAGTCAGCGGTGATCGCGTGTGGGGGAGTTACAAGCTGTGTCACTAAAGCAGCTGAAAGCCGCGGGGGGAGAAGCTTGTAACTCCCCCACACGCCGATCACCGCTGACAGTCCAGGTATCGGGGGAAGCATCGGGAGCATTTGCCCGAGTACAAGTACTTGGGCAAATGCTCGGTATCGGTGCAGATACCGATACTAGTATCGGTATCGGGACAACCCTAGTTATGACGCATTTGAAGGTTTTTATACACATGGTTACGTAGGTATCACATTAATATTACAATTGTACATTTATGGTAACAAGGGGCATTACATAGGCAGGCTAATTCTATCAGGACTCAAAAGAATGTAAACATGTACTGAAAGCATTATTAGTGCCGTGTGCACAGTGAGGGCAGTGTGGGCAGTGTGCAATACATACAAAATAGAATACAATTATATACAGAACTTACAAATTTCCATTACAGTCTCCCCTCTTTTGATCAATATTTTGATCACTAACCATACCTGCTATCACCTTTAACCTTTAACCTGGAACCTCCACACGCTTAGGTGGAGGTAGTCCTGGCCAAAGAGGCAAAAAACTCCATTGTGGAGAAAATAATAGCTGAGCAACTTTTTCATTACAAAATGACTTTTCATTGTGAAAAACAAATGATTGATAAGACATATTTACAGAGTACTGGCTGTACACTCCTGTGGCCAGAATAGCCTTCTAGCTGAAATGTTGGCATGCTTACTTATCAGCATATGTAAACACAGACAATTCTACATAAAATGGAAGACGTACAAAAGACAAATATGACTTCAACATGGCTAAACTACTTTTCAAATATATATATCCCTTACAATTAAAGTAATTAACTCAAAAAGTACCCTAGACTGTGATAGCAAGAGGGAAACAAATCAAACACAGAGATTTCTTTAATTTAGTAATTTTTTCAGTGTCTGGTGTGGATCCAGGTGACTTTTCCTTCAAGTTTTGCAAAAACTGTACATGAAATAGATGCTGTATTGAGTCTCCAAACATTTCCTTATATATAAATGTCTCTTAACAAGCCACAAGTCACCTGGCTCTAGTTTTAGATCCTTCCAAACTTTTAGGATCTGGAATTGGGGAGAAAACACATAAATGAGTTTGTCAAAAACCTTAAAAGATCAGAAACATTCTCTGTGAGATCCGAATGGAGGACTTCAGCTGCTGAGACAAAATATAAGCAAGTGAGTAACACACTCCCAAACAAAATCCCATAGGGAGATAGTCCAACATCCCCCTTAGGGGCTTGATAAAATATAAGAAAACATTCAGGCAAAAGTTTTCTAGTTTCTTACTCTACTTTGTCCGCTACATTGTAGACAGTAGGGAGTGTACAAATAAACATCAAATTTCTAGTAAGGACTCTCCTATAAAAATGATTTCCTCTGTTACTCTCTGTACTTTCTGGCACTCTGTACTTACAAGCTACTTCTGATAACACTTTTTACTGGGCCTTTGCAGTAGCATTTGCCACTGGACATCCAGAAAACATGTCCATACAGACAAAATGCATACTTGTAAGATACTGACTTGGGCATCTGGATATTTTTTTTTGTAATCTCTGGAAGGGATGTTCAGATTTTGGTAACACCTTTGATAACAAGTAAAACAAGAAGTGGTATGTTATAAAAACAGCTGTGGAGAACCCTGGCTCTATCCCATGCTCATTTACTAAGGCAGCCATAACTGCTTGTGACTGATGACACGGTCCATGTGTCAAGCTGGAGGGAAAAGAGTGACTGGCAGACATAAATGATCACCTTTTCCAAAGTCCTGTTTATTAAGACGTTGCCCCCTGTGGACCACATGTTCTTCTCATTCTGGGGTTCTTAAAGTTGAATTATTAATCCCAGCTATACTGGGCCAGAACTAGGGTGGAATCCGTGAGTTGCACAGACCCATCAAGTGTCCGGGGCTGTAAATGCAGCATTCTTAGTCGCCTGGTTTGCTTCCATGTGTGCGTTTTAAAGTTAATATGGCTACCTCAGCAAGAATCTGGAAGGCTGAAAACAGCCAATCAAATTAACTTGGCATGCTTGATTGGTTTACCTGCCGAAGTAAAAACAAACTTCTGGCCCTTCAAATGGAACCAAAAGCTTTCGATATCTCCACTATCTGTATAAATATACACTCTTTTTATAGCTCACAGGCTTTGCTAAAACATGGAGCTCTGCTTCTTGAGCTGGGGAAAAAGGATCCAATGACTTTGAATACAGAGTATCCTTCTGGGTGATAAACTGCATACTAAAATCTACAAAAAAATTAATATCTGGGTCTTCAGGGAGTGTGTCCTTTACTGGGCTCACAGCAGCTGATTCCCACACCCTTAATTTAACACATGTGGCTTCCTTTGTCTCCAGCCTCCTCCAATAGAGTCAATAAGGTGGCTGGATTCAAATGTACGCATTTTTCATTGTTAGATTTGTACATAAACAAACTCATATTTTAAACCTTTCATTAGACAAAGATTTAGTTAGCTGTATATTTGCTGCGCAGAATGTCAGGCCATTAAAAATTAAATCTTTGACCAAAACAATATCTAACTTTGTCTAATAGCACCTTTGCATAAAAGCTACAGCTCAGATATATCAGGATGAACCCTTCATTACTGGGTCCAGCTTGCATAAATATATTACAATGGCTTGTTTTCTATCATGCTGTTTGTGTAAGAACTCCAGTTTTATGTTTCAAAAAGACAACTTTTTCCTGGCAATATTATAATAAATTATAACAATACCCTGCGGTCATGGAGAGATGTCTATAAATCCAAAATATTCTTCTGCTTATACCACTGCACTTACAAGGGAAAGGGGCACATCGTTTCACAATCCACACATTCTGCTTTGGATTTCAAAAATAAGAATAAATAAAAACAAAAGGATCAACAATCTGTATGATGGACCAGAAAGCATCAAAAACTATAAAACAACTGGCTGCAGGTGGCATCTATCCTAACAGGGTGTGTGGACTTGATGTGATGGGTCTGTTATATTTAAATTTTATTTATTATAACTCTCACATAATGGACCGCACATCATGTTATTATCAAGAACCTTAAAATTTCATTTTTGTAGAAAAACGTCTTATGTATCCCATCCATCTTGGCTTTATTAAATATTATGGCAGCTGTATTCCAAATAACAACCTCATCCTAATTTTTTTTCTCAATAAGGGCTTATTGTATAAATGTAAAATGACAAAATTGTTATCTTAATCTAAACTAATCCCATTTTTACAAATTTCCCCAATAACCTGGATTTCATTTCCAACCAAAGGTTGTCTAAACCAGTTGTAATATATCTATATTATTGATAAAATTGTTAAACTCATATTAGAAATGAATAATCATTATTACTTCATTTTAATTCATTTCCCTTTTGCACTGTTTCCACTATCAAAGGATATTCAATTTGTGTAATACGCGGTTAAATGTAACCTTCATTTTACCATGTCTGGAAAACAGATTCAAAATAATTGTGATCACATTGTTTATCATTAGATTTGTTAACCCGGCACATTTTGTTATAAATGTTTTGTCTAAAAAACTGGAATTGGCATGGTGTGCTTCCAGTTTATGACCTCTCATCCCAGCCACATTCTTTCATGAGAGCACAAAGGAGGGGGTCACATCTGCGTACATGACACACACAAGAGATAGAACTAAAGGTCCCAGCAATCACACACACATATACGAATATATCTCTCTTAAATCACTTACATTTTCCCCATTTGTACACAACACATGCATGTCATTCTCTCACTTTCTTTTAACTCTTTAATATTTCCCTGCTACTTGACTTTACTAGTTGTAGTGCCTGACCCCAAATTCATCCCACAACTTAACATGAAAATGTCCCTTTCTTTCTAGTGTTAATGTCACCGTTGACCAATCCTGCTCACATAGATAGCTGCTTCTCTAGCTGTTTACTATGCATGAATCTTATGCCCCGTACACACGATCGGACATTGATCGGACATTCCGACAACAAAATCCATGGATTTTTTATAACGGATGTTGCCTCAAACTTGTTTTGAATACACACGGTCGCACAAAGTTGAATTTCCGATCGCCAAGAACGCGGTCACGTACACCACGTACGAAGAGACTATAAAAGGGCAGTTCAGAAGAAAGCGCAGCACCCTTTGGGCTCCTTTTGCTAATCTCGTTTTAGTAAAAGTTTGGTGAGAGACGATTCGCGCTTTTTCAGACTCGTGGCTTTCAGATCGTTTTCTGCTGTTCAGTTTGTGCTTGTGGGTTTGTATCTGGTCTTCAGTGCATGCAGTGAGTACAATTGACTTGTCATTGTTTTCTTGTTCATTTGTTACTGATTTTCAGGTCGTTCTTCACAGGCCTTGCTTTTCTTCAGTGCGTTCTGTTACTTCGTTCTGAGCAGCCGACCGTTTTCTAGCCATGTTGCATATACGTACTCCTTGTAGAGTTCGTGCTGTGCGGGGGGCTTGATATTGGGGTCCTTACCTTGACACAAGCCCAGTCCATGAACAGGGAGGGGAGGAGTTCATGGACCAAGAATTGGTTGCTCCAGCATGACCAGTTCTGTCACATGCATTTGCTCTGTGAGATCCGTGAGAATAATCCTGACGATTTCAGGAACTTTCTCAGGATGACGGACCCCGTATTATGTTGGCTTTGCTGACCCCCTATATCAGTAGGCAGGATACCTGCATGAGGCAAGCCATCACTCCAAAGCAGAGGCTCGTCGCCACCCTGCGGTACTTGGTGACGGGGAGAAGCCTGCAGGACCTTAAGTTCTCGACAGGCATTTCCCCCCAGGCTCTGGGGATCATTATCCCAGAGACCTGTTCTGCCATCATCCAGGTCCTGCAGAAGGACTATATTAAGGTAAGATTTTTATCCTTTAACCTCACATTTTATTGTATTTCATGTTTGATACTATATTATATTTCTTTCCTCATTCTCTAATTACCATGATTGTAATATGCTGTGAATTTCCCCTTTGTCCTCATGCATGCTGGATTTTTAACACATTTTTTTGGTCCTTCATACATATTTGCCTTCACTTACCTCCCCAGCATGCTCTCCTGGGCCTATATTCACCTCGTGTAGTCACTTAACAATGTGTTTTGTCAGCTCCATAGTAGTGCCTTACCCTAAAAAACCCCTAAAAAGTTAAAAATTGTGATGTGTGTTTGAAATTCAGGCAGAGTGCCAGAGTGTTTTTTTTGGGTTCACAAAATCATTTGGAACCCTCCCTCCCCCCAACTGCTAACTCAGCTGATACCAATCCTCTATCTATCCTCAATCATCTATCTGCTGACTTTGCCAAACCCAAACACACTATACCCACCTCTTTTGTGGTCAGATTTATGGATGAATTCCCCAAAGCATGTAGTGCAAAGGCCTGCCTGAATACTTTTAAATGGTACTGTTTGAAGTTTTTTTATCCTATTATTATCTTGATAGGTAATAACAGAATGTAAAAATGTGCTCAAATGTGTACAGTGTGTATTTATATCTTTGTATTATGACACTTTTACCTGTCCAGTGGGCTGCCAATAGTGTAAGGAAGGAGGTGCTGGCCAAAGTAATCCACATTATTTAGGCATTCATCTTTCAATGAAGTGGAGAGGGTTACCTGTCCAAAACATCTCCCCCCCCGTAAAATTCACAAAATGGCCCATGAGAGGGGGGAGGAGGAATCTGATAGGTGGACCTTATACCTTTGTCTTTAAATACTCCTTAAAATAAATGTAACACTGATGTTGACCAAGAATGTTTGTGTCTAATCTGCTTTCCATGTTTATTTGCAAAATGATTAATTTTATTTTCTTGTTTGACTCCACAGTTTCCTTCCAACCCACAGGAATGGCAGACTGTGGCCTCCCACTTTTCCCAGCGGTGGGACTTTCCTAACTGCGGAGGGGCAATTGATGGGAAACACGTGCACATCGTCCCACCACCCAACTCGGGGTCATACTATTACAACTACAAGGGGTTCAATAGTATTGTGATGTTGGCGGTGATGTTGGCTACTTACGAGTTCCTGTATGTGGACGTGGGGAAGAATGGCCAGATGTCAGATGGTGGAGTCATCGCCCACACGGAATTCTACAGGCATCTCCAGAATGGCAGCTTGGACTTGCCACCTCCAGAAGACAATGCGGAAGGACTCCCATTCATCTTCGTTGCGGATGAAGCATTTGTGCTGGGGGACCATCTTATGCAGCCATTCCCTATGAGGACCCTCACCCCGGACCAGAGGGTTTTTAATTACCGGCTGGCCAGAGCCAGAAGAGTGGTGGAGAACATGTTTGGAATAATGACCAGCCAGTTCCGCCTATTTCTTACACCCATACATATGGCGGAGTATAAACTTGATCATATCATCCGGGATTGCTGTGTTCTCCACAACTTTTTAAGGAGAAATTCGGTGAACTATGCTGGCTCAGTTGGGCCTGAATCCGGAATTCATGTAAATGAACCAACCCTGACAGCGCTTGAAGCTGGCCGTCCTTGCTTGCCCCCCCTGAGTGCCCATGAGGTCCGTATAAGATACATGGAATACTTTTCGGGTAGGGGGGCCATCGATATGCCAGACAATGTCTGAGACATTTTTGAAATAAAATACAAATTTTAGCTACTAAAATATTTGCTGACATTTACTGCTTGTCTTTCTTTTAGCTGAATATTTATATAGACAGGGGGCGCTAGAGGCTACACAATATTAGTTTAAGTGCAAAGAAAAAAAGAAAAAAAGCAAACCAGGAAACCAGGCTCCAAGAAAAAGAGGTCTCAATTTCAATCTGTAGTAACCCAACAACAATTTAACATTAAACCTCTCATTACATGCGATTCTGACCACGTAACTTATGTTTTGGAATGTCCGTGTTCCCTACAATACGTGGGCAGAACTACACGCCAATTGAAAGTAAGAATCAATGAACATCTAGCAAACATTACAAATGGTTATCCTAACCATAGTGTCTCAAGACACTTCAAACTTTACCATGACAGTGATCCATCATTATGTACATTTTATGGGATTGACAAAATCTCAAGAGATTGGAGGGGTACCCATATGAAAAGGGCAGTATCCAAAAATGAAACGTACTGGCTTTAAAAATTACAGAGTATGCAACCGCATGGGATGAATATAGATCTAGACCTTAATTGTTTTTTAATGAATGATTAGGTTTAGGTTATTCAATAGCCATATTATTATTATTTTCAAGTGACTAATTTAGCAGGTTGTTTTTCAGATGCAATCTTTTTCTATATAGATATATTTTTATGATGGATTATATCCATAATTCCATTATTTTTAGGTTGTAGTTTACATCTTGAGGGGAATTCTGTGAATCAGGGTGGGTAGGTCAGAGGCTCAGCCTTTCCTATTGGACTATGCCACTCACTATTGATTTGACCTATGAGAACCAACAGGCCTCTGGCGCCTTCTCAATGCCTTATAGGCTATTTTATTAGTATCCTTTGACATGTAAACCGAGACTGTGGCTGCATAGAATTACAGGGTAAAATATAGTTTTTCCCAACAATAGACACCTAATTAAATAATCCTTTACAACACCAATTATTTATATTTTATTATTTTTTATTATTGCCAGTAGGGGTTTTTCTGCCTACTTGTTAATGACCAGTAGGGGGATTACCATATGATCCTAGGAGACGTTGTTAATTAATGACTATCTGTCCAATTTGGGAGGAATTGGACCAATATAGTCTATAACCACTAGATGGAGTTCCTACTCCTTGGTTATCTACGTGTATTGATTAGCATCTAACTTTATTATTATGAGCACAAGTCTCCTGTTACGCCCGTTAATTACCCGCCCCCTTTTTCAATATAAACTAGCACCAGAGTGACCAACGTACGCTTCCCTGAAGACGTTCACAACGAAACGTACGTCGGAGCGGTACGTGGTCACATGTCCTTTTTGCCTTCCAACATCTGGATCCTCTGGCTGTCCCTCCGTGCGGGCTGGAACGCACGCCGACTAGGATGAGATTCGAAGGGTCTTTTTTTACTTCAAAATTACCCTGACATACGAGCAGCCCCAGTGCCGGGTAGGCACCTACCAATGTAAGCGGCCATTTGGCTATTTTACTAATTTAAATTTTAATAAATGGTTTTACGCTATGGAGACTGTTTTTGTTTCCTATATATCCATATCTTGAACGAGTGTGATGGGAACGATCCATGCCTAAAACACCATCCATTTGTCCAGCCGTCCATGTGAGCAGGCACAATCCTGTACAAGCACTAGTGACTCTCTTTTTAACTAAAGGAGTCATTGGTATCTGGTAAGCAGATATCTATTACTTCAAGGTGTATTCTCCTTTTTTTCTCTTCTGGTGACGGAATTTTCTTTAAAAGCGGCAAGATTTTGGCACTATTGCAAGATATCACTTCAACCATTCACTTTATTGGGACAATCAATCACTATCATTGTCATTATTGTAATGTGTAGTACAAATGCGAATTGTCATTGTTAGCGATCATTTATTTTTCACTCTTTAATGAGAAGTTTTTGGTTTGCCTTTTTTTCTTTGCACTTAAACTAATATTGTGTAGCCTCTAGCACCCCCCCCCTGTCTATATAAATATTCACTTTTTGATCTTTTCAAAAATTGGAGGAGCAGCTTGGTATATGTTGGTTAACCATTTAACCTTTTTTTCCAATTTTTATTTTTACTTTTCACTGCTGGGAATGTTTTTATGATATATATGATTCACTTATGGTTTCTTGAATTATTGACACCACTGGCACGGAAGTTGTTGTTTCTTATTGTTTGAGTTTAAATTTTGATTTTTAAACTTGTTACTTAGTGCAGCCATGGATGTATTTAATTTTATGCAGAACAGACAATTTAACGTAGAAGAGATTTTTCAACAAACACCCAGCAATAATGTAGATCTGGACAAGGGATTTAAACAACTTAAATATGACACTGAAAAACAAATTAGGCTGTGGTGGGATATTGTATCCCTGGAGATGTATATAGGCAAGAATCTAACCCCCAGGAGTTTAAGATGGGATATTAGTCCCAATGATGGGGTGGAGGACTTGAGACTACTCGATGAGTGGTATCAATTCTTCAACGCCTGTGAATAGAAATTAATGCAAATGATGGACAGAAGGCGTGAAGCCAAAAAAGCTGTCTTGGAATCTAAGATCAAAGAACTCAAGACAACTATGGAACCACTAATGTCCTCCAAAGAGTATTCGGATAAGGCCAAGGAATTAAGTACCCATCTAGCTAAATATGATGGGGAAATTAAAGATAAAAAGCTCAAAAAATATTTTAGAGACACCAAGGACTGTGAAGAAAATAGGGTATACAAATGGCAACAAAATCTACAGTTGAACCCATCCCAGGAATCATCAGCAGAGATGGAAGTTGAAATACATAACACTGTAGCCACTATGGCAACAAAAACTAAAGGGGACCCGAGTACACCCCATAAAAACAACAGGGCAGTTCACAGTCAAAATAATCACCCTAAGACGAATTCCCATTCGTATCCCCCAACCTACAATTCACCCTATAGGGGATCCAACTACAATAGACCCACACCTATAGATTATAGACCTCCCGATTATGGATACTATGCCAATAACCGTAACCAGTACCCACGAGACCCCCGAGGGGACATTTTAGAGGTAATTTTAGAGGTAGACCGGTACACAACCCCTACCCGCACCAAGGAGGGTAGGGATGGAGGGATTGGAAAGAGCCCTACAGAATCCCAACCAATCCACAACAGAACTATATGGAAAGAGTAGAAAGAGAGGAAGAAGAGGCAGTGGAAGAAAGAAAAAGGAAGAGAAACAACTAAAATCAGGGTTATTTAACCTAACCACTATAGAATTCTCTGATGCAGAATTGGAAGTTCTGGCTCAGGGACTGAAATTTGCGCCAAATAAAAATATAGACAAGTTCAATCTATCTGTAGATATTGAGAAATATATAAGAAAATTAAATATCAGGAAACATTTTACAGGCCAAAACAGTAACCCTATAACCCAGGAGATAAATGACCCATTTTTACACAGTAGTTTGAAAAATAATTCCATATTCAATCCTCAAAAGGGCTCCCACCACCATATAGAAGTATTTAGGACTATGGTCCAGGATGAAGTACGCCAAATAGAAATATCACAACATCAAAATAACCAAACAATATGGGAGGGAATTAAAAAACTGGAGGAGAATAAACAGATAGTGGTAAGACCTGCAGACAAGGGGGGAGGTTTGGTAATACTAACTAAGGAAAATTACAACAAAGAACTAAGGAGACAGTTGAATGACACCTCAACATACAAAAAGCTTAAAAGCAACCCTACCCCACAACTAAAACAAAAACTACTAGAATGGATCACTCAAGGAACCATCAAAAAAATATTAAACCAGAAAGTAGCAGACTATATTAACCTAACTACACCCAGAATTCCGGTACTCTATATAGTACCAAAGATACACAAAACCAAGGAAAACCCACCAGGCCGCCCAATAGTGAGTGGGATTGGCTCTCTGTACTCTAGGGTGGGGGAATACCTTGATACCTGCCTCCAGCCTCTAGTCCCACAGAGCCAATCCTATCTCAAAGATAGCCGAGAACTAATTATATTGTTACAACCTATTGTTGCCACGGATCAAACCTTATTAGTAACAATAGATATTGAGTCTCTTTATACTAATCTACGGCAATCAGATGTGTTAGAAGCAGTGAGGTGGGCCTTTACAAATAAATCCACCCCGAAAAAAATTGCAAATCAAATTTCTGATCGAAGGATTATCTATGGCCATGGGGAACAATTATTTTTGGGCATTAAATGATTATTATAATCAAATTGGCGGTGTAGCCATGGGAGCCCGCTATGCCCCTAGTGTGGCAAACATCACATTAAATAAATGGGAATCAGAAACCATTTTTAAGAACAGACCCCAATCACTTTTGTTGTACAAAAGATACATCAATGATGTTATTATTTTGTGGGAGGGAACTAAGGAAAGTTTTTTGAAGTTCTTAGATTCTATGAATTTGAATAGATATAACTTAAAATTTACAGCAGAGTACAATTTAAACACAGTGAATTATTTAGATTTAACACTCTTTAAACAGGGTAACCTCATCAGTACAAAAACTTTTTTTAAAGAAACAGATCGAAATGCCTATGTCCCTACACACAGCTGCCACCATCCGCAATGGATAGGGGCTGTACCTAAAGGGCAATATATGCGCATACGGCGGAATTGCGATAATGTTTTGGATTATTTCTCACAAGCAGAGATTCTTACCACTAGATTTAGAGAGAAGGGTTATCCTGCCCATGTATTGGACAAATTGGTTCTACAAGTGTCAAACATGGACAGGCAAACCCTGTTAGCTCCCAAACCAAAAAAATAATTTAAAGGTGATTGTGCGTTTATATCGGGTTTTCATCGCCAATATAGAACAGTAGAAGGTATTTTTAAGAAATTCTGGTCCATTTTGTTAAAAGATAAAGATCTCCAGTCTTCCCTGCCGAAAAAAACAAAATTCATTTACCGTAGGGCTCCCAGCCTCAGAAACCGATTAGCCCCCAATGTACCTGACCCTCCAAAGAAACCCCTTACTTTCCTAGATGGGTCTGGTTTCCATTATTGTACCAGGTGTAATGCCTGTAAAATAACCAGGAAACCGGGCTCCAAGAAAAAGAGGTCTCAATTTCAATCTGTAGTAACCCAACAACAATTTAACATTAAACCTCTCATTACATGCGATTTTGACCACGTAACTTATGTTTTGGAATGTCCGTGTTCCCTACAATACGTGGGCAGAACTACACGCCAATTGAAAGTAAGAATCAATGAACATCTAGCAAACATTAAAAATGGTTATCCTAACCATAGTGTCTCAAGACACTTCAAACTTTACCATGACAGTGATCCATCATTATGTACATTTTATGGGATTGACAAAATCTCAAGAGATTGGAGGGGTACCCATATGAAAAGGGCAGTATCCAAAAATGAAACGTACTGGCTTTAAAAATTACAGAGTATGCAACCGCATGGGATGAATATAGATCTAGACCTTAATTGTTTTTTAACGAATGATTAGGTTTAGGTTATTCAATAGCCATATTATTATTAGTTTCAAGTGAATAATTTAGCAGGTTGTTTTTCAGATACAATCTTTTTCTATATAGATATATTTTTATGATGGATTATATCCATAATTCCATTATTTTTAGGTTGTAGTTTACATCTTGAGGGGAATTCTGTGAATCAGGGTGGGTAGGTCAGAGGCTCAGCCTTTCCTATTGGACTATGCCACTCACTATTGATTTGACCTATGAGAACCAACAGGCCTCTGGCGCCTTCTCAATGCCCTATAGGCTATTTTATTAGTATCCTTTGACATGTAAACCGAGACTGTGGCTGCATAGAATTACAGGGTAAAATATAGTTTTTCCCAACAATAGACACCTAATTAAATAATCCTTTACAACACCAATTATTTATATTTTATTATTTTTTATTATTGCCAGTAGGGGTTTTCCACCTACTTGTTAATGACCAGTAGGGGGATTACCATATGATCCTAGGAGACATTGTTAATTAATGACTATCTGTCCAATTTGGGAGGAATTGGACCAATATAGTCTATAACCACTAGATGGAGTTTCTACTCCTTGGTTATCTACGTGTATTGATTAGCATCTAACTTTATTGTTATGAGCACAAGTCTCCTGTTACGCCCGTTAATTACCCGCCCCCTTTTTCAATATAAACTAGCACCAGAGTGACCAACGTACGCTTCCCTGAAGACGTTCACAACGAAACGTACGTCGGAGCGGTACGTGGTCACATGCCCTTTTTTGCCTTCCAACATCCGGATCCTCTGGCTGTCCCTCCGTGCGGGCTGGAACGCATGCCGACTAGGATGAGATTCGAAGGGTCTTTCTTGACTTCAAAATTACCCTGACATACGAGCAGCCCCAGTGCCGGGTAGGCACCTACCAATGTAAGCGGCCATTTGGCTATTTTACTAATTTAACTTTTAATAAATGGTTTTACGCTATGGAGACTGTTTTTGTTTCCTATATATCCATATCTTGAACGAGTGTGATGGGAACGATCCATGCCTAAAACATTATCCATTTGTCCAGCCGTCCTTGTGAGCAGGCACAATCCTGTACAAGCGCTAGTGACTCTCTTTTTAACCACTTCAGCCCCGGAAGGTTTTACCCCCTTCCTGACCAGAGCACTTTTTACAATTTGGCACTGCGTCACTTTAACTGCTAATTGTGCGGTCATGCAATGCTGTACCCAAACAAAATTTGCGTCCTTTTCTTCCCACAAATAGAGCTTTCTTTTGATGTTATTTGATCACCTCTGCCATTTTTATTTTTTGCGCTATACACGGAAAAAGACCGAAAATTTTGAAAAAAAATGATATTTTCTACTTTTTGTTCTAAAAAAAATCCAATAAACTCAATTTTAGTCATACATTTAGGCCAAAATGTATTCGGCCACATGTCTTTGGTAAAAAAAATGTCAATGAGTGTATATTTATTGGTTTGCGCAAAAGTTATAGCGCCTACAAACTAGGGTACATTTTCTGGAATTTACACAGCCTTTAATTTATGACTGCCTATGTCGTTTCTTGAGGTGCTAAAATGGCAGGGCAGTACAAAACCCCCACACATGACCCCATTTTGGAAAGTAGACACCCCAAGGAAATTGCTGAGAGGCATGTTGAGCCCATTGAATATTAATTTTTTTTGTCCCAAGTGATTGAATAATGACAAAAAAAAAAAAAAATTACAAAAAGTTGTCACTAAATGATATATTGCTCACACAGGCCATGGGCATATGTGGAATTGCACCCCAAAATACATTTAGCTGCTTCTCCTGAGTATGGGGATACCTGATGTGTGGGACTTTTTGGGAGCCTAGCCGCGTACGGGGCCCCCGAAAACCAATCACTGCCTTCAGGATTTCTAAGGGCGTACATTTTTGATTTTACTCCTCACTACCTATCACAGTTTTGAAGGCCATAAAATGCCCAGATGGCATAAAACCCCCCCAAATGACCCCATTTTGGAAAGTAGACACCCCAAGCTATTTGCTTTGAGGCATGTTGAGTCCATGGAATGTTTTATATTTTGACACAAGTTGCGGGAACGTGACAAATTTTTTATTTTTTTTTGCACAAAGTTGTCACTAAATGATATATTGCTCACACAGGCCATGGGCATATGTGGAATTGCACCCCAAAATACATTTAGCTACTTCTCCTGAGTACGGGGATACCACATGTGTGGGACTTTTTGGGAGCCTAGCCGCGTACGGGGCCCCGAAAACCAATCACCGCCTTCAGGATTTCTAAGGGTGTAAATTTTTGATTTCACTCTTCACTGCCTATCACAGTTTCGGAGGCCATGGAATGCCCAGGTGGCACAAACCCCCCCCCAAATGACCCCATTTTGGAAAGTAGACTCCCCAAGCTATTTTCTGAGAGGCATGGTGAGTATTTTGCAGCTCTCATTTGTTTTTGAAAATAAAGAAAGACGAGAAAAAAATACTGCAAAATGCTCACTATACCTCTCAGCAAATAGCTTGGGGTGTCTACTTTCCAAAATGGGGTCATTTGGGGGGTTTTTTTGCCACCTGGGTATTCCATGGCCTCCGAAACTGTGATAGGCAGTGAAGAGTGAAATCAAAAATTTACGGCCTTAGAAAGCCTGAAGGCAGTGCTTGGTTTTCGGGGTCCCGTACGCGGCTAGGCTCCCAAAAAGTCTCACACATGTGGTATCCCCGTACTCAGGAGAAGCAACAGAATGTATTTTGGGGTGTAATTTCACATATTCCCATGGCATGTTTGAGCAATATATCATTTAGTGACAACTTTGCGCAAAAAAAAAAATAAAATAAAAAAAATTGTCTCTTTCCCACAACTTGTGTCACAATATAAAATATTCCATGGACTCGACATGCCTCTCAGCAAATAGCTTGGGGTGTCTACTTTCCAAAATGGGGTCATTTGGGGGGGTTTTGAACTGTCCTGGCATTTTATGCACAACATCTAGAAGCTTATGTCACACATCACCCACTCTTCTAACCACTTGAAGACAAAGCCCTTTCTGACACTTTTTGATTACATAAAAAAATATTTTTTTTTTGCAAGAAAATTACTTTGAACCCCCAAACATTATATATTTTCTTTAAAGCAAATGCCCTACAGATTAAAATGGTGGGTGTTTCATTTTTTTTTTTCACACAGTATTTGCGCAGCGATTTTTCAAACGCATTTTTTGGGGAAAAAACACACTTTTTTACATTTTAATGCACTAAAACACATTATATTGCCCAAATTTTTGATGAAATAAAAAAGATGATCTTAGGCCGAGTACATGGATACCAAACATGACATGCTTTAAAATTGCGCACAAACGTGCAGTGGCGACAAACTAAATACATTTTTAAAAGCCTTTAAAAGCCTTTACAGGTTACCACTTTAGATTTACAGAGGAGGTCTACTGCTAAAATTACTGCCCTCGATCTGACCTTCGCGTTGATATCTCACATGCATGGTGCAATTGCTTTTTACATTTGACGCCAGACCGACGCTTGCGTTCGCCTTAGCGCGAGAGCAGGGGGGACAGGGGTGCTTTTTTTTTTTTTTTTTTTTTTTTTATCTTATTTTTAAACTGTTCCTTTCATTTTTTTTTAAAATCATTTTCATTGTTATCTCAGGGAATGTAAATACCCCCTATCATAGCAATAGGTAGTGACAGGTACTCTTTTTTGAAAAAATTGGGGTCTATTAGATTGCTTTTACATGAAAGCCGACCACTGGCTGAAAAGAATGATACCAAGATGATACCTAAACCTGCAGGCATTATTCTGGTATAACCATTCAAAGTCGTGAATGGCGTACCTGAAGACAAAAAAATGGTTAACAATAAAGCACAGTAAACGGTAAAGTATAAAAAATTGCATACCTGAAAAACAAACATGATAAAACATAATAACAATAAAACATTGCAGAATAGAATACAGTAAAAAAGAGCAGAACAATAGAGAGAATAGAGAGAGAGAGAGAACAATAAAACGACAACTATTTTTTTTTATTTTATATTTTTGTTTGTGTTTTTTTTATTTTTTTACACTTTTTTTTGTAACTGTAACTTTTATAACTGTAACCGGTTCCAGGTTCGGGTCTCTCAAAATGCGATGGCATCTTGGGAGACCCTGTGAAAGTGTGCCTAGTCTGTGGAATGCTGTACCCTACGCTAATACTCAACTAGTGAATGGTAGCGTTCAAAACATTCACCAATGCAAAGACCAGGATTGTCAGGACAGGAGGGACAATAATAGCAGGTGTCACGCCTATATCCGCGCTTGCTGCAGACACAACATCTTTTTTGGGGGGTTCGTTGGGTAGGGGTACTCGGGAGGACATAAAGAAAATGCCTCTCATGCAGCCGACTGCATTTGGTTGGGGATGTGAATGAGGGAAGTACAGGCGCTGCAGAAGTGGTGGGTTCCCAATTAGGATTGGCGAATGCAGCAGGAAAGGCGCTATGGGCACGACGGGCCTGTGTTTGTCTTTCTGGTGGCAGCGGGACACTACTTGTGCTTGCCACCTCACCAGCTTGAACTGCACTTATGGGACTCGCCACGTCACCAAGTGTTACTGCAGTGCGGGTTTGACTACGACCGGGGTGTACTAGGCCGCTGGTGCTTGCCAGTTCACCAAAACGCTACAAAAAAAACTGTTAGCGATCGCAGGGATCAGGCCTGACTCTGCGAACGCTGCAGTTATGCGTTTAGTGTTTTGTAAGTGACAGCGATCGATCGATACTGCACTTGGGTGGGCTGGGCTGGGCCGGGCGGAGGGGCAAAACGCAGGTGTTAAGCAGGTATCTGGGCTGATCCCGCTAACACTGCGTGTTTGGGAACCCTAAACTGCTGGGGACGCCAGTATAGATCTGATCAGATCAGATATTGATCCGTTCAGATACTATACCACTAAGGGAGGTGTACGGTGCGTGCGTGGGTGTTAGCGGTACTGGCGCTAACCTGACGCTGCTTGGGGCTGGTGCTTGCCAGTTCACCAAAACGCTACCAAAAAAACTGTTAGCGATCGCAGGGATCAGGCCTGACTCTGCGAACGCTGCAGTTATGCGTTTAGTGTTTTGTAAGTGACAGCGATCGATCGATACTGCACTTGGGTGGGCTGGGCTGGGCCGGGCGGAGGGGAAAAACGCAGGTGCTAGCAGGTATCTGGGCTGATCCCGCTAACACTGCGTTTTTGGGAACCCTAAACTGCTGGGGACGCTAGTATAGATCTGATCGGATCAGATATTGATCCGTTCAGATACTATACCACTAAGGGAGGCGTATGCTGCGTGCGTGGGTGTTAGCGGTACTGGCGCTAATCTGACGCTGCCTGGGGCGACGCATATCATCGCCGGGCAATCAGGGGGCTAAACCTTTATTCGGTAATAAACGGCGGGTGCCCTGACACAATAAAAAATAAACGAACTAACCAGCGTCACCCGCAACAGTTATACGGTGATCAGGGGTGAAAGGGTTAACTAGGGGGCAATCAAGGGGTTAAAACATTTATTAGGTAGTATATGGGGGTCCCTGACGCTATAAAACGCTGACGGCGAACCTAAATATTTACGTCCCTAACTAGCGTCACCAGCGACACTAATACAGCGATCAGAAAAATGATCGCTTAGTGACACTGGTGACGGGGGGTGATCAAGGGGTTAAAACTTTATTAGGGGGGTTAGGGGGGTACCCTAGACCTACAGGGGGCTAATACTCACTGCCCTACCACTTCTAACTGTCACAAACTGGCACCTAGCAGTAATCAGAAAAAAAAAAAAAAAATACTGCTTGGTGTCAGTTTGTGACAGGGGGGGGGGTGATTGGGGGGGGATCGGGGGGCGATCGGGGGGGGTCGGGGGTGTAAAGTATGCCTGGCATGTTCTACTGTGTGTGTGTTGTGCACTCACATGTCTTCTCTCCTCGGCGCTGGAACGGAAACTGCCAAGCCGAGGAGAGATGATATCACATCCTCTGCCTACACACAGGCAGAGGAGGATTCCCATTGGCTGGGAGCGATCGCGAGGGGGGGGCCACGATCGGATGGTCTCCCCCTCGCCTCTCAACGCTCCCAGTCACAAGCCGACCGCCGCTGGCACCGGGGGGGTCCGATCGGACCCCCCGCCCACGGGAGGCAGATCACGTATGGGTACGTGATTCTGCCTGCCCGTGCCATTCTGCCGCAGTATATCTGCGTTAGGCGGTCGGCAAGTGGTTAACTAAAGGAGTCATTGGTATCTGGTAAGCAGATATCTATTACTTCAAGGTGTATTCTCCTTTTTTTCTCTTCTGGTGACGGAATTTTCTTTAAAAGCAGCAAGATTTTGGCACTATTGCAAGATATCACTTCAACCATTCACTTTATTGGGACAATCAATCACTACCATTGTCATTATTGTAATGTGTAGTACAAATGCGAATTGTCATTGTTAGCGTTCATTTATTTTTCACTCTTTAATGAGAAGTTTTTGGTTTGCCTTTTTTTCTTTTTTTCTTTGCACATAAACTAATATTGTGTAGCCTCTAGCGCCCCCTGTCTATATAAATATTCACTTTTTGATCTTTTCAAAAATTGGGGGAGCAGCTTGGTATATGTTGGTTAACCATTTAACCTTTTTTTCCAATTTTTATTTTTACTTTTCACTGCTGGGAATGTTTTTATGATATATATCATTCACTTATGGTTTCTTGAATTATTGACACCACTGGCGCGGAAGTTGTTGTTTCTTATTGTTTGAGTTTAAATTTTGATTTTTAAACTTGTTACTTAGCGCAGCCATGGATGTATTTAATTTTATGCAGAACAGACAATTTAACGTAGAAGAGATTTTTCAACAAACACCCAGCAATAATGTAGATCTGGACAAGGGATTTAAACAACTTAAATATGACACTGAAAAACAAATTATGCTGTGGTGGGATATTGTATCCCTGGAGATGTATATAGGCAAGAATCTAACCCCCAGGAGTTTAAGGTGGGATATTAGTCCCAATGATGGGGTGGAGGACTTGAGACTACTCGATGAGTGGTATCAATTCTTCAACACCTGTGAACAGAAATTAATGCAAATGATGGTCAGAAGGCGTGAAGCCTAAAAAGCTGTCTTGGAATCTAAGATCAAAGAACTCAAGACAACTATGGAACCACTAATGTCCTCCAAAGAGTATTCAGATAAGGCCAAGGAATTAAGTACCCATCTAGCTAAATATGATGGGGAAATTAAAGATAAAAAGCTCAAAAAATATTTTAGAGACACCAAGAACTATGAAGAAAATAGGGTATACAAATGGCAACAAAATCTACAGTTGAACCCATCCCAGGAATCATCAGCAGAGAGGGAAGTTGAAATACATAACACTGTAGCCACTATGGCAACAAAAACTAAAGGGGACTCGAGTACACCCCATAAAAACAACAGGGCAGTTCACAGTCAAAATAATCACCCTAAGACGAATTCCCATTCGTATCCTCCAACCTACAATTCACCCTATAGGGGATCCAGCTACAATAGACCCACACCTATAGATTATAGACCTCCCGATTATGGATACTATGCCAATAACCGTAACCAGTACCCACGAGACCCCCCAAGGGGACATTTTAGAGGTAATTTTAGAGGTAGACCGGTACACAACCCCTACCCGCACCAAGGAGGGGGGGGGGGGGGCGGAGGGATTGGAAAGAGCCCTACAGAACAGTAGAAGGTATTTTTAAGAAATTCTGGTCCATTTTGTTAAAAGATAAAGATCTCCAGTCTTCCCTGCCGAAAAAAACAAAATTCATTTACCGTAGGGCTCCCAGCCTCAGAAACCGATTAGCCCCCAATGTACCTGACCCTCCAAAGAAACCCCTTACTTTCCTAGATGGGTCTGGTTTCCATTATTGTACCAGGTGTAATGCCTGTAAAATAACCAGGAAACCGGGCTCCAAGAAAAAGAGGTCTCAATTTCAATCTGTAGTAACCCAACAACAATTTAACATTAAACCTCTCATTACATGCGATTTTGACCACGTAACTTATGTTTTGGAATGTCCGTGTTCCCTACAATACGTGGGCAGAACTACACGCCAATTGAAAGTAAGAATCAATGAACATCTAGCAAACATTAAAAATGGTTATCCTAACCATAGTGTCTCAAGACACTTCAAACTTTACCATGACAGTGATCCATCATTATGTACATTTTATGGGATTGACAAAATCTCAAGAGATTGGAGGGGTACCCATATGAAAAGGGCAGTATCCAAAAATGAAACGTACTGGCTTTATAAATTACAGAGTATTCTACCGCATGGGATGAATATAGATCTAGACCTTAATTGTTTTTTAACGAATGATTAGGTTTAGGTTATTCAATAGCCATATTATTATTTTCAAGTGACTAATTTAGCAAGTTGTTTTTCAGATACAATCTTTTTCTATATAGATATATTTTTATGATGGATTATATCCATAATTCCATTATTTTTAGGTTGTAGTTTACATCTTGAGGGGAATTCTGTGAATCAGGGTGGGTAGGTCAGAGGTTCAGCCTTTCCTATTGGACTATGCCACTCACTATTGATTTGACCTATGAGAACCAACAGGCCTCTGGCGCCTTCTCAATGCCTTATAGGCTATTTTATTAGTATCCTTTGACATGTAAACCGAGACTGTGGCTGCATAGAATTACAGGGTAAAATATAGTTTTTCCCAACAATAGACACCTAATTAAATAATCCTTTACAACACCAATTATTTATATTTTATTATTTTTTATTATTGCCAGTAGGGGTTTTTCCGCCTACTTGTTAATGACCAGTAGGGGGATTACCATATGATCCTAGGAGACGTTGTTAATTAATGACTATCAGTCCAATTTGGGAGGAATTGGACCAATATAGTCTATAACCACTAGATGGAGTTTCTACTCCTTGGTTATCTACGTGTATTGATTAGCATCTAACTTTATTGTTATGAGCACAAGTCTCCTGTTACGCCCGTTAATTACCCGCCCCCTTTTTCAATATAAACTAGCACCAGAGTGACCAACGTACGCTTCCCTGAAGACGTTCACAACGAAACGTACGTCGGAGCGGTACGTGGTCACATGTCCTTTTTGCCTTCCAACATCCGGATCCTCTGGCTGTCCCTCCGTGCGGGCTGGAACGCACGCCGACTAGGATGAGATTCGAAGGGTCTTTTTTTACTTCAAAATTACCCTGACATACGAGCAGCCCCAGTGCCGGGTAGGCACCTACCAATGTAAGCGGCCATTTGGCTATTTTACTAATTTAACTTTTAATAAATGGTTTTACGCTATGGAGACTGTTTTGTTTCCTATATATCCATATCTTGAACGAGAGTGACGGGAACGATCCATGCCTAAAACACCATCCATTTGTCCAGCCGTCCATGTGAGCAGGCACAATCCTGTACAAGCGCTAGTGACTCTCTTTTTAACTAAAGGAGTCATTGGTATCTGGTAAGCAGATATCTATTACTTCAAGGTGTATTCTCCTTTTTTTCTCTTCTGGTGACGGAATTTTCTTTAAAAGCAGCAAGATTTTGGCACTATTGCAAGATATCACTTCAACCATTCACTTTATTGGGACAATCAATCACTACCATTGTCATTATTTTAATGTGTAGTACAAATGCGAATTATCATTGTTAGCGTTCATTTATTTTTCACTCTTTAATGAGAAGTTTTTGGTTTGCCTTTTTTTCTTTTTTTCTTTGCACTTAAATGAATATTGTGTAGCCTCTAGCGCCCCCTGTCTATATAAATATTCACTTTTTGATCTTTTCAAAAATTGGGGGAGCAGCTTGGTATATGTTGGGTAACCATTTAACCTTTTTTTCCAATTTTTATTTTTACTTTTCACTGCTGGGAATGTTTTTATGATATATATGATTCACTTATGATTTCTTGAATTATTGACACCACTGGCGCGGAAGTTGTTGTTTCTTATTCTTTTTCTTTTAGCTGACCCTGACATAAATTTGGGGAGTCCTGAAAATGGCGTGATTGTGTAACATTAAAAAGCATTGTTGGGTGTTATTTACTAAAGGCAAAGACACTTTGCACTACAAGTGCACTTGAGACTGCACTAAAACTGCACTTGTAGTGCAAAGTGGATTTGCCCTTAGGAAATAACCCCCATTGTCACGCATTGAAAGAAGAATCCACACATTCTTGATTATCAATCTTTTTAATACAAGCACAATCACATGTGCATTTATCAACGGTTTTTAAAACAAACCAACATGTTTGTTGTATAACAATTTATTGGGTCACATTAATAAAAGTAGAAATGTCCATTGAAGGTAAAACAGGCATGTTTAAAAACAACCAGAAATACACAAATCTGGAACTTAAAAAGTTGAAGGCAATATCAGACATGAGTATTTATAAACTGTGTTTGATATTGCATTCAGATGGGGTGAAGTCACCCCTGGAAAAGCCAAATTTTGAAGGTGAACACAAATTGCCGAATGTCAACATGTGCTAGCTGCCATCACGGGGGATCAATGGACGTGTTTTGGGGGTGCGACCCCTTCCTCTCAGCTGCTTTATTATTGAGGAGGGGGTTACACCCACAAAACACCTACATTGATCTCCTGTGATGGCAGATAGCACATGTTGACACACTGTGTGCATCTTCAAAATGTGACTTCCGACAATAGGTAAAAATGGTGCAAGAAATTTTTGGGAAAAAATGCCAACTACATTAGTGATTTTGAGGGGTTTTAAACTCTCCCTAGAACATCAATGATGTTCTTCATTTTGTTTTTAACATCATTGATGTTTTTCTGGATGTTTTCCAAGTCCCTATTACACCCCATGATCTCCCCGATCAGGATCTGGGCACTTTTAATGGTGAAATGACCTGGATCCACAACATCACGATCACCTAAAAATATATAAAAAAAACACACCATGTATTATAAATATGCCGGCATCCATCTCTTACCTGAACCTGTGATCGCAGACACTCACCTGTTGTGGTGACAATTTCCACCACGTCTCCCTCCTCCTCCTCCTGTCGGCTTTGGGGGATTTCCCCTTCTTCCTGAGGTGGGGGGTCTGTGGTCTCCTCGGATGAGTGGTGTCCTCCAAGTCTTTTAGCCCCTACGTACAAAAAAATAGGTATACTTAGCACACAGGTATTTGATGGCAGAAATAGGAATATGAAACATTGCTTGGAAGTGGGGTATAATTGTCTATTTTGGCAGAGTTCCAAGCTGAAGAAATTTTTTTGTCCTTTGTCAAGCTTGAATACTTATCTGTTTTGTACAAGCTTCACAGATGGAGACACCCCTATAGTATTCACTGGAGCACCTGTGTGGGGCCCCTAATAAAAAGGGTGTTCTTGTGTCCCACACTAGTGCTCCAACGTCCAGATGTGTAATCAGCTACTGAGTGTCCTCTCCTTACACAGAATCTAGTTTGCATTTCATTCTAGTTACCAGACTAGAATAGACTAGAAAGAACGTCAGGGGCGGGCAGAGTTTGACGCATGCGCAGTGTATATAAAGCGTAACACGCGTGCGTAGTGCGTACGATCTGTGAGCGGAGGAGGAGTATCGGAGGCGCCGATCGTGATAACGAAGGTAAGATTTAAAATTGGGCCTATACTGCTTCTAGTTTGAGGCCTGTATTGTGACAAGATTAGGAGACTTTAGCCTGTTATTAGGGTTTGTCTTGCAGAGAAAATGGATATCTTGAAGAATCAGGAGTTTATCAGCATTTTCATAGATATGTTCAGGGAGCTGCCCTGTCTGTGTCAGGTAAACCACCCTGATTAAAGGAACCAAACAAAGAGGAAGGCAGTGCTGGATAATTTGCTGCAATTTGTGAAGCCGGCAGACATCACCTATTTGAAGATCCTAATTGGTGGCATGAGGAGCACTTATCTAAGGGAGCACAAGAAGGTCCACGATTCCCAGAGATCAGGAGCTGCAGATGACATTTATGTCCCCAGGCTGTGGTACTATGACAGACTGCATTTTCTGGCAGGTCAGACTGAACCCAGGCCAGCACTCTTCAATAGGGATGAGCCGAACACCCCCCTGTTCGGTTCGCACCAGAACATGCAAACAGGAAAAAAGTTTGTTCGAACAGGCGAACACCGTTAAAGCCTATGGGACACGAACATGAATAATCAAAAGTGCTAATTTTAAAGGCTAATATGCAAGTTATTGTCATAAAAAGTGTTTGGGGACCTGGGTCCTGCCCCAGGGGACATAGATCAATGCAAAAAAAAGTTTTAAAAATGGCCATTTTTTCAGGAGCAGTGATTTTAATAATGCTTAAAGTCAAACAATAAAAGTGTAATATCCCTTTAAATTTCGTAGCTGGGGGGTGTCTATAGTATGCCTGTAAAGGGGCGCATGTTTCCCGTGTTTAGAACAGTCTGACAGCAAAATGACATTTTGAAGGAAAAAACTCATTTAAAACTACTCGCGGCTTTTGCATTGCCGACAATACACATAGAAGTTCATTGATAAAAACGGCATGGGAATTCCCCAAAGGGGAACCCCGAACCAAAATGTAAAAAAAAATGACGTGGGAGTCCCCCTAAATTCCATACCAGGCCCTTCAGGTCTGGTATGGATTTTAAGGGGAACCCCGCGCCAAAAAAAAAAAAAAAACGGCGTGGGGTCCCCCCAAAAATCCATACCAGACCCCTATCTGAGCACGCAACCTGGCAGGCTGCAGGAAAAGCGGGGGGATGAGAGTGCGGCCCCCCCTCCTGACCTGTACCAGGCCACATGCCCTCAACATTGGGAGGGTGCTTTGGGATAGCCCCCCAAAACACCTTGTCCCCATGTTGATAAGGACAAGGGCCTCATCCCCACAACCCTGGCCAGTGGTTGTGGGGGTCTGCAGGCGGGGGGATTATCGGAATCTGGAAGCCCCCTTTAACAAGGGGACCCCCAGATCCTGCCCCCCCCTGTGTGAAATGGTAAGGGGTACTTACCCCTACCATTTCACTAAAAAACTGTCAAAAATGTTAAAAATGACAAGAGACAGTTTTTGACAATTCCTTTATTTAAATGCTTCTTCTTTCTTCTATCTTCCTTCATCTTCTGGTTCTTCTGGCTCTTCTGGTTCTTCCTCCGGCGTTCTCGTCCAGCATCTCCTCCGTGGCGTCTTCTATCTTCTTCTCCTCGGGCCGCTCTGCACCCATGGCATGGGGGGGAGGCTCCCGCTCTTCTCTTCTTCTTCTCTTCTTCTCTTCTTCATTTTCTTCTCCGGGCCGCTCCGCACCCATGCTGGCATGGAGGGAGGCTCCCGCTGTGTGACGGCGCTCCTCGTCTGACAGTTCTTAAATAACGGGGGCGGGGCCACCCGGTGACCCCGCCCCCCTATGACGCACAGTGATTTGACGGTACTTCCCTGTGACGTCATGGGAAATGCCACAGGGAAGTCCCGTCATTTCCCGTGCGTCAGAGGGGGGCGGGTCACCGGGTGGCCCCGTCCCCCGTTATTTAAAAACTGTCAGACGAGGAGACGCCGTCACACAGTGGGAGCCTCCCTCCATGCCAACATGGGTGCGGAGCGGCCCGGAGAAGAAAATGAAGAAGAGAAGAAAAGAAGAAGAGAAGAGCGGGAGCCTCCCCCCATGCCATGGGTGCGGAGCGGCCCGAGGAGAAGAAGATAGAAGACGCCGCGGAGGAGATGCTGGACGAGAACGCCGGAGGAAGAACCAGAAGAACCAGAAGATGAAGGAGGATAGAAGAAAGAAGAAGCATTTAAATAAAAGGAATTGTCAAAAACTGTCTCTTGTCATTTTTAACATTTTTGACAGTTTTTTAGTGAAATGGTAGGGGTAAGTACCCCCTTACCATTTCACACAGGGGGGGGCAGACGGGATCTGGGGGTCCCCTTGTTAAAGGGGGCTTCCAGATTCCGATAAGCCCCCCGCCCGCAGACCCCCACAACCACCGGCCAGGGTTGTGGGGATGAGGCCCTTGTCCTCATCAACATGGGGACAAGGTGTTTTGGGGGGCTACCCCAAAGCACCCTCCCAATGTTGAGGGAATGTGGCCTGGTACGGTTCAGGAGGGGGGGCGCACTCTCGTCCCCCCTCTTTTCCTGCGGCCTGCCAGGTTGCGTGCTCGGATAAGGGTGTGGTATGGATTTTTGGGGGGACCCCACGCCGTTTATTTTATTTTTTTGGCGCGGGGTTCCCCTTAAAATCCATACCAGACCTGAAGGGTCTGGTATGGAATTTAGGGGGAACCCCACGTCATTTTTTTTTTAAATTTTGGCCGGGGTTCCCCTTAATATCCATACCAGACCTGAAGGGCCTGGTATGGAATTTAGGGGGACTCCCACGTCATTTTTTTTTAAATTTTGGTTCGGGGTTCCCCTTTGGGGAATTCCCATGCCATTTTTATCAATGAACTTCTATGTGTATTGTCGGCAATGCAATAGCCGCGGGTAGTTTTGAATGGGTTTTTTCCTTCAAAATGTCATTTTGCTGTCAGACTGTTCTAAACACAGGAAACATGCGCCCCTTTACAGGCATACTATAGACACCCCCCAGGTACGAAATTTAAAGGGATATTAAACTTTTATTGTTTGACTTTAAGCATTATTAAAATCACTGCTCCTGAAAAAACGGCCGTTTTTAAAACATTTTTTTGCATTGATCCATGTCCCCTGGGGCAGGACCCGGGTCCCCAAACACTTTTTATGACAATAACTTGCATATTAGCCTTTAAAATTAGCACTTTTGATTTCTCCCATAGACTTTTAAAGGGTGTTCCGCGGCATTCGAATTTGCCGCGAACACCCCAAATTGTTCGCTGTTCGGCGAACTTGCGAACAGTCAATGTTCGAGTCGAACATGAGTTTGACTCGAACTCGAAGCTCATCCCTACTCTTCAATCTTCCTTCTACGCTTCCTTCCCCCTCAGCGGAGGCTTCTGACGTCCAACCTGGGCCTTCCAGGCAGCAACATGTGGAGGAGCCCATCTTGAGCCAGGTATAGCATTCTTCTAAATATTTCTGGTTGTCCAATTAATGATGTTAAATATATGTTAGTTTGGAGTACTAATTTCTGATTGTGATGATGAACCAGAAACTAAAACCATGTCCCTTTTTCATACACAGGGAAGTCTCAGCCAGGAGGTGGCCGGGCAAAGCAGGCTGCCCGATACCCAGGTCCCTCCCCTCCGCCTTCAAAGAAAAAGTGGCAGGAAGAGGAGTAACCTGGAGGAGGCTGCAATTGGCCTATTTTGGAAGGCTACTGAGGCCCTCAGAACACCCCACAGTGTGGAAGAGGATTTTGCTGCCATAACAGCCTGTAAAATGCTGCAAATGGAGGAGGGACAACGCCTCATATGTGAGTTTGTCATTTTAGAAGCTCTACAGAAGGGGTTGAGGGGCCAACTCACATGCGGAAGCCACATTTGTGAGGTCACCCATGGTCCTCCTCCTGCTGGTCCTCCTCCTCCTCCTCCAGGTCCTACTTCTCCTCCTGCCACACCTCCAACACCAGAGCCACAGCCGGGAAGGAAGCATGTAAGGAAGACGAGAGAGTGATGGCCTGGGTTCAGTCTGGTATGGAAAAAGATGCAGGCTCTTGTATGACCACAGCCTGGGAGCATACATGTCATCTGCTGCTGTTCATGATTCTCTTGGACTTCTGGACCAGATTGTACTCCCTTATATATGGACTCCTCAGGCCACCAATTTTTCAGTAAAATAGTTAATGTGTGCCCTGGGGGCCAAAAGCTTTGCCAATGTCTGCTGTTTATCCAGAGTCGCCTTCCTCTTTGTTTGGTTAGGAATATTCTGGAGAAAAAAAAATCAGGCTTGAAAAAAATACAAACAAAAAAATAATAAAAAAAAGATCAGGCTGGAAAAAAATACAAACAAAAAAAATGATAATTTTTTTAGTCAGATGTGACAAATCAAAATATATTGATCAAATCACGATAAATAATAAAGAAAGAAGTTTGTGAGAACTCTGTGTGAATATGAGCAGCAAAACAACTTAATTCTTCTCGCATTATAAAGAGGAAGAGAGTGCGCTGCATTAAACAATTTCAAACATTGCACCGTGACGAAAGTGCTATATCCATTGCGAACGCTAATTTTACCAGACCAAGCAGTTCCGTCTCGGAATTTATTCTGAGCATGCGTGGCACTTTGTGTGTTGGAATTGTCCAACACGGTCAGAATTGACGTAATCGGATTTTGTTTTTTGGAAAATTTTATAGCCTGCTCTCAAACTTTGTGTGTTGATAAATCCGATGGAAAAAAAGTCCGATGGAGCCCACACACAATCGGAATTTCTGACAACAAGCTCCAAATCGCACATTTTCCATCAAAAAATCCGACCGTGTGTACAGGGCATTAGTCCCTGTGGACCTTGGTAACCCAGTTACCCATTGTGGATCACTGTCCACTTTAACTATTAATCTAGGGGCTCAGTATAGGCGGAACCGCACCTTCAGTTCATATATAGCGCTCCTCTTGGGCTGGGCATTTTTGAGGGTCTTTTACCCTTCATTCCCTTACTTAATTTAATGCCCATAATGACTGGCCAGTCTTCTCTACGTGTGCCTATACCCTCTTGCCTCTAAACTACTTTATCTAGCAGATGTACTACATATACCTGTGAACAGCACTATTCTTCCCTTTCTTATCTTTAACTCTCCGATGGACAGTAGACAGTGACAACATAACATATAACCACCAATCAATACAGTTCAATTAAGGGGAGTAAAATAGGTACCCTTTGTCCCAAAAATGCCTTACCGATCAAGGAAGTCTGATAACTCAAATGTAAGCAAAAGGCTTACCTCAGCCGGCTGATTATCCGAATTTCCCGGATCGTCTCAAGCTCCTCATTTTGGATACTCAGGGTCATCTGGAAACCCCTCCTAGGCAAAGCTCGCCATGCTGACTTGGTTAAATTGATGATAGGCAACTCCTATCCTCATATTGATTAGTGGTTCCAAATTAATAATAACTACTGTAGTAGGGAACAGACACAAAAGATACACTCAGCATTTTTCCAAATAACTGTTCTGTTCTATTATGACGCAATAGAAGGTTTTTATACACATGATTACTTAGGTATCACATTAATATTACAATTGTATGTTTATGGTAACAAGGGGCGTCACATAGGCAGGCTAATTCTATCAGGACTCGAAAGAATGTAAACATGTATTGAAAACATTATTAGTGCTGTGTGCAGAGTGAGGGCAGTGTGCAATACATACAAAATAGAATACAATTATGTACAGAACTTATAAATTTCCATTACAGTCTCTTGTTTAAAAGTTTTGCTTTAATTTGTTTTCGGGTCATAATCCAAGAGATCTTACGTTTCCTGACAGCATAGATACCATGGGCTTCTTCCATGCCCCTGCCGCTGTATTTTTAGCTCCCAGAAGCATAAAAAATATCAGGGTTTGGGTATGTTTTGGAGTGGTTCAAAAGTGCAATTTTGGGGTTCTGGGGAATTGCCATTCCAGTGACCTTCCTTACTGGATGGAAGAACCTATTCCAGAAGCCTCTAATGCGTGGACAGGTCCACCAGATCTAGTGTATAGTACCCACCTGTTTACAATCCCTGAAGCACAAAGGAGAGGCATCTGGATAAATTCTTGCCAATCTAGAGGGAACATAGTACCATCTAGTGAGAAGCTTAACATTAGCTTCAACTAGACCAGTATTTAAGATACCTTTATATGATTTTTGAAAAGTGAAAAACCATTTTCCTGGGTCCAGCATAGAGGGGTGTGCTGGTTTTGTTCGCCAAAGAGGCATATCCTTTTTTTTTTTTCCACTTCAGCGATAGTTTTCTGAGAGACGTTATTTCAACTTCACAGTTCAAATTTTGTCCCATCTCATTATTCACATCATCAAGGTTTTATTCAAAATGATCTTTATTAATTCTTCCAAATATTTAATTTATTTTAATTGCAAAAGAGTTAAAATATATAAAACTACCCCTTGTTACTCTATCCATTCCTAGTCTCTCTGTCACCCCCTTCATCCCTCCCCCCCCCTTCTATCTGGTTTGTTTTCCCTCAAGTCCCTTAACATTCTGACTCAGTACCTACTCCTTCCTTCATCTTGTCTAAATATATGTCCAAGGTTTTAAATCTTTTCCAAACCTCCCAGAGGCTAATACACTTATTATAATGTCCTCTCTCCCTACTTTTCAACAAATCCATTTTACAATAATAATCTATTTTTTCATACCACTCTCTTAGATCTGGTTTTTCACTTTTTAACCATTTTTTTGGGATCAGACCTTTTGCTGCAGTATAGTAGTATATTCTTTACTACTTCTTGCCAGTAGACCTTTATTATTCGACACTCCCGCCATATATGTGTCATTGTTTCTCTCTGATTGCAGTTTCTCCAACACAAAGATGTTTTCTGTTGTTGATATATATGAGTTCTCACTGGTGTCATGTACCATCTTGCTAAGAATTTGTAATTCATTTCGATGGTATTCATATCCCAGGCATTATTATATCCCATTTCTATCATCCTTTCCACTTTCTGATCTTCAAATTTTAACTCCAATTCTCTTTCCCATTGTTTAATGTAATCGGGTCTTTCTTGTCCATCTAAGTCTGTCAATATTCCCTAGATTTTTGATATTCCATTTTTCAGTGGCATTCGAGTAAAACAGAGTTTTTCCAAGGGGCTTAACTTCTCTTCTTCTCTTAGTGGATGTGGTAATGTATTTACTAAATGTCTTAGTTGACAAAAATTCCATTCGCTTATCTTCCACCCGTTGATGGAAGTTCTAATTGTGTTTTTATCCTACCTTTTGTGATAATATCTTCTAATTGTGGATTTCTTTTTTTCTTGTCCGGCAAATATCTCCTTCCCTGGTATAAAGAAATGTGTTCCCGTGAGTGCTAGTAACGGTGAATTGTATGTCCATTCATTCTTCACGTGTACTGTGTCCCATATTTTGAAAACATTTTTAGTTATTTTGTGAGTTTCCGGATCCATTAATCTGAACTTTTGTGGTATCCATATGTTTTTGTGCAATGTGGTTTTACTTATTGTGTTTTCCATCTCCACCCACTTTTTTTTCACTATTTCCATTTGTCCACTCGATCATTCGTGACAAAACTATTGCTTTATAGTATCCGTTTATGTCTGGAGTTGCTAATCCTCCCTTTTCCTTGTGATTTGTGCAAATTTAATTCTCGTTTTTTTTATGCCAGATGTATTTTAACAATATTGTTTTTATTAACTTGTGGAATCCTTACTGGCAACATCTGAAATTTGTATATTATCTTTGGTAATATCGACATTTTAAACATATTTATTCTTCTAATCCACGATATTGGTTGTGTACTTATTTTTTTTATTTCCTCCTTAACCACGTTGATTAATGGGATATAATTTGCCGGGTAGATTTTTTTAATCGTTGATGTTAATTTAATTCCAAGGTATTTTAGTTCTTCTTTTACCCATGTAAATGGGAATTCTTTTTGGAGGGACAGGACTTCCCTTTTCCCTATTCCAATATTTAATATCTCTGTTTTTATCGGATTTATTTTAAAATTTGATAGTTCTCCATATTCTTTTACTTCTTTCATTATATTTGGCAGAGTCACTCTTGGGTTAGTTACATACATCAGGATATCGTCCGCATATGCCGCAATTTTGTGCTCTTTTTCTCCTCTCATGTCAAGGTTATTTCGGAGTGCCACCAAAAATGGTTCCAGTGCCAATACATATAATAGTGGGGAAAGCGGACATCCTTGCCGTGTTCCATTCTGCATCTCAATCAAAGGTAAGAGTCTACCATTAACCTTTACCATTGCTGTTGGACCATTATATAAATTTGATATCCACTTCATCATTTTTGGTCCCAATCCCAAATGCCGCAGCGTGTCCATCATAAATCCCCAGTCTACCCTGTCAAATGCTTTCTCTGCATCTATTTACAGGAGTAGAGCTGAGGATTCGCTTGGTTTACCCCTACGTAACATCAAAATTGTTTTTAGACTATTATCCCTGCCTTCTGTCCCTGGTACAAATCCAGTTTGGTCGGGATTTATCCAAAGTGGTATTCATTTTTTTAGTCTAGTAGCTAACACTTTAGCGTAGAGTTTTGTATCAGCATTTAATAGAGCGATAGGTCTATAGCTTGAACAATTGGTTCTGTCTTTCCCTTCTTTAGGAATGATTGTAATGTAGGCTAATAATGATTCTCGTCTTACTTCTTCTTCGTCTCCTATATTATTCAGATATTCTTGCATCTTAGGCATCAATTGTTCTTGAAATATCTTGAAATATCTTATAATATTTAATCGTAAACCCATCTGGTCCTGGGCTATTTCCTACAGGGGTTTCTTTTAGGGCCAGTTTAATCTCCTCATGCGTTATTTTTTTTCCCAATTCTTTTAATTGCTCAAGTTGTATTTTTGGTAAATTAGATTTTTTTAGATAGTCTTGTATCTTTTTTTTTCTTATTTCTTCCTCGAAGTGTGTCTCCTGTTTTTTTATTGCGTATAATGAGCTGAAGTATTTTTGAAAGGCTAATGCAATATCCATTGTCTTGTTTACCACTGCTCCTTTCTCGTCTTTGATCTTTTCGATGTAATTTAGAGACTTCTTTTTTCTTATCATTTTTGCAAGATATTTTCCTGGCTTATTACCCCAGTTAAATCTCTCCTGTAGTTATATTCCCTCCTTTCTTCTTGTTCCATCCATTCCTTTAATTTTTCTCTTTAGGGTTAGAGTCCGATATGTTTCCTTTTAAAAGTGCTTTTTATGCCTTTGCTCCAATTCATGTATTTCCTTTATAATTCTTATCATATTTTTTCTTCTTTCCTTCATTTTTCCTGCACCGATAGATATTAATTTACCCCTGATAACGGCCTTATGTGCCTCCTAGATAATTGCTTTTGGTAGTTCTGGGGTATTGTTCTCCTGGAAATATTTTTTGATCTCTTCTGTTATAATTTTTTCCGTATCCCTGTCTTCAATTATATCTTTGTTTATTCTCCAAGTACCTTTTTCGAAGGATTCTCCTGGCAATTTAATTTTCAACATTACTGGACTATGATCTGAAGCTGTTATTATTCCTATTTTTGTTTCCTTTATTTCATCCAAGTTTCTATGTTGTACCATAGGGTCTTGTTCGCCAAAGAGGCATATATGGTCAAAATCCCACCTCTCTGATCGATGAGGTTGGAGCACCATTGTTCATAGGCTGTTGGTTTTGAGGGGTTAGGTTTGTCTGTCCATAAGGTGTGTAGAAAATGCTTAATCTGGAAGAATCTAAACTTCTCTGCATTTGGCATCTCCAGTTTGCTGGAGCAGTAAGCCAGAGTGGGCCCGATGAGGTGAAGAAATTACCTATTCTAAACATTCCCTTGTTTAACCACCACTTAAAGGCTAGAATGTTCATCCCTGGCTTAAAGTTCCGGTTGTGAAAAAGATGGGTGAAGGGTTTTATCGTAGAGACTAGGGCTTTCTGCTTGTGGAGTGCATCACAAAATGACAAGGAACGTGAAAGAGTTAGAGCTAAGATAGGGGGTCTTTGTTTTGGGGGGCATCACATCAGGAAGTCTAATGTGTGGAGAGGAACTGCCTGTCTCTCTATGGCTATCCAGTCTGGTTTGGGGCCTTTTGAATACACAGTGGAAAATTGGGTCAATTGTACTGCCTGGTAATACCACCATAAGTTTGTGAGTCCTATCCCTCCCTGCATTTTGAGCCGGAAGAGAATATATTTCGAGAATCAGTGTCCTTGTTTCCCCCAGAAAAAATGAATGATTTTCAATTGGAATTTAGAGATAATCTTTTTGTTTATAGGAATGGGGAGTGAACGGAAGAGATAGAGTATACGAGGCATCAGCTTCATCTTTACTGCGTTTACACTTCCCAGGCAGGACAGATCACATTTCGACCAAGCCTTTAGGTCCTCTTTCAGTTTTTTAAACATGGAAGGGTAATTTGTGATGAAGAGTTTGTCTATTTTGTTGGGAAGTGTAATTCCCAGGTATGGTATGGATTCATTAGCCCAGGGGAAAGGGAAGTGATGTTTCAATTGATCAACCCGGTTTTGAGGGACTGAGATATTTAGTGCAATTGATTTGGATACATTGACATTGAGGCCCGAGATGGCTCTGAAATCTTTAAGTGTTCGTAATATATTGGGAGTGGAGATTAATGGGGATGTGACAAAGGGCAGCATATTATCTGCGAATAAAGCATGTTTGTGTTCTCAGAGACTGCAAGAGACCCCATTAATGTCTGGGTTGGATCTGATAGCTATTGCTAGTGTTTCAATTGTGAATATGAGTGGCGAAAGGGGGCACCCCTGTCTAGTGCCTTTAAGAATGTTGAAACTTTTAGAATAATGACCCATTAGCCGAATTTGTGCACTTGGGGTGGAATAAAGAGTGAACAATTCCCATGAAGTTGGGACCAAATTCCCACTGTTTCAGAATGTCGAAGAGGTATGGCCATGAGATAGAATCAAAAGCTTTCTGTAAATCAATGGAGACCAGAAAGCCTTCTTGTAGGGCCCCTCCATCCCAATGTGAGTGTAATAATGAAATTATATTTATGGCTCTTCTAACTTGGTCTGGGCCCTGTCTCCCTGGGATGAAGCCCACCTGGTCTTTGGGTACATACTTGGCTATAAAGCTAGACATTCTGGTTGCCAGGATTTTGGTCATAATTTTAATGTCATTGTTTATAAGGCAAATTGGGTGGTGGCTTCCATCTTTCTCGGGTTTGGGGATGACCCATATAAAGGCTGTATTTAAGTCCTTATCCATGGGGGTCCCCCCTTGTAGAGAGTTAGATAACTGTGTCATGTAGGGAGCTGGGGTATGTCCAAATGTTTTGTAGTAACATCCCAAGAAATCGTTCGGGCCTGGGGCTGAGCCTTGTTTAAGTGATTGTATAACCTCTAAGACCTCTTTCGTTGAAAAGGGACTGTCTAGGATTTCCCTATGTGTGTCCGTTAATTTAGGAAGTGATAAACCCTAAAGAAAGGAGTCCATTTTGTTAGAGGTAGGGGGTTTACTGTCTGTGTAAAGTTTGGAGTAGAATTCTTGGAAGGACTGCATGATGCGGACAAGATTTTGGGTCAGGTCTCCCATAGGAGTTTGGATCTTAGGAAAAGACAATGTTCATGTCTTGGGGCTCAATTACACTGCCAGTTTAGTTCCTATTTTGTTAGATTGGTAATAGAATTTTGCACCCGTCCATCTGAGGTATTTTTTCCGCTGCTGTGGTTAATGCTAGGTTAAGCTGTACTCAAGCTGTCTCCAATTTGAGTAAAGAATCAGATGTGAGGTTACGTTTATGTGATTTACTTATTTCTAGGAACTCCCTGGTAAGTTTCTGGACTTCTGCTTTGTGTTCACATTTTATTTGAGAGGACAGTTGAATCAACTTACCCCTCAGTACCGTCTTGTGTGCTGCCCAAAGTGTCAATTGGGATGTTACACCATTGTCATTATCAAGGAAGAAGTCCTGTAGGGATTTCTCGAGAATGGTACAGTGGTCTGGGTTGCTCAATAATGATTAAGACGCCATTTATAGGGTTTCTCTGTTCCCAAGGGACATTTTATAGATAGGGACATAATAGAGTGGTCTGTTAGTGATGTGTCTCTGATCTTAGAGGTAACGGCTAGCAGAATGGCTGAGGCTGGTAAAAAAATGTGGTCTATCCTGGCATAGGTCTGGTGTGGGCTGGAATAGTGCATGTAGTCTTTGGCGTGGGGGTTCAGTTCCCTCCATATATCCACTAAACTTAGGGTGTTTAGCAGTTGTGCTATTTTTAAGCTCTGTCTGGGTGGGTGTTTTTTCTTTGGTGACCTCGCTCTGGACTTGTCCAGGGATAGGTCAAACGGTACATTCGAATCTCCCCCCAGGATGACAGTTCCTTTAAAATGTGGTTTTAATTTAGTAAACATTTATTCAAAAAACTTTCCCTGACCCTTGTTAGGGGCATAATAAGAGACAAATGTGTAAGTCCCCCATCTATGGAGCCCTCAATCAGAAGAAATCAGCCCCCCGGGTATCTAATAACCGTTGATCATGTGAAGTTGAGATTTTTGGAGAGTCCTATAGCTACTCCTCTTGTTTTATTGTCAGCGTTGGCCAAATAGAATTGTGGGAATCTTTGAAGAAGGAATATTGGGTTATAAGAGGATGGAAAATGTGTCTCCTGAAGGAGAATGATATCTGATACCTTTAAGGTGTTGTATAGTTGGAACATTTTTCTACGTTTTACCGGGGAGTTTAACACCTGGATGTTGTGGGAAAGAATGTTTACTGTCTGATTATCTTGTGCTGGATCAGTCATGGATCAGAGAAGTGAAAGTGAGCTAAATTGAGAGGTATCTCACCCCAAGAGAAAAGGTGTCTCGGTGGAGTGTCATGCTCACACGTTCCCTGGTAGCCCGAGCTTGTGATTCGGAGATGGGTAGACTCTTGTATGATCTTGAGTAGGTTGAGAGCTGGAAGATTGGGATTGAGGAAAGTAAAGGGAGAGAAAATTTGAGAGAAAGGTTGATTAGTACATAAATGCATACATCTTTCAAATGTACAAGTCGAGTGGGGAAGTGACCTGCCACTACCCCCCCCCCCCCCCCCGATCCCAGGAGGGAGCTCTTCCCTCTTCCCAGGTAAGTTGTTGTGAGAATCTCATCCTAACATTGACTAAGGGAGGCGCATTGTGACCATTCCGGTCAACCGGCCATTATATATCATCAATAACAATTGATAGACAAAGCCCTGTCAAAATACAAACTATGAAAAATATGTGAGAAGCTGTCTCCCAGAAGGTCCGACTCCAGCAAGAAGTACAGACCCCCACAGTACTATAAGCGGTTACTACACCCCTCCGTGAGGAGGCAAAGCAAAAGAAACCCCCCCACCCCTGTCCCGTTGTCAAAGTCCTTGGTATATCCAGGACCTCAGCTATCCAGAGTCCATTGAAGTATTGGAGATATGTTTTATGTGGCCGTAAGGCAAGTGGGGAAGGCCTGTGGAGAGGCGAGAGCAAATCGAGCAACTGGATCTTGGTGGTCCGGATTAGAGAAAAATAAAAGGAGAAAAGGAAAAAAAAAGGTGAAAGCAGGAACTCGACTGCTGCTTTTGCCAAACAGGGGTTAGTGCACTAGGCGGAGATGGGCGTTTCATGGAAGAGGGTCCTCTAATGGTGGACGGCTGTGGGATTTCAATGGGCGATGAGCCCCACGTGTGCTAGTAAGTGTTCTCCATCCCCAAAGGATGAGAAGCCATAGGGCTTATTCTGGTAGGAGAAATTCAGGCGAAAAGGGAATGCCTATCTGTATGCAATTTCTTTTTGCGTTAGGGCCTGGAGCAAAGGTTTCAATGCTTGCCTTTTTTGAACCATGCATGGGGAAAGATCCACAAAAATCTGGATTTGGTGGCCCTGGATTGATAGCTTATCTGAATTCTGTATTGCTTTCATCACCCCCTCTTTGCGTAAAAGTGGGGTTTGACAATGTCTCTGGGAAGACCATCTTTACAGGTTGTAGTGCCCTGTGTGCTCTGTCCAGTTCTAACCTTTGTTCTGAAATTTCCGGTATTAGGTCCCTAAGAAGGGAGCGAACTGCCGTTGAAACATCTTTCACCATTTCTGGCAGGCCCCTGATTCTAAAATTGTATCGTCTGCACCTATTTCCCAGGTCATCAATTTTGAATAGGGCCATCTCCAGCTGGTCCTGAAGGTCTTGGATTCTGGAAGTGTTCTGATTAATTCTACCAGTAGCCTGGTCAGTTTTCTTTTCTATCATTTCAATACGGACCCCTATTTGCTGCAAATCAGCATGTCCGGAATGACGTGGAGCTCTGTGACTATGCGGCCATCTTGGTGAGCTTCGCGCATACAACTGGGGATCTATGATTTCATTAACCACCTCAATACAGGGCACTTATACATCTTTCTGCCCAAACCAAATTTCAGCTTTCAGCGCTATCACATTTTGAACGACAATTGCGCAGTCATGCAACGCTGTAGCCAAATAAAATTTTGATCATTTCTTTCCAACAAATAGAGCTTTCTTTTGGTGGTATTTTATCCCCACTGGGGTTTTTATTTTTTGTGCTACAAATAAAAAAAGACAGAAAATTCAGGAAAAAAAAAAAGGTTTTCTTAGTTTCTGTTACAAAAAATTTGTAAATGAGTAAGTTTTATCCTTCACTGATGGGCGCTGATGAGGCTGCACTGACGGGCACTGATAAGGCAGTACTTATTGGCACTGATGTGGCACTGATGAAGTGGCACTGATGATGAGGCACTTATATGCAGCACTGATAGGCACTGATAGGCGGCACTGATAAGCAGCACTGATGGGCACTGTATGCTCTGTATGGTACTGATGAGTGTCGTCCCTCAGCTCAAATAGCAATAAGGAAAAAAGAAGACAAGAGTATTACTGCAGTACAATAGGTCTTATGTGTAGATTTGGTCTGAGCGGAGAGCCATGGGGCATTTCTAAAAGCAGTACTCACTAAATTTGGCATAACTGGATGGTTCTAATCCACAAAACTCTCCTTTTATTCTAATACCTCAGCAAGAGTCCTAATGGATAGAATTCTCTCTAGGCCTTTCGAGATCACCAATGGGACCCGTCAGGGTTGCCCCCTGTCTCCCCTTATTTTTGCGCTCTTAATGGAGCCACTAGCAGCTAAAAGGAGAAAAGACAATCGCATTTCAGGACTTAAAACTAATGGTGAAGACCACAGAATAAGTCTCTTTACTGATGACTTGATACTCTTGATCACTAACCCACTCCAATCCATACCAACTATTCAGGATATCCTCAACCAATTTAGTATGGTCTCCTTTTACAAACTCAATTCCTCTAAATCCATAATCCTTCCACTGAATCTTACAAACGGACAAAAATCTCTCCTGAAATAGTCTCCCTTATACCTGGACAAAACCCTCCATCCCATACCTAGGAATAAAACTGGCTCCTACACTACGCCAACTATTTGATCTTAACTATCAAGCCTTTTTAAGACAACTCCCTCAACTGTTAAACCAAATGCGAACAACTGGCCTATCCAAGCTAGGTAAAACTGCCTCATTTAAAATGATCATTTTGCCTAAACTCCTTTACTTCTTCCGCACTGCAGCCCCTGCTACCTTCTTTGCCTCAATCCAAAAGCAAATCACAAGAGACATCTAGGACTCAAAATCACCCAGATGTGCACTCAATATCTTAACTAGACACCATAACCAAGGCAATATGGGTCTCCCCCACATCCGCACCTACTACTATGCCTCCATCCTAGATCCGCTGTACCACTGGTGGCACCCAACCTCTAGTAAAACCTGGTCCACCGTGGAATCCTTATCCTTCCTAACTAATACCTTGCTTGACAGTCTCCTGCTCACCTCCACCCATCAATTGCAGCATCATTAAAAACCTTGAAAAAATGTACACCTGACACACCCCCAGACCACCCTCCTCATACACTTTCAATCCTGCTCAAAACACTGACACTGCAGGTGACAAATCTTACAATACAACATTGGCACTCCCACAGGATTAAAACGCTACTGAACCTTCAAGTTAATGGTTCTCTGAAAACTTTTAAATATCTCCAAAATGAATACTACTTCCCAATCTCTAATGCATATACACATATCAGGATGAGGTCCCTATTCCCAAATCACTACCCTTTCAAAATGGAGTGAAGAACTAAATCTAACTATTACCCCTGACATATGGAAACAAACCTTCAGACTCACCCACTCAGCTTCCCATTGCTCTAACCACTGGGAATTGTATCAAAATCCCTACATAGATGGTACTCGACGCCCTACCATCTTTCAAAAATCTACCCAGGACATCCTACTACCTGCTGGAGGTCCTGTGGAAGTACTGGCACCATTGCACACATCCTATGGTTCTTCAGAGTTTTAAGCTCCTTCTGGAGAGAAACATTTTCTTTAATATCCATAATATCACAGATCCCCACGGCACCTAACCCGGCAGTAGCCTTACTGCACTTAGGCATAGAGAAATTCCCTTCTAGCTCATTAGCTGAGGTAATACTGTTACATCTATTACTCGCAGCAAAACTTTCCATCACCAAACTTTGGAAAACATCAGAACCCCCCTCTATTCCTGCTACAATTGCAGACCTGAACTATCACTGTGAAATGGAGAGACTGGTTTCTAGGAAAAATCTAAATATGGAAAAGTTTATTTGCAACTAGTCTTCTTGGATAACTTATCCAAAATGTACTGTACTCTATGATGTACATATTTTTCTTTCTTGTCCATAATGCTCCGATGATCCAACTTGTTGTTTTGTCTAATGCACTTAACTAATTTGCTGGTGCTCCCTTCCCCCTCCACTAACTACCCCACTCTCTATCCCCCTTCTCCCCTTCCATAATCCCTTCCTATTACCTACTCTAAAATATGCACTATGTTCTTTTATGTTAAAACTTTAATAAAGAAACATTAATATAAATAAAATAAAAAATAAAGAATAATATACCCTTTTTTTTAAGGGAGTAAAGTGCAATTTCCTAACTGACCCTAATCCCTCTCTGTACAATTTGTCAGCTTTCCCTAAATATCTCCTCACCTGATTAGGTGGCTGTTCTAGCACATACAGCTTTCCCTATGATTATGCACAAATTGCCTTACCTGATTAGGTGGCTGTTAACATACAACGTGACATTTTCTACAAACCCGAGAGTTAGCTACCCTTAGAAACACTCCCCCTTTTGCATTTTTTTAGATTTCTCCTTCTGCTGGATCATATTGGGAATAGCTGTTTCTGAGCGTTCTACAACAATTGTATGACGTGAATCCAACCAGTGCACATTTTGCTCCCTTACAAGCTGCAAGATTTTCTATATGGAACTAATGACTGTAAATAATTACATATTTTCAGAGAAGTCAACAATGGTAACCTCCATATTTCGTGCAGCCCAGGGTTTAAGCATCTCTGTATAGGTGCTTAAGCGCTAAACAACTTAATACTATTATATCATCCAAGATCCTCAAGCAAATTATTTCAATGAAAACAATGACATCTGCCATAGATGTTGGTACAGACATTTAGGCAATATTTTTTTTTATGAATAAACATAAAGTCTATTGTTGATGTTGAGTATTATAAACATAAATCTAAAGCAACAGCAGAACATAAACAGTCATTTTACAATGTATACATTGATCTACTTGCTTGACTTTTACATCATAACACTTCACATTTTCAGCTACATGCTGTCTATGAAAATATTTATTAAGATTAATTAAAAAGTAACAAATTGTAGACCAATAATATTACCAACTGGTTTAAAAAGTACAGACATTTTGACAGTCAGTTTTGAATTTCATTACAAGATGGTTGTAAAAAAAAACCCGAGAGACTATTTCTTCTTTACTAAAGAACTAGGTCACAGATTCAATTACAGTCACTGAAGCATGGACTCAATCTATCATGGCAAATTAAGTACATTTTAGCAACCTACTTTCCTTTAAAAATTTTATAGACACTTTCACTGGAAGAAGAAATACTATAGCAAAATAAATTACATACTGACTTTCTTGCATACCAGGAGCATTGCTGGTTATTTAAAAGATTTCTAATGGAAAACAAACTAAAAGGACATAGAAGAAAACAACTGCATTACAGTTAATTGTACATGGATATACTTCTTTTGCTTTTATTTATGTTAGCTAATAAGTTAACCTTATTTCAAATCAATTGAAGTGCATTTGTAATTAAAATAATTAGGTATACATATATATATATATATATATATATATATATATATATATATATATATATATATATATATATATTCTGTTTTTAAAATATTTTTTCATTTATTTTGTTTTAATTGTGGTACACAGTAAATACAGGTACAGTAATTCAAAGAAATGTCAGATTTGTTACATTTTTAAAACACTGAAATGTATATAGTTTGGCACTTAGAGATATACGGTTTGTATATAAAATCAGAAAGTATATAATAGAGAAGTTAAAGATCACCAGGAAAAAAAAACAAGACAACAATAAACAGTTAGCGCAAACATATTTAGATAGTTAAAGTAAATATGCTTAATAAAAACTTTTTTTAACAACTGTATTGCTTTCACAAGGGATAAACAATCGAACAACCAATATTTCCTGCGATCGACCAACCAATCCTTCCTGTGATCGACCGACCGATCCTTCCTGGGATCGACTGACCAACCCTTCTTTTGATCGACCGATGCTTCCTGCGATTGATTGATCCTTCCTTTGATCGACCAAAGCTACCTGCGATTGATTGACTGAGTCTTCCTGCAATCGATCAACCGATCCTTCCTGCGACAGATCATCCGATCCTTCCTGTGATTGATCGACCTATCTTTCTTGCGATCGACCGACCGATCCTTCCTGCATTCCTTTTAATCAATGATGCTTCCTGCTATTGATCCTTCCTTTCATGGACCAATGCTTCCTGCCATAGATCGACTGATTCTTCCTGCAATCGATCAACCGTTCCTCCTGCAATTGTTCTTCTGATCCTTCCTGCGATTGATTAACCCATCCTTCCTTACTTTGATTCTTCCTGAGATCGGCTGACCGATCCTTCCTGCGATTGATGGACCCTTCCTTTGACCTAACCTTCCTAGTTTTGATTGATCCCTCCTTCTTATCCTTGATCCTTCCTTCCTTCCTTCATTATTTGCTAGTAATTTTTTGCACTGTTAACTATCCTTTTCCATATAGTATAATAACTGGTTGATCCTGCCATTTCCTGTGTTCCTGTCAAAAAACACATTCTGCTCTATCTGCAGCGTCTATCTGTCAGAAACCATGAAATCAGACCGAGACAGAAGTACTGTTAAATCACACTTGTTTAATAATACAAGTAAAAAGAACAAACGTAGTCAAAACATAGCCAAAGTTCAGTAACCGGAATGAATAGTCAGCCAAGCCAGAAGTCAGGGATCAAAGTAGTGGAACAGCATGCAGGATCCGGAGCAAGAGGGGATGTCAGCAAAGTCAGACATCACAGGAACAGGAACGCAGGAGATTTTTCTTGTGATGTTGACCAAGGCGAAGGCAGAGTTCCACTGGACTGGACAGCTTAAATAGGCAGGACAGACAAGCAGGATATCAACAACAGCTGAGTAACTGTGGAGAGAAATGGGAGCTGGCAATTAGCTGACAGCTGAGCGGCCAGCTCAGAGAAGGAAGGGCTGAGCCCAGCCCTGACAGGATCTCCCTCTCTCCCCCTCCCTTCTGTCATTTCCATTGTCTGTGTGAAACTGAGCCTCTCTCTGCCCCTCTTGGGGCAAGCCGAGGAAACCATGGGACTGTTGGGAAGCACTGCTGGGAAAAATAAACACCCTACCATTACTATTGCCCCATAAGAGAACCTATCAGGGGAGTTTATTGTGGAGACTTTACAACCACTTTAAGTGTGAAGAGTAGGCCTCCTACCAATCCTCTTCTGTGAGTTTCGGAATCAAGGACTGCCACTTGGTGTAAATATTTATTATACAGTTACATAGTTACATGGTTAGTAAGGTTGAATAAAGACACCAGCCCATCCAGTTTAACCTGTGTGGGTGCGTGTCTACAATTGTCCCTACCCCTGTACATTGTGTCTCATTAAGATACTCCTCTATTATATATTATTTATTTAAGGTACCCATATAGCGCTGTCAATTTACGCAGCACTCCACGCATACATTGCACACTCAGGTGAGAATATACCAAAGAGATCAGGTCTTTAGGGCCTTGAGTTCTTAAAACTCCTATCAAACAATGTCTGAAGAGAGTGCCTCAGCTGTCTTATCTATGTCAGGTTATCTATGGGTTAAGTTATGTGTTCTTTGTAGATTTTCAAAAGAGTGCAATACATTATTACAATATATATCTTCCAATGTTTTTAAAGCCACTATCTCATCTTTAAACCATCTCCTCTGTCAGATAAAAAGCTGCATCCTAATGTCTGTGCTTTATATAAAAAAAAAACAATTTCTACCTGTTTTAACAGCATCTCCCAGCTATAAGATCACTCTAGGCTCCCTGCTCTCCCCATGTGATATCTTCAGTGGGCAAGGCCAAGATTCCCCTGCTGACGTCAGCCAGGGAGGAGGGGAGGAGAGGAGCAGAGAGCCTGGAGTCATCTTATTACTGGGAGATGCTGTTAAAGGTAGAAATTGTGTTTTTTTTTTTAAAGCATAGGCACTAGGACTTTTTATGTGACAGAGGGGATGATGTACAGATCAGTTTTGAAGCAGTGGGGAGAGGAGCAGATCGGAGATGGTAAGAGATGACAGACAGGGAGGGGAGGGGGAGGAGGAGGACAGAGGGAGACAGGAGAGCTGCAGATAGCAGCATATGACAGAGGCACAATAGTTTCAGGGCTCAGCAGCCCTGATATATCATGGGCAGTTTACAGAGAGGAGGGTAGAAACTGGCAGAATCAGCCAGGTATTTCAGGTGGTACAGGGAGCCAAAATACACAGCACAAGCACTGTGCTGTATAACATATTTTAAAGGAACAGGGTCTTTATTTTTTGGGTTAACAAACGCTTTAACCTCGGTGCTGCCAGAAGGAGAAGTCCTTTAAACTAAACAATTGGGGGAATATGAGGTTACTCCATAATAGTAGTTCCAATACTATGTCTGTGTACGAATCTAGTTTTTTACTTTCATGACAAACTGAGTGTCCTAGAGTAAGTATAGGTATTTTAATCCTAGGTAGAAGGAATTTAGGGGGCTCCAGGGCAATAAGGAGATGTTTAACCCCTTCCCACCAAATGTACGCAGATGTGCGTACTTGGCTTTCGGGGGTTATACCGGGATGATGCCTGCAGCCGCAGGCATCATCCCGGTACTGTTTTTTAGAGCCAGCGATCGGCTATCCAGGTATAACAACCGATGTGGCTAAAAGACGCTCGGCTGTTATACCGAAGGAGCGGGAGGGGACCGCCGCTCTTACCGGGCCTCCCGTTCCATCGGGAGGCCCGATCACCAATCTGCTGCCTTCGGCGGCTACTAACAGTCTGGATAAAGCCGTGAGTGGCTTTGTTCCAGCCTACTAATAGTAAACACGGAAGTGACGTCATGACGTCACTTCCCGTTTACTCGGCTGCCAAAGGCGCCGGTTTAAAAAAAATATACAGTATTCAGAATTGCCGTTTTTGGCGATCTGAATACTTTGAAGTGCAAAGGAGGGGTAAGGGGTCTTTTAGACCCCCGAACCCTCCATAAAGAGTACCTGTCACCACCTATTACTGTCACAAGGGATGTTTACATTCCTTGTGACAGCAATAAAAGTGATCACAATTTTTTTTTAAAACACAATTTATTCATATAAAAATAAATAAAATAAATAAGAAAAATTTTTTAAAGCACTCCCGTCCCCGCGAGCTCGCGCAGCAAAGAAAACGCATACGGAAGTCGCGCCCTCATATGTAAATGGTGTTCAAATCAAACATGTGAGGTATTGCCACGATCGTCAGAGGCAGAGCAATAATTCTAGTACTAGACCTCCTCTGTAACTCTAACCTAGTAATTGTAAAAAAAATTTAAAGCGTTGCTTATGGAGATTTTTAGGTACCGTAGTTTGTCGCCATTCCACGAGTGCGTGCAATTATAAAGCGTGACATGTTTGGTATCTATTTACTTGGTGTAACATCATCTTTCACATTATACAAAAAAATTGGGCTAACTTTACTATTTGTTTTTTTTTAATTCATGAAAGTGTCCCTTTTCTCAAAAACTTGCTTTTAAAACACTGCTGCACAAATACTGCGTGAAATAAAATATTGCAACAATCGCCATTTTATTCTCTAGATTCTCTGCTAAAAATATATATATATATATATAATGTTTGTGGGCTCTAAGTAATTTTCTAGCAAAAAATACGGATTTTAACTTGTAAACACCAAATGTCAAAAATAGGCTTAGTCATGAAAGGGTTAAGTTGCAAAATTGCAGCTATATGAGCCTCCGTCATGTTAGTAGGTTCCTGGACTAAGCCAATCTGTAAGGTGTCTCAGCTACCCTGCTAAATAACACAATTACATGTCTGGAAAAGCCATGCCCACCTCATACTTTGGCCCTTGCAATACTGAGAGTTTTAATGTACGACTTGCATTTGCCAAAATATAAAGCAAGTTAACAATATATTCCATGATTTAAAGAATTTACTTGGGTACCAGCACTTGCATATGTGAAGTTATGTATAGGCATTTAGGTAACACAATAATTTTGATGAGATTCATCCTGCCAGCAATTGATAAACGGAGTCTAGACCCAGTTTAGAGTTAGACCTTTTGGACTGAGCACTTCAAGTTCAGGTGCCCCTCAATATAGAGATTAAGAACTGAGGCTGAGGATTGAGAAAATAACAAATTTATTTTAACCCAAAGATTAGCCTGCAGAGAGTTAACAAAATGCGGTGTTCCCAAGACGAGAGAGCAAGCATCATCGAGCGTAGGTACTTTTTTGCTGAGTTCTCTGTAAAAGCTTTCCAAGCATTATGGCAAGGCCACTTTCTTTTTGCTGAATTTACAGCATTGACAGGTGCACAGGAGGAGGCATGTACCGATCCACGGGCTGAAAGGTTCGGAGAAAATGGAAAATTACTTGTGGGAAGTCTGGTCGCATGGCTGTTCTAACTTCATCCTCCAATATTTCTGCATTTAATAGTGACCCGGTCATCCGATAAGGCGAGAAAAGTTTAATCAGGGAGGTAGGCTTCTATCTTCAAGGCAGAGTAACAGAGAAAAGAGGTGTACATATTAACAAAAGTCATAAAAACAGGACAATATGTCATCAAGGATGTAGACTATAGACCCATCAGTCTTTTCTATTGTTGTAATTATATTACTGGTAGATTGTTGCTTGTCCATAAAAGTGAGCAGTTTACTAGATATGTTACCATACTCAAAATTTTTCTGAATGAAACAAAAAAAGGCGCTCCAGGGGAGTGAGTCTCTAGATAATCCCCACACACACTAGTCCGGTGCTAGCCTAGCTCACATGCTGTGTAACATAAGGAAATAATTCCAGACAGCTGCACATTCAATAATCCTTTTAATTAAAGCTTCAATAAAAAGGATTATTGGATGTGCAGCCTTCCTTCCTTATGTCAAAATATTTCTGGTTAACAAAAAAAAGTTTTCGTTTAGCGTTTGCGGCCATTTGAGTAGAATAAGCTCTAGAAGAAATTCCCATTCGGCTGGAGAGGATAAGGTAGGAGTAGGAGTAATAAATGCGTTCTCTGCCTCTAAATAAGCCTTTGTCAGTTCTTAATTAGGGATCCTTTTGGGGGGCAGTATTTGTACTGTCCTGGCATTTTAGGGCTTCAAAAAATAAGACTGTCAGTACATCAGGATTGATCAATTTATTTATATATACCATAGTCTGTAGACTTTATAACTTTGACACTGGCTAAATCATATACACTGAGTTGGGTTATTCTTTATCAAAGGAAATGTATAACATTTGGGCTAAATTTATGAATAAACAGTACGTATTTGAAAAATTTTATAATAAAAACTAAGAAAAGCACTCAACATGTTTGGTCTTTTTAACTTGTATAGCAAAAAAAACATGGTTATTAAATACCATTAAAAGAAAACTGTTTCAAAAATGATAAAAATGTAATTTGGGTACAGTGTTGCATGACTACTTAATTGGCATTGAAAGTGTGACAGTGTTGAAATCTGAACATTTTCCTGGGCAGGAAGGGGGTGAAAGTGTTCTGTATTGAGGTTAAACTAATACAGACTCAATTATTTTCATAATTGTTTAAGATAGCTTGATATAGATTCTAGCCAAACCATCCCTTTTTGCAATTTGATTCTCAGACTCCCTCAGACTCAAAAACTTTTAAAGAACTCTTACTTATTTTTTTTTTATGAGTGTTGTGTCCCCAGGAGACTAAATATGTTTAGAGTGGGAGTGCGCAGGCGCGGGACTCCCAAGATGGCCGCGTAAGCCGGGAGCTCCGCTTTACCCAGCCCAGCAAGCCACCCAAGCGCCGGAGTAAGGCCGCTTAGACACCCACCACCAGCGGATTCGGATCCGGGAACACCCGCAGCCTCGATCCATGCCAAACAGCTCGGTCCGCAGGGACCTGGGACCGCAGTTCACAACAGAGGATTCCCGGGCCTTGTCCAAGATGGCGGCCGCAGCACAGCACAGCACAAGGAGCCATATACAGGGGGACACGTGGAAATAAGGCAAGTGATAGCTCCTGCCACTTTAGCCTACACACCCCTACCCACTCTCCATAACCAACCTATGGGGACCCCATCCCCAGCCTCTACAGTATCCCTCTTAGAGCGCACCTTTGAGAACTACTCTCTGTCCCCACTGAACACTACACCACCACATCAGGGTGCTGGGACTTCCATAGGAGACCCGGAGGGTGCTATACCCCTCAATGCAGGAGACTTATTCCTCAAACTGTCGGATCTACTAGATAGAGGTTTAGCAAACACAGCCACAAGAATCACAAACGAGATAAGAGCTGACTTTCAAAACTTGGGAGCAAGGATGGAAGCTATAGAACACAAATTAGACATCACAGTGTCCAGAGCTAACCAGAACACTGAGCACATTCATGTTGTTCAAGAGCAACTAGAGGTGGCACTGAATAGAATCGATGACTTGGAGAACAGGTCGAGAAGGGACAATTTTAGAGTCAGAGGTATCCCTGAACCAATTACAGACGTCCCCAAAGCAATCCAGGATTTAATCAAATCCCTTATCCCTGAGCTGCCCCCCATCAAATTGGAGCTGGACAGAGCACACAGATCCCTGGGTCCCCCCAGAAATAACGGATCTCCCAGAGATGTGGTCGTGAAGCCACACTTCTATAGTGTGAAGGAAGAAATAATGAAAATATCTCGCCAGCAATCCAGCATCCTTTTTCAAAGACAGGAAGTGCAAATTTTCGCAGACATTTTTCCCACGACCATCCAGAAACGCAGAGCCCTGAAGCCCCTTCTGCTGGTCCTCTCCCAGAAGGAGATTAAATATTGGTGGGCATTCCCTTTTGCCTTAAAATTTACCCTTAAAGGCAGAACCCACTCATTCACCACGTTTTCAGAAGGCGAACGAGTCCTCCTTTCACTTAAGCTCATATGCCAAGACTCGGATTTGGACATAACCAACACTCAAGCGGGTTCTTCTAAACGCCAAACTCCCAACAGCCCTATCTCTCCTGCCTGGAAATCCAACAAAAGCAGGCGTCTGAAGGAACAATTGCCAACCTGAGGATGTCAATTACAAGAACCCGGCGACACCCCTCTTTCTCTTTGTGATCCACTGACCCCTGTCTCTTTCATCCCAGATGATCTCCACCTCACTCAGATCGTTCACAAAGAGGTCTCGTCCCCTCTAGGGGACATTTACCCAATTGTCCCAAGTCTCAAGCTTCCACTTCAACACCCCAGTGGTCCTACGCACCCAGTTCCCTAAGATCTACTACCATCCTTATCACTTACCCACACCTCAAGGGTGATTAAAGGCTCAGCTCATCGATCTTCACAAGAACGGCCTCCTCGGATCTTGACATCACATCCCCATCGTCCTCTCTGGAACCCCCAGCGTTAGCAGGATGTTTCGGCCCTTCCCCACTATTATATACCCTCACAACGGACTGGCTAAGCCCACAGCAGGATTTGGATATCTCATATTCCCTTTTATCTCCACCTCCACAGAGGAATTCATGATGTCTACCAGGAAGACTTTTTCTGCATCTTAGGCCAGCGCGGCTCCTAGTTAAAATCATCTCAGTTTTTTCAGAATTTGAAACTTTTATGTTCTCCTTTTGCATCTTTTTATTTTTACACAGCCTAATAATGTATGCAAGGTTTCAAGGGTGGCTTGGGCTGCGGTAGCTGCCCTGCGACTTTTTCCATCCTACAAAAATGGAATTCCCATTCTCGTTCGATGGACTGGTGGTCCGTCTTCAGGACCACCTAACTCTGTTATTGGAGTTCGGAAAGGGGAATACCTTCCCCCCTCTCCGTCTCCGGCCTATTTTAGGTCATCATGTTCATATTCTCTTTCTTCTGCCTCTATGTTTTAACCCATCTGTGCTTTTCTCTCCCTTCCCCCCTCCTGCCAGGGTTGACGGATCGTCTGCAGCACCTTCTTATCCAGCATCTCCAGGTCCCGAGCTTCACTCCTCACTCGCCTTCTGCCCATCCCTCATCAATATGGTCAGGGTAAGTGTTCCACCATCAGAAGCATACTCTTTACTCAAAAATCATGCCTAACACCACTCTATCCTCCTCCCAGATAAAAATAATTTCTCATAATAACCAAGGCCTCAACTCCCCAACCAAAAGGAGGAAAATCTTCCAATCATACCATAAACAAAGGGCTTCAATAGTAATGCTCCAGGAAATGCATTTTCCCTCTCGATTCTCCCCCTCATTCCTACATGCGCGCTTCCCCTCGTTTTATTTAGCAAACGCTGAGGATAAGACCAGGGGAGTCGCGATTCTATTTGCTAAAGACTGCCAATTTAAAGTAAGCCGGACCCTTAGTGACCCTGAAGGCAGGTACTTACTAGTGAAAGTTCAGATCGCAGACCAAACTTTTTCTCTTATATCCTATTATGCCCCGAACAAGGGACAGAATGCATTCTTCACCTCGCTTTTCCAAACACTAGGACCCCTCCTGGAAGGAACGGTAATATTTGGAGGAGACTCGAATGTCGCCTTTGATCAGAGCCTTGATAAATCTAAACCCCCAGCTAAACAGCTCTCTAGGCCAACAAAAATCAGCTCTAAAATTGCTAAACTAATTCACCAACAGGGTCTCACAGATATCTGGAGAGAACTCAACCCCACATCAAGGGATTACTCCCATTTCTCAATACCCCATCAAGTATACTCCAGAATCGACCATATTCTAATCTCCTCCATGCACATCCCCGCTGCTATCTCAGCTAAAATTAAGGATACTCCCCTCTCTGACCACTCTATGATCTCTCTATCCATCCAAGGCCTGCTCCTCAGACCCTCGTCCCCCATTTGGCGCATTAAAGAACACATCATTAAAGATCCCATTCAGATCACGGTACTCACCAAGACACTAAAAGAGTATTTCGCCCTGAACAACGTAGACGACATCTCGGCCGAGACCCTCTGGGCAGCCCACAAAGCCGTGATACGAGGCAAACTTATCCAAATCTCCTCCCAACTTAAAAAGGAGAGAACCATGGACATCTCAAAACTGGAGAGAGATTTTCTCCTCCTGCGCAAAAATCACAAAGCTAACCCGTCCCTGGTTCAAGTCGATCAGCTTGACGCTGCTCGGATTAAACTAAACCTGGCGCTCACGGTTAAAGCTGAGAGTTCTCTGCGTTGGAATGGTGTGAAATTCTACCTGAATCAGGACAAAATGAGCACGATGCTGGCTTCCAAGTTATCCCCTAGGACCCCCCATTGAGAACGTCAACCTGTGACGAAACGCGTCTGGGAGGGACGTGCTGACGTCACCACGCTTTGCTCTGAGTGGACGGGAGCTGTTTGAGTGCCGGCCGGCATCGCTGTTAATAGTTTTTTATATGTAAGTGCTTGCTTTGTTTTAATAAATTGGAGTTGTACGTTATCACACCATGGCTGCTTCTCCTCTCTAATATATACACCCATTTGAGCCCGAGAGGACCTGTCAGGGCGGGATCGAGATACTCTGCCAGTGCTTCGTTTGGGCTATTTCTGGTCATCTTTCTGGTGAGCAGGAACCCCTGTAGGTTCATTCAACTTATACCCCGGGTCACACAGAGGTTGCACCCTGTTATTATATATGCCCTCAATAGTTCACTATCTGGTAAGCGGCCCCGCGTACTTGTGCACTGGGTGTTCTTTTAGTTGTATAAACTCTGGTCTGTTGGCTCAACTCTATTTTGGCAAACTGGTGGTTTTTTACAGTAGTTAATAAGGACACCTTTTATTGCATGCTGTACACGATTTACATTTTTGGCGTCCCTGTAGTGGTTACACCTCCAGGGTGCCTGCATGATATTTAGTTTATGATTATACGTGTGAACACACCCCCTCCTTCTCTGATGAAATATGTTTATGTCAGTATCACACTATGGTCTTTTGTATTTGATTTAACCCTATGTGGATTCGTTCTGCTGTTCGAGCGCAAGGGATCTTGTCCATTTGAAGTGCTCCCAAAGGCCCGGGCTGGGTTTTAAGCCACCTGCCTGGTTTGGCTTACATTCTGGTAAGCAGTTCACCACACAGTCACCTTTATTTTCTTCACTTCATCATACAGAAGGATTTTGGACTTCACTGTTTATTATCACAGATTGTTTATTATCACAGACTCTTATTGGACTCACTTTTAGCGCGGTTTATCTGTCTATATCCCCTAGGACCCGTCTCTTCGCTCTCCCCAAAATAAAACTACAGGATGGGTCGTCTTCCCAAAATCCCCATAGAATCTTGGAATCTTTCCAATCCTTTTACTCACAACTATATAGAGCAAATGATTCCCACGATACACGAGCTATAGAAGCATTCTTAGAGCATCTGCCTATCCCCACTATACATAAGTCCCACAAAGATATTATGGGAGCACATATCACAGTAGGTGGAAACTTTAGAGGTCATTAAAAATCTGAAAGGGGGCTCAGCCCCAGGTCCAGATGGTCTTTCCAATCTTTATTACAAGACCTTTGCCGAGACTCTAGCGCCACACTTAACTAAAATGTTCAACTCCAAACAAAAGGGAGTTCCCATGGACTCCCAGATGAATGCAGCCTTCATTACAGTTATCCCTAAAGCCGACAAAAATACGGATCAGGTAGAAAATTTCAGGCCAATATCACTAATAAATAACGATTTAAAAATCCTGACAAAAATTTACGCCAATAGACTAAATACATTCATCAACACTTATATCCACAAGGATCAGGTGGGTTTTATCCCCGGCAGACAGGGTCCAGACCAGGTCAGAAGGGCCATAGACATAGCCTCAATTTTGCATTCGGGATGGGATGGAGGCCCAAAGCAGGAGGGTCTCTTCCTTTCCCTAGATCTACAAAAGGCCTTCGATTCTGTGACTTGGCCCTTCATATTCGCTTCCCTTAAATTCTGGGGGTTCGGTGAACACTTCATCGGAATCCTCAAATCACTTTACTCCGAACCAGAAGCGAAAGTTAAATTACAGGGCTTTCTCTCATCCCCAATCAAAATTGCCAGGGGCACAAGACAGGGCTGTCCCCTTTCCCCACTTGTGTTCGCTCTAACAATAGAAACACTAGCCATAGCAATCAGGTCAGATCCAAACATTAACCGCTTCAGATCCGGGCCATTGCCAAATGACGGCAACAGCGCGGATCTAAATTGCCGGGACTACGTCTACTGACGTCGTCCCGTGCACAAGCGGCCTGCGCGCCCCCTGCAGGGCGCGCCCGGCGCGCTCGGTGATCAGCGAGTCTATGAGACTCGCCTGATCACAGATCAGAGTAAGGGGTTGGTCCCGACCCCTTACCACATGATCAGCTGTCAGCCAATGACAGCTGATCATGTGATGTAAACAGAGCCGGTAATCGGCTATTTTTCCTCCTCGCGCTGACAGCGCGAGGAGGAAGAAAAAAACCCGATCACCGGCGGCTGTGATTGGGACATCAGTCCCAATCACGGCGATCTTCTAACACAAGGCAATAGGCAGAAGTGCTGCCTACCAGTGCCCACCAGCGTCACCCATCAGTGCCCACAGTGCCATCAATCAGCGCCACCCATCAGTGCCCACAGTGCTACCCATCAGTGCCCGCAGTGCCACCCATCAGTGCCCACAGTGCCACCCATCAGTACCACCCATCAGTGCCACCCATCAGCACCCACATAAGTGCCACCCATCAGCACTCACATCAGTGCAACCTATCAGTGCCCATCAGTGTCACCTACCAGTGCCCATCAGTGTCACCTACCAGTGCCCATAAGTGCCCATCAGTGCCGCCCATCAGTGCCCCCCATCAGTGCCCCCATCAGTGCCCCCCCATCAGTGCCGCCCATCAGTGGTACCTATCAGTGCCCATCCGTGCCACCCCTCCGTGCCACCCATCTGTGCCACCCATCCGTGCCACCCATCCGTGGCCATCAGTGCCACCTTATCTGTCCCCATCAGTGCCGCCTTATCTGTCCCCATCAGTGCCGCCTTAACTGTGCCCATCAGTGCCGCCTTAACTGTGCCCATCAGTGCCGCCTTAACTGTGCCCATCAGTGCCGCCTTATCTGTGCCTATCCGTGCCCATCAGTGCAGCCTATAAGTGCCCACCAGTGCCGCCTCATCAGCGCATATCAATGAAGGAGAAAAATTACCTGTTTGCAAAATTTTATAACAAACTATTAAACATGATTTTTTTTTTTTCAAAAATTTCCATCTTTTTTTGTTTGTTTAGCAAAAAATAAAAATCACAGCTGTGATTAAATACCACCAAAAGAAAGCTCTATTTGTGGGAAAAAATTTCATTTGGGTACAGTGTTGTATGACCGCGCAATTGTCATTCAAAGTGCGACAGCGCTGAAAGCTCAAAATTGGTCTGGGCAGGAGGGGGGTTTAAGTGCCCTGTAAGCAAGTGGTTAAAGGTGTCAACTGTGGCTTGAATACCCATAAATGCTCCCTCTACGCAGACGACCTTCTTCTTTTCATCACCTCTCCAATTATCTCCCTTCCCAACATTAACAAACTGCTTCAGACATTTGGCGATGTCTCAGGCTTACGCGTCAACATGACCAAATCACAGGCATTAAACATCTCCCTCAATCCAGCCCTAGCTGAGAGATTAAAACTGGCCTTTAATTATAATTGGAGTGATTCCTCAATTCGATACCTAGGTATAAACCTTACACCCAGAATAGACTCCCTCTATCAAGCCAATTTCCCTCCTATGTATCGTAGATTGGAAGAGGACATACGAATTTGGTCATCCCACAAATTATCATGGCTGGGGAGAATCCATGCCATCAAAATGACCCTGTTTCCTAGAATTCTGTACCTATTTAGAGCCCTTCCGATCGCGATTAACAGAAATCACCTCAAAAACTTTCAGGGGAAGATCATAAAATTTATCTGGGGGGGGAAAGGATACAGATTCACGAGAAACACCCTTTATGCCCCGAAATCTAAGGGGGGGCTGGGCCTCCCTGAACTATTCAAGTACTACCAAGCAGCTAGATTTGCCCAACTCTCCACCATATATTTCAGGGGCGAAAAACCCGACTGGATACAAATAGAACGCCAAGCGGTTCCTACCCACACACTAGACTTCCTACTCTGGACTCCCAGTAAATCTAGACCTCCCATCATGGCACCCACACTTTCACACTCCTTCAAACTATGGGATAACCTGATCCAACTTCCCACTTTGACCTCACAGCTTCGCCCTCTTTCACACATATTCCACAATTCCCTCTCCAAGCCGGGGTTAGACATCAAATCCTTTCAATGGTGGCTTGATAAGGGAATGTACCGTATTGGACATTACCTCGTCGCCTCCGGACCAATCTCCATGAAACATTGCATTGAAAAACTAGAGCTCCCCGAATCCGAAAAATTTAGATTTCTTCAAATCTCCCATTTTCTTCACACTATTTGGAAAGACAAATCAATTCCCCCAGAGTGCACATCTTATGAACAATGGTGTGGACAAGCAACAGAGCAAAAAGGAGGCATATCCCTGATATACGAAGCTCTTTCAACTCCCCCATCCAAACTTACATACATGACAGAATGGGAGAGGAACGTGGGCGAGTCTTGGGACCTGGAGATCTGGAATAGAATGAGCACAAGAGCCTACAAAGGTATAGTTAATATTGCATTAATAGAAGCTAACATGAAAGTTCTTACGAGATGGTATTTGGTTCCTTCCAAACTTGCACAGATGTTCCCTTCCTCGTCTCCTTTATGTTTCAGAAACTGCCAAGCCCAGGGCTCCATGATACACATTTGGTGGGAATGCCCGAAAATCAGGGGGTTCTGGAACAGGATCTTTTACCTGATCAGAAAAATTATGGACACTCCCATCCCTAAATCTCCCCAGATAGCTCTCTTAAATGGTCATATTCCCAAAATTCCCAAAACAACTGCTAAACTTATTTCTTTCATTCTGACAGGCGCCAAGCTCTCCATAGCTAAGGCTTGGAAACAACCAGGAGTCTCTCTGGCGGCTGCCAAGAGAAAGATCTCGTGGATCATGTCCCAGGAAAAATTAGTTAGTTTCTTAGCAGACTCAAACAAAGCATTTTTGGCTGTCTGGGAACCCTGGGCGAGGCATGTAGGCATCTCTCTCATACCGGGAGTTGAAGCATGATTTGTTACTATTTGTTACTATTGTTACTATTGTTATATTGCAGTCTGTCAACCCACCCCACCCCCCATCCTTTCTCCCCTTCCGTCTTCCTTTCCACCTATTTTTCTCTCTCTCTTCTTATTCTCAGGAAGTTGTTAATTTATATTTACAGAAAGTATTTGGTTCCAAACGGTTTGCTCCAGTTTTCTATACACTTGACTACGATTAGTTGGTACCTCGACTCATTTTCTGTGGGTTGACCTCCTAGCCGGAACCCTCAGGATATTTTTATGGCACACCTGGTTCCTTTGGCTTCTGGCCTTAGAGGGCTTGGGAAGGCTTCCTCACGCAGTCTGGGACCTTTATTTTCCCGGAAGGCGCGATGGGCCTTAACAGGTTAGTTACACACCTTATGGTTAACTACAGCCAAATTGACATCCTCTCCAGATAGCCCATTAAAGTGGGTTGACTCCTTTAAATATCTTGGGGTTTGTGTCTCTGCACAAGCCTCAGATTTTCTTAAATTAAACTTGGATCCGGTAGTGGGGGATATGAAAGCTAAACTCAAGGCATGGAATAATCTCCCCCTATCGGTATGGGGAAGGGTCAACTTGCTTAAAATGAAGGTCATCCCCAAATTCATATATTTATTCCGCCATTCCCCGCAGTGGATTCCTAAATCCTTCTTTATTAAACTAAACCAACGCTTTTCAGAGTTTCTCTGGGGCTCCTTACCACCGAGATATAAGTTAACTACATTAATGAGGCCACTATCGCAGGGTGGCATGGCCTTTCCGGATTGCTATAAGTACTTTTTGGCGACACAGCTGGTGACAGTGGTCTGGTGGCTAAATCCTGATAAAACCAATGCGGCCTCCGCTTTGGAGGCCACTGTGGCAGGCTCCTGGGAATCTCTTCAATACCGAATTTACAGAGGCCCATGTGCCCCACACTTATTAACTCCGTCTATGCTTACTACTTTACGGGCCTGGAAAATGGGCTTGGCTATTGAAAAACACAGCCAGATGGGAATTTCCCCTAATACACCCCTATGGCTAAACCCCAATTTACCACATTTTTACAAATCTATTGACCCCCAGATATGGACTAGATATGGTATAAAATTAATCTCACAAGTGGTGTCTTGCACCTCACTGCTTTCTTTTTGTCAGCTTTCCTCCCAGTATAATCTTCCGCAGCACTATCAGTTCCGTTATCTTCAACTTTTGCATGCTTTCGAAGCCCAATTCCCACGTTCGTCCTGTATATTAATACAGTCTAAACTGGAGACTACTCTTAGATCCGGTTGCACAAAAAAACCTACATCTCACATATATCAGCATTTAATCTATGAGTCCTTGCCTCCGTTGGACGGCCTTTTGTCCCGTTGGCAGCGTGACATTCCAGCTTTGAGTGGCGAAGATTGGGATGGTGTTTGGGACTTCCCTTTTAGTTCGCTAGTCTCTATACGTGACAAGTTAGTCCAATTTAAAATAGTCCACCGGGCGTATTTCACTCCCCACAGACTTCATTTGATAAATCCTGCCCACTCCCCTAAGTGTTGGAGATGTAGCTACACCCCCGGAGATTTTTCCCATATCTTTTGGCATTGTCCAAAGATACAACAATTCTGGGGGGAGGTACTAGGCCTAATCAATAAAATTGCATCCACTAATCTACCACTGTCTATGGAGATTTGTATGTTGGGCCTTATAAAAAAATTAGTTCCTGCTGTAGCTAAACGCACGATGATTGGTTTGCTTCTATTTTACGCTAGGAAAACCATAACATTTCAATGGAAGAAGCCCTATCCCCCCACAAATGTCCAGTGGAAACGTTTGGTTAACGATAATCTTCCACTATATAAAGATACCTATCTTAATAGAGGCTGCCAATTGAAATTTAATAAGGTTTGGAGTGGGTGGCTGGAGGAAATGAACATTGCTTACTAATGTTGGACTAGCTTCAGTTACGATACCAAGAATCGACGATTAAATGTAATTCCTAGTTAATAGGTATAGGCCTTTATGGGCAGTGGGGGGGCGGCCCAAAAATTCCAAAAATCCCCTTTTCACTTACATGCTAAAACTGTATTGCATGGATGTATTTCTCTCTTTTTCTTTCCCTTTCATTTTTTTTCTTTTACCTGATGTACTTGCGATATTACCTGTACAAGCTAGACAACCAATTTGTATGTCTTTATGTCTTTGTGTCTTATAAGGAAAATTTGAATAAAAATAAATTTAAAAAAAAAAAAAAAAAAAAAAAACTACAGCTGCTCTACGGTGCTCGACACAGTTTGTTCCCGATAGAGGTGTCGAGCCTACCTGCAGTACTAGGTGTCTCCTTATTGTGTCTGAGGGCTCTTCTCTCTGTTCATACGAATAAGCTTAGGTATATGGTCAACCTCTCTGTTATTGTTCATTATTTGAGTATTGTCACAGAGGTGGGCTGCGCCCCACCAGCAATTCCGTTCTATGAAGTGTAATGTACTGCTCTTCAATAAAACTTCTTTAAAATAAAAAAAAAAACAAAAAAAAAACATGTTTAGAGTGAAAGCAATACTTTGTACCAATTTCCTACATGCTATGTAAAGGGATAGGAGAAGATGTTGTCTGGAAAAGAATTACTGTATCAAATTAACCATAGTGTCATAGAAGTGTCATCCTGATATGTTTAGTACAAAAGAAAAGGGGAGAAGGATTGGGACTTTAGATACACTTCTATGTACACTCAAGAATATCAACAAACAGATAATTGTGTATACATTTTTTTTTATATGAAATTCTAAAATGTCAAGATTATAGCACCAACAATGCTGCCTAAAATACATTAGAGTAGATAGTACACTAGTCCTTAGTGTGGGTCTTTACGTGTTTCAAGGCTGTCCTGCTTCTTCAGGACCACTCAGATATAGTGCAATAGAAAATAGTTTTTGGTAATCCTAAACACAAACCTACAAGATAAAGAAAGAACACAAATCACAGATAATATTGGTACATAAAAATGGTGTATTCTAACATTTTAGTCCTACATTGGTATGCATCAGAGCATCATGATATAGCAAATACATTTGTGTGGTATATTAGAGACATGCCTCATGTATAACAGCATAAACAAGCATATAACAATGGTCAATGGTGACTAGGGATGAGCTGAACACCCCCCTGTTCGGTTCGCACCAGAACTTGCGAACAGGTAAAAAATTTGTTCGAACATGCGAACACCGTTAAAGTCTATGGGACACAAAGATGAATAATCAAAGTGTTAATTTTAAAAGCTTATATGCAAGTTATTGTCATAAAAAGTGTTTGGGGACCCGGGTCCTGCCCCAGGGGACATGGATCAATGCAAAAAAAAGTTTTAAAAACGGCCGTTTTTTGGGAGCAGTGATTTTAATAATGCTTAAAGTGAAACAATAAAAGTGTAATATCCCTTTAAATTTCGTACCTGGGGGTGTCTATAGTATGCCTGTAAAGGGGTGCATGTTTCCCGTGTTTAGAACAGTCTGACAGCAAAATGACATTTCAAAGGAAAAAGTCATTTAAAACTACTTGCGGCTATTAATGAATTGCCGGTTTGACAATACACATAAAAGTTCATTGATAAAAACGGCATGAGAATTCCCCACAGGGGAACCCCGAACCAAAATTTTAAAAAAAATGACGTGGGGGTCCCCCTAAATTCCATACCAGGCCCTTATCCGAGCACGCAACCTGGCAGGCTGCAGGAAAAGAGGGGGGGACGAGAGAGCGCCCCCCCTCCTGAACCGAACCAGGCCACATGCCCTCAACATTGGGAGGGTGCTTTGGGGTAGCCCCCAAAACACCTTGTCCCCATGTTGATGGGGACAAGGGCCTCATCCCCACAACCCTTGCCCGGTGGTTGTGGGGGTCTGCAGGCGGGGGGCTTATCAGAATCTGGAAGCCCCCTTTATCAAGGGGACCCCCAGATCCCAGCCCTACCCCCTGTGTGAAATGGTAAGGGTACCATTTCACAAAAAAAGTGTCAAAAATGTTAAAAATGACAAAGGACAGTTTTTGACAATTCCTTATTTAAATGCTTCTTCTTTCTTCTATCTTCTATCTTCTTTCATCTATCTTCTATCTTCCTTCGGTTTCTTCCTCCATCTTCTTCTTCTTCTGGTTCTTCCTCCGGTGTTCTCTTCCGGCATTTCCTTCGCGGCCTCTTCTTATCTTCTTCTCCTCGGGCCGCTCCGCATCCATGATGGCATGGAGGGAGGCTCCCGCTGTGTGACGCTTCTTCTCTTCTGACAAATCTTAAATAATGGGGGCGGGGCCACCTGGTGACCCCGCCCCCCTCTGACGCACAGGGACTTGACGGGACTTCCCTGTGGCATTCCCCATGATGTCAGAAGGGGGCGGGGTTATGTAAAGGGTGACTATGAACATGAGTTCGACTCGAACTGGAAGCTCGTCCCTAATGGTGACATAGCAAGCAAGGATAATGAACTTACCCCAAAAGAGAATTGGGGCAATCATCCGGAATACTGAATACTAAAAAATTCTCCTTTAACATATTTTATATTACCACTAGCTTGTTCTCCCCCTTGTTGCTTTCTCCTTTTCACTTAGTCATATTCTTTCTATTTACCCTTTCTTAACATGAATCTATACCCAACCTTTTCTGACCTCATGTCACATACCTGGTGGTAGAGCCTGATATGCAGAGGACGGCCTCTCTTACACCTCTGATTCGAGGCCCCTGATAGAGCAGACAGGAGGCACAGGAGTGCAGTTGCATGAGTGCCTGGCTGTATCGCTGACAGCAGGGCCAGACTGGAGCTCCTAGCGGGGTTGTGGAGGAACACCGACACAGCGGAAGTCCAGGAACAGCGGTAAGCAGGAAGCTGGAACAGACTGCTACTGGAACACCACAGGCTGAGGAACAGATACAGCTGCTGGAGGGATGGATGCTCTCAAAGGGCTGGAGAGAAGGCAGGTACAGGCAGGCCGTGTCATACACAGGTGGACAAGTCAGGAACTGATTCAGAGTCTGGAGCGGAATCAGGGTACAGGCTGGATCAGCAAGCGAAGTAGCGGAAAGAGCAGGCAGGTGCAGAGTGAAGGACAAGCTGGGGTTGGATGCAGGCAGAAGGCAGGAACATCAGGAAACAAGTCGGGTCACAACAGGAATGGATATCAGATACTGGTAAAGCAGGGACACACGGGGAAAGCTGTAGAGCAGACAGCATTGAGTCTGGGTGCTGACCCAGTTAAAATAGACTATTTTGGCACCCTGAACTGTCACAAGGTGCGTGCACCGGCGCGCGCAGGTGCACCTGCGGCATTCTCCTAACAGGAATTGAAGTTTCCAGATGTCTTCTGTGGCTACCATCTTGATTGCTGGCATGCCCTTCCTGACACCTCACTTGTTCTTTCTCTTTCTCTCAATTTCATTTTCTATGTTCTTTTATTTTCACAATTTTTCGGACTCTACCTTCTCTTGGCTTCTTCAGCTTATTATACACCAGACTCAAGCCTTCACTTATTCACCAATGCTCCTAAATCACTCATTACACATTTACAACTGGAAGCTTGCTATTTTCTCCCTTCCTTTGTTACAACTTAATTCATAGGATAGTCAACATACCGTACTACTATTTTCTCTTATGAATTTCCTTATACTCTGTCAACCTTTATGTAATATGTACACCTTTTTTATCCTATTTTACTACTTAAAATTTTGGAACTATAATGCTCCATTTGTAATACATCAAGAATTGTACAATTGATTTCAAAAGCTTATATGTCAATCTGTGAATCAATGTAACTGAAACACTGGCTTTGTTAAATACAATTATACCAAAAAATAAAATAAAAACGAATGACGATTAGTATTCTTTAGACTAGACTACAAATACTGGTTGCAGAAGAATATGTTGTCTGAGTTTAACCTGAATACTAAATACTGCATTTATCCAATGAAAAGATAAATCAGTATTACTGAGTCTTTTTAATTTTAGGTTTGTCTGTAAAACATGAACGTTGTGTATGTATATATATATATATATATATATATATATATATATATATATATATATATATATATATATATATATATGTTTGTGTGTTATGTGTCAGCAAATCTACAACTTTTATCTATTTATAACATATAAACATAACATAAAATTAATCATAAACTTGGCAAGGCTGCTTGAATTTCCTTGCAGTGATATTAAACGCTTGGATGGCTGTACCAATCAGTATTAAAGTAATTCAGTTAAAATCCTATAGTCACCTGCTCTTGGCGATAATATTTTTTAGTAATTTTCAAGTACAGTATTACAGAAATACATAGCCTGTCATTATCTAATCAATAATACAATATTAAAAGATGGATAATATTGTATCTACATTTGTTGGATCTGCTGATACTACTAGTCTGTACTCTATGAGCAAATCTATTTTATTTATTGCATTTCCATATTTTATATTACTAACTTGAGGACAGGGAGTGAATAATGCTAAATAATTCATTTTAAAAGTGTGTTGTTATCAGGAATCACAGAAGATACACCAATGATATTTCTTGCTGAAATGTAATCATTTATAAATGGCTGTAAACTTTTCTTACTGTTTTTTTTAAAGCAAATCTGTCACTGCACAAAGACAAAGTAACAGCTGTCAGGTATGAAGTGCAGGCAACTTCCATCTCTTTGCCATTATGCCTGAATGCAGGGCTGGTAAAGCCATGGCACTGGTAGTGTCAAAGCTTGCCCACTTCTCCCCCCTCCACATTTTTATTGGCTAATGAGACAACTCATGATAGTGATGGGTCAATAGGAATGTGTATTTATTCATTATTGAATAATTTGATAGCACTGCAAGGAACAATGCCTATACCTATAGCACATGGAGAAGGGGGGGGGCTTACCAAGTTTTCATCCTCCTCCTTCTCCTCTCTCTGTCTACCTGACCCTGAGTAGCTTAAAGTCATATTCAGCTGTGAAAGCTCCCTGTTCTTCTTCCTCATCCATAGCTACTACTGCCATTGCCCAGGAAACTATCATAGAGGTAGAGAGAATCAATTAGCATGGATGTTCTTGCAGCTGCAGCTTACTGGCAAGTTTACTCCAGCAATGAGGAGGGAGGATGGTAAAGTCTCCAACTATACCTGGGTGCCAGATATAGGAGAAAAAGAAGGTGATTGAGAGGCACAAACCTGGGTGCCAGATATAGTTGAGAAAAAGTGAAGGAGAGGCACAACATCAGTGAGGCAGGATATCATTCAAGAGCAGCTCACGGTGGAGCAGATTGAACAGCCGCCCTATTCCACCAGGTGACAGAGCTTCATGGGTGTTTGCTAGTGTTGTTCCCTGGTCCTGCTCAACTGTGTGGGTCTTTTTTAACAGATGTTATGGTGTTAGGGCTGGGCTCAGCCCTTCTTTCTCTGAGCTGGCTGATCAGCTGTCGGCTAATTACCAGCTCCTATCTCTCCACAGTGACTCACCTGTTGATGATATCCTGCTCGTCAGTCCTGCCTACTTAAGCCATCCAGCCCAGATGATCTCTGCCTTCGCCTTGGTCACATCTCTAGAGACGCTCTCCTGTGTTCCAGTTAAAGACTTGCTTGGCTGACATTCCTTTTGGCTCCAGATCATGCTTGCTGTTCTACTACGCTCATCTCTGGCACCCTGACGTTTTGGCTTGTCTTACTATCTGTTACGGTTCCTGAACTCTGGCTGTGTTTTGACTAAGTTTACACTCTGTTTACCTTTTTTTATTATTATTAAACAAGTGAAATTTAACTGTAATTCTGTCTCAGTCTGATTCATGGTTTCTGACAGTCAGTGAAAAACCTCTCCTTTAAAGTGATTGTAAGGCTTCGTTTTTTTTTGTTTTTTTTTTAAACAACAAACATATCATACTGTGATCCTCGACTTCTGGGGTCTCCCGGTGGTGCTGGTAGCTCCTTCCCACATTGTATAACCCCATAGGAGAAGCAATGTCCCAGGGGGTTACCTTGCAGGTGCGCTCCCGAGTCCAGCATTTGCGTCCATAGACGCAGAATGCCGGACTCGGCCCCGCCTCCCAGTGCCTGCGTCATTGGATTTGATTGACAGCAATGGGAGCAAATGGCTGCGCTGCTATCAATCTATCCAATCAAAAGCTGAGACAACGGGCAGAGGGGAAAAATGCATCTCAGGACTCAAGTGAGTAAAACGGGGGTGGGGGGGTTAGTGACAGAAGTTTTTTCACCTTAATGCATAGGATGCATTAAGGTGAAAAAAATGAGGGTTTACAACCCCTTTAACAGCTGCAGGCCTGCAATAAATAATAACTCCTACCACTGTTGCTATTTCTTGCCCTGGCATAATTACACTCTGGCATCATTACCACCTCTTTATACCACTGCAGGCTTGACATAGTAACCATCTTCTGCCATCACTGTAGGTCTGCCACCATTACTATCTCATACTGCTTCCATTGCTGTAGTGCATTGCAAGGATGACTTTAATTTAGCCCACTTCATTTTTTCACAGCTGCTAGCCAGTTGTAAAAATTTATGTAGCGGTCACTTATTTGCTTAATAATGCCTAATAATGTTATGTTATGTTATGTTATATCTTATCCTCTGGTGCCATCTAGCGGCCAAAATATACAAGGACTGAATCTTTGTTTTATTTCTATTTTGATTATTCAAGTTGACCTGGAAGTCTTTTGTTTGTTTATATTTGGACATTAACTTAACCCACCCACAATGCTCAGTGACTCCCATGAATCCCAGGGAACAGAACTGCATTGAGGGAAGATTATAAAAGGGCTGGGAGCTGCCATCTTAGGTCTCTTGGACACGCATGGCCAGCCTGGGAGGATCTGTGTGAGGTCTCCAGCACAGCGCAGCTTACCTCCACGGAACAGCGATCCGAGCAGCGGTATTGTGACATCCCACAGAGCTGGACTGACGACAGGGCAAGACTGGGAAGGAGCCAAAGGAGCCTGTCGTAGTCATTTGGGAGTTTAGGAGCGTCTTGTGGAGAGGAGCGGAGCATCGCAGCAGTGCCCGCCAGCCGGAGACAGAACCCTGCACATCAGAACGGAGTCTTCTGACAACACTGTCCTGGTTGGGTGAGAGGGCTGTTGCCCACAAGTTCCTTGATGCACTTTTATACACACGTGTACACAAGACAGAGTTGCTGGGACCCATAGTCCCACAAGCAGATTCAAAAGGAATTAGTACTGAGTTTTTGGCATCAAAGTTAGTTAAAGTGCCACGGCACCAGAGCCTGGCTTTCATCTTTTAAGCATACTTTCATAAGGAATCATTAACCCTTGGATTACAAAATTACCTTGTTGCTAGCAGAAGAAAAGAAGACAACGAAGGACGGTTCAGTAACACATGAGGCCTTGGGTTATTTTACTATATCAGGGCGGTGTGATATTATAGGAGGGAGCTCCCTAGTGTTGTATTATACTTGATCAAGTTAGTCATTTGATTTAGTACAGTTTTAAGCGCGCAGGAAATAGGACAGTGCTTAGAGTGAGATACACTCACTCTGAAGGTATTCTATTTACTTTGTTATACCTCTCATATATTACTTAGACATTATACACCTGTATTGTACTTTTGTAATATAAAGTTTAGTTGTCTGTCAGACTATGTTGGTCTGACAGTACAACCATTGTAGTTTAAACCTTTTACAACAACTACAGTAAATACGGTTATTATTTAACCACTTAAGGACCGCCTCACGCCGATGTACGTCGGCAAGGCGGCACGGGCAGGCAAAATCACGTACATGTACGTGATTTGCCTCCCGCGGGTGGGGGGTCCGATCGGACCCCCCCCGCCGCCCGAGGCGGTCCCGTTTTGTTCCCCGGCGATCGGAGACGAGGGGGAGGCCATCCGTTCGTGGCCCCCCCTCGCGATCGCCGCCGGCCAATGGGAACACTCCTTTGCTGCTGTATGCTAAACAGCAGCAAAGGAAGTGATGTCATCTCCCCTCGGGTCGGTAGTTTCCGTTCCGGCCCGAGGAGAGAAGACAGGTATGTGAGTGCACCAACACACACACACACACACACACACACACACAGTAGAACATGCCAGGCACACATTACACCCCGATCCCCCCCCCCGATCGCCCCCCGATCACCCCCCCTGTCACAAACTGACACCAGCAGTTTTTTTTTTTTCTGATTACTGCATTGGTGTCAGTTTGTGACAGTTACTGTGTTAGCACAGTTACTGTTACCCCCCTGTAGGTCTAGGGTACCCCCCTAACCCCCCCTAATAAAGTTTTAACCCCTTGATCACCCCCCGTCACCAGTGTCACTAAGCGATCATTTTTCTGATCGCTGTATTAGTGTCGCTGGTAACGCTAGTTAGTGAAGTAAATATTTAGGTTCGCCGTCAGCGTTTTATAGCGTCAGGGACCCCCTTATACTATCTAATAAATGTTTTAACCCCTTGATTGCCCCCTAGTTAACCCTTTCACCACTGATCACCGTATAACCGTTACGGTTGACGCTGGTTAGTTTGTTTATTTTTTATAGTGTCAGGGCACCCGCCGTTTATTACCGAATAAAGGTTTAGCCCCCTAATCGCCCGGCGGTGATATGCGTCGCCCCAGGCAGCGTCAGATTAGCGCCAGTACCGCTAACACCCACGCACGCAGCATGCGCCTCCCTTAGTGGTATAGTATCTGATCGGATCAATATCTGATCCGATCAGATCTATACTAGCGTCCCCAGCAGTTTAGGGTTCCCAAAAATGCAGTGTTAGCGGGATCAGCCCAGATACCCGCTAGCACCTGCGTTTTGCGCCTCCGCCCAGCCCACCCAAGTGCAGTATCGATCGATCACTGTCACTTACAAAACACTAAACGCATAACTGCAGCGTTCGCAGAGTCAGGCCTGATCCCTGCGATTGCTAACAGTTTTTTTGGTAGCATTTTGGTGAACTGGCAAGCAAGCACCAGCCCCAGGCAGCGTCAGGTTAGCGCCAGTACCGCTAACACCCACGCACGCACCGTACACCTCCCTTAGTGGTATAGTATCTGAACGGATCAATATCTGATCCGATCAGATCTATACTAGCATCACCAGCAGTTTAGGGTTCCCAAAAACGCAGTGTTAGCGGGATCAGCCCAGATACCTGCTAGCACCTGCGTTTTGCCCCTCCGCCCGGCCCAGCCCAGCCCACCCAAGTGCAGTATCGATCGATCACTGACACTTACAAAACACTAAACGCATAACTGCAGCGTTCACAGAGTCAGGCCTGATCCCTGCGATCGCTAACAGTTTTTTTGGTAGCATTTTGGTGAACTGGCAAGCACCAGCCCCAGGCAGCGTCAGGTTAGCGCCAGTACCGCTAACACCCACGCACGCACCGTACACCTCCCTTAGTGGTATAGTATCTGATCGGATCAATATCTGATCCGATCAGATCTATACTAGCGTCACCAGCAGTTTAGGGTTCCCAAAAACGCAGTGTTAGCGGGATCAGCCCAGATACCTGCTAGCACCTGCATTTTGCCCCTCCGCCCGGCCCGGCCCAGCCCACCCAAGTGCAGTATCGATCGATCACTGTCACTTACAAAACTCTAAACGCATAACTGCAGCGTTCGCAGAGTCAGGCCTGATCCCTGCGATCGCTAACAGTTTTTTTGGTAGCGTTTTGGGGAACTGGCAAGCACCAGTGGCGTAGTACACCCCGGTCATAGCCAAACCAGCACTGCAGTAACACTTGGTGACGTGGCGAGTCCCATAAGTGCAGTTCAAGCTGGTGAGGTGGCAAGCACAAGTAGTGTCCCGCTGCCACCAAGAAGACAAACACAGGCCCGTCGTGCCCATAATGCCCTTCCTGCTGCATTCGCCAATCCTAATTGGGAACCCACCGCTTCTGCAGCGCCCGTACTTCCCCCATTCACATCCCCAACCAAATGCAGTCGGCTGCATGAGAGGCATTTTTATGTCCTCCCGAGTACCCCTACCCAGCGAACCCCTCAAAAAAGATGTTGTGTCTGCAGCAAGTGCAGATATAGGCATGACACCCGCTATTATTGTCCCTCCTGTCCTGACAATCCTGGTCTTTGCATTGGTGAATGTTTTGAACGCTACCATTCACTAGTTGAGTATTATGCCCCGTACACACGGTCGGATTTTCCGATGGAAAATGTCCGATCGGAGCGTGTTGTCGGAAATTCCGACCTTGTGTGGGCTCCATCGGACATTTTCCATCGGATTTTCCGACACACAAAGTTGGAGAGCAGGAGATAAAATTTTCCGACAACAAAATCTGTTGTCGGAAATTCCGATCGTGTGTACACAAATCCGACGGACAAAGTGCCACGCATGCTCAGAATAAATAAAGAGATGAAAGCTATTGGCCACTGCCCCGTTTATAGTCCCGACGTACGTGTTTTACGTCACCGCGTTTAGAACGATCGGATTTTCCGACGACTTTGTGCGACCGTGTGTAGACAAAACAAGTTTGAGCCAACATCCGTCGGAAAAAATCCTAGGATTTTGTTGTCGGAATGTCCGAACAAAGTCCGACCGTGTGTACGCCCTATCAGCGTAGGGTACAGCATTGCACATACTAGGCACACTTTCACAGGGTCTCCCAAGATGCCATCGCATTTTGAGAGACCCGAACCTGGAATCGGTTACAGTTATAAAAGTTAGTTACAAAAAAAGTGTAAAAAAAAAAAAAAATATATAAAATAAAAAAAAATAGTTGTCGTTTTATTGTTCTCTCTCTCTCTATTCTCTCTCTCTATTGTTCTGCTCTTTTTTACTGTATTCTATTCTGCAATGTTTTATTGTTATTGTTATTGTTATTATGTTTTATCATGTTTGTTTTTCAGGTATGTAATTATTTATACTTTACTGTTTACTGTGCTTTATTGTTAACCATTGTTAACCATTTTTTTGTCTTCAGGTACGCCATTCACGACTTTGAGTGGTTATACCAGAATGATGCCTGCAGGTTTAGGTATCATCTTGGTATCATTCTTTTCAGCCAGCGGTCGGCTTTCATGTAAAAGCAATCCTAGCGGCTAATTAGCCTCTAGACTGCTTTTACAAGCCGTGGGAGGGAATGCCCCCCCCCCACCGTCTTTCGTGTTTTTCTCTGGCTCTCCTGTCTCAACAGGGAACCTGAGAATGCAGCCGGTGATTCAGCCAGCTGACCATAGAGCTGATCAGAGACCAGAGTGGCTCCAAACATCTCTATGGCCTAAGAAACCGGAAGCTACGAGCATTTCATGACTTAGATTTCGCCGGATGTAAATAGCGCCATTGGGAAATTGGGGAAGCATTTTATCACACCGATCTTGGTGTGGTCAGATGCTTTGAGGGCAGAGGAGAGATCTAGGGTCTAATAGACCCCAATTTTTTCAAAAAAAGAGTACCTGTCACTACCTATTGCTATCATAGGGGATATTTACATTCCCCGAGATAACAATAAAAATGATTAAAAAAAAAAAAATATATGAAAGGAACAGTTTAAAAGTAAGATTAAAAAAGCAAAAAAATAATAAAGAAAAAAAAAAAAAAAAAAAGCACCCCTGTCGCCCCCTGCTCTCGCGCTAAGGCGAACGCAAGCGGCGGTCTGTCGTCAAACGTAAACAGCAATTGCACCATGCATGTGAGGTATCACCGTGAAGGCCAGATCGAGTGCAGTAATTTTTCCAGTAGACCTCCTCTGTAAATCTAAAGTGGTAACCTGTAAAGGCTTTTAAAGGCTTTTAAACATGTATTTATTTTGTTGCCACTGCACGTTTGTGCGCAATTTTAAAGCATGTCATGTTTGGTATCCATGTACTCGGCCTAAGATCATCTTTTTTATTTCATCAAACATTTGGGCAATATAGTGTGTTTTAGTGCATTAAAATTTAAAAAAGTGTGTTTTTTCCCCAAAAAATGCGTTTGAAAAATCGCTGCGCAATTACTGTGTGAAAAAAAAAATGAAACACCCACCATTTTAATCTGTAGGGCATTTGCTTTAAAAAAAATATATAATGTTTGGGGGTTCAAAGTAATTTTTTTGCAAAAAAAAATAACTTTTTCATGTAAACAATAAGTGTCAGAAAGGGCTTTGTCTTCAAGTGGTTAGAAGAGTGGGTGATGTGTGACATAAGCTTCTAAATGTTGTGCATAAAATGCCAGGACAGTTCAAAACCCCCCCAAATGACCCCATTTTGGAAAGTAGACACCCCAAGCTATTTGCTGAGAGGCATGTCGAGTCCATGGAATATTTTATATTGCGACACAAGTTGCGGGAAAGAGACAATTTTTTTTTTTTTGCACAAAGTTGTCACTAAATGATATATTGCTCAAACATGCCATGGAAATATGTGAAATTACACCCCAAAATACATTCTGTTGCTTCTCCTGAGTACGGGGATACCACATGTGTGAGACTTTTTGGGAGCCTAGCCGCGTACGGGACCCCGAAAACCAAGCACCGCCTTCAGGCTTTCTAAGGGCGTGAATTTTTGATTTCACTCTTCACTGCCTATCACAGTTTCGGAGGCCATGGAATGCCCAGGTGGCACAACCCCCCCCCCAAATGACCCCATTTTGGAAAGTGGACACCCCAAGCTATTTGCTGAGAGGTATAGTGAGTATTTTGCAGACCTCACTTTTTGTCACAAAGTTTTGAAAATTGAAAAAAGAAAAAAAAAATGTTTTTTCTTGTCTTTCTTCATTTTCAAAAATAAATGAGAGCTGCAAAATACTCACCATGCCTCTCAGCAAATAGCTTGGGGTGTCTACTTTCCAAAATGGGGTCATTTGGGGGGGGGGTTTGTGCCACCTGGGCATTCCATGGCCTCCGAAACTGTGATAGACAGTAAAGAGTGAAATCAAAAATTTTCACCCTTAGAAATCCTGAAGTCAGTGATTGGTTTTCGGGGTCCCGTACGCGGCTAGGCTCCCAAAAAGTCCCACACATGTGGTATCCCCATACTCAGGAGAAGCAGCTAAATGTATTTTGGGGTGCAATTCCACATATGCCCATGGCCTGTGTGAGCAATATATATCATTTAGTGACAACTTTATGAAAAAAAAAAAAAAAAAAAAAGTGTCACTTTCCCGCAACTTGTGTCAAAATATAAAATATTCCATGGACTCAATATGCCTCTCAGCAAATAGCTTGGGGTGTCTACTTTCCAAAATGGGGTCATTTTGGTGGGTTTTGTGCCACCTGGGCATTCCATGGCCTCCGAAACTGTGATAGGCAGTGAAGAGTGAAATCAAAAATTTACACCCTTAGAAATCCTGAAGGCGGCGATCGGTTTTCGGGGCCCCGTACGCGGCTAGGCTCCCAAAAAGTCCCACACATGTGGTATCCCCATACTCAGGAGAAGCAGCTGAATGTATTTTGGGGTGCAATTCCACACCCATGGCCTGTGTGAGCAATATATCATTTAGTGACAACTTTTTGTAAATATTTTTTTTTTTTTTGTCATTTTTAATCACTTGGGACGAAAAAAAATAAATATTCAATGGGTTCAACATGCCTCTCAGCAATTTCCTTGGGGTGTCTACTTTCCAAAATGGGGTCATTTGGGGGGGTTTTGTACTGCCCTGCCATTTTAGCACCTCAAGAAATGACATAGGCAGTCATAAACTAAAAGCTGTGTAAATTACAGAAAATATACCCTAGTTTGTAGACGCTATAACTTTTGCGCAAACCAATAAATATACGCTTATTGACATTTTTTTTACCAAAGACATGTGGCCGAAATACATTTTGGCCTAAATGTATGACTAAAATTTAGTTTATTGGATTTTTTTTATAACAAAAAGTAGAAAATATCATTTTTTTTTCAAAATTTTCGGTCTTTTTCCGTTTATAGCACAAAAAATAAAAACCGCAGAGGTGATCAAATACCATCAAAAGAAAGCTCTATTTGTGGGAAGAAAAGGACGCAAATTTCGTTTGGGTACAGCATTGCATGACTGCGCAATTAGCAGTTAAAGCGACACAGTGCCAAATTGGAAAAAGACCTCTGGTCCTTAGGCAGCATAATGGTCCGGGGCTCAAGTGGTTAAGTACAACTGTGTGATTGCTGTTTTTTCCTCTTCATCACCAGCCAAGGGGAGGGTAAGGTAACTACAGACAGGTATATTATATTGAGTATTGTGAATTAGCCTTTGTGATTTCGGTTTACTGTACACTATTACACCACACCTGTGTCAGGGGGACTGAGATATTCAAGGGGGTATAAAGCAGAGTACATGCCCAAAATCAATCAGCAGCTCCTTCGGGGGTCCATGCTACATGTAATATTGCTTGGCAGGGACCATTCTGTTTCTCTGCATACATTTTTGTATTAGACAACTGTGTTTTGGCACCAATAAGACCAAAACCTTTTTTATTGGTGGATTACATTTGTTCAGTGTCTGCTACTCTGTCAATCTCTTCAATGGCTTCTGCTCACTCAACTAATTAAATAAAATAAAAAAATAACTTACAAAGCCATTCACAACTCAGCCTCAGCTACATCACTAACCTATTCTCAAAATACCAACCAAATTGTTCTCTTCATTCCTCCCAAGACCTCATGCTCTCTAGCTCCCTCGTCACCTCCTCCTGTGCTTCCCTCCAGGACTTTTCCAGAGCCTATCCCATCCTATGGAACTCCCTACCCCAATCTGTCCAGCTATCTCCTACTCTGTCTACTTTTAGATGATCCCTGAAAACCCTTCTCTTCAGAGAAGCCTTTTCTGCCCCCACCTAACAACTGTACTTTTATTTTCTCCATCATCTCACCCACCGCAGTAATTACCTTTTGTATAGATTGACCCTCCTATAATTCCTCATGTATTAAATTTTATTGTAACTGTACTGTCTGCCCTCATGTTGTAAAGTCTGATCAAGTCTGATTAATGCATGGCAGCGCATGCAGATGCAGCGGCTGGGTGCTCTGTACAGCAGTGTGAGGGGAGGACTGTTTGCTATGAGCGAGAGGAGCTGCTGGCTATTTGCTGTAGGCAGGAAAATGCTGTGTGTACTATGGAAGGCCAGGACTACGCTTTAGTGCCTTTGGTTTCATGTCCTGCCCCACTATGTGCCCTGCTAGGAGCTTTGCCAGAGATTCAGCACTTTGGGAAGTGTGCTGAGACTGCAATCGATGCCATGGCAGCTGCTGCAGAGCTGACAGGAAAACAAGAAAAGCACTGGGGGAAAAGCAAGCAAGCTAAGCAGTGGAGGTGCAGCACACTAAAACTTCCCCTGGAGAGCTCATGTTTAGCTGAGTGTGCTGAGGCTGCTGCTAAATCATCCAAAGGAACTGTTGGAGGTCTTGATGTTTTTCTTGGGAGACACCAGAGGAAACGGAGATATAGGAAACAGAAATGGGGTAAGAGAGCAGGTATAAGATTAAGACTGGAAGCTCGCCCATATAGACCTGTGTTGCCAAGTCTTTTTCTTAGTAATTGCCGATCTCTTTTAAACAAGATAGATAAACTCAGGCTGCGGTTTATCACACACAAATTAAATAGCTGTGTAACTGTCCTCACAGAGACCTGGCTGGATGGTTCTATACCTGATGAGGCCATTGAGCTGGCAGGCTGCTCTGTCTTTCGAGCGGATAGGACTGCAGACTCTGGAAAGACTAAAGGAGGTGGTCTGTGTGTATATGTTAACAATAAATGGACAACTATCATTTTTGTCGGGACATACTGTTCACCTGATTTGGAATATCTTATGCTAAAATGTAGACCTTTTTTATACCAAGAGAATTTACTAATGTTATAATTGTGGCTGTGTACATACCTCCACAGGTTAATTCTAAGCTGGCTCTGGAGAAAGTATACAATGCTATTAACAACATTCAGCTGAATGCACATCCAGAGGGGGTTGTGATTGTGGCTTGCAATTTCAACCATGTGGAGTTAGAAACGGTTCTTGCTAAATTTTATAAGAATGTGCACTTTCCAAAAAGGGAGAACAATATTTTAGATCAGGTATATACAAATGTTTCCAGTTCATATAAAGCTACTTTGTTACCACATCTTGGTCTATCAGCTCATACCTCTTTAATGATGATCCCATGTTATAAGCCTCTTGTTTGCAGAACAAAACCAGATATTAAAACTATACAGGTTTGGAGCGAGGAGTCAAATTCATTCCTTCAAGAGTGCTTTGAATCAACTGATTGGAGCGTATTTGCACAGGATGCAGACTATTAAGGTATTCCCAAACCAAAAGCCTTGTTTGGATGGTAAAGTAAGAGCTCAGCTTAGAGCAAGGGATGTGGCCTTTAGATCGGGCGACCCTATGGCCTATAGGAAAGCTCGGAATGAATTAAAGAAAGGCATTAAGGAGGCTAAGCGTAGATATAAACAGCGCATTGAATCTTATTTTGAGAATCAAAATTCTTGTAGCATGTGGAAGGGGATTAAAACAATGGTAGATTTTAAATCTAGCAATACACAGGTTTGTAAAGTGCTCCCTGACACCTTAAACCAATGTTTTGCTCGCTTTGAGGGTCAAAATATGATATGTGAAACCCATAGTAAAGAACTAGTGGAGGACAACCATTTATTGGTATTAAAAATACATGAGGTCAGGTCAAATTTGAGGAATATTGACATCAGAAAGGCAGCAGGACCAGATGGGGTGTCAGGCCGTATACTGAGGGGATGTGCAGACCAGTTAGCAGGTGTTTTTACTGATATTTTTAATTTGTCATTGAAGCAGGCTGCAGTACCTTCTTGTTTTAAATCTACTACTATTGTCCCAATACCTAAAATATCAGTGGTATCATGCTTAAATGATTATCGCCCAGTTGCCCTAACTCCTATCATCATGAAATGTTTTGAGAGGCTCGTATTATCACATCTTAAGGCAAGCATTCCTGTTGATCTGGATAAGCATCAGTTTGCCTATTGTGCAAATAGATGCACAGATGATGCAATTGCTATTGCATTGCATGCTGCCTTGACACATCTTGAGCACCCAAACACATATGTTAGGATATTATTAATTGATTTTAGCTCTGCATTTAACACAGTAGTTCCTGACAAATTAGTGAAAAAGTTAAAAGCTTTGGGCCTATGTCCATTGCGCTCATGGATTATGGATTTTCTAACAAACAGGCCACAAATGGTGAAAATAGGAGATCAGATGTCTAACACTATTATTTTGAATACAGGGGTACCACAGGGATGTGTGTTAAGTCCGGCCTTGTTTACATTGTTCACGCATGACTGTACTCCCATACATGCGTCTAACACTATAGTGAAGTTTGCTGATGACACCACTTTCCTGGTGCCCCCATGGCAGCATACCTGTGATAGAGCTCCGCCTTCAGGACTAGTGAATAGCATAAATTAAAGGGCATAGCCCCTCCCCCAACATTCTCCTTTTTTTCCTCATACCTGTTGACTGGTGAAGAGTAGCAGTATGTCCATACCTCTGCAGTCTGCAGCGTCCGCCGGGTTAAGCCTCTCCCGTACGCAGTCCCTGTTCTTGGACCGCTGTTAGCGCTGATAAGACAGGGAACCCCTTCTGTGGATCTTTTGGGGTCTTGCAGAGTTTCCCCATAGGAACACAGTCTGCTGGTGTTTCAAACACAAACGCATGATTGGTGAAGGCAGCAGGAGGATCAGCTTTTTCGGTTCCTTGGTCAGGTTTGTTTTTTTCTCCTTCATTCTTTAAAATAAAAGGTGTATAGGTGAGTTTAGTTTTTAAAAAAGTGTTTGCCGTGATGTGAAGGCAAAGAAAGTAATGGTTGGTGCATTTACACAACAAAGTAAAATTTGTCCCCTTTAAGATGTTTTATTCCTGGTTCGCGCATGGGCGACCAGGGCTTCTTACTTTTTGCCTTTTTCTCTCTCTCTCCCGTTTATTTTTTTCCCGTTTTATCTATGTTTCAAATTGTACCCCGGGTTATTGGGGTTCCTACCATGTCCTCTTTCAGGGGTTTCCTTCTCCCCACTCGCTGAACGAGCGATGGTGAGAGGGGTGATACAGCAGTGTTTCTCCTGATGGGTGCGGCGTGTCTCGGGCCTCTGTGCGCAGGCGCGGCCCGAGATACGTAGCGTCAAATAGATGTCAGTGAGAACGTCCTGGTGACCCTGATGCGCTTGTGCTCGCACAATAGGGCGATGAAGCCTTGGCCGCCATCTTCCTTGAGGGAAGAATCGTTCCAATTTATTAGTTGTTGCCAGGAAGGGCTTAGATTAATTGGTTACAGGTGTTTTCTTTTTAATTAATTAATCAAGTGTTTCCACCCTCTCTCCCTATAAGCCTGGGTTCACACATGTGGGGTGCAAATTGAAGCTCAGGTTTCATTGGGAAGATAAAAATCAGTTGTTCAAAGGTTTCTCTGCGTTGTAGCTGCGGATCAGTGAGCAGGGAGAGGAGGGGGAGGTGTAGTGAGGAGAAGGAGAAAATCCATGTTCAGAACGCAATACATCTGCAGATCAGATGCGTTCCCATAGGAGATAATGGGCTTGTAATTCGCACCGCAATGCCCAAAAAACGCACACGTTTTTGTGCAATGCACATATGTGAACCAGATACATTCAAATGAATGTATTTTAAAATGTCCTGCGAATTGGATGCGATGTAAGCCGCATCTAATTCGCATAGCTGTGAATAGGGGCTAAAAGTTGGTTCATTTTTGAGCTCAGGGCTGCTCTTCATAACCAGTGTGTGCCCTGCAGCTCAAAAGCTTTTCAACAAACAGGTATGTCTCACCTTTACATTACACTGCCATTATGAATTTTTTTGGTCTCTTTGGGGTTCTATTTTTTTCCTTTTCCGTATTCCCTCAGCTGATCCTCCTGCCCATAATCCACCATGAGCCATTCGTCTCATAGTCAAGATCCTCTTGTATCCAATAGGTATGTGGACCACCTGTACGTGAGTATTTAAAAAAAAAAAAAGTGCGCCACTGACAAACAAACTTTGTTTGTTTCAGCCCTGTTCCTTCAAAGTGGTCCAGAAAGTCCTCAAGGCGCCATGACAATGATGATAGCCCTGAGCGGAGGTGACATTTTTCGCACCATAGGTTCCAGAAGATCAAGATCTCAAAGACATTGTCATTCGCCTTCACCCTGACCGTGGGCATCAAGGAAAAAATGCTGGGCCTGTGGCACGGTTCCACTCCCTGATAAAGTTTTCTCTTGCACGTTTATCCAAACTGTATCCACTGGCAGATTCGGATACTCAGTCCTTAAGTTCAATGCCTGTGGTTGATGCAGCTGTAGTGCGTCTGGCAAAAAATGTAACATTGCCAATGGAGGATTCAATGTCTTTCAAGGATCCCCTAGATAGACGTATTGACCTAGACCTCAAGAGGAGCTATCTAGCGGCAGGGGCAGCTTGCAGACCGATGCCATCAGGTCTTGGACGGAAAATGTTGAGACAGCCCTGCACCAAGACGTTCCTAAAGAGGACATCATCAAAGCTCTGGAGGAGCTCAAATTGGCAGCGAATTTCATAGGAGAAGCTGCAATTGACACAATCCATTGTTCGGCCAATTCAATACTGCACTCGGTTATGGCAAAGAGGGCTTTATGGCTAAAATCTTGGACAGTCGATCTAGCATCAAAGCAGAATTGGTGTAAGATCTCCTTTGATGGAAAATCTTTGTTTGGAGAGAAATTCGACAAAGCAATCTCCAGAGTAACGGGGCAAATCTGGCTTATTTCCTCAGGACAGGAAGGTCCGGAGAACAAAGGCCTATTTTATCCCGATTCCGGCAATCAAATTCTAGAGACTTCAGACAGTCTCGCCCCTTTAGGGACAACACGAAATCGTGGAGAGGCAGCCAGACTTCTTTTTTGGGAGCCAGAAAGAACAAGTCCCCCACAGCTCCCCAGGAGGGGACAAAGTCTTTTTGACGCCAAAGGGGCGGAGACTCCCCCAGCGGGAGCCCGGTTTCAACATTTTTTCCCCATCTGGGCCTCCCAGTGTCAAGACCCGTAGGTTCTATCAACAATCTGGTACGGTCACTTCTGGACTTTCTCTCAGCAGCCTCCTCACTCCTCCTTCAAAGAAACAGTTACTGGCCTCCCCACAGAAAGCACTGGCCCTAAACCAATTTTTGGAGTCTCTGGAGCGTCAAGGGGCAGCAATACCTGTTCCCCCATTGGAACGATTTACAGGTTTTTATTCCACCCTTTTCCTAGTGCAGAAAAAAACAGGCGGCTGGAGACCTGTAATAGATCTGAAAAAACGAAATCATTACATCCATCTCAAAAGCTTCAAGATGGAGTCGCTCCAGACGATCATCCAAACCATACAGCCAGGAGATTGGTTAATATCGATAGACCTGCAGGATGCTTACCTCCACGTCCCAATTCTACCATCCTTCCAAAAATACTGAAGGCTCGCAGTGGATCATGTCCACCTGCAATTTCAGGCTCTACCCTTCTGGCTGTGCACCTCGGGTGTTCACAAAAGTGTTGCTGTCTGTCTTGGCCCCTCTGAGAGACAGAGGATTAAGAATTTATCACTACCTGGATGATACCCTTGCTGTCAAACAATCCGAGCCAGCTTATAGTCCACAGGGAGATTCTTCTTCAGTCATTGTCGGAGTTGGAGTGGTTGGTGAACCATCAAAAGAGCCAATTAGTTCCAACACAACAGATGATTTACCTAGGAGCAATGTTCGATACGCACCTAGGCACAGTCTATTTACCCCAAATGAAGATGGAGGGCATCATTCAGAAGGTATCCAAGACCATACAAAGGTCCCATCTATCAGCCTCACAATGTCTGAGCCTTATTGGCACGATCAATCCATTTAACAACGCTAATGAGCAGGAGTCTACACTGGTGGACGAATCCAGAGAATCTCCCCCGGTCCCATCATTTGAGTTCCCACTCATGGACCACAATTACTTCTGATGCGAGTGGCCAGGGGTGGGGGCAGCATTTCTAGCCTTAACCTCTTTTGCATCTCAGGTCAAGGGACAGAGAGTACTTGCATTTGGACAACAAGGTGGCAGTCTCGTACCTTCAGAAGCAAGGGGGCACCCACAGCAAGACACTTCTGAGGGAAGTGGAACCTGTAATGCTTTGGGCAGAGAGAAACCTGGTAGATCTCAGGGCAATATATCTCCCAGGCAAGATGAACACGGAGGCAGGTGTCTTATCGAGGAGGTTTGGGGACAACGAGTGGTCTCTCGATCCCCATGTGTTCAACCAAATCTCCAATCTATGGCAGACCCCACAGGTGGAGCTCTTTGCTATGCAGAAGAATTCCAAACTCAGCAGATTCTTCTCTCGCCTCCCACATCCACAAGCGGAAGGGGTAGATGCGCTCTCTTGCTCTTGGACCTTCAAGACAGCTTACGCTTTTCCTCCTCGCCCACTCATATCGAGGGTTTCTCCTCAGACTCCTGAATGAACCAGTCCAAGTGCTAGCAGTGCTACCCTATTGGCCAAAGAGGCCTTGGTTTCATTTCCAAAATGGGATCTTCCTCTAATTCTGGAAGTCCTATCAGCTCATCTATTTGTGCCAGTTGAAGAGGTCTCAATTTGGAACTTGACTTCAAAAACAACTTTTCTGTTGGCTATTACATCCGGCAGAAGGATTTCAGAACTCCACTGTCTGGGCATCGGGGACAAACATATATCCTTTTTTCCAGATAGGGTAGAACTTCGCCCTCTCAGAGGGTTTACGCCTAAGGTCACCTCAACGGCAAACCTGTCAGAACCATGGCCGTTACCAGTTTTCATGGACTCAGATTCAAACTCCTGTCACGAGTTAGACATATACAAGGTCCTCAGGGCCTACTTGGAAGCCACAGCAAGTTTCAGGAATCCTGAAAGATTACTCATCATCCCATGGGCTAAGAATAGAGGAAATGAAGCTTCTACCAGAACCTTGGCATCCTGGGTTGTCAAGCTAATTCAGAAAGCATACAGGGTGAAGAACTTGGAACCTCTGGCTCAGATGAATGCTCATTCAACAAGGGCGGTATCAGCTTCTTGGGCAGTGAGGGCAAATGTTTCTTTGGAAACAGTATGCAGGGCCGCCACCTGGTCCTCTCGACACACGTTCCTTAAACATTATCGTGTTGATCCCATGGCTCTTACGACTGTAGAGTTCAGGAGAAGAGCACTACGTGCTGCTATGTCTGTATCTGATTAAAATTTTTTTCGTTAAAGCATTAAACCCGCCCGTGTGAGCTAGTTATTTATCACCGGTATGCTGCCATAGAGGCACCAGGAAAACGGAAAATTGTATCATCCTTACCATTTTCCTTTCCTGGTGCCAATCCATGGCAGCATAAGCTCCCACCCTCGGTATTCTATATTATGAAGAATGTTGGGGGAGGGGCTATGCCCTTTAGTTTATGCTATTCACTAGTCCTGAAGGTGGAGTAGAGGTGGAGCTCTATCACAGGTATGCTGCCATGGATTTGCACGAGGAAAGGAAAATTACGGTAAGTATGATACAATTTTCTGTTTTAGTGGGACTCATACAAGATAATGATGAGACAGCTTATAGGCAGGAAATTCAACATTTGGTTGAGTGGTGTAGAAAAAATTATTTAATACTTAATAAGGCAAAAACTAAAGAAGAAATAGTGGATTATAGGAGATCAAAAAAGATCAATCATTGCCCAGTTTATATAGGTGGTAAGGAGGTAGAAAGGGTGGACACTAGGGATGAGCCGAACACCCCCCTGTTCGGTTCGCACCAGAACATGCGAACAGGAAAAAAGTTTGTTCGAAAACGCGAACACCGTTAAAGTCTATGGGACACGAACATGAATAATCAAAAGTGCTAATTTTAAAAGCTTATATGCAAGTTATTGACATAAAAAGTGTTTGGGGACCTGGGTCCTGCCCCAGGGGACATGGATCAATGAAAAAAAAAGTTTTAAAAACGGCCATTTTTTCAGGAGCAGTGATTTTAATAATGCTTAAAGTCAAACAATAAAAGTGTAATATCCCTTTTAAATTTCATAGCTGGGGGGTGTCTATAGTATGCCTGTAAAGGGGCACATGTTTCCCGTGTTTAGAACAGTCTGACAGCAAAATGACATTTCAAAGAAAAAGTCATTTAAAACTACTCGCGGCTATTGCATTACCGGTCCGACAATACACATAAAAGTTCATTGATAAAAACGGCATTGAAATTCCCCACAGGGGAACTCTGAACCAAAATTTAAAAAAAAATGACGTGGGGGTCCCCCTAAATTCCATACTAGGCCCTTCAGGTCTTGTATGGATATTAAGGGGAACCCCGGCCAAAATTTAAAAAAAAAAACGGCATAGGGTCCCCCCAAAAATCCATACCAGACCCTTATCCGATCACGCAACCTGGCAGGCCACAGGAAAAGAGGGGGGACGAGAGAGCACCCCCCCCTCCTGAACCGTACCAGGCCACATGCCCTCAACATTGGGAGGGTGCTTTGGGGTAGCCCCCCAAAACACCTTGTCCCCATGTTGATGAGGACAAGGGCCTCATCCCCACAACCCTGGCCAGTGGTTGTGGGGGTCTGCGGGTGGGGGGCTTATCGGAATCTGGAAGCCCCCTTTAACAAGGGGACCCCCAGATTCCAGCCCCCCCTGTGTGAAATGGTAAGGGGGTACAAAAGTACCCCTACCATTTCACTAAAAAACTGTCAAAAATGTTAAAAATTACAAGAGACAGTTTTTGACAATTCCTGTATTATTTATTATATTTAAATGCTTCTTCTTTCTTCTATCTTCCTTTTATCTTCTTCATCTTCTTCTGGCTCTTCTGGTTCTTCCTCCGGTGTTCTCGTCCAGCATCTCCTCCGCGGCGTCTTCTATCTTCTTCTCCTCGGGCCGCTCCACACCCATGGCATGGGGGGAGGCTCCCGCTCTTCTCTTCATCTTCTTCTCTTCTTCACTTCTTCATCTTCTTCTCCGGGCCGCTCCGCATCCATGCTGGCATGGAAGGAGGCTCCCGCTGTGTGACGCGTCTCCTCTTCTGACGGTTCTTAAATAACGGTGACCCCACCCCCCCGACACACAGTGACTTGACGGAACATCCAGTGACGTCACAGGGAATGCCACAGTGAAGTCCCGTCATGTCCCCTGCGTCAGAGGTGCCCCCCGTTATTTAAGAACCGTCAGAAGAGGAGACGCGTCACACAGCGGGAGCCTCCCTCCATGCCACCATGGATGCGGAGCGGCCCGGAGAAGAAGAGAACAAGATGAAGAGAAGAGCGGGAGCCTCCCCCCATGCCATGGGTGTGGAGCGGCCCGAGGAGAAGAAGATAGAATATGCCGCGGAGGAGATGCTGGACGAGAACACCGGAGGAAGAACCAGAAGAGCCGGAAGAACCAGAAGAGCCAGAAGAACCGGAAGAAGAAGACGAAGAAGATGAAGGAAGATAGAAGAAGCATTTAAATAAAGGAATTGTCAAAAACTGTCTCTTGTCATTTTTAACATTTTTGACAGTTTTTTAGTGAAATGGTAGGCCTTACCATTTCACACGGGGGGGTGGGATCTGGGGGTCCCCTTGTTAAAGGGGGCTTCCAGATTCCGATAAGCCCCCGCCCGCAGACCCCCACAACCACCGGCCAGGGTTGTGGGGATGAGGCCCTTGTCCTCATCATGGGAACAAGGTGTTTTGGGGGGCTACCCCAAAGCACCCTCCCAATGTTGAGGGCATGTGGCCTGGTATGGTTCAGGATGGGGGGGCGCTCTCTCGTCCCCCCCTCTTTTCCTGCGGCCTGCCAGGTTGTGTGCTCGGATAAGGGTCTGGTATGGATATTTGGGGGGACCCCACACCGTTTTTTTTTTTTTTTTTTTGCCGGGGTTCCCCTTAATATCCATACCAGACCTGAAGGGCCTGGTATGGAATTTAGGGGGACCCCCACGTAATTTTTTTTTTTTAATTTTGGTTCGGGGTTCCCCTGTGGGGAATTCCCATGCCATTTTTATCAATGAACTTTTATGTGTATTGTCGGACCGGCAATGCAATAGCCGCGAGTACTGTAGTTTTAAATGGCTTTTTTTCCTTTTTAAAATGTCATTTTCCTGTCAGACTGTTCTAAACACGGGAAACATGCACGCCTTTTACAGGCATACTACAGGGAAAAGACATAGAACACTTAAAACATACACTAATTGCTTAAAGCATAGTTTTTTTTCCCTAGGGTCGTATTGTCCATAATCTCATCAGGTACAGTGTTTTAGGAATTTTATGTAGAATTCTAATATTCTTTTATTTATTTATTTTTAAATCACATTTTATCTTTGATATATTTAAATAGATATGTGGGCATGTGCTAGGAGTATGTATGTGTGGTTTTGTTGAGAAATGTTTTATTGCTGCTGTAAAGAGTACCCGGAAAAATGTTGTATGTATACAATTATCTATCTATCTATCTATCTATCTATCTATCTATCTATCTATCTATCTATCTATCTATCTATCTATCTATCTATCTATCTTATACACTACCCTATACCCACAGTTGATAGAGAGGAAGACAAAAAGAACTCCAATAAAGTATTGCCCAATTTTCTCCAGACGGGGTGGGGGGGTACCCTCCTGATCCCTCAGGAGGCAACCATATATTACCTTGATCAGCAATCATTGGTGTTATTACCTACAAATGGTAATATCCAGTTATATTTTGTGCATTTAGGAAAGCATCCAGACCTTTTTTTTTAAAACAATCTACTTGAGGTGGCCAGAACTAATTTTTGAGGGAGTCTATTCCACATTTTCAGAACAAACAAACCCTCTGGTGGGACTTTGAAGGGCAAAAACTCCAATTAAACATATAACAATTGAGTGTAATAAAAGTATACATTTTAATATAACAAAATATAAAAAGACAGAGTTGACTGTCAGGCAAAATATATGTTGTGTCACATCAAAGAGTTTAAAAACAAGGAAAGTATGGCCCTGCTGGTTCTGAGTCATCCAGAAAGATTGAAGACAAGGTGGCCACCCCAATGATGGCCAAAAGGGGGGGTGAAGCAGGAAGGCCCAACCCTCCGGGGAATCCACTCCAAAAGATCAGAGCGTGGAGAATCTCAATAGCTGAACATCCAAAGATGGATAGAGAGTAAACTTGTGCACAACGGAAAATTTAGTTTTGTTTCAGTTCGTTGTCATTCATAAAATACATAATTCCGTTCTGTTATATTCGTTATGTTACGTTAATTCGTTTTCGGATAATTCATAATTTCTGTAGAGTGTTGATATTTGTTATACTGAATCTCGAATCATTTAAAATTCATTTGTTGTATCCGCTATAATTTATTTCATATTAGTTGAAATTCGATATTTATGTATGTATATATACATATTCATGATAATGATTCGTAGTTTGGAAAGTCGTTTGTGTGTGTTAATAGATTCAACAAACAATGACAATATCTCTCACTCAGTTCTCAGGAATGCACTTTGCCAGTAATCCAACCTCCAGCACAAAATTAATCAGCTGATTGGACTGTAAGATTTACTTTGAGTTGACCTTTTGTTTCATTAGATCTTTAACAAACTACTGAATCATGTCAAATTCATTCGTTATATTCGCTATAATTTCTTTCATATTAGTTGAAATTCATTATTTTTTTATTTGGACATTCGGATGCATCCGAATGTCCGAAAGATGCAAAATTCGGCCGAATTTCGATTAGTTAAGAAATGAATTGCACATGTCTAATAGAGAGTTCCAGAGTATAGGAGCAGGGAGCCACACTGTGGACCTATATGTTGATAAGGTTTATTTGGAAGGAGTAAGTGTAGTTGCACCTCAGTCAGTGTCCAGTTGGATAGACAATAGAGGTTCACATTACGTGCCAGCATATTTGGGTATGCTTTCACTATAAATGTCCACAGGTTTAGGGAGATTTGTTTCTGTTGACAGATATTTTGACAGATATTTTGCCTGACATAGTCAACTCTTTGTCTTTTCATATTATGTTATATTAAAATGTATACTTTTATTATACTCAATTGTTATATGCTTAATTGGTGTTTTTGCTCGTCCCACCAGAGGGTCTCTGTTTGTTCTGTGTTTACCAAAGGATGTGAGCAAATTCTCCTACACCCCACTAGAGTTGAACCATTTTTATCTTTTAATTCCACATTTTCAAAATTGTTACTGTGAAGAAGCCTTAATTGGCTCTTAAGAGAGAATACATTCAATGTTCATAATCGTTCTTCATAGCTGAGGTCTTCCATGCCTCCTATCAGCTTCGATCTCCCTCTTTAAACTTTCTGCAGTTCTTTGATAGACTTTTGTCAACTGGTGCTCAAAACTGAACTGCATATTCCAGATGAGGTTTCTCCAATGATTTGTACAAGAACAAAATGATGTTTCACTCTCTGGAGTCTATACCTCTTTTAATACAAGAAAGTATTTTGCGAGCTTTAGAAACTTCAGCTTGGCATTACATGCTATTTTTAAGTTTATGATCTACCAGATCACCCAGATACTTCTTGACCATTGACTCCCCAGCTTTTCTGCTCCTGTAAATGCATGTATGTTTTTAATCCTCATGTACAGAACTTTATATTTAAAAACATCAAACATCATTTTCCACATAGTTTCCCTATTAAATAGTGCATTGAGGTAAGCTTGTAAGTTGAAAATGTCATGTAAGTACGTTGTTCAACTGTATAGCTTGGTGTAATCTGCAAACAGTGTGGGTTGGGTGAAATTATTGGGGACACAGGGGAGGACTTGGGGTTTTCTGATACATGCACTTTGTGACTTACACTTTCATGCTAAAATTCTTGCACAAGGGCCCCAGAATTCAGGCATAGGGAGGAACCACTATTTGGTAGCAACTCTAATAAGGCGGCACAGTGGTGTAGTGGAAAGCACTTTCGCCTAGCAGTAAGAAGGGTTGCTGGTTTGAGTCCCAGCCACGACACTACCTGCCTGGAGTTTGCATGTTCTCCCTGTGCCTGTGTGGGTTTCCTCCGGGTACTCCGGTTTCCTCCCACACGCCAAAGACATGCTGGTAGGTTAATTGTCTCCTGTCTAAATTGTCCCTAGTATGTATGAATGTGAGTTAGGAACCTTAGATTGTAAGCTCCTTGAGAGTAGGGACTGATGTGAATGTACAATGTATATGTAAAGTGCTGCGTAAATTGACGACGCTATATAAGTACCTGGAAAAAAAAATAGATCCTGAGTTGTTGATCTATTGCCACCATTTCAGAAGTAACCCAAAATTAAGTGCTTTGAGGAGGTGCTGCATGAGAAAATATTTTTCCTGATGGTGACAGGATCTCCTCTGATGATTAATGTACCATCAATCCTCTAATTCCTGAAGGAGTAGTGGTGCCAGTGACTGACACTTTTTTTAAATTACAATAGCCAGGCAGAATTCTTAGGTAGCACCTGAACCACATGATTGCTGACTACATTGGGTCCAGGGCTGATTGAAGTGAGGACTGTAGGTACTATTGGTTTCCCTAGGATAGACCACTGGCTGAAGCATGCAGACTATGCACTGGGACATCAGGCTTGCTCTGCAGCTAGTGTGCTGTCTGAGAGGGCTTTCAGCAGATTGTGTCAGGAGATTGTGTTACAAAGAGAAAATATGCTTGTTCCCTGACAGTGTGGACCAGCTCACTTTCAATAAAATGTACCAGCCATGGACTACCAATGATACAAAACCTCTTTTGCTGATGCTACAGACTAAATGTTTAAGTGTCATCTGGCCCCTCCCCAACAAACTTGATACCTTCCACAATAACCAGTTCCTGAAACCTCTCTGGGCCTCTTCTGGTGCTGTGGTACTGTAAAAGTGCCACATAGTGTTTCCAAAACCCAATCTCAGCTGTCAAAATTCTAATGTTTTCTGCAGAGTAAATCTTGCATATGTTTTAGAGTTTGCTATCTGTTCTGGTGCTCCAGCACTGTAAAGATGCCACACAATTTTTCCTTAGCTTGACCTTAGCTGCAAAATTTCTAATGTGTGCTTCAGAATAAAACCATGTGTTACACCTCTCAGAATTAATGGCCTATTGCAGAGCCCCAGCACAAATTAATTCTTGTAGCTATTGTCTCCCAGATAATACACTCTAATGTTTATTTCAAGATAAAACCTATTTTGTCTCTCTCTCTTAAACTGTGACTTACCCAAGTTGCTTACATACTGCTCAGTAACTGTACAATATTTTCAGCCATTTTCTCTTAGATAATATACTCTATTTACTTTAAGATAAGTCTATCCCTCTTATATTGTGTGTCAGGAAAGGTCCTCTCCGCTGGTAATATTGATCATTTGGCGTGCAGTACTGAGGTCCACCAGCCGGTGTCTCCTGGCAGTTTGGAGCTGTCAGAAGAGCTTTTTCCTGCTGGTATTCTTTCACCTTTGGGCCGCAGTACTGGCGTCCACCAGCGGAGGAATCTTGGCAATATGGAGCAGGTATTCCCCTCTGCAGACAGGTGTCACCTGACCTTAATTAGCAGCTGCAGTATAAATACCCGGCAAGTGCACACTCATCTTGCCCTGGTATTTTCCCTGAGCACTGACCTGCAGCCTGCATCCTGTTACTCTGATCCTGAAACCTGATTCCTGGAACCTGTTGATTCTGTTCCCTGTCTGTTACCTGAACCCTGGACCCTGAGCCTCGTACCTGACCCATTCCTCCTGTGATCCATCCTTCCTCTCCTTGTCCTGTTTGTTTCCCTTCCCAGCTGATGATCTCCTGTTTATGACCCCGGCCTGGTTTGACTGTGATTCTGGTACTTCCTCTTGCTACATATGCTGGTGGGTTTATTATCACTGTTTGGTTTTTTGGTTTATTCACTCTGTTTGTATTGGTGGTGTGTTCACATGTGTATGCATTTACCTTAAAAAACTTACTTTCACCTATTAATGTCTGGTTCACTCTGTCACAGTCACACAGTTCTGGTCAAATCTGGTATATGACAGAATACCAGGGCCATCTCTGACCGGAAGTGGCTGCACAGGGGAACCATTTTGATTCAGTTTGGTTGCAAACATGAATGCCGATGAGGTTATTTATTTTTTTCTGCTGGCATCTGAAAGTGGTGATTATTGCTGCCAGGCTCTGAAAGGATGGTCTAGTGACCAGTTGTTTGCAACTATATATTTGGCTCACTCCCTGGTCAATCAGGGTTATATATTGTTTGGGGAGGTCCAGCCTTTGATCAAGATCTGTACTGAGCTGGCCCTGCCCTGTATTCCAGAGGGCCATGATGATTTCATTCCTCCTTTTGAGGAATATATGGCTCTGGAAGAGTGCCTTATTACACGCAAAGAATATGGGTATCTCAGTGTTCAGGAATTTAACACCCCCACCTTTTTATACAATACCCAAACTCCACAAATCCATGACAGATCCCCCAGGGAGACCCATAGTTTCCGCTATACAGGGTCCCCTTGAAAGAATAGGCAAATATGTAGATGCCCTTATTAAAGAATTAGTATCTGAACTACCCTCATATGTACAAGACACACGTGATGTCCTGGGGAAACTGGATGATATTGCGGTACCGGAGGATGTGCTCCTTGTTGGAATTGATGTTGAGTCATTGTATACATCAATTCCTCACTTCTGGGGTTTAAAAGCAACACAACATTTTCTGGACAACAAATTCCCACTTCAGGCCACCCAAAATGAGTTCATCATAGACCTCTTACAATTTATGCTGGACAACAACTGTTTCCAGTTTCTAGGGGTTTATTATAGACAGATTAGAGGCACCTCCATGGGTGCTCCATGGGCCCCATCATATGCATGTCTGCATCTGGGGATGTGGGAGCTTGAATGTGTGTATCCCTCGTTGATGTACCTTGGCCACTGTTTACTGTGGCTAAGTTACATCGACAATGTGATCATGCTATGGAAGGGCACACCAGCGGACCTAGTTAGCTTTATGGAAGAACTAAATGGAAATGATAGGATCATCAGACTGGCCTACGTCTATAATCCTGAGACCCTGTCCTTCCTTGATCTTTTCATTAACATTGAGGGAGGTAAACTCCAGACCAGGACATTCAGAAAAGATACGGCAGCAACACCGCTTCTGGCCTCAAGCCATCATCCCAGATCCCTCATACAGGGTATCCCTGTCGGTCAGTTCCTCAGAGCTAGAAGGAACTGCTTGGGTGAGAGAGACTTTCACTCCGAGGTGCAGGACCTCTATGGAAGATTTCGGGATCGTGGATATTCCCATAGATCTATAAGAAAGGCTAAAAAAAGCCTTACAGTCTGATAGACAGTATATAAAGATTAAGTACAGCGCTGCGCTAGAAAGAAAACACAAACAGCAGCCAACACACCCGTAGACTCAGGATCAAACAATCAGTAAAAAATTCAAAAAGTGTGGCGCTATAAGCTACGTGAAAAGGTGATAAAGTAATTCAAGAAAATCTTAGATATTCAGTGACTACACAGCAGAAGTTTCGGTATGAACCAGAAAAAATGCTAACACTTAAATACATATGCTAAATCAGGTGATGAAAAAAATCACAAAAAAAAAAAAAATCTGGGGTGATGTTGACCCCCAGATGATGACTGTTTAGTTGAAACATGTCGGGTGGACCCCTCATGACTACCGCTACAAGATTACATGCTATTTATATCTTCTAAAAATGTGAGTGTATTTCCATTTATATTTTTTAAATAAATCCAAGTTCAAACGTTATCACGCTATGTGAGTGTTTTTATCCCTCACATGTTATACAAATCATTCGCTTGACTTATGGTGTACCCATTGACGAGGAAGCCGTGCTGATTCCTTCCCCTTATCCGTGTGATGACATCTGACCAGATTTAATACCTAGACCTGTCGGTCATCAAGCCTTTTTGACCTGTATGGCATATGCCATTTCAGGCCACTACTTCTGGTAAGCCTCCTCAGTCTCTGGTGATGGTTCTGGCACCGATTTCAATCCTCCGTGCACTTCTGGTTCCTTCACGGTCCATCTACCTACCAGGTTGCCGGGTCTGAACAATCTCCCTGCATGCTCAGGAGTTACCTGTTCATCACTTTCTGTACTGTTACCACAGACTTTTTGCTTTTGTGTGTTCACTTTTTTGGACTTTGTAATCAATACCATTTTGTGATTTTTTTTTTTTTCATCACCTGATTTAGCATATGTATTTAAGTGTTATCATTGTATTCACTATTACATTTATTTACATAGCATTTTTTCTGGTTCATACCGAAACTTCTGCTGTGTAGTCACTGAATATCTAAGATTTTCTTGAATTACTTTATCACCTTTTCACGTAGCTTATAGCGCCACACTTTTTGAATTTTTTACAGTCTGATAGACAGTCCCTTCTAACAAAAAACACAAAGAGTAAGCCAGGCAATGCAAATTTGGCCCCAATTAGGATCATCACCAGGTATGGGGCACAGTGGGAGCAAACCAGGAATATATTAAGCCATCATTGGCACATACTATCTGAGGCCCCAATTAAAAGGAGACATAGTAGGGGACAGACCACTTCTAACAGCCAGGAGGGCAAGGAACCTAAAAGATTGTCTTGTTCACTCTGAGTATAGCAGACCCCAAAGACGAGACTGGCTCACCAGCCTCCCCCCCCCCTTAAAAGGCATGTATCCGTGTGGCAGGTGCCATATCTGTAAATATGTTGATAGGACGGACATGTTCACCAGTTCCGATGGACAAAAACAATTTAAGATTAATAACTTTATTAATTGCGCCACAACACGTGTAATCTATATGTTGACCTGTCCATGTGGACTAATCTATGTCGGTAAGACTAAGAGACAATTCAAGACTAGAATTGGTGAACATGTCCTGAGTATTATCAACAAAGAAGATGACCGCCCCCTCGCATTGCACTTTTTGAAGGTACATGATGGTGATCCAAGTGGCCTCAAATGCAAGGGCATTTACAAATTGAATCTACCTTCTAGAAGGGGGGACTATGATGGGATACTGTATCAAAAAGAGAAGATGTGGATCTTCTATTTAAAAAGTTTACAGCCCTTTGGCTTGAATAATGAGTGCAACCTTTCTGTATTCTTAGAACGTTAGTGGGACATCTTTTTATGTGGATATGTATTTCTATACATTTTGGTATCTTAAGAATATAGGCTGTTTTTGCATATATCCCCCAGGAGTGCTCTCTAGATTCTGAGACTACATTGGTATCATATAAAAAATGGGGATGCATCTATATACTGTATATAGGCTATTTAGGCATACATCCCCCACGGGGGCTGTTACTTCCAAACAGAAGTGAAGGTTCTTCAGATTCTGAGAGAAAATTACAGATTTACCTTTGCTATTAAAATATTTATTTGGTCCGTTAAGTGATCGCTCCTGCACAGGTTTTTAATTCTGCACCAGTGGTGAATGATGTAGTGATGGGTGTTCAGGTGTGGATGGTTTTAATTGTTAATTGGTATCTATAGTGTGACTATTTAAAGCACGTATCCTGACCCAGCACGTATGCGCTGAGGAAACCTGTGAGGTGAAATGCGTAAGCATCTTGCCATCACATCAGTGGTGGTCGGGACCTCTGGATGCCCACCAATGGCCCGGAACCACCTCAGCTTATCTCCACCCTTGGATAGGCCATAACCGCTAAATCCAACAGTGATCCTGTCTCTCCACGCCTTCCCAATTTGGCTGGCTATATCACCGTTTACACAGCCGCTGGCCACAGTCCAGTCGACTGACTCTGAACCTTGCGACCTACTGTAAGTTTCATCTGGAGGAACCAATACTGCCGGAAGTGCATGGCTCTCAGTACGGTCTAGTTACCAGCAAGGAGACGGCGGCAGCACGGGTATTCTGCGGATCATGAGACACCCAGATCAAGACGCCTAAACGGTGAGCGATCAGTACATGTCTTTCTATGGAAAACATCAGTGGACTCTGATCTGTTAGGTCACTAACTGTTGACCCCCGCATTCAACTGTGTTATACTACATGGATTTCTGTTTACTTTTGACATACCCAGGTCGATTCCATGGGTGTATTTCTCGACTATTAATACAGACAATTGTTCTGATAATATGCCCATGGACTTTCAGTCTATTTTTAATACATCTGAGCAACCTTTGGCTAATATCCATCTAATAGACCCGGGTCTAAGACTATTGTCTGTATGTGTATGCAAGACGAGTGATTGATGGAGGTGTGTATATAGGGTAAGGTGGCCACCCATGTTCCCTGTAAGACGTCAGTTTTATTTTTACCCTTGGCTGGAGGGAGGAATAGTCTATTTTTCTCAATTGTTGTTAATTTGTCCATATATGCACTTTTTTATTTGAGGGTTTTCTAATAAAGATAGTTAATTATATATATCAGTGTGTCCTCTTTGAAGAAACTGCTGTCTGGAATCTATTTCCAATATTCTTTTGTATGCTGTTAGTTAAGTTCAGAGGATGATCACCCCGTGATATGTGATATGTTCACGCTTCACAATTTGGGATGATGATATAAACAGGTGTTCATATTTGAGCAGGTATTGGGTAAACCGCTTAGGAAAGCTCATACACACTGGTGCTTAATTGGCAATTTCAGTGGTCTCTTTTCTCCTTTTTATTATTATATGTTTGGCTCACTCCCTGGTCAATCAGGGTTATATATTGTTTGGGGAGGTGCAGCCTTTGATCAAGATCTGTACTGAGCTGGCCCTGCCCTGTATTCCAGAGGGCCATGATGATTTCATTCCTCCTTTTGATATGAATCAGGTTGTATCCCTAGTGTGGCTTTTTGAAGATGATCCCGCCAATTTTTGTGAGCACTACTCAGCCTGTTCCCCACAGGTGATTGCTGAGTGCATTGTGTCTGCTCAGTCTTTTGTTAGACAGGGAGATTTAAAAGCACAGTTTGTACAACCTATACTTTCAGCATGGTCTGACATGGTGCAATCAGCTCCAGCCAAACAAACCACCTCTGCCACCAAACACCAGCCTACCCAAATGTATGTTTCCCCCATCACCCATGTCAACCTCAGTTGCAGCTCAGTATACGCTGCTCCCAAACCAAATACTCATATCCGGTCTTTGCTCCCTGTACCTATCCTGCATTCAACCCACCTGCCTCTTCTCAGCTGCCTACAAACCCACAGGAACTTCCCCCAGCTACTGTTGCCTCTACTCTGCCATATCCCAATCCTCCTTCCCAGTTTGCTGTGCCCCTCACCTACAGAGCTTCAGTGGCTAAGCCAAAGAAAAAATGAAAGTTTTTTCCAACCAAGACGATCCTGCCAGTAACCCAACCTGCCTCCGCACCAGCTAATCCAATCCAGTCTGACGCCCCAGTGCTTGCTATCCAGCCTGAGGCGCCAGTGTTCCAGCCTGAGGCGCCAGTGTTCCAGCCTGAGGCGCCAGTGTTCCAGCCAGAGGTTCCAGTGCCCGCTTTCCAGCCTGATGTGCCCCCTTTTCAGCCTGATGTGCCCACTTTCCAGCCTGAAGTGCCAGTGTTCCAGCCGGAGGTGCCATTGTTCCAGCTAGAGGTGCCAGTGCCCACTCTCCAGTCTGATGAGCCTGCTTTCCAGTCTGATGAGCCCTCTTTCCAGCCTGATGTGCCCGCCTTCCAGCCTGTTGTGCCTGATTTCCAGTCTGAGCCCGCTTTCCAGTCTGAAGAGCCCATGCCCGCTGCCCAGCTTGATGTGCATGTGCCTGCTGTCCCGCATGATGTGCCTGCTGCCCCACTTGATGTGTCTGCTGCCCGGCTTGAAGTGCCCGTGCCTGCTGCCCAGCTTGAAGCACCTGTGCTTGCTGCCCAGCCTGATGTGCCTGCTGCCCCGCTTGATGTGCCTGCTGCCCAGCTTGAAGTGCCCGTGCCTGCTGCCCCGCTTGATGTGCCTGCTGCCCAGCTTGAAGTGCCCGTGCCTGCTGCCCAGCTTGAAGTGCCTGTGCCTGCTTGAAGTGCCCGTGCCTGCTGCCCAGCTTGAAGTGCCCATGCCTGCTGCCAAAGCCTGATGTGCCTGCTGCCCCGCTTGAAGTTCCTGTGCCTGCTGCCCAGCTTTAAGTGCCCATGCCTGCTGCCCAGCTTGATGTGCCTGCTGCCCAGCTTGATGTGCCTGCTGCCCAGCTTGATGTGCCTGCTGCCCAGCTTGAAGTGCCCGCTGCCCAGCTTGAAGTGCCCGCTGCCCAGCTTGAAGTGCCCGCTGCCCAGCTTGAAGTGCCCGCTGCCCAGCTTGAAGTGCCCGCTGCCCAGCTTGAAGTGCCTGCTGCCCAGCTTGAAGTGCCCTCTGCCCAGCTTGAAGCCTGGTGTTTTCCTGTCTGCTGCCCAGCCTGGTGTGTTTTTGTCTGCTGCCCAGCCTGATGTGCCACTGCCCGCTGCCCAGCTTGAGGTGCTCGCTGCCCGGCTGGACACAATGGACTTTCCCCAGCAATGGCTAGTTGGAGCGTCTGGAGGTCGCTCCTTCGAGGGGGGGTACTGTCAGGAAAGGTCCCCTCCGCTGGTGATATCGATCATTTGGCGTGCAGTACTGAGGTCCACCAGCAGGTGTCTCCTGGCAGTTTGGAGCCATCAGAGCTTTTTCCTGCTGGTATTGGCATCCACCAGCGGAGGAATCCTGGCAGTATGGAGCAGGTATTCCCCTCTGCAGACAGGTGTCACCTGACCTTAATTAGCAGCTGCAGTATAAATACCCGGCAAGTGCACACTCATCTTGCCCTAGTATATTCCTTAAGCCCTGACCTGCAGCATGCATCCTGTTACTTTGATCCTGAAACCTGATTCCTGATTCCTGGAACCTGTTGATCCTGTTCCCTGTCTGTTACCTGAACCCTGGACCCTGAGCCTCGTACCTGACCCATTCCTCCTGTGATCCATCCTTCCTCTCCTTGTCCTGTTTGTTTCTCTTCCCAGCTGCTGAACTCCTGTGTATGACCCCGGCCTGGCTTGACTAAGATTCTGGTACTTCCTCTTGCTACATATGCTGGTGGGTTTATTATCACTGTTTGGTTTATTCACTCTGTATTGGTGGTGTGTTCACATGTATATCCATTTACCTTAATAAACTTACTTTCACCTATTTATGTCTGGTTCACTCTGTCGCAGTCACACAGTTCTGGTCACATCTGGTATATGACATTGTGGCTTAACCAAACTGCTTACATGTTTTGCAGCAAATGTACAATGTGTGGCTACTGTCCCTCATATAATACACTCTAATTTCTCTTTGACAATATAATATGCCTCATCCCTCCCTCTTACATTGTGGTTTTACCAAGCTGCTTATATCCTGTACAACAACTAAACAAATGTGGTTTTGCCTCTCCAACAATACACATTTTTATTGCGCAATAACACCTGTCTGGCCTGTGTATTTGATTGCCACCAAACACATAACTGTAGTCTATATTTTGAATATTTTTCAACTATAATGTAGTGTGGACTGTTAGTAAGCCCAGCCCCTGATGATGTCTCATTGGACAAAACACAAGTAGGGTAGAATTTTGAGCTTACTTGTGAAACACGCTGCTGTCTAGATAGTCAGAGAGACCAATCTATCCCTGGGCTTTTTCATGTACTCTCTGCCTCTATCTATGAGGTAGAGGTTCAGGTAAGCTGAATACTTAGGGACTAAATGTGTCTCATCATATGCCAACCTGTACCTTGGGTGTGGGAGTGTTGGCTTTTTTATGATGAGACGGCCTCAATTTGTGATTGATTTGATTTGTGGCAAAGGTATATCGATGATATTCTAACTTTCTAGAATGGACCAGTGGAGAACCTGCATGATTATGTACAGTTTCTGAATAGGAATAATTTTAATTTACTTTTCACTGTTTCAATGGACACTTGGAATCTACCTTTCTTGGATATCACTATCTATAAAGACATAGACCATAGGATATGCACCTGCTGCCATCATTATACTGCGGCAAGCCGGCACGATCACGTGAGCCATTGTAGCTATATGTCGGCACCTTTAAGCAGGACAGCAGGCGTGCCCCGCTGGAAGTGCGTGCACATGCCCGCTGCCAGAGGCATGTGCCACTGCACTGTGAAGGTGCAAATGCTCGTGACCGGCGGTTGCGATGACTGCCGGCTATGAGTGATCGCGGGCATGAGAGGCAGACCAGGGACATGTGTGTGTAAACACACAAATCCATGTTCTGTTCTGAGAGGAGATGCAGATTGTGAGTTCCTAATAGCTAGGAACCACAATCTGTCATCTCTTATAGTCAGTCCCCTCCCCCTACAGTTAGAACACACAGTCAAGGAACCGCCATAATGTCCGCCATATTGTTGCAGTCATGATAAAAATCGCAGCTCGCCACCATTACTAGTAAAAAAAATTAGTAATAGTAAAAAAATAAATGAATAAAAATGCCATAAATCTATCCCCTATTTTGTAGACGCTATAACTTTTTTGTGCAAACCAATCAATATACACTTATTGTGATTTTTATTATCAAAAATATGTAGAAGAATACATATCGGCCTAAACTGAGAAAAAAAAATAGCTTTTTTTTAAAAAAATTGGGGATATTTATTATAGCAAAAATTACAATATATTGTCTTTTTTCAAAACTGGCGCTCTTTTTTTGTTCATAGTGCAAGAAAAAAAAACGCAGAGATGAGAAAATACCACCAAAAGAAAGCTCTATTTGTGGGGAAAAAAAGGATGCCAATTTTGTTTGGGTACAGCATTGCACAACCACGCAATTTTCAGTTTAAGCAACGCAATGCTGTATCGCAAAAAATGCTCTGGTCATTGAGCAGCCAAATCTTCTGGGGCTGAAGTGGTTAAAAGCCTGATCATACCACTAAAACAAGTTATATTCACAGGACTTAATCAACATTTTTTTAAATTCCCTTAGCCTCCTGGCATATTGTTGATCACCACTGCTCCTGCCCTCAGACTTAGGGCCTCTCTCTGTTTTTCCACAAGCAATCTGCTTTACTCCAATGCACACATGCAGCTCTGTCTGATCTTTTGCATGGGCTTTTTTCATAGGCTTCCATACTATAAGGGCTGTGCACCATCAGCAGGTGCTGGTCGACACCAAAATGTGGACCCAGGGTTTGAAGATTCAATTTGCCTAATACTCTGCAAAAGCTTCCTAACTCCAGGACCCTGACTAGGCTTTACCAAACCTAGAGGAAACTGCCAATCTTTCCACAAATCCCACCCAACACCTCATCACCATTTACAATATACAGTATGCCATAATTTATACCTTTACTGGTTAACATACTACATTTAGAAAATCCAAATTACCTTTTCCCCAGTTTTGCATTTAGACCATAGATTTCAAGCATGATACACTATACATATAGTATGACAACCCCTGTTTCTGTTTTTCATTAGAAATATATAAGGCACTCTGTACTGTCTTACAATAGTTTATAACAAATATGCCATACATACATTTATACTTATCCAGATTTTTGGCATATCTAGAATCTTCATCATTATTTTAAAGGGCAGCCCATTTATATGTGGATTACTGCATTCCAAGAAATCTAGGTCTTTAAAGTTATAAAACACATGATGGTGCCTAGAGCAAAAGAATACCTCATTAATCTGTAAAGCCAAAGCTGTCCAGAATGTTTCAAATAAAATATTATGGTAGCACAGTTACCATATGCTATGTGGCAAGAGTGTAGTAGATTGGAAATACCAAAGCAATCAGTTAGCTCATGTTTGCTATTTGAGTGCATAGTTCCTATGGTTCTTGACATTCTATGTTTTCATGGACTTGACATTTTCATCAGTCATATAAATTATGAATATATTTCTTCCCAAATATTATATTATGAAGTCTATTGCAAACAGAAAAATATGGTTATCTAAATTCTAAAATAGGTTGGGCCATTTTTAATTTGAAAAAAATATTGATGTTCTGTATAACATCATCCCATATTCCAATGACAGTTGAAATGTCTATTGAGTGCCTAATCTTGTCAACTAAAGGAATATAAAAAAAGAAGCCAGGTCAGAAACTTAGTAAACCCCTGTTATTAGAATTTTAACATAATTTATCTGCTTTTGGCTGCTAAAGATTACCAAGAAAAAGCCAGGGTGGAACCTGTTATTAAAATTGTAATATCTTTAAACCACTCTAGACCTAATAGCATTAACAAATTTAGCCCTGAATCTGAATTTACTGTGGATTGTTCCAAGCAGGGCTTTTTTTCTCAAACAATAGGTGCTGGAACTCAACTACGACCCCCTAAAACCCCTCCCCAACACACACCCTCCAAATCCCATCAAATAGTGGGTGTGGTCATATTTCTCAAACAGTAGAAGGGTCTTAAAGGGACATTAAATATCAGGATTGCATTACATACAGAGTGCAGAGTTCATGGGGGTTACACAGAGTGCAGAGTTGTCACTTGTAAACACAGAAACCAGACTTCTGTGTTTACAAGTGATTGTGATGAGCAGGCACCAAAGGGTCTGAGCCAGAGGTGGTGGAACTGAGTTCCACCAAGTTCCCCCTGAAAAAAAGCCCTGGTTCCAAGATAATAAATGCCAGGACCACATCCCCAGAACATAGTAGTCAAATAAATGCATTAATAAACTGGGTGCCATCTGCTTTACAGTATGTTCTTTAACCAGTAGTCGACCAGCCGCCGTCATTATACTGTGGCAAGTTGGCTCTCCTGGGCAAATCGCTGTAGATGTACATCGGGCGCGTGGCTGCCTAGGGAGCACGTGTGCGCACAACCGGCGCACCCGCGGCAATCAGGTTTGCTTTAGAACCGATCAGTCTCCATGCCCAGGCCAATGATTTCTGGCCTGTTTCTGGTGATCGGTTCTGGTGAATGAGAGACTGTCCTCTGCTTGTGTAATGAAAACACAGGCAGAAGAAATTATGTCACCTCCCCTTGTGGAGTTCTTTTCGGTTCCGGAGAGAGGACATCCAAATGTGAGTTGCACCAACACTACACTGACACAGTACATGTAGGCACACATTTCACCCCCCAGTTAACCCCCTTCACTCCCTGTCAATGTGTCATCAAGTGCAGTTTTCAGATTTTTCACTGATCACTGTACTGATGCCACTTGTGACACTAATTAGCGTTAGGGCAGCTAGTAGTAGGCCCAGGTAGGTCTAGGGTACAACCCTAAACCCCCCTAATAAAAGTTTAACCCCTTGATTGCCCCCCCCGTTAACCCTTTCACCCTATTTCACAGTGTCACTAATATAGTGTACAGATCTATATTCTGATCGCCGTAGTGTCACAGGTGACGCTAGTTGGTTAGTTTCACTGTCAGTCTCTTATAGCATCAGGGTACCCCCATATAATACCGAATAAAGGTTTTAACCCCTCGATCACCCCCAGTTATCCCTATCACCCCCTGTCACCAGTGATCACCGTATTAGTGCCACGTGTGACGCTGGTTAGTTCGTTTTTTATAGCGCCAGGGCACCCGCCATATATTACCTAATAAAGGTTTAACCCCCTGATCGCCCGGCAGGTGACATCAGTTAGATTTTAGCATCAGTTAGGGTCAGTGTCAATCCCAGGCAGCGTCAAGCTAGTGCCAGTAGCGCTAATACCCATGCATGCACCATACACCTTCCTTACTAGTATAGTGTCCGAATGGATCAATGGGGCTGATTTACGAAAGCCGTGCACCATCAGTAGAGGTGCACAGCGAGCCGCAATGCACATTTTCATATTTAGGAAACGGTGCGTCGGGAACAGAGCGCAATTCCCTCATATACTATAGCGATCTTGGCGCACGGGAGAATGCAATCTGTGGACATGGACATGGCACACGGCATCTTCAATTCAATATTAACAAAAGATGGAGGTGCCAATATTATGGGGTGATGTGAGGAAGTTTAGTAACAAATATGCCCAAAATAGAATGAGTAACTTTTTCAGAGAAAGTCTGCTGTGCCCGCAAGTACATTTAGAATTGCATGAGATCAATGTAAGCATTGCACATGAGCAAGCGGCTCTTGCTCTCGTTCAAATGCATTTGTTCACTGCGCGGCCAAAATCCTAGTAAATGTTAAGCAACGTATATGCAATTGCGTGGGTTGAATGGGCACACCTCTAAACTTGACATTTTTTATGCTGGTTCACCTTTATGTATTTAAGGAGATTTGCACATAGGTCATGTTAGCATGTTACGTTGCCAACATGTGACATGCACCTTGTTAACCACCTCCTGCCCGCTGGCCATCATATGACGTTCTTGACTTTGTGCGGGTATATCTGAATGATGCCTGCAGCTACAGGCATCATTCAGATATCGGCTTCTTCGGCCGGTGATTCCGTACACCATAAGCACAATCATAGTGGCTGTTCTGCCGCTTGATCGTTCTTACGGGCGTCGAGAGGGGACCTCCCCCCCTCCCGCTGCCACTTCTATTGGTGAGTCGGAGATGGGATCCGCCGGCCCAGGATGTTCACCATAGAGATTTCCGGCGGACCAGATGGTCGCCGGAGTCTCTATGATCGTTCAGAGGCCTCTGCATTCAAACAGCGCCGTCTTGGCTGGGAAGCCGAGATCCTTTTTTTTTATGTTTTTATTTCAGGTTTCTCAGCCTAGAGGTGAGATGTGGGGTCTTATTGACCCCATATCTCACTGTAAAGAGAACCGATCATGCCATATTCCTATTACAAGGGGTGTTTCCTTACACAGTATGCTGCAGCAGGGGGAGCATGACTGCCAGATTGCTGTCCTTCTTGGGCACCCCCTCTGTCTGTGCTCACGCTACTGCCTTCATCTAGCTCAATATCATCAGAGCCTTCTAAATGCTGGGCATCCTCCTGGAGCATGTACCCAACACTGTGGTCAAACAGTTCGAGGGACTCCTCAGGAGGACATGGTGGGGCTAGGGAAGGAGTCACTGATGCCATTGAGCCGAGGGAAGAGGTCGCATTGGCGGCTGCTTTGCCAGACAAAGTACCCTGAGCATAGGTGAGGGAGGATGAGGAGGATGAGGACGGCTTGATCATCCACTCGACCAAGTCTTCCGCATGTTGCGGCTCAACACGGCCAGCTGCCGAAAAAAAGGCCAAGCGTGTCCCACGGCCACTTGCTGATGAGGATGCACCGTCTACACGATCAGCACCGTTGCCTCTAGACACAGAGCCTGCTTTCCCTCTTTTATTGGCTTGGGATAAGACCCTAAAGTAAGGGAACTTATGTACCCCCCAGTACAGTGGGACTTTATAGGCGAACAGTACGATTATATTAAGTAAAAAATCTTTTATTTAGAAAAAACATAAAAACAGGATACACTGAACATAAATCTCAACAAAAGTGCTTATGCAGTGGATTTTCTTTCATATAGTTATTATATACTTCCATTTATAGACAAATGTTTTCTCTAGAAGCCTGACATGTTTCAGGACGATGTCCATTCTTCAGAGGCGTATTTCAGAGAGAAAAATTATATGTGGAAGATACATTCTGAAAAAACAAATGAAAACAATTTGCATAATGTAGCATTATATGGAAAAAAAGGAAGTTTCACAGCAAAGCACCCAACAGTGTCCACCATACATACCAGAAAAGGGTTTCTCTAAGAATGAAAGGCACATGCATTAGATGTGCGCATGCACAAACTTTTGAATGAGACGACAAATTGCATATTTTAGATAAAATCACATTGGCTGTCAGTTGACCAGCCACCGTATGTGATGGTTATCCCCCGGCTTCAGGAATAGCTCCGCAAAGGCCCCCAAATAAGAGGACGACCCTGCTGAGTCCCCAGAGTGACCTTGAAAAAGGAAAAGGGAGTTTTAGAGTAAAATATCAAAACTTATGGGCTTATTTGTATGCATTTTATTTACTGTTTACGATAAATAGCTTTCTCTTTGGTTTTAAACAGTAAATCTGGCTATTATCCTATATCTACAGGGCCATTTATTTCAAAGCTTCTAGTTTCAGAAAAGTCATTAAAAAGAACTACAGAGAACAAGACATCGATACTACCTCCGTCTCTCAGTGCAAAAAAAGAGGGGGCTTTATCCCTGTATGTGGACACAGAATGATCATGCAGCTGAACAGCTTTTAAGTATAATCTCAAAGGATAATGAAGGAGTAGCAAGGTTTGCTTGCCTCTGTCTCTCAAGGGGCGTATCATGCATAAAGATATATATCACATAGAAAAAAGGGGTTTTGGAATTACTTACTTATTCAGATTAAAGTATAACGCACGGGCCGTTGGAGCATGGAGAGCCTTATGCCCCGTACACACGGTCAGATTTTCCGATGGAAAATATCCGATCGGAGCGTGTTGTCGGAAATTCCGACCGTGTGTGGGCTCCATCGGACATTTTCCATCGGATTTTCCGACACACAAAGTTGGAGAGCAGGAGATAAAATTTTCCGACAACAAAAGCCGTTGTCGGAAATTCCGATCGTGTGTACACAAATCCAACGGACAAAGAGCCACGCATGCTCAGAATAAATAAAGAGATGAAAGCTATTGGCCACTGCCCCGTTTATAGTCCCGGCGTACGTGTTTTACATCACCGCGTTTAGAACGATCGGATTTTCTGACAACTTTGTGCGACCATGTGTAGACAAAACAAGTTTGAGCCAACATCCGTCGGAAAAAATCCTAGGATTTTGTTGTCGGAATGTCCGAACAAAGTCCGACCGTGTGTACGCCCTATTAGTGAATGGAATAACACACTGGACAGGACGCCAATGATCGGCTTAAATAACCGTCCGCGCCTGCGCAGTGTTGATCGCATAAGAAGTGTCAGCAGTGATGAGAAGAGTGCCGCTCTGCGTGACGCGCATGCGTCAAACGGAGCGACACATACAGGGAAGCCAGACAACCAGGGGCCCAAAAAGGCTCCAAGGCTGCACCATCCCCGGGTAATTGTGTCACCGCGCATAGCGTGGAGCGCGGTGACGTACTAACAGGGTAATGTCTGCTGCAACTCAGGGCCAAACAGCGCCATTGAGGGAGAGAGAAAACAACCATCACTATGGCAACTAGGGGGATGGTTACGCAGAGAAGAAAAGGAGAAGGAAATGAGAAAGATGACAAGAAAGAAAGAATAAAAAAGGGGAACAAACAGACTGAGCTATAGGTTATTACAGATAATGCGGCCATATGGGAAAAACCAAAATGCATGAATGATTTAATTAAAGATGAAAATAGAACTAATGAAGAAAATAATTTTATTTGGAGATAAAAGAACAGGGGACTTGGGACATCCAATGCTGAGGCCCCAGGGGCGGGCCTGCACGGCGCCCGCCCAGAGCCTAAGCTCTGGGGGAGCGTCATGCAGGCCAGCCCCACCGGCGCACTAAAACACCGGCATGACAGGCCTGTCACCAGACAAGTCTGCAGTGTACAGAGATGCCACGCCATCATCGGAGATGGACCGGCGTGGCCCCCGTGCGCCGGGCGGAGATAGATCCGAAACCGGAAAACCATAAAATATATAAACTAAGTGAAAAAGGATTCTGGGTCAGAAACAGAGTTGATTAGTGTCTCAAATGAACATGTAACTGAGTACAGTGGTTCTACAAGGCACCACTCTGGTTGGTTGGGCATGGTGGACATGGCTGGATGCACAATGGGTGGGTAATGTAAATGACAGTTAATACAACACAACGTGTCAAATATTTGTGTATCAAATCAAATGAGAAAGAGAGAAAAAATATCAAAAATATATACAAATATATAAATATTGAATACAGTATGAAAACCATTGTACATTTACAGATGTATATTAGACAAAATTGCACAAGCAAAGATGACAGCATCAAAAGATGTATTTGGACAATATTACACAAGCAAAGATGACAGCATCAAAGAATATGTACAAGGAGTTTATCATCAAAATCATAATCATTTATCTCATTACTTTTGAATAATTCAAGAATATCCTCCAAGAATGCATATCCCAGGTGTTTTTCAGGTATGCAGTGTTGGATTCTTATTCTTTTTCGCACCTCCCGAAACAAAGCCCTCCAAAAAGGGATGAAAACTCATTTGGTTGTTTAAACCTGGAAATTGTGTAGCATTGAGGCTTGCGATCCAACGGACCTCCCTCTGGAGCAAGATCTTGTTCCAATCACCATCTCTCGCATCCGGATGAATACGATCGAGGATGGTGAAATGGACAAGGGGAAACTTGCCCACGTGGTGGTCTCGCACATGTTGCCCCAGAGGGAGGTCCGGGTCCGCCTGCCTCATGCTGGTGATGTGTCGTGCCGCCCTTTTGTGAAACTCTAATTTGGTTTTACCAACGTAAAAGCATTTACATTGGCATGTTAGCAAGTAAATTACTCCAGGGGTCTTGCAATTGGCAAAATGTCTCGGCCTGTACATTCTTCCATTGGGTAGTTTGAATTTGGTTTGTGTGTTCATATAGCGGCAACATGAACATCCACCACATGTGAAAGTTCCTGGTCTCTTGCATATGTCTGATCGAAAAATGCCTGTATATTCCCTTTTTACGAGATGATCCCCTAATCAACGAGCTTTCCTATAGGTAATGGTGGGTGTTGCAGATATATGTGATTTTAAATTGGGGTCTATTTGTAGTAGGTGCCAATGTTTCTGTAGGATACTTTTAATAATCCTATGCTGTTTGTTATAAGTAGTAATTACTCTAATTGCTTGAGAGGTAGAAGATGTTTTTTTGGAGAACAAAATGTTGTGCCTTAATTGTCCTCGGGCTCTTTTGAAGACTTTTTTCAGACATGTAGGCGAGTATCCTCGCTCAAGAAGTCTTTCTCTTAATTAATTTGCTTCCCTAACAAAGTCAGTATCATTTGAGCAGTTACGTCTGAGTCTTAAATATTGCCCACACGTGATGGACAAAACTAATGATTTGGGATGTGAGCTTGACGCATGTAGAATGGTATTTCCAGCGGTCTCTTTCCGATAGAGACCGCTGGCTAAAGACCCATCTATAGATTTGGTTATGCTTAAATCTAGGAAAGTAATTGAGGTATCACTGAAGGTCATCGTGAAGTACAAATTGGAGTTATTTGAATTCATGATTTGTATAAAAGAATGTAAGGCCTCAGGTGTCCCATTGCATATCATGAATATATCGTCTATATACCTGAACCATGCTGCTACATGGGTGGTATATGACGAGAGGCTATCGTCTGACAAGAGCGACTGCTCCCACTCCCCCAGGTACAGGTTGGCATACGATTCGGCACAGCAAGTCCCCATCGCAACCCCCTGCACCTGGAGGTAGTGGGAGCCATCAAACGAGAAAGCTGAAAGTGATTTGCTACACAAGGGCCTCAGCTTCTGCCCAGATGCAGACTTAGATTCCTTTGAAGTCATAAAAGACCTACATCTTTTCGCTAGAAAACTTTATTACAAAAGCATCATCTCCAAAGAAAAAGACAAAAACATCTCCCAAATAGAGACTAGAAGATCAGATGAGGCGCTAGATGACCTTTTAACCCTCCTTGAGGAACAGGACCCTAGCGACCTCATCGATACAATCGATATTGAAAATCTTTTAGAGGAACATATCACAAAGGAAGTTCCATCTCGGCCAGATAAGCAGGCAAAATTTAAGAAAAAATCTGATAAATTTCCGCCTTTTACGACTAATCCCAACCTGGCGTTTCCTTCTCCGGAAACGGGTCCTTAACTGAAAACTTGAGCAAGTTTGTAGACAGTCACCTTAGACCCTACGTTGCAGGCCTTTTCTCATATATTAAGGACACCATCCATTTGTTGCAAAATTTGGAGGAATTACACACATTACCACACTCGCTTCTAGTGGCCATCGATGTTGAGGCACTATATAGCTCTATTCCACACGATTCAGGACTTTCAGTTATTAGACATATTCTGTCACAATCTCACAAAGATGACCGTAAAACTCAATTCCTTCCTCTTGGAATCTTTAGATTTCATTTTAACACATAATACTTTCTCGTTTGATGGCTCCCACTACCTCCAGGTGCAGGGGGTTGCGATGGGGACTTGCTGTGCCCCATCGTATGCCAACCTGTACCTGGGGGAGTGGGAGCAGTCGCTCTTGTCAGACGATAGCCTGTCGTCATATACCACCCATGTAGCAGCATGGTTCAGGTATATAGACGATGTATTCATGATATGGAATGGGACACCTGAGGCCTTACATTCTTTTATACAAATCATGAATTCAAATAACTCCAATTTGTACTTCACGATGACCTTCAGTGATACCTCAATTACTTTCCTAGATTTAAGCATAACCAAATCTATAGATGGGTCTTTATCCAGCGGTCTCTATTGGAAAGAGACCGCTGGAAATACCATTCTACATGCGTCAAGCTCACATCCCAAATCATTAGTTTTGTCCATTCCGTATGGGCAATATTTAAGACTCAGACGTAACTGCTCAAATGATACTGACTTTGTTAGGGAAGCAAATAAATTAAGAGAAAGACTTCTTGAGCGAGGATACTCACCTACATGTTTGAAAAAAGCCTTCAAAAGAGCCCGAGGACAATTAAGGCACAACATTTTGTTCTCCAAAAAAACATCTTCTACCTCTCAACCAGCCATTAGAGTAATTACTACTTATAACAAACAGCATAGGAATATTAAAAGTATCCTATAGAAACATTGGCACCTACTACAAATAGACCCCAATTTAAAACCACATATATCTGCAACACCCACCATTACCTATAGGAAAGCTCGTTGATTAGGGGATCATCTCGTAAAAAGCGAATATACAGGCATTTTTCGATCAGACATATGCAAGAGACCAGGAACTTTCACATGTGGTGGATGTTCATGTTGTCGCTATATGAACACACAAACCAAATTCAAACTACCCAATGGAAGAATGTACAGGCCGAGACATTTTGCCAATTGCAAGACCCCTGGAGTAATTTACTTGCTAACATGCCAATGTAAATGCTTTTACGTTGGCAAAACCAAATTAGAGTTTCACAACAGGGCGGCACGACACATCACCAGCATGAGGCAGGCGGACCCGGACCTCCCTCTGGGGCGACATGTGTGAGACCAGCACGCGGGCAGGTTTCCCCTTGTCCATTTCACCATCCTCGACCGTATTCATCCGGATGCGAGAGGTGGTGATTGGAACAAGATCTTGCTCCAGAGGGAGGTCCGTTGGATCGCAAGCCTCAATGCTACACCATTTCCAGGTTTAAACACCCAAATAAGTTTTCGTCCCTTTTTGGAGGGTTTTGTTTCGGGAGGGTGCGAAAAAGAATAAGAATCCAACACTGCATACCTGAAAAACACCTGGGATATGCATTCTTGGAGGATATTCTTGAATTATTCAAAAGTAATCAGATAAATGATTATGATTTTGATGATAAACTCCTTGTACATATTCTTTGATGCTGTCATCTTTGCTTGTGTAATTTTGTCTAATATACATCTGTAAATGTACAATGGTTTTCATACTGTATTCAATATTTATATATTTGTATATATTTTTGATATTTTTTCTTTCTCTTTCTCATTTGATTTGATACACAAATATTTGACACGTTGTGTTGTATTAACTGTCATTTACATTACCCACCCATTGTGCATCCAGCCATGTCCACCATGCCCAACCAACCAGAGTGGTGTCTTGTAGAACCACTGTACTCAGTTACATGTTCATTTGAGACACTAATCAACTCTGTTTCTGACCCAGAATCCTTTTTCATTTAGTTTATATATTTTATGGTTTTCCGGTTTCGGATCTATCTCCGGGGGCCACGCCGGTCCATCTCCGATGACGGCGTGGCATCTCTGTACACTGCAGCCTTGTCCGGTGACGGGCCTGTCATGACGGTGTTTTCGTGCGTCGGTGGGGCTGGCCTGCATGACGCTTCCCCAGAGCTTAGGCTCTGGGCGGGCGCCGTGCAGGCCCGCCCCTGGGGCCTCAGCATTTGATGTCCCAAGTCCCCTGTTCTTTTATCTCCAAATAAAATTATTTTCTTCATTAGTTCTATTTTCATCTTTAATTAAATCATTCATGCATTTTGGTTTTTCCCATATGGCCGCATTATCTGTAATAACCTATAGCTCAGTCTGTTTGTTCCCCTTATTTATTCTTCTTTCTTTCTTTCTTGTCAACTTTCTCTTTTCCTTCTCCTTTTCTTCTCTGCGTAACCGTCCCCCTAGTTGCCATAGTGATGGTTGTTTTCTCTCTCCCTCAATGGCGCTGTTTGGCCCTGCGTTGCAGCAGACATTACCCTGTTAGTAGCGTGGAGCGCGGTGACGCAATTACCCGGGGACCGTGCAGCCTTGGAGCCTTTTTGGGCCCCTGGTTGTCTGGCTTCCCTGTATGTGTCGCTCCGTTTGACGCATGCGCGTCACGCAGAGCGGCACTCTTCTCATCACTGCTGACACTTATTATGCGATCAACACTGCGTAGGCGCCGGCGGCTATTTAAGCCGCTCCTTGGCATCCTGTCCAGTGTGTTATTCCATTCACTAAGGCTCTCCATGCTCCAACGGCCCGTGCGTTATACTTTAATCTGAATAAGTAAGTAATTCCAAAACCCCTTTTTTCTATGTGATATATATCTTTATGCATGATACGCCCCTTGAGAGACAGAGGCAAGCAAACCTTGCTACTCCTTCATTATCCTTTGAGATTATACTTAAAAGCTGTTCAGCTGCATGATCATTCTGTGTCCACATACAGGGATAAAGCCCCCTCTTTTTTTGCACTGAGAGACGGAGGTAGTGTTGATGTCTTGTTCTCTGTAGTTCTTTTTAATGACTTTTCTGAAACTAGAAGCTTTGAAATAAAAGGCCCTGTAGATATAGGATAATAGCCAGATTTACTGTTTAAAACCAAAGAGAAAGCTATTTATGGTAAACAGTAAATAAAATGCATACAAATAAGCCCATACGTTTTGATATTTTACTCTAAAACTTCCTTTTCCTTTTCCTTTTTCAAGGTCACTCTGGGGACTCAGCAGGGTTGTCCTCTTATTTGGGGGCCATTGCGGAGCTATTCCTGAAGCCGGGGGATAACCATCACATACGTTGGCTGGTCAACTGACAGCCAATGTGATTTTATCTAAAATATGCAATTTGTCGTCTTATTCAAAAGTTTGTGCATGCGCACATCTTATGCATGTGCCTTTCATTCTTAGAGAAACCCTTTTCTGGTATGTATGGTGGACCCTGTTGGGTGCTTTGCTGTGAAACTTCCTTTTTTATCATATAATGCTACATTATGCAAATTGTTTTCATTTGTTTTTTCAGAATGTATCTTCCACATATATAATTTTTCTCTCTGAAACATGTCAGGCTTCTAGAGAAACCATTTGTCTATAAATGGAAGTATATAATAACTATATGAAAGAAAAGCCACTGCATAAGCACTTTTGTTGAGATTTATGATCAGTGTATCCTGTTTTTATGTTTTTTCTAAATAAAAGATTTTTTACTTAATATAATCGTACTGTTCGCCTATAAAGTCCCACTGTACTGGGGGGTACATAAGTTCCCTTACTTTAGGGTCTTATCCTATGTATTAATTCGTGATGTTGGCAACATTTTGAAGGCAATATAATTGACCTTTGGTGGTTCACCTCACTATATACACTTTTATTGGCTTATGACTGTCTGCCTCTCCTTGTTGGCCTTCCAGATATATATACTGATACTGCAGCTAGCAAAATCAACTGCCAGCCTACAGTATGAGAACACGACCAACCTTCTACAGGTAGCTTTAGCTGAACACTGTGCAGAGGTCGCACTACACTAACGTGTAAAATAATTTAGCTGCCTGCGGTAGTGATAGGATCAGGAAAACACCACCAACCTTCTACAGGTAGCTTTAGCTGAACACTGCAGAGGTCGCACTACACTAACGTGTAAATACTTTAGCTGCCTGCGGTAGTGATAGGATCAGGAAAACACCACCAACCTTCTACAGGTAGCTTTAGCTAAACACTGTGCAGAGGTCGCACCACACTAACGTGTAAATACTTTAGCTGCCTGCGGTAGTGATAGGATCAGGAAAACACCACCAACCTTCTACAGGTAGCTTTAGATGAACACTGTGCAAAGGTCGCACTACACTAACTTGTAGCTTTAGCTGAACACTGTGCAGAGGTCGCACTACACTAACTTGTAGCTTTAGCTGAACACTGTGCAGAGGTCGCACTACACTAACTTGTAACTTTAGCTGAACACTGTGAGGAGGACACACTACACTAACTTGTAGCTTTACCTGAACACTGTGCAGAGGTCGCACTACACTAACTTGTAGCTTTAGCTGAACACTGTGAGGAGGACGCATTACACTAACTTGTAGCTTTAGCTGAACACTGTGCAGAGGTCACACTAAACTAACCTGTAGCTTTAGCTGAACACTGTGAGGAGGACGCACTACGCTAACTTGTAGCTTTAGCTGAACACTGTGAGGAGGAAGCACTACACTAACTTGTAGCTTTAGATGAACACTGTTCGGAGGACGCACTACACTAACTTGTAGCTTTAGTTGAACACCGTGCAGAGGTCGCACTACACTAAATTGTAGTTTTAGCTGAACACTGTGAGGAGTTCGCACTACACTAACTTGCAGCTTTAGATGAACACTGTGAGGAGGACACACTACACTAACTGTAAATAGTCTAGCTGCCTGACTGTGGTACTAATAGGATTTAAAAGAACATCAGCAATTTTCTTCAGGTAGCTGTAAATGCTGTAACAAGACAAGCCTGCCTTTATATATGTGTGTGTGTGTGTGTGTGTGTGTGTGTGTGTGTGTGTGTGTGTGTGTGTGTGTGTATATATATATATATATATATCTATCTAATGTGTATATATACAACACCTGGGATGCATATATATATACACAATACACTGTAAGTGCAGCTAACTGACTGACTGTCCTGCCTAATCTATCTAACTCAAATGAAATGACACTGTCTCTCTCTGTCTATCTCTCAGCACGCCGGAACGCAATACACAGAGCCGCCGTGCAGGCGGCCTTATACAGTGTGGGGCGTGTTCTAAACCCCCTGAGCCATAATTGGCCAAAGCCACCCTGGCTTTGGCCAATTACAGCTCTCTCTACTGACGGCGCTGTGATTGGCCAAGCATGTGGGTCATAGTGCATGCTTGACCAATCATCAGCCAGCAATGCACTGCGATGCCGCAGTGAATTATGGGGCGTGACGCGCCACACGAATTTGGCGCGAATGGCCCATATCATTCGCAATTCGATGAACGGTCAAACAGACAATGTTCGAGTCGAACATGTGTTTGACTCGAACACGAAGCTCATCCCTAATTCCTTGTAATAGGAATAAAAGTGATCCAAACATTTTTTTTTTTTCAAAAGTGTCAAACTAAATAAAAAAAGTAAAATTAACAATAAAAAAAAAAATTGAAAGTGCCTCTGGCCCCATGTGCTCGCACGCAGAAGCGAACGCATACCTAAGTCCCACCCACATTTGAAAACAGTGTTCAAACCACACATGTGAGGTATCACCACGACTGTTATGCCCTGTACACACGGCCGGATTTTCCAACGGAAAATATGTGATAGGACCTCCGTTGTCGGAAATTCCGATCATGTGTACACAAATCCGACGCACAAAGTGCCACCCATGCTCAGAATAAATTAAGAGACGAAAGCTATTGGCTACTGCCCCGTTTATAGTCCCGACGTACGTGTTTTACGTCACCGAGTTTAGAACCATTGGATCTTCCGACAACTTTGTGTGACCGTGTGTATGCAAGACAAGTTTGAGCCAACATCCATCGGAAAAAATCCATGGATTTTGTTGTCGGAATGTCCGATCAATGTCCGACCGTGTGTACAGGGCATAAGAGTGAGAGCAATAATTCTAGTACTAGACCTCCTCTGTATTTTTAAGTACTGAAGTTTGGCGCCATTCCACGAGCATGTGCAATTTTGAAGCGTGACATGTTGGGCATCTATTTACTCAGCGTAAATTAATCTTTCACATTATGTAAAAAAAAATGGACTAACTTTATGTTTTTTTTAAGCAAAAAGCAGTTTTTTTCCCAAAAAAAGGCGTTCCAAAAATTGCTGCGCAAATACCGTGCAAGATAAAAAGTTGGGGGTTCTATAATGTTTGGGGGTTCTATGTAATTTTCTAGCAAAAAAATATGATTTTTACACGTCGGAAAGAAATGTCATAATTGACGTGGGTGGTTAAAATTATGTAAAAAGACTCTAGCTCCTCCTAAAAGGGCATTTCACCTTCCCCTTTAATGCATATGATTTCATTGGGCTAGCTTTTGCTTTTAAAGGGAAACTCCACACTCTATTCTCCAAAAGCTGTGACCTGCCTTCACCAATTCAAACCACATCCTTTTTCAGAGCATTCAACAGGGCCAGCTAGGAAAGGGGCGAGAAGAGCGATCGCCCAACCCCCTCCTCAACCATACAAGGCCACATGCACTCAACATAGCTGGTTGCCTTTGGGGAATGTTGGGCTCAGCCCAATACAAACTCCAAAGAACCTTGTATGCTTAACCACTTGCCGACTGCCTAACGCAGATATACTGCGGCAGAATGGCACGGGCAGGCAGAATCACGTACCCATACGTGATCTGCCTCCCGTGGGTGGGGGGTCCGATCGGACCCCGCCCCGGTGCCAGCGGCGGTCGGCTTGTGACTGGGAGCGTTGAGAGGCGAGGGGGAGACCATCCGATCGTGGTGTAGTTTCACACAGGCAGAGGATGTGATGTCATTTCTCCTCGGCTTGGCAGTTTCCGTTCCAGCGCCGAGGAGAGAAGACATGTGAGTGCACAACACATACACACACACACACACACACACACACACACACACAGTAGAACATGCCAGGCATACTTTACACCCCCGACCCCCCCCCCGATCGCCCCCCGATCCCCCCCCAATCACCCCCCCCTGTCACAAACTGACACCAAGCAGTATTTTTTTTTTTTCTGATTACTGCTAGGTGTCAGTTTGTGACAGTTAGAAGTGGTAGGGCAGTGAGTATTAGCCCCCTGTAGGTCTAGGGTACCCCCCTAACCTACCCCTAATAAAGTTTTAACCCCTTGATCACCCCCCGTCACCAGTGTCACTAAGCGATCATTTTTCTGATCGCTGTATTAGTGTCGCTGGTGACGCTAGTTAGGGACGTAAATATTTAGGTTCGCCGTCAGCGTTTTATAGCGTCAGGGACCCCCATATACTACCTAATAAATGTTTTAACCCCTTGATTGCCCCCTAGTTAACCCTTTCACCCCTGATCACCGTATAACCGTTGCGGGTGACGCTGGTTAGTTCGTTTATTTTTTATAGTGTCAGGGCACCCGCCGTTTATTACCGAATAAAGGTTTAGCCCCCTGATTGCCCGGCGGTGATATGCGTTGCCCCAGGCAGCGTCAGATTAGCGCCAGTACCGCTAACACCCATGCACGCAGCATACGCCTCCCTTAGTGGTATAGTATCTGAACGGATCAATATCTGATCCGATCAGATCTATACTAGCGTCCCCAGCAGTTTAGGGTTCCCAAAAACGCAGTGTTAGCGGGATCAGCCCAGATACCTGTTAGCACCTGCGTTTTGCCCCTCTGCCCGGCCCAGCCCACCCAATTGCAGTATCAATCGATCACTGTCACTTACAAAACACTAAACGCATAACTGCAGCGTTCGCAGAGTCAGGCCTGATCCCTGCGATCACTAACAGTTTTTTTGGTAGCGTTTTGGTGAACTGGCAAGCACCAGCCCCAGGCAACGTCAGGTTAGCGCCAGTACCGCTAACACCCACGCACGCACCGTACACCTCCCTTAGTGGTATAGTATCTGATCGGATCAATATCTGATCTGATCAGATCTATACTAGCGTCCCCAGCAGTTTAGGGTTCCCACAAACGCAGTGTTAGCGGGATCAGCCCAGATACCTGCTAGCAACTGCGTTTTGCCCCTCGGCTCGGCCCAGCCCAGCCCACTCAAGTGCAGTATCGATCGATCACTGACACTTACAAAACACTACACGCATAACTGCAGCATTCGCAGAGTCAGGCCTGATCCCTGCGATCGCTAACAGTTTTTTTTGTAGCGTTTTGGTGAACTGGCAAGCACCAGCGGCCTAGTACACCCCGGTCGTAGTCAAAACATCACTGCAGTAACACTTGGTGACGTGGCGAGTCCCATAAGTGCAGTTCAAGCTGGTGAGGGTGGCAAGCACAAGTAGTGTCCCGCTGCCACCAAAAAGACAAACACAGGCCCGTCGTGCCCATAGTGCCCTTCCTGCTGCATTCGCCAATCCTAATTGGGAACCCACCGCTTCTGCAGTGCCCGTACTTCCCCCATTCACATCCCCAACCAAATGCAGTCGGCTGCATGAGAGGCATTTTCTTTATGTCCTCCCGAGTACCACTACCCAGCGAACCCCCCCAAAAAAGATGTCGTGTCTGCAGCAAGCGCGGATATAGGCGTGACACCTGCTATTGTTGTCCCTCCTGTCCTGACAATCCTGGTCTTTGCATTGGTGAATGTTTTGAACGCTACCATGCACTAGTTGGGTATTAGCGTAGGGTACAGCATTGCACAGACTAGGCACACTTTCACAGGGTCTCCCAAGATGCCATCGCATTTTGAGAGACCCGAACCTGGAACCGGTTACAGTTATAAAAGTTCGTTACAAAAAAAAGTGTAAAAAAAAAAAAAAAAAAACACATACAAAAATATAAAATAAAAAAAAATAGTTGTCGTTTTATTGTTCTCTCTCTCTCTCTATTCTCTCTATTGTTCTGCTCTTTTTTACTGTATTCTATTCTGCAATGTTTTATTGTTATTATGTTTTATCATGTTTGCTTTTCAGGTATGCAATTTTTTATACTTTACCGTTTACTGTGCTTTATTGTTAACCATTTTTTTGTCTTCAGGTACGCCATTCACGACTTTGAGTGGTTATACCAGAATGATGCCTGCAGGTTTAGGTATCATCTTGGTATCATTCTTTTCAGCCAGCGGTCGGCTTTCATGTAAAAGCAATCCTAGCGGCTAATTAGCCTCTAGACTGCTTTTACAAGCAGTGGGAGGGAATGCCCCCCCCCCCAACGTCTTCCGTGTTTTTCTCTGGCTCTCCTGTCTCAACAGGGAACCTGAAAATGCAGCCGGTGATTCAGCCAGCTGACCATAGAGCTGATCAGAGACCAGAGTGGCTCCAAACATCTCTATGGCCTAAGAAGCCGGAAGCTACGAGCATTTTATGACATAGATTTCGCCGGATGTAAACAGCGCCATTGGGAAATTGGGAAAGCATTTTATCACACCGATCTTGGTGTGGTCAGATGCTTTGAGGGCAGAGGAGAAATCTAGGGTCTAATAGACCCCATTTTTTTCAAAAAAGAGTACCTGTCACTACCTATTGCTATGATAGGGGATATTTACATTCCCTGAGATAACAATAAAAATGATTTAAAAAAAAAAATGAAAGGAACAGTTTAAATAAAAGATAAAAAAAAAAAATAATAGTAAAGAAAAAAAAAACAAAAAAAAAAAAACACCCCTGTCCCCCCTGCTCTCGCGCTAAGGCGAACGCAAGCGTCGGTCTGGCGTCAAATGTAAACAGCAATTGCACTATGCATGTGAGGTATCACCACGAACGTCAGATCGAGGGCAGTAATTTTAGTTACTCTGTAAATCTAAAGTGGTAACCTGTAAAGGCTTTTAAAGGCTTTTAAAAATGTATTTAGTTTGTCGCCACTGCACGTTTGTGCGCAATTTTAAAGCATGTCATGTTTGGTATCCATGTACTCGGCCTAAGATCATCTTTTTTTATTTCATCAAACATTTGGGCAATATAGTGTGTTTTAGTGCATTAAAATTTTAAAAAGTGTGTTTTTTCCCCAAAAAATGCGTTTGAAAAATCGCTGCGCAAATACTGTGTGAAAAAAAAAAATGAAACACCCACCATTTTAATCTGTAGGGCATTTGCTTTAAAAAAATATATAATGTTTGGGGGTTCAAAGTAATTTTCTTGCAAAAAAAATATTTTTTTATGTAATCAAAAAGTGTCAGAAAGGGCTTTGTCTTCAAGTGGTTAGAAGAGTGGGTGATGTGTGACATAAGCTTCTAAATGTTGTGCATAAAATGCCAGGACAGTTCAAAACCCCCCCAAATGACCCCATTTTGGAAAGTAGACACCCCAAGCTATTTGCTGAGAGGCATGTCGAGTCCATGGAATATTTTATAGTGTGACACAAGTTGCGGGAAAGAGACAATTTTTTTTTTTTTTTTTTGCGAAAAGTTGTCACTAAATGATATATTGCTCAAACATGCCATGGGAATATGTGAAATTACACCCCAAAATACATTCTGTTGCGTCTCCTGAGTACGGGGATACCACATGTGTGAGACTTTTTGGGAGCCTAGCCGCGTACGGGACCCCGAAAACCAAGCACCGCCTTCAGGCTTTCTAAGGCCGTAAATTTTTGATTTCACTCTTCACTGCCTATCACAGTTTCGGAGGCCATGGAATGCCCAGGTGGCAAACCCCCCCCCCCAAATGACCCCATTTTGGAAAGTAGACACCCCAAGCTATTTGATGAGAGGTATAGTGAGTATTTTGCAGACCTCACTTTTTGTCACAAAGTTTTGAAAATTGAAAAAAGAAAAAAAAAAATTTTCTCGACTTTCTTTATTTTCAAAAACAAATGAGAGCTGCAAAATACTCACCATGCCTCTCAGCAAATAGCTTGGGGTGTCTACTTTCCAAAATGGGGTCATTTGGGGGGGGTTTGTGCCACCTGGGCATTCCATGGCCTCTGAAACTGTGATAGGCAGTGAAGAGTGAAATCAAAAATTTACACCCTTAGAAATCCTGAAGGCGGTGATTGGTTTTCGGGGCCCCGTACGCGGCTAGGCTCCCAAAAAGTCCCACACATGTGGTATCTCCGTACTCAGGAGAAGTAGCTAAATGTATTTTGGGGTGCAATTCCACATATGCCCATGGCCTGTGTGAGCAATATATCATTTAGTGACAACTTTGTGCAAAAAAAAAAAAAAAAATTGTCACTTTCCCGCAACTTGTGTCAAAATATAAAACATTCCATGGACTCAACATGCCTCAAAGCAAATAGCTTGGGGTGTCTACTTTCCAAAATGGGGTCATTTGGGGGGGTTTTATGCCATCTGGGCATTTTATGGCCTTCAAAACTGTGATAGGTAGTGAGGAGTAAAATCAAAAATGTACGCCCTTAGAAATCCTGAAGGCAGTGATTGGTTTTCGGGGCCCCGTACGCGGCTAGGCTCCCAAAAAGTCCCACACATGAGGTATCCCCATACTCAGGAGAAGCAGCTAAATGTATTTTGGGGTGCAATTCCACATATGCCCATGGCCTGTGTGAGCAATATATCATTTAGTGACAACTTTTTGTAATTTTTTTTTTTTTTTGTCATTATTCAATCATTTGGGACAAAAAAAATGAATATTCAATGGGCTCAACATGCCTCTCAGCAATTTCCTTGGGGTGTCTACTTTCCAAAATGGGGTCATTTGTGGGGGTTTTGTACTGCCCTGCCATTTTAGCACCTCAAGAAACGACATAGGCAGTCATAAATTAAAAGCTGTGTAAATTCCAGAAAATGTACCCTAGTTTGTAGGCGCTATAACTTTTGCGCAAACCAATAAATATACACTTATTGACATTTTTTTTACCAAAGACATGTGGCCGAATACATTTTGGCCTAAATGTATGACTAAAATTGAGTTTATTGGATTTTTTTTAGAACAAAAAGTAGAAAATATCATTTTTTCTCCAAGCGTCTTCCAGGACAGCCCATGAGACCTTGGGCTCCTCCTACCAGGACAGGAAACACGTCAACCCCACCAGATAAAAGGGTGGTCCTCCAGGCCCATGTCAGTTATTTGTGTTTCCTCCGGACGGGGGTAACATGTTCATGGAACCTGCTCCCATAGGCCTTATAAGCAGGGGCTTTGTATGTTTTTTTTCTGGGGCATATCACTTACCTCTTCCTCTGCCAGAAGCAGCACACCGCTGGGGAGGTTGGCTGTGTTGCTGTTCTCTGTCCTCAGTGCCTGGAGAGGGCCAGGACCGGTGTGAGGTCGTGCCCCTAGCGCAGTGCATTGCACTCTAGCTCGGCTGAGCTTCGGTTGTCCTTCCCTGCCGACAGCCTGGCTGATCTGAGCAGGGAATGGAGGAAGCCGCAGCGTTCGAGGGGGCGGAGCTATTGCGCTCCAAGCTGGCCCACAGGAAGTGCCTGGAGAGGGTTACTTCCGGGGCATATGACATCATCATCGGGCGCCGGAGACGAGGTTCCAGTCTTCATAAACGGCGCGAACAGAGAACGCTGGCTGCTGGTGTTTCTTGGTGTTAAGCAGCCAGGCTGTGGATGACCAAGAGGGGCAGAATGGATCCTCCTGCAGTACCTGCACAGGCAGTGGATGCAGTTCCCAACACCAGCACCTCACAGGTAAGCCTGGGGTGTTCTGTCACCACCTTGCTATCCCTGTGAGTGTTCCCTCCCCCTCCCCCCTCTGTAGTAGTGGGTGTAAGGGGACACATTTCCTCCCTCCTGCACGTGGTGTTACGGAGTGATTGTGTGGCTTTAATTACATTGTGGGTCATTTATTTTGTCTTGCAGACCAGGACTCAGGACAAGGCCCAAGCGCAGCCACTTAAAAGGAAATGTGCGGTTTGCGCAAACAAATTGAGCTCCTCATGGAGCAAAGCAGTTTGTCGCACCTGTATAGAAGGCCTAGTAAAGGATGACCCGGTTGCCTCTTGCCAGAAGATGCTTACTTCTGTTAGGGAGGAGCTTGCGTCCACCTTCAGTTCCTTTAGAACGCTTATTGACAAGCTCCAGACTCCAGCAGAGAGTCCGTCTTCACTGAAGGCGTCAGTAAGCACTCCGCAGCAGGCAGAGAGTGAAGACTCTGAGGCTGAGGTCAGATCTACCCGTTCTTCTCTGGAAGAATCGGGGTCAGATACAGAGCCCAGAGATGGAGAATCCACTCGAGGCTCAAGATTTAAGTTATTTGTTGAGGATGTAGATGACTTATTAAAGGCTATCTATACTACCCTTGAATTAAAAGAGGAAGAGGTTCAGTTATCCAAACATGATCTTATGTATAAAGGATTACATAAGAGAAAATCAAGAGTGTTTCCAGTTCATAGTTCTTTGGTTGATACTATTAAACTGGAATGGGATAATCCTGAGAGAAAACCATCTTCTCTAGCAACCTAAAAAGGAGGTTTCCTTTTGATGAGGACACTGCGCAGCCATGGAATAAGAATCCCAAGTTAGACGCACCTCTTTCAAAAGTTTCAAAAAACTCGGACCTGGCGTTTGATGATATGGGTACGCTTAAGGATCCGATGGACAAGAGGGGGGATATCCTTCTCCACAGAGCCTGGGACTCAGCAGTTGGAAACATGAAACCAGCTTTGGCTTCCACTTGTGTGGCCAGAAATCTGGAGGTTTGGTTGACTCAGATTCAGTCACATCTGTCAGCAGGTACCTCCAGAGAGCAAATTTTAAAGTCTTTTCCTCTCCTATTTCAGGCAGTGGGTTTTTTGGCAGATTCTTCCGCTGAGTCGGTAAGAATGTCAGCCAGGACTTCGGCTCTAGTGAACTCGGCCAGGAGAAGCCTTTGGCTTAAGACCTGGTCAGGGGACTCGGCCTCCAAGTTGCGCCTTTGTGGCCTTCCTTTAACTGGCGATCATTTATTTGGCCCAGGTCTACAAGAGGCACTGGAACGCACGGCTGATAAGAAAAAGGCGTTTCCAGAGAAAAAGAGTTCAGACAGCCAGAAAATTTTTTCGTGGCCAAAACAGGCAACAGAGTCCTAGAGAAAAGGACAGCAGGCCGAAAAAGCATTGGACTGGGCACAAAGGCAGAGGCAAAGGGGGAGTGCTATTTAACCCTCCTCAACAGCCCGCCAAGCCGCAGTGACTTGTGTTCCCCGGTGGGAGGGAGATTGAGGGCCTTCATCCCACAGTGGGCAGCAGTCACTCTGAGCCCCTTTGTCCTGGACCTAGTGACCAACGGGTACAGGCTGGAGTTTGTTCACCAACCACCAGAACGTTTGTTGGTCACATTTCCTCCACAAGATCGGGAGAAAGCGAGGGCTCTGGGTCTCCAGATCGGAGACTTATTAGATCAAAAAGTCCTGATTCCTGTTCCTCGATCGGAGTGGGGCAAGGGATTCTATCCCCATGTATTTGTGGTCAGAAAGCCGGCAGGAAAGTTTCGACTTATCCTGAATCTCCAGACCTTAAACAAGTCCATCAGATACAAGCATTTCCGTATGGAGACGGTTTTTACAATCAAAAACCTACTATACCCAAACTGCTTTATGGCCACGTTGGACTTAAGGGATGCTTATCTTCACATCCCTATCCATCCAGCCTTCCAAAAGTTTTTGAGATTGGCAGTGAAGACGGGTATGGGGACCCGACATTTTCAATTTCAGGCCCTCCCCTTCGGTCTTTCCTCAGCCCCACGCATCTTTACGAAGGTGTTGGGGGAAGTGCTGGCTCCTCTAAGATTAAAGGCAATAACGGTTATCCCTTACTTAGACGACCTCCTGATAGTGGCAAAATCATACCAAAGGCTGTTGGAAGATCTCCAGGCTGTACAGGACTTCTTACAGTCCCTAGGCTGGCTAATAAACAAAGAAAAATCGTCCTTGATTCCGGCCCAGAAAGTAACTTATCTGGGTTACGATTTTTGCTCCGTGAACCAAAGAGTTTTTCTTCCTCAGGAGAAGATTACCAAAGTGTTCCAGACTATGTCAACATTGCAGACCAACCAGTCGGTCTCTCTGAGACAGGTGTCGAGGGCAGTGGGTCTTATGACCTCATGTTTTCCCGCAGTACCATGGGCGAGACTCCGTCAGCGTCCGTTACAAAGGTTTCTTTTAAGAAACTGGGACGGGGACGTAAGGTCCCTGGAGTCAAGGATCTGGCTTCCCGACAGGATAAAAAGAAGCCTGTGGTGGTGGAGAGCTGGTCAGCACCTAGCAGGAGGTCTCCCATGGTCCTTTCCCATTTCCCGAAGGATTACCACGGATGCGAGTTCCTGGGGATGGGGGGCCCACCTCAGCAATGCAGTAGCGCAAGGAGAGTGGTCCCCAGAGGAGGCAAGGGCCTCATCCAATCAAAGAGAGCTGCTTGCAGTCCAGAGAGCCCTCCAGTCTTTTCAGATGGAGATCAGGGGTCACAACCTCCAAATCCTGTCAGACAATATAGCGACAGTCGCGTATATCAACAAGCAGGGAGGCACGAGAAGCCGGAGGCTTCAGTCCATTGCCCAGGAGATCCTTTCATGGGCAGAGGGGAATCTAGCCTCCATTTCTGCTGTACACCTGAAGGGGAAAAACAATTGCCTGGCAGATTATCTCAGCCGTCACAGGATAGACCGAGACAACTGGTCCCTTCATCCCGAAGTCTTTGCAGACCTCACCAAGAGATGGGGTTATCCGGTAGCGGATTTGTTCGCAAACCGAAACAACCGCAAGATGGAGATATTCTTTTCCATGAACCCGGCAGACCAAGCCTTGGGGATCGATGCTCTGGCGAACCCGTGGCCTCCAGGCCTATGTTATGCCTTTCCGCCAATCAGGCTGATTCCAGAAGTCCTCCGGAAGTTTCGGCTGGAAGAGACAGATCTGATTCTAATTGCCCCGTTTTGGCCCAAGAGGCCATGGTTTTCCCTGCTACAGTCTCTGGTTTCAGAGCCTCCGTGGAGTCTTCCGAAAAGGGAAGACCTATTATTGCAGGGTCCAGTATCACACCCTCAGGTGGTTTCCTTAAACTTGACGGCCTGGTATCTGAAGAAAAGATACTGAGCGCCCAAGGGTTCTCTGACAAAGTAGTCAGGACTCTCGTTAATTGCAGGAAGCCAGTTACTAGAGCCATATATTCCAAAGTTTGGAAAAGGTTTAACTCATGGTTATCTGAAAATGATAGATTAACTCATAATATTCCGTCTATTTTGGAATTTTTCCAAGAGGGTGTCGACAAAGGTCTTTCTGTTAGTACCTTTAAAGGTACAGGCGGCAGCTATTAGTGTGTTCCTCCAGTTTTCTCTCCTGGAAAATCCCACTATAGCCAGAGTTTTCAAATCTATCTCTAGGGCCAGACCAGTAGTAGTGGGAAGTTGTCCAACGTGGGATCTGTCCCTAGTGCTTCAAACTCTGGTAGAATTTCCGTTTGAACCTCTGGAAAGTATGTCAGTTAAGTTACTTACATTAAAAACTGTGTTCCTTATCGCTGTTACCTCAGCTCGTAGGGTAAGTGAGTTGCAGGCCCTATCAGTTAGGGAGCCCTTCCTCACGATTTTTGAGGATCGAGTTGTGTTACGAACCGATCCAGATTTTTTGCCCAAGGTGGCAAGTACATTCCACCGATCTCAGAACATTGTATTGCCAACCTTTTGTAGTTCGCCACAGGGCGACTTAGAAATAAAATTTAGTTTTCTAGATGTAAGAAGGATTCTCTTGGTCTATCTTGAGGTCACGAAGACCTTTAGGAAAACTGATGCCTTGTTGTCCTCTTTTCTGGAGTTCACAAGGGGAATAGTGCATCTAAAGCCACATTGGCTAGATGGATAAAGCAAGCCATCTTGGAAGCTTACAAAATTAGGGAGGTCCCTACACCTTTTGTTACTGCGCACTCAACTAGAGCCTTGTCTACGTCTTGGGCTGAGAGGGCTGGTGCCTCACCGGAACAAATTTGCAGGGCTGCCACTTGGTCCAGTTACTCGACCTTCATTAAACATTATCGCCTGGATCTCCTATCAGCTAAGGAGCAGGCGTTTGGTCGTAAGGTCCTTCAGGCAGTTGTCCCTCCCTAGACTGGTAAGTTCTGGCTCATCGTCTCATGGGCTGTCCTGGAAGACGCTTGGAGAAAAGCTGAGTTAGACTTACCGGTAAATCCTTTTCTGAGAGTCTTCCAGGACAGCCGGATTCCCACCCGGTATTGTCTGAAGTTATGTGTATTATGCATATGTTTTGCAGGGTCCTACGGTTCTTGAGAATACTGACATGGGCCTGGAGGACCGCCCTTTTATCTGGTGGGGGGTGACGTGTTTCCTGTCCTGGTAGGAGGAGCCCAAGGTCTCATGGGCTGTCCTGGAAGACTCTCAGAAAAGGAGTTACCGGTAAGTCTAACTCAGCTTTTTTCAAAATTTTCGGTCTTTTTCCGTGTATAGCGCAAAAAATAAAAACAGCAGAGACGATCAAATACCATCAAAAGAAAGCTCTATTTGTGGGAAGAAAAGGACGCAAATTTCGTTTGGGTACAGCATTGCATGACCGCGCAATTAGCAGTTAAAGCGACGCAGTGCCAAATTGGAAAAAGATCTCTGGTCAGGAAGGGGGTAAAACCTTCCGGGGCTGAAGTGGTTAAGGACATCCTTAACAGGTGTACCCACTTTGAAGTTCTGTCTCTACATTGGGTGAACTTGCATTTTGTGTGTTTCATGAATTGTGGATGTGTTTTCAATTGCCTCATTAGCACACCAACCTATGTTGTGTAAAGCTTTCAGATAGCATTCGTTACCTTGCCCTGAAAAGAGGCAAGATTGCTTGATGGTGTATGTGGCAAGAGTACATTTGGGTGTCCTCATAGAGTTTGTAACACATGTATTTTCTCTTTGTATTTTGTTTGTTATGTCTTTGCAAAACAGATGTGTTTTAGAGCAAGTATATTTTAATTTTTGTTTTTGTTTTTTTTGGTGGGGGGGATATTTTTTACTGAATTATTTTTTATGTCAATCGGTTGTTTGTAGGTTGTTAGTTTTGCTTTGATTTCATTGTCTGTGCTGCATTATTTTGCAAAATTTTCCTTAAACTGCTGTGACTACTAAATGTTTAAATCAGTTTAAATCATTCCAAGTCCTGTTTTGTTGACCAATAAAATTTGTAGCAAATTTTTATGTGTAATGCGTTTTGTTAATAATTTTGTTTTGCAGATGCATGCTCAATCCAAGTAATGCATGGAAAACAGTGCCCCATATGAATAGCAGTGAGTGCGTTTCTTATGGGGCACTGTTTTCCAAGAAGCACAGAACAATTTGAAGGAGCACATTGTCACTTTATTGGACTTTTTTATACACCAGGGTTTAATTGCAATTTTCTGTTTTCAATCTCTCTTTATTAGATTTTCACTCAATTTTTTTTATATAAAACAGTAATTAATACCAATATATACAGATTAAACATTAACAACTTTACATCATATCCTTCATACAAAAGGTACATATAATGATATTTTAATATGCCAATCCATAAATTAATAAACAAACGTAATCATTATCCCTCATTTTCTCTATTTCAACCCTCCCCGTTACCACCATATTCGTACCTATAATGCATCCATACCACTTTCATACAAACAACCAAACAAAACAACAAGAAGAAAAAAAAAAAAAAAAACGCCTGTTCCTTCCATTTATAGAAATTCTAACATTTCTCTTGATGACCGAAACTCATCCCATTTTTGCCAAACTTCTGGTATTTGGTTTATTATAAACCCTTCATCTCTTATCTGTTTTAACATGTATTGAATTTCGTTCATTTCACATATCCTTTCCGCTATTGCTGGACTCCTTGTTTCTTTCCAATTTCTTGCTATTAGTGTTCTGGCTGCGGATGTCATGTGATGGATGATATCTGTTTTGATTGTTTTTATTGATTTTGATGTCAAAGATAATAACGAGATTTCCATACTTGGGGTCTCCTCTACTCCTTATACTTTGTAGTAAATCTCGAATATCTTGTTCCAGAATCCTCTCACCAGATGACATCCGTACCATATATGTTCCATCGTTCCTCTTTCTATTTTACATCTCCAGCATAAGTCTGTATTTCCTTTATTGATTATATTTAAAGCTACTGGGCTCCTATACCATCTCATTGTGATCTTATAGTAATGATTTTTCCAGTGCACCAATTAATGTATGAACTGGTGCAGTGCCTTCTTCTTGGTAAATCACCCCCAATATCTTTGATCTGATCAGATCTATTAGCGTCCCCAGTAGTTTAGTGTTCCCAAAAACTCAGCGTTAGCAGGATAAGCCCAGATACCTGCCAGCACCTGCGTTTAGCCCCTCCACCCAGCCCAGCCCACCCAAGTGCAGTATCAATCGATCACTGTCACTTACAAAACATAACACACATAACTGCAGCGTTTGCAGAGTCAGGCCTGATCCCTGCAAACGCTAACAATTTTTTTTTGGTAGCGGCTCTGACAATCAGGAGCTCTTTCTTTCCTGTGAGTCACACTAGCTGTACCTATAAATTTAGAGAACAAAATGTCCAATCAAATGTACACTAGTGAAGAGGCCTACACATTGTTGAGCATGACATATGAGAGAGAAGGGAAAGCCGCCTCAGTGTCAGATTCAGGCTCCGTATACAAACCAATATACAGCAGCGGCACCCTGACAGATGGCTCTGAGGACGGAGTAGTGGTCCCTGCTAAGGTCAGGTGTACCCGACCCTGTTCTTCTGTTGTTGAGGTGCAACAACTGCAGGGCTCTTGTATGGAGCAGAGAGTTGGTACTAGTGCCGCTCATCCTACTGGTGAACTTGCAAGCACCAGCGGCCTAGTACACCCTGGTCATAGACAAACAAGCACTGCAGTATCACAAGGGGACGTGGCGAGTCCCATAAGTGCAGTTCAAGCTGGTGCAATGGCTAGCACAAGTAGTGTCCCGCAGCCACCAAGAAGACAAAGACAGGTCCATAGCACCCATAGTGCCCTTCGTGCCGAATTTGCCAATACTAGTTGGGAGCCCACCTTCTGCAGTGCCCGTACTTCCCCCATTCACTGGCCAACCCGGAATTCAGGTGGAAACAGTTGATTTTACGTCACTTGATTTTTATTCGCTGTTTTTCTTGGAAGATCTCTATAGATCTATTGTGGACCAAAGCAATTTGTATGCTGGTCAATTCATTGCTGCTAATCCCCAGTTGACACTTGCCAGGGGATAGATTGGAAACATATTACGGTTTCTGAATTTAAGACTTTTCTGGGAATATCCCTCCTCATGGGCGTAACTAAAAAGAGTGAGTTGTGGTCATATTGGTCCACTGACCCAATGCATCATATGCCTGTGTTCTCTGCTTCCATGACCAGGGCTAGATATGAGCAGATCTTGCGGTTTATGCATTTCAACAACAATGAACTCTGACCTCCTCGGGGTGACCCTGGATTTGATCAGCTCCACAAATTTTTTCCCCTCGTAAACCACTTCAACCAACAGTTTGCAGCCTTGTTTACTCCCAATTAAGTTGTCTGTGTTGATAAGTCCCTGATTACTTTTTCTGGCCGCTTGTTTTTAAAACAGTATCTCCCCAGCAAGAGTGCCAGATATGGGGTCAAGTTGTATAAGCTCTATGACAGGGCAACAGGCTATACATATAGTTTTATGGTTTACGTCAGAAAACTTGGAGCCCCACAACTGCCCAGACTACATAGGGAGTGCTGGCAAGATTGTTTGGGACTTGGTGTCACTCTTATTCAGAAATGGGTACCACTTGTACGTGGACAATTTTTGCACAAGCATGCCACTTTTCAGTCACCTTTTTGATTGTGGAACTGGCACATGTGGCACTGTGCGATCTAATCGCAGGGGCTTCCCCCAATGGCTTGTAGAGTCCTGTTGTGAATTCATGAAGAAATATATTTTATATTTACTGGCAGAAACATGCTTAGGCCTCACCAAGTAGATGAACTGTGATGTTAAATATTGGAACTGTTGCCCTCTTGGGGACTTTTAGGATAAAATGGACATTCTCATGTTTGACCAAGCCTTTCTCTACTTCTTTAAATATTGAAGACTTTTACAAGCATGTATTGTAAAGGAAGCTGTTGGAACAAAGACTGCTCTTGTCACAAAACAAGTAGATATTTACATGGTATTGTGAATAAACAAAAGCTGCCACAGGACACAAGGTTATATAGACTTTTCTCGCATAGAGATAACCTAACTTATTGTGTTTGAGTGGAGAACTGTTTAAATAGCTAACACCTTGGCTAACAGAACTCATTGTATGAACTTTTAGGATGGTTTAGACAAACAAGTCATTTCTAAACACCCAGTGGGAATGTTCAAGGTCCCTCTCAACAAGTTAGAGAAAGTTGAATATTGTGCCAGTCAAAAATAATTTAAGGTATCAATAAGGTTATTATAAGTCATTTTAAACTATCTCTGACATTGTATGTCACAGAGACATTATAATGTTGGCGTCTGCGGACCCAACAACTTTGCTATGAAGAAAATGTATATGAAAGTGTGATTTTATAAGTAGAAGTGTTTTAAGTAACAAATTAGTATTAGGAAAAACATATAATCATGATTATAATCATATAAGATTGTAGCCTACACTTAAGATTAGGGATGAGCCGAACACCCCCCTGTTCGGTTCGCACCAGAACATGCGAACAGGAAAAAAATTTGTTCGAACACACGAACACCGTTAAAGTCTATGGGACACGAACATGAATAATCAAAAGTGCTAATTTTAAAGGCTAATATGCAAGTTATTGTCAATAAAAGTGTTTGGGGACCTGGGTCCTGCCCCAGGGGACATGAATCAATGCAAAAAAAAGTTTTAAAAACGGCCGTTTTTTCAGGAGCAGTGATTTTATTAATGCTTAAAGTCAAACAATAAAAGTGTAATATCCCTTTAAATTTCATACCTGGGGGGTGTCTATAGTATGCCTGTAAAGGGGCGCATGTTTCCCGTGTTTAGAACAGTCTGACAGCAAAATGACATTTTGAAGGAAAAAACACATTTAAAACTACCGCGGCTATTGCATTGCCGACAATACACATAGAAGTTCATTGATAAAAACGGCATGGGAATTCCCCACAGGGCAACCCCGAACCAAAATAAAAAAAAAAAATGATGTGGGGTTCCCCCTAAATTCCATACCAGACCCTTCAGGTCTGGTATTGATTTTAAGGGGAACCACGCGCCAAAAAAAAAAAAAAAAAACGGCGTGGGGTCCCCCTAAAAATCCATACCAGACCCTTATCCGAGCACGCAACCTGGCAGGCCGCAGGAAAAGAGGGGGGGACGAGAGTGCGCCCCCCCCCCCCCTCCTGAACCGTACCAGGCCACATGCCCTCAACATTGGGAGGGTGCTTTGGGGTAGCCCCCAAAACACCTTGTCCCCATGTTGATGAAGACAAGGGCCTCATCCCCACAACCCTGGCCGGTGGTTGTGGGGGTCTGCGGGCGGGGGGCTTATCGGAATCTGGAAGCCCCCTTTAACAAGGGGACCCCCAGATCCCGGCCCCCCCCTGTGTGAAATGGTAAGGGGGTACTTACCCCTACCATTTCACAAAAAAACTGTCAAAAATGTTAAAAATGACAAGAGACAGTTTTTGACAATTCCTTTATTTAAATGCTTCTTCTTTCTTCCTTCATCTTCTTCTTCTTCTTCTGGTTCTTCTGGCTCTTCTGGTTCTTCCTCCGGCGTTCTCGTCCAGCATCTCCTCCGCGGCGTCTTCTATCTTCTATCTTCTCCTCGGGCCGCTCCGCACCCATGGCATGGGGGGAGGCTCCCGCTCTTCTCTTCATCTTCTTCTCTTCTTCATCTTCTTCTTCATCTTCTTCTTCTTCTTCTCTTCTTCCTTCTTCTCTTCTTCATTTCTTCTCCGGGCCGCTCCGCAGCCATGCTGGCATGGTGGGAGGCTCCCGCTGTGTGACGGCGTCTCTTCGTCTGACGGTTCTTAAATAACGGGGGGCGGGGACACCCGGTGACCCCGCCCCCCCTCTGACGCACGGGACATGACGGGACTTCCCTGTGGCATTCCCCGTGACGTCACAGGGAAGTCCCGTCAAGTCACCATGCGTCAGAGGGGGGCGGGGTCACCGGGTGGCCCCGCCCCCCGTTATTTAAGAACCGTCAGACGAAGAGACGCCGTCACACAGCGGGAGCCTCCCACCATGCCAGCATGGCTGCGGAGCGGCCCGGAGAAGAAATGAAGAAGGAAGAAGAGAAGAAGGAAGAAGAGAAGAAGGAAGAAGAGAAGAAGGAAGAAGAGAAGAAGGAAGAAGAGAAGAAGAGAAGGAAGAAGAGAAGAAGGAAGAAGAGAAGAAGGAAGAAGAGAAGAAGGAAGAAGAGAAGAAGGAAGAAGAGAAGAAGGAAGAAGAGAAGAAGGAAGAAGAGAAGAAGGAAGAAGATGAAGAGAAGAGCGGGAGCCTCCCCCCATGCCATGGGTGAGGAGCGGCCCGAGGAGAAGAAGATAGAAGACGCCGCGGAGGAGATGCTGGACGAGAACGCCGGAGGAAGAACCAGAAGAGCCAGAAGAACCAGAAGAAGAAGAAGATGAAGGAAGAAAGAAGAAGCATTTAAATAAAGGAATTGTCAAAAACTGTCTCTTGTCATTTTTAACATTTTTGACAGTTTTTTTGTGAAATGGTAGGGGTAAGTACCCCCTTACCATTTCACACAGGGGGGGGGGCCGGGATCTGGGGGTCCCCTTGTTAAAGGGGGCTTCCAGATTCCGATAAGCCCCCCGCCCGCAGACCCCCACAACCACCGGCCAGGGTTGTGGGGATGAGGCCCTTGTCTTCATCAACATGGGGACAAGGTGTTTTGGGGGTCTACCCCAAAGCACCCTCCCAATGTTGAGGGCATGTGGCCTGGTACGGTTCAGGAGGGGGGGCCGCACTCTCGTCCCCCCCTCTTTTCCTGCGGCCTGCCAGGTTGCGTGCTCGGATAAGGGTCTGGTATGGATTTTTAGGGGGACCCCACGCCGTTTTTTTTTTGTTTTTTTTGGTGCGGGGTTCCCCTTAAAATCCATACCAGACCTGAAGGGTCTGGTATGGAATTTAGGGGGAACCCCACGTCAATTTTTTTTTTTTAATTTTGGCTGGGGTTCCCCTTAATATCCATACCAGACCTGAAGGGCCTTGTATGGAATTTAGGGGGACCCCCACATCATTTTTTTTTTTTTTATTTTGGTTCGGGGTTCCCCTGTGGGGAATTCCCATGCCGTTTTTATCAATGAACTTCTATGTGTATTGTCGGCAATGCAATAGCCGCGGGTAGTTTTAAATGAGTTTTTTCCTTCCAAATGTCATTTTGCTGTCAGACTGTTCTAAACACAGGAAACATGCGCCCCTTTACAGGCATACTATAGACACCCCCCAGGTACGAAATTTAAAGGGATATTACACTTTTATTGTTTGACTTTAAGCATTAATAAAATCACTGTTCCTGAAAAAACGTCCGTTTTTAAAACTTTTTTTTGCATTGATCCATGTCCCCTGGGGCAGGACCCGGGTCCCCAAACACTTTTTATGACAATAATTTGCATATAAGCCTTTAAAATTAGCACTTTTGATTTCTCCCATAGACTTTTAAAGGGTGTTCCGCGGCATTCGAATTTGCCGCGAACACCCCAAATTGTTCGCTGTTCGGCGAACTTGCGAACAGCCAATGTTCGAGTAGAACATGAGTTCGACTCGAACTCGAAGCTCATCCCTACTTAAGATAAACAAATGTTCAGTGGAGAAACCAGAAGTTATACAGGTATCCATATAGATAATCATTTTTATGTAGTATTGATGAAATATATAACAATGTGTGTATTTCCTAGATAGACCAGTTTTACAGATATACATTTATAGAGATACAGTTATATAACCAAGTTATGTAATTATGATTAATCAAACTTATACTGAGTGTATTTTACATTAGACCGAGTACCAGAATATTTAAAGGTATATACTTATCCTTACCATTATACACCTTATGAAAATAGAACGTATTAATTTAAAAGGATGGACTCAAAACACGTGTGACACACCTGGGGGTTGAAGGGGGTATTATTTGAACTCACTAAATTTCCAGAGGAAGTTAATCATTACGCCTCCTAACCCAATGGGAAGTGAGCCACCTCCTTTTGGGCAGAGCCATTATAATTTTTATGGTCTTATTATCTGAAATGGTATTTAGAGGCAAGGAAGATGAGAAAAGGGGAACGGAAAGGAGGAAGAGAGCTCAAGGGGAGAGCTCAGGGATCCACCCTGAAGGGGGGACTCTGGGAGACACACACACTCCCAGACTGACACTCATGCACCATGCATGAATACATATCTTTACATTCATGAAAATTCCTCAACACCTAATACTTAGAACTCGGAGGTCACAAGAAGTAAATCCTCTTTAGGAGTATCCATTTTGAAACTACGGCAGCCATTTTAACTCTGGTAACCAGCCCATAGGAACTGCAGCCATCCTGGAATGGGTAATTATATCATGTTGATTTTATCTTGCATGTTCTCTCAAATATTGATATGTTCTCACAAATATTGATGTATTGAATATTATACAGTTGATAATCATTCTCCCGAATCAATAACCGCCTTGTAGATTTTTCTCTAAAGATTCAGATTTTTTCATTATATTTTTCTTTTTGCATAGTTGCCACATTTATTGACAAAACAAACGTCTAATTTATTTCACAATTTTAACCACTTACTTACCTGCAGTATAGTAACGGTTGCACGTGTGAAATACAGATGTTCTGTTTAATTGTCAAGTTCACAAGGTTATTGATTCTACCGAGAAGTTATCATGGTGGTATTAGGTCAAAGGGACGGTACGCCCATTTTTGCAAGTGTTTTTTATTGATTTTCAAGACGTTCATGTAACACAATCGGTATCTTAATTTCATGTGATTATTTGTGTTTGTTTACCAATAAATTTCTATTTTGTGTGACCACACGTCTCCGTGAATAAGTTTCACAAGTATAGACTGTGTCATATTGATTGATTTTGTATCTTAAAAATATCTTCGTTAAAAATTACTCAAGGATAATTATTGTGCGGGAAACCTGTCCTTAAAAAGGCACAACTTATTCTGACTGAAAATTCACTACAGTCCCGACCTAGACAGGAGGAGAAAGCCTGCTTGAGATGTTATAATTTGCTCGCAGTGAAGTGGACGGATAATCAGAATGTTTTCGTTCTGTCCTCCCTTCACGCATATACGACAGTCAAAATTCCAACGGTGACTGTTGTTGTTGTGAAGCCCATCTGTGTCCACAAATACAACCTTAATATGGGAGGGTGAACTTCAATGGCCAGTTGATGGCGCCATACTTAATTGCCCCTAGAGCCAGACGCTGGTACAAAAAAGTGTCTGTATACCTAATTCAATTGGCTCCGATGAACGCTTTTGTGCTATACAAAGCATCAGGACGAACTGGATCCTTCCTTAAATTCCAGGAAGAGGTCATCACAGCTCTTCTGTTTCCAGACGTGCTGTTCCCCCTTTTCCCAATGCAAATGCAGTGAGCTGGCTGCATGAGAGGCATTTTCCGCATGTCCTCCCTGATACCCCTACCCAACGAACACCCCAAAGAAGATGACGTGTCTGTAGGAAACATGGATACAGGCCTGACACCCACTTTTATTGTCTCTCCTGTCTTGGCGAAACTGTTCTCTGCATCAGTGAATGTTTCCAACACTACCACACACTAGTGAAGTATTAGTATAGGGTACAGTACTGCACAGTCCTAGGGCACACTTTTACAGGGTCTCCAAAGAGGCCATCGCATTTTTAGAGACTCAAACCTGGAGCCTTTACAGTTTCAAAAAAATGTAATATAAATATATATTCCTCTCTCTCTCTTTATCTTCTCTGTTTTACTGCATTTTATGCTTAACTGCAATGTTTTATTGTTACTATGTTTTATCATGTTTGCTTTGCAGGTATGTCATTCCTATATGCTTTACTGTTTACTGTGTTTTATTGTTAATCATTATTTTCTTTGTAGGTATGCTATTTAGCTACAGCGCTGATTTATGTATCTTGACAACAACAGCGTTTGCTCTCATGATACATAAATCCACGACTCCATCGCTGTAAGAGGTGATTTCACTACCACAGCTAAAAAAAGAGCAATTATGCCAAAGCAGGGGTGGAAGGGCGATTCGCCCCTAACATTAGGAGTGGATTGCCCCCATGCTTCGGCATGTTTTTTTTACTCTTTTGTTAGATTTCAATAAAAAAAGTTGTTTTATTGAATTAATGTTTTCTTGTTACCATTTTTTTCAAGTATGCTATTCAGCTGCAGCACTGATTTATTGATCTTGACAGCAACAGCATTTGCTCTCACGATACATAAATCAGTGACTCCAGCGCTGTAGGAGGTGATTTTACCACCACAGTTAAAGGCATGCAAAGGCGAACGCAAGCGTCAGTCTTGTGTCGTATGTAAACAGCAATTGTACCATGCATGTGAGATATTTCTGTGGTTGATTAGGTTCTTTTACAGGTTTAGGGAGGGTTACAATTACTGCTTCCAGCATTTCCTTTAGGAATTTTCCTACGGAAACAGCGTTGTTTCCAAGCGACCAAGTGAGGGCTTAAAATTGGCAAGGGCTTTATAATATTCAGAGGAAAGGCCATCTATTCCAGGTGATTTATTAAGGGGTAGGGCTGCAATAACATTTAGAATTTCTTGTTCCTCTATAGGACAGTTAAGATGGCTTAGTAATGTGTTATCGAGGAATGGTAAATTCAGTTTTTTTCAGGAAGGTAGAGTTTACTTCTGTGTTAGGTTGGGTAGTATGGTCATCTTTCAAATTATACAATTAGGCGTAGTAATCCCTGAATGCTTGAGCCATTTCTAATGGGTTGAGAACAGTTTTACATGTCTTATGGTGTTGAAGTTGGGCTATTCTCTCTCTCCAGCTCATTTTTGTTTGAGTTAGATAGACAGTCTTTTCCCTACTTTTATTTTTTGTGAATAAGATACCAAATTTAGACCTCTGATGAATTTGTCATGGTCTGCTATTAAAGCCGCTTTGAGTTCATCTCAAAGTTGTGTGAGTTGTAATAATACTAAGTATAAAATTGATGCGCTTTAAATAAATAGTGCACAATATGCTGCTGCGGCTAAGCTTAAATCCAGGAATAAAAAATGCATACATGTGAATAAAAATAAATAAATAATTATGGTGCTAATACATGTGTTAAAATTGCCAAAATAAATCTTCAAATTGGTGATGTGACGGTGAATATAAATAAAATAATAATGACACTCTGAGTACAATGTCCAGGCAGAGATAAATAGTGGGAGAAAGTAAAAATAATTAAACAGTTCCTTCCCTTAATCCAGATTGATTGACTCACTGGGTTAGATCGTTTGTATAAGGATATTTAGTTTTTCTTGCATCCCACTTCAGCAATTACACTGCTGGTGATTCGGCTCTCAGGATAAAGGTTTTATGCAAAGCAAGCAAAGAAAAAATAGATCATTGTGCAGTGAACTTACTAGATAGTACATAAGCAAAACAGGGACAAGAGATACACTCACAAACTCCCGGTATATTAGAAGCATTCAAATAGGCAGATTGCAGTCAGCCGCTGTGGACGAGGTTTCCCATAGAGAAACAGCTGCTGTTAACCTTCAGGTGTATTGCAGCACTGAACGTCCTAAGCTCCTCCCACGCGTTACATCACTGACACGTGACTTTTTCAAGGATCTGATCCTTGAAAAAGTCACGTGTCAGTGATGTAACGCGTGGGAGGAGCTTAGGACGTTCAGTGCTGCAATACACCTGAAGGTTAACAGCAGCTGTTTCTCTATGGGAAACCTCGTCCACAGCGGCTGACTGCAATCTGCTTATTTGAATGCTTCTAATAGACCGGGAGTTTGTGAGTGTATCTCTTGTCCCTGTTTTGCTTATGTACTATCTAGTAAGTTCACTGCACAATGATCTATTTTTTCTTTGCTTGCTTTGCATAAAACCTTTATCCTGAGAGCCGAATCACCAGCAGTGTAATTGCTGAAGTGGGATGCAAGAAAAACTAAATATCCTGATACAAACGATCTAACCCAGAGAGTCAATCAATCTGGATTAAGGGAAGGAACTGTTTAATTATTTTTACTTTCTCCCACTATTTATCTCTGCCTGGACATTGTACTCAGAGTGTCATTATTATTTTATTTATATTCACCGTCACATCACCAATTTGAAGATTTATTTTGGCAATTTTAACACATGTATTAGCACCATAATTATTTATTTATTTTTATTCACATGTATGCATTTTTTATTCCTGGATTTAAGCTTAGTCGCAGCAGCATATTGTGCACTATTTATTTAAAGCGCATCAATTTTATACTTAGTACTATTTGTTTGGTTATCTGATCACCCTATATTGATAGCAGCTTTAATTTACTGATTGTTTCATAGCACTAACTATATTGGTATATATATATTTTTAAGCACAATTTATTTATATCACACATATCTATCCACATCAGCGCTTGGTTTTTATTCATTTTTTGAGTTGTAATAATGTTGAATTTTGGGGAGATTTTTTATGGTGGCTCTCCAGTTGGGTAATATAAGCAAGGAGTGATGATATATGTAAAATTCTCTTTTTTCTTTCTCTTAAAGCCAATTGCATCAATATTCCCCTGCTGAAGGCCTTATGAGTGCCCCATAGATTAAAGACACTGCTGGAGGAGCCCGCGTTAAATGAGAAGAATTCCTCCAGTTGTGTCTTCAGTTCTGATACATAACCTGGGTGAGATAAAACATAGGTATTATTCCTCCATAATGACACATTTTTACCTGTACGCCCTTCTGAGATCTCTAAAGCGATTGGTGCATGGTCGGACCATGATATATTGTAAATTTGTGCTTTTACTACTTTCTGTAGAAGGTTTTTGTCTGTAAGAAAACAGTCAATTCTGGAGTAAGTATTATGGGAAATAGAAAATAAAGTATAGTCTTTTTCTCTTGTATGATGATAGCGCCACGGATTATGAAGGTCTTCCTGAAGTAGAAATTGTTTAGGTCCTGTTTTCCGGGCTGGGTTCCTTGACTGTTCCTTGATTGGGTCCATAGGGGTGTTGAATTCCCCACAAAGTAATAATTGGCCCTTTTGGATTGAGTGTGCTTTGGCTAGTGTTCTTCTAATGAACCTGATTTGTTGCTTGTTGGGGGTACAGATAACTAGCAGGGTATAAAGGGCTCCATTAAGTTCCTTAAGTTCCACAACCAGAATGATAAATCTACCTCCTTCATTCAGCAGAGAGGTATGCAATTTAAAGGAGATTGTGTCTCTTATTGCCACCAAAGCCCCCCTTTTTCTTTTTCTTATAATTAGCTTGGTATATGTAGGGGAAGCTTTTATGAGTACAGCTGGGTGGATTCGCTTCCAGGAAATGAGACTCCTGTAAACCTAAAATGTCACATTGGTAATTATTTGCTTCCTTCCATAGTGCCCTTCATTTTAAGGGGCTATTAAGCCCTTTGGCATTTAAAGATAGAAGCTTAAGTAACATAGTTGATAGGGAGATTATTTAGCTTATAAGTTTCAGAAATATGGTCAAGGTGAATATGATGCTGGTAGAAAATCGAACAAACAGGAACGACAAAAGAATGAAAAAAAAATGAATAATTGAAATGTTGTAGTCCCATACATATCTGTTAGTGAAGAAGTTCAGGGTATGGGCAACTCCCGTACACATAAAAGATGGGGGTTATAAAGTTCAACCGGACAGGATCCTGGTAGGAGATAAGGTGGGGTCAGGATTACCAAGAACTTAATAAGAACTTGTACAGGTTAAATCTTGAGGAGGGTGCAAAGATCTTTTAAGTGATTGAATGCCATTAAGGCGTATGAGGCAGGACATAAAATTACGTCCTAGGTCATTTGTTAGGATTCACTTGCCTTTCTCTGAGGTCTCAGTTGTGGGCTGGCGGATCCGTGATGTCCTCTTCATCCTGCGGAAGAAGTCCCCAGGACTTCACAAGCTCTAAACCATCTTCCAGGGTGGATAAAAGTGAAGTCTTGTTATTTTTCTCAATTAACAGTTTAGTCAGAAACTTACATTTATAAGGAATGTTGTTGTTTTGCAGGATTTTCGTAATGGCAATCAGATTTTTTTGGGCTTGTATGGTTGTCTGTGAAAGATCTGTATATAAGGAGATTCCTAAATAGGGTTCCGGCAATGAGTTGTGCTTGCGAAAAAAATACACGTGGAAGTAGTGAATCTTTGCTATCGCATCCCTAGGTACACATTCTGGCAGATATGACAGTTTTGGGAGACGATGAGCCCTATCAATGACTGATTCAATTACTAATTCATGGGATTTCGTCGCTGGGAGCAGTTCAGCGATCATTTTTTGCAAAAATGGTCAGAGCTCCGCTGAGGGGACTGTCTCTGGAATACCTCTAAATTTCACATTATTCCAGCAGGATCGGTCCTCGAGGCCCGCCATTTTGATTTTCATATTGCGAATTTCTCCCGCCAGATTGTCATGGGCGTCGACCACCTCACTATGAGCCAGTGAGTAGTCTCCCAGCTTATTTTCAATGTGATCCACTCTGTTTACTATAGCTTCAATCTCTCTATTAGTTTGTCTCATAAAGCTGGACATGTCTTGTTGTAGGGCTCCTCGCAGGATAATAAGCATATCTTTAAGCGTAGAGCCTAGGATGGGCTGGCCCACAGTTGGACAAGAAGAAGGCCTCTGGGTGCAGATTTAAAACAATTTTATTGAACAGTAAAATATTCCACAATGCACTCACATTTTTGGAGTGAAGAGAAGGCATGTAATGTGTCCCCAATTGGGGTAGTCCTCGGTCTGGTCAGACCCTTCTTCGCTCCTGTCTGTGTGCATCCTGAGATGTATCCTCGTACACCGATTGATGGTGTTCGGCCGGCTGCTGTGGAGTTCATCCTCAACACGAGGCTTGGAGAGCGCAGAAGTTCAGGCAGAGGGTGATGACATCACCGGAATGCAACGCGTTTCACGAGCATGCAAGCTGTGGATGGCGTGAACAGCGGCGCTCTTTTTTCAAGCTGTTTAGACAGAGACTAGTTGGATACTAATATAGGGGTGGGAACAGGAAGTGGCCAGCTTCAGAAGCATCATGCCTGGGTGGCACTATGGGGCAGAATGGCACAGGCGGAGCCAGTGAAAAAGATAATTAAGAATTAAAATTAAAATGGGGGGGCGGGAGATGGGGAAAGGACAGGGGTGTGGTATATGAATTCCCATAAAATTGGTAGAGTGTTAAGTGAACATGGGCGCACTAAAACGAAGGGGGGGGGGGGCAACATGAAGTGGATAAAACAGCATGGCACAAACAACTGTATGCAGATGCATGTGTACAGTAAAGTCAATGACAGCAAAATACAAAATTGTAAAAAACAAAATTGCAAAAAATGGAAAATGAAAAATGAAATATAATTATAAAAAATAATAATAAATGATAATGAAAATAAAAATAGATACAAATAAATATAAATAAAAATAAATCTAAAAATAAAAATAAGTATGAAAATAAATATAAGGATGAAAATAAAAACAAGGTGTAAAAATGGTGCGTGGATGCACGTATACATCTGCAGGGTGGGGACCAGTGGGATTGCAAATATTGCAGGTATGAATATAAAAGGATATGCTGGTGTGTGTAGTGGGCGTAATATTAATGGAAATGAACCAAATGAGAAAATTGGGAGTGTGGATAGGACATAAATGTTATGTTGGTGCATGTGTTTAGTATGCATGCATACGAAAATACGTGTGTATAGGAGATCCATATGTACATAAAAGAATGGTCAAATGTATAGTGGTTATGCAGAAGGGACAGGGGGGTGGGGGGAGGGAAATAAAGAGGGGGAAAGAGAGAGGGGGGTTTTGAGGGATGGGGTGGGGATGGGGAATAGAAACTGTAATGAAAAGTACCCACCACCTCCATGGTAGTGTGGTGGGATGTGGATGAGAAGGCCAACCTAAAAGTGTGCTGTAAAGCATGGGAAGGTAAGAATGTTAAATGAGCACTCCCTCCGCCTGGACTTCTGCGCACTCCAAGCCTCGTGTTGAGGACAAACTCCACTGCAGCTGGCCGAACACCTTCAAGCGGTGTACGAGGATACATCTCAGGACACACACAGACAGGAGCGAAGAAGGGTCTGACCAGACTGAGGACTACCCTAATTGGGACACATTACATGCCGTCTCTTCACTCAAAAAATGTGAGTGCATTGCGGAATATTTTACTGTTCAATAAAATTGTTTTAAATCTCCCTCTTCTTGTCTTTTCAACTTTTGGGAACATGGTCTCTGTCCCTCTATGATGGCAGCAGATCACCCCGATCCGTTTCTCCCCCCCCCCCCTCCTCCTTTTTTCATATACCCACTTCTATCATTTTATAACTTTTTGTGACTTCCTCCATAAACATCAGCAGAGTCTGCTGACTTGACACCTTCCTTTTATTATTTATCCCTTTCTGATGTATGCAATACCATGCGCATCCAGCACGTGTACCTAATGCATATAGGATATATACTGTTTTAGTTGTTGTGCCTTTTACTTGTATAATATGTATGGCCCACAGTTGGAAAAGCATACAGCTTTTCACTGAATCCATTTGTGTCATTATGGCTTTCTGTGTCAAGGATGGAATCACTTACTGCGTCTCCTTCAGCAGTTAGTTTCCTCCTCTGCTTCACAGGGCTGTTGAAAGCGGAGGGTGAAAAGAGTCTCCTTTATTGTCTTGTGGTGTTGAGTGACAATGCTGGGAGAGTCTCCCCTGTAGGAGCAGCCACCACTGCTCATCTGTATGCTAAAGCTGCGGTGCCATCGCTATCTTTGGAGGCTTGGGTACCTGCTGGACTGAAGAAATCTGTGAGCCTGTGGGGCCCTTCCTGGTCCTTTCTTTTCCCCTGCATGTCACTGTCGCTATCCGGGCTTGAGGCAAGGTGCTGGGAAGTGTTTTTCTTCACCCCCAGTTGCTGTGAGTTGCTTGGGAGATCCTGTTATGCCAGATCTGGGTTACAAGCTGACCATCACTTCCAGCTGCCGGCCACACCCTTTTTTAATTTTACATTTTTTTTTTACTTTTTTTTCCCTTTTTTTAATAGTTTTTTTACATCTTGTCATCAGAGTAGTACAGTGTCACCATAGTGACGCTGTACTACTCTGGGTGCATGATCAGGGATTTTTTTTTTACATTATTATTGCTTATACCAAGGATGATCACTGTTATAAGCAATAGTTAACTGTCATGAATGGTTTTCCATTTCAAACTTATATTGTTATTGAAAATTTTTGATTTACAAACAAAGGATATAGGTACACAGATTGCATATCAATATAACATATGTACTCTTACAAATCAAACATCCACTGTTGTTGTTTATGGGTTCAGTATCTTGCATTTAAATTTAGACTTTAGTAAGAAAGATGTTTTACTTTTAACTTGTTTAATTTTAATCAGCTTAGCTAGGAGTTTACTCATTTACCCCTAAGAGTAGTAGTAAAGAATTTAACATCTAATATGTTTCTAATGGGTGCTTAACAATCTTGACCTTCCAAAGGTCAAGAAATCCCCTAGCTATAATAGCAGACAGTCACATTTTGCTGTAAGTATCTAGAGAATTGCATTAAGGATAGTGGATTTTAATAAGTGTGCATTATTCTTTTTGTTCAAGGTACTTATTTTAATCTAAATGCCCCTTACAAATGCTCCATGGGCATTAAAAAAATAGAAAATATCCATATCAAGAGTTACATTTAGATAAAAAGTCCAATAGTTAACATACAACCTTCTTTTGATAGGTAAGAATTGATTTATTTCAAATAGCTGTTATACACCACAAAAGGTGGGGGAGAAATTTGGTGATTCTGAAATATTAATGGTCACAGGATGGCCATATGGTATAACCCAGTGTTTCTCAACCTTTATTCAGTCGAGGCACCCCAGTCTCGAGGGATCCCATTCTAGAATGTAAAAACTGACTATAACGCAGCAACAGGGGCGGACTGACCATTGAGCCACTCGAGCACTGCCCGAGGGCCCTGGCCCACTAGGGGGCCCCATCAGGGTTGCCAGCCTCAGTAAAACCAGGGACAGTATGTAAAAATCTGTGGTTTTTTTACATCTGTCTCTGAAATGTCCCTTACCGACATCCTTTTGGTCTAAAAATCCCGAGATTATAGCTGCCCCACCTCTCCAATACCTTCTCAGCCAATATAAACATGTCTGTGTATACTGTGTGTACGTGTGATTGTATACTGTGTGTGTATACTGTGTGGCCCCATAATCTCTGATTGCCTGGGGGCCCCATAATCCCCTATTGCCCGGGGGCCCCATGAGTTGTCAGTCCGTCCCTGCGCAGCAACATCCATATCCATTGTTAGAGGTGATTTATTTTTCCAAAGCAGATACATCTTTTTACACTGAAACTAACTAGTATTCCAATGTTTCTCTTCTCTCTGTTTTTCTCCCTAAGTGTAATCTAATGTGAAGCCAATGCTGATGGAGAGGGGTGGGGGTGGAGCAAACAAGGATATTATACCCAGCATCCTTCTTATCAACTGATGGCATCATTGATTGTTAGGGTACTGGTGACTAGAAGGTTGTAATGGTGTACAATAAAAAACCTGTGGCTTTGTGTAACTAAAAGCAGGCTTGATCCACACACTGGCTTGTACACACTTGAGCAATTTCAGGCATTTTGCCAAGGTACTCTGAAAAAACCTGAAGGCACCCTGATTGTAAAAGGCTGGTCTAACCATGTAATATTGTGGGTTCTAGAATCCATATTCCTTTATCTTTTCAACTCAGTAGGAGTTTTAAAATGTATTTGCTTTATATTGGTGGCATATAGGTTAACAATCATACAAATTGTGTCATTAATACCACACATAAAAATAATCTACTAATCTGCTTTTTTAAATCTCCAAGATCTTTAAATGTCACTGCTATCATTAACCCCATACTGCCGATAGTTTTAGTCACAAACATTTGTGGGAAACATCTATCTTGTACAGTTTGATTGTTTAAGACTATAAAAACATGTCTCCTAAATGCATAATATGTGAAACTGTAATTTTATGTTTCAAATTTAAAGAAGTATAGTCATAGAAGATGCTGAAGTATTAGTTCTTGGGCTATGTAGTGTAGTACCTCCCTTTGGGGAGGGGGGGGGGGTTTGTGTCAGTGCAAAAGACAAAACAAACTCAAAAGATGTCCACTTATCATCTGGGCATAATTACAAAAAAGGGAGCTTGGTAGATGTACCCAATACAAATTTATAGCAATTTGAACGAGGGCTAGAAAAAAGAATGTGGCAGAAAACCATTGTAACAAGCAAAAATTTAAATACAACGTAGATTTCCAGTACATAAAATATTAGCTGTTTTTCTTTTTGGAAGCACACGAAATATTGCAGGGTAGAATATTATGCATTCTTATGTGAGGGGGGTAGTAAATACCAAAAGTTTTTAAACCATGGTAAAAATATTTTCTGTCAATAGAGTAAGTGCATTTGCAGGAGATAGTATGGTTGATTTACTAAAGGCTACCATACTACCCTGTTTCCCCGAAAATAAGACCTAGCGTGATTGTCGGTGATGACTGCAATACAAGCCCCAAATAAGACCTAGTTAAAGTCCTTGTAGGTCTTATTTTCAGGGTAGGGCTTATTTTTGGGGAAACAGGGTAGGGCTTATTTGGGGGGTAGGGCTTATATTGCAGCCATCACCAACAATCACGCTAGGTCTTATTTTCGGGGAAATGGGGTATACACTTTGCTGGTGCAGTTGCACTCATTTTTCCAAGAGCTTAGTGAATACAGCAAAACTTCACTTTGTAAAAACTACCCAATCAGGTGCAAGAAAAATAAAAAAACAGCATTTTTGCTTGCACATGATGATGGAAATCTGAATGATGGAAATCTGTAGAGCTTCGCCACATTCACTAAGCTATGGAGAAAATTAGTGCAACTACACTTGCAAAGTGCACAATTTATTTGCCTTCAACACCAGTGTTTTATTCCGAGGAAAACCCGGAATTTTAAAAGGAAGGGTAGACCTTCCTCAAGTAGGGAGAACAGCAGTTTTTCCATTTCTGGTGACAACTCGTTTTAAGGGGTATCTATAAGGAAAGCAATGATTGATCAGGGATTCAGTAATTGGTAGCAGCTTTTTATAGCTGTAATCAAAGCTTCTGAAAAATCCACATACAACATATTGGGGGTTATTTCCGAAAGGCAAATCCACTTTGCACTACAAGTGCAAACTACAAGTGAAAAGTGCACCTGAAATTGCACTGAAAGTGCACTTGGAAGTGCAGTCGCTGTAAATCTATGGGGTAGATCTGAAATGAGGGTAAGCTCTGCTGATTTTATCATCCAATCATGTGCAAGCTAAAATGCTGTTTTTTTTTCCTTGCATGTTCCCCTCGGATTTACAGCGACTGCAATTGTAGTGCAAAGTGGTTTTGCCTTTCGTAAATAACCTCCAATGTCTGCATAATTGTTGGATAATGAAGATGCCTGCTGGGCTGCAGAAAGTTTTTTGATACTATAAAAATGTATGTGGGCAGTTACATCCCTTGGCAATTTTTTTCAGACAGATATAATGGTATAGGTAGCTTTTATACTCTATCTATAATTATCTTGGTAGGAGTTACTGAGGGCAGAAAATCAGTATTCAGTTGTTTTAAACCATTGTGCAATTATGTTGGTGTCACCATTTCTGCTGTTCCCCTAAATTTGACATTGTTTCAGCATGACTGATCTTCCAAACTGACAATTTCAGCTTCACTTGTTGAATATCATCCTAATGGAAATCGACTGTCTACTAATTTATTGTGGGTCTGCACACATTTGTCCACTTTACCTTCAATGTGATTATTTCTTGCCGATTTCTGAGATTTCCAACTTAAGCTGATGTGTGAGTACCATTCTTTAATAATCGTGCTGTTTTTGAGTATACATGTGCTTTTATCTTTCTTAACTTTTCTGTTTTTATTTTTCTTATATAAACACATGAAAAGTTTATATTTACTACGATCTTGCTTAAAAGAGTAACTATGTGTGTGTATATATATATATATATATATATATGTATATACAGTGCCTTGCAAAAGTATTCGGCCCCCTTTAACTTTTCAACCTTTTGCCACATTTCAGGCTTCAAACATAAAGATATAAAATTTTAATTTTTTGTGAAGAATCACCAACAAGTGGGACACAATTGTGAAGTGGAACGAAATCTATTGGATATTTTAAACTTTTTTAGCAATTAAAAAACTGAAAAGTGGTGCGTGCAAAATTATTCGGCCCCTTTACTTTCAGTGCAGCAAACTCACTCCAGAAGTTCAGCGAGGATCTCTGAATGATCCAATGTTGTCCTAAATGACTGATGGTGATATATAGAATACACCTGTGTGTAATCAAGTCTCTGTATAAATGCACCTGCTCTGTGATAGTCTCAGGGTTCTGTTGAAAGCGCAGAGAGCATCATGAAGACCAAGGAACACACCAGGCAGGTCCGTAATACTGTTGTGGAGAAGTTTAAAGCCGGATTTGGATACAAAAAGATTTCTCAAGCTTTAAACATCCCAAGGAGCACTGTGCAAGCGATCATTTTGAAATGGAAGGAGTATCAGACCACTGCAAATCTACCAAGACCTGGCTGTCCCTCTAAACTTTCAGCTCAGACAAGGAGAAAGCTGATCAGAGATGCAGCCAAGAGGCCCATGATCACTCTGGATGAACTGCAGAGAACTACAGCTGAGGTGGGAGAGTCTGTCCATAGGACAACAATCAGTCGTACACTGCACAAATCTGGCCTTTATGGAAAAGTGGCAAGAAGAAAGCCATTTCTCAAAGATATCCATAAAAAGTCTCGTCTAAAGTTTGCCACAAGCCACCTGGGAGACACACCAAACATGTGGAAGAAGGTGCTCTGGTCCGATGAAACCAAAATCGAACTTTTTGGCCACAATGCAAAACGATATGTTTGGCGTAAAAGCAACACAGCTCATCACACTCAACACACCATCCCCACTGTCAAACATGGTGGTGGCAGCATCATGGTTTGGGCCTGCTTTTCTTCAGCAGGGACAGGGAAGATGGTTAAAATTGAGGGGAAGATGGATGCAGCCAAATACAGGACCATTCTGGATGAAAACCTGTTGGAGTCTGCAAAAGACCTGAAACTGGGACGGAGATTTATCTTCCAACAAGACAATGATCCCAAACATACAGCAAAATCTACAAAGGAATGGTTCACAAATGAACGTATCCAGGTGTTAGAATGGCCAAGTCAAAGTTCAGACCTGAATCTAATCGAGAATCTGTGGAAAGAGCTGAAAACTGCTGTTCACAAACGCTCTCCATCCAACCTCACTGAGCTCGAGCTGTTTTGCAAGGAAGAATGGGCAAGAATTTCAGTCTCTCGATGTGCAAAACTGATAGAGACATATCCCAAGTGACTTGCAGCTGTAATCGCAGCAAAAGGTGGCTCTACAAATTATTAACGCAAGGGGGCCGAATAATTTTGCACGCCCCACTTTTCATTTTTTTATTAAAGTTTCAACAATCCAATAGATTTTGTTCCACTTCACAATTGTGTCCCACTTGTTGGTGATTCTTCACAAAAAATAAAAATTTTATATCTTTATGTTTGAAGCCTGAAATGTGGCAAAAGGTTAAAAAGTTCAAGGGGGCCGAATACTTTCGCAAGGCACTGTATATATATCCCCCAAACATTATACTTTTTTTTTAGTACAGACCCTAGGGAATAAGATGGTGATTGTTGCAATTTTTTATGTCACACGGTACTTGCACAGCTGTGTTTTAAATGCAAAACGCGAAAAAATACTTTTTGATGAATAAAAAAAACAAACATGTATAATATGAAAGATGATGTTACGCTGAGTAAATGGATACCAAACATGTCACGCTTTAAAATGGCACACACTCGTGGAATGGCGACAAACAACGCTACTTAAAAATCTCCATAGATGTTTTATATGCATTTTCAGGTTACCTGTTTAGAGATACAGAGGAGGTCTAGTGCTAGAATTGTGGTGGTGTCCCTCGCGCTATAAAGAGTAAAGGAATGTGTCTAGATCTAAATAAAATATTATACGAGTGAAATAAAAAAATAAAAAATTAAAAAAATTAATGAAATGGTATAAAGTAATATTGAACGTGAATATCAAGTGATGATGTCTCTCAGGACTGCAGCAAAGTCAAAAGTGTTCACACTACACTCAACAAACTAAAACCTGTGGAAGGACTTTGCGCTTCAAATCTATCACATAAATAGGTGACAGTGTAACAACCTATAAAGGTGCAGCTATAGTGGCTGTAAACATACACATCAATTGCGAGTAAACACAGCAGTGAATAAACACACATAAAAATCATCAAAGTAATCCAAATGTGCTAGTGACACAAATGCTCTTCATAGGTGAAAAGTTCATATTGTTCTCTTCTTAAAAAACAAAATTAATGTGTGGCTGTAGCTGGGATCCAGTATGGGGGACAATAAAGATAATCTTTTAATGGGGGGTTCGGTATGTCCGGGATCTCTAACCTCTCACCTTAAAAAAAGCAAATAAAGGCATCAGATATCTGCTGCAGTAGGTCCTGTATGGTGCAGTACGTATGGTAATCCGGGTGATGTGCCTCTAGTGATTGGATAATCTTCCCGGCGTACACATGCCTATATGAATAGAGAGGGGGAGAGAAAGAGGGGGGAAGGAGGGGTTGCCCACCTTGGGCTCCACCGGTCCGGTGGGATAGGGAATGAGGAAAAAGAGAGAAGCCTCCAATGGTGTAGTATATTAACCAAAGTGATGTTTATTTAAAAATAAGGGTGGTCTCTTACATTAAAACATTATAAAATCAGCATAAAAGCATGAGAAAAACCTGGAGCGGCGTCCGAGGCGCCTCCTTACTGACTTCCGGTTACGTCTTTGCTCTCTGCCACGCCCTACGTGTTACGTCACCGCTCGTGACTTCATCTGGGGAACCGGATTGGCCAGAGAGGCATGTCATTTATAGTGAGTTTCCGGAAGTGTCTTAGCGGCCATTTTTGTTGTGGAACACATCCGACCACAACAAAAATGGCCGCTAAGACACTTCCGGAAACTCACTATAAATGACATGCCTCTCTGGCCAATCCGGCTCCCCAGATGAAGTCACGAGCGGTGACGTAACGCGTAGGGCGTGGCAGAGAGCAAAGACGTAACCGGAAGTCAGTAAGGAGGCGCCTCGGACGCCGCTCCAGCTTTTTCTCATGCTTTTATGCTGATTTTATAATGTTTTAATGTAAGAGACCACCCTTATTTTTAAATAATCATCACTTTGGTTAATATACTACACCATTGGAGGCTTCTCTCTTTTTCCTCATTCCCTATCCCACCGGACCGGTGGAGCCCAAGGTGGGCAACCCCTCCTTCCCCCCTCTTTCTCTCCCCCTCTCTATTCATATAGGCATGTGTACGCCGGGAAGATTATCCAATCACTAGAGGCACATCACCCGGATTACCATACGTACTGCACCATACAGGTCCTACTGCAGCAGATATCTGATGCCTTTATTTTCTTTTTTTAAGGTGAGAGGTTAGAGAGCCCGGACATACCGAACCCCCCATTAAAAGATTATCTTTATTGTCCCCCATACTGGATCCCAGCTACAGCCACACATTAATTTTGTTTTTTAAGAAGAGAACAATATGAACTTTTCACCTATGAAGAGCATTTGTGTCACTAGCATATTTGGATTACTTTGATGATTTTTATGTGTGTTTATTCACTGCTGTGTTTACTCGCAATTGATGTGTATGTTTACAGCCACTATAGCTGCACCTTTATAGGTTGTTACACTGTCACCTATTTATGTGATAGATTTGAAGTGCGATGTCCTTCCACAGGTTCTAGTGCTAGAATTATTGCTCTTGCTGTAACGTTCCTGGCAATACCTCCCATGTGTGGTGTGAACGCTGTTTATATATGCATGCACGACTTATGTATGTGTTTGCCTCTGCTCATGAGCACAGAGGGATGGGGGTGCTTTATATTTTATTTTTTCTTATTTATTTTATTTTTTATTTTTACACTGCCCCTTAAATGTTTTTATCCCCTTTATATTCCTATTACAAGAAATGTAAACATCTTTTTTACTAGAAATAAGGATGGCAGATCTTCTTTATAGAGAGATCTGGGGTCAAAAAGACCCCAAATCTCTTCTTTATCTTTCAAAGCAAAAGATCAAAAAACACTTTTTTTGATCTTTTGCTTAAAAAAGAATTGTTTACTTTCACACTGGACCAGAAGTGACGTCATGACATGGCTCCGATCCTCCAAGGCCGTAGAAGCAATCAAAGATGATCTAGTCATTCTAGCGATCTAGCATTATCAGATTGTTTCTCTGAAAGTATTACAGAGGCTCATGAGCTGCTCAGAATGCTTTCAAGAGAAAGCAAGCGGGTGGCTGAAAAAAACAATACAGGGTTATGTGTATATATATATATATATATATATACATATTGTGGTTAATGCATGGTACTCCAGAGTAGATAAGTCATAAATAGGTTTTATCTTATTAATATTATTATTATTGTCAGTCTATATGTGTTATCGGTTTAATTCTGTAATATGGTGCTACATAAAATATGTGTTAGATAACCAAATGTAACATCTTTTGGATCCACTGGCGAGCAGTCCTCTCTAGCACACATCTTTTGGAACCCCCTAATATTTGACACTAGTATGAAAGCATACACATGTGCACCTATATTATTAATGAATATGCATGTTTTAGATCATGGTTTATTGCACATGTTATGTGTGACACCCACTCACCTGAAAGTGGCTTTCCCGGGGCATCACAGAAACAAAGAACTGTCACCTGCGAGGACATGTCATATGGCGGGTGCCTCCTATGGAGGCAGATCGGTGGAAGTTTGCGTGTTTTTTTTAAATTATTATTCGGTCCATCGGCGGAGCGAGAGAGGAAGATGAATGGACTTTGTGGGACATTTTTATTTTATTTTTTAGTAAAGGACTTGTCCCAAAGTGTGTCTTGTGGTTTTTTTAAATTTTGACACTTTTTTGTGAAATGGTACGGGTACAATATACCCGTTACCATTTCAAACAGGGGGTGCGGGATCTGGGGGTCCCCTTGTTAAAGGGAGCTTCCAGATTCCGATAAGGCAAGGGTTGTGGGGATGAGGCCCTTGTCCCCATCAAGATGGGGACAAGGTGCTTTGGGGGGCCACCCCAAAGCACCCTCCCCATGTTGAGGGCATGTGGTCTGGTATGGTTCAGGAGGGGGGGGTGCTCTCTTGCCCCCCCTCTTTTCCTGCAGCCTGCTAGGTTGCGTGCTCAGATAATGGTCTGGTATGGATTTTGAGGGGGACCCCTAAGCCATTTTTTTTTAAATTGGCGCAGAGTTCCCCTAACATCCATACCAGACCTGAAGGGCCTGGTATGGAATTTGGGGGGACCCCCATGCAATTTTGTTTTTTTTAATTTTGGTCTGAGGTTCCCTTAATATTCATACCAGACCCAAAGGGCCTGGTAATGGACTGTGGGGGATCCCATGCCGTTTTTTTTCAATGACTTTTATGTGTACTGCCAGGACCGACAATTCATTATAGCCACTAAAACTTCAAAATTACTTTTTTTCCTTTAGAAATGTCATTTTACTGTATGCAGGGACTGTTCTAAACACTGGAAAAATGCACCACTTTACAGGCATACTATAGACACCCCCCAGGTACGAAATTTAACCACCTCAATACAGTGCATTTTCGCCCCCTTCTTGCCCAAGCCATTTTTCAGCTTTCAGCGCTGTTGCAATTTGAATAACAATTGCGCGGTTATACAACACTGTACCCAAATTAAATTGTTATCATTTTTTCCCCATAAATAGAGCTTTCTTTTAGTGGTATTTGATGACCTCTGCGGTTTTTATTTTTTGCGCTATAAACAAAAGAAGAGTGACAAGTTTTAAAAAAAACACAATAATTTTTACCTTTTGCGATAATAAATATGCAATTTTTTTTTCTTTGAAACAAATTTTTTCTCAGTTTAGGCCGATATGTATTCTTGTACATATTTTTGGTTAAAAAAATCGCAATAAGCGTATATAGATTGGTTTGCGCAAAAGTTATAGCGTCTACAAAATAGGGGATAGATTTATAACATTTTTATTTATTTATTTTTTTTTACTAGTAATGGCGGCGATCTGCGATTTTTATCGTGACTGCGATATTGTGGCGGACCCATCGGACACTTTTGACACATATTTGGGACCATTCACATTTATACAGCGATCCGTGCTATAAAAATGCATTGATTACTGTATAAATGTGACAGGCAGGGAAGGGGTTAACACTAGGTGGTGATCGAGGGGTTAACTGTGTTGCTAGGGAGTGATTCTAACTGTAGGGGGCGGGGACTCACTAGGGGGGGAGACCAATCGGTGTTCCTCTGTACTGGGAACATACCTTCGGTCTCCTCTCCTCTGACAGGACTGTGGATCTGTGTGTTTACACACACAGATCCACGGTCCTGCTGTGTTACCGGTAATCGCGGGTGCCCAGCGGACATCGCGGCCGCCGGGCACGTGCACCGGGTGCCCCCCTGGTGGCCTAGGAAAGCGAGGCCGTCATATGACGCCCGCCCGCCACGAGAGTTGCGCCGCCTGGCCGTCAATTGACGGCCGGCGGTCGGCAAGCAGTTAAAGGAATATTTCACTTTTATTGTTTCACTTTAAGCATTGTTAAAATCACTGCTCCAGAAAAACAGACATTTTTAAAAAAAAAATGTCATTGATACATGTCCCCTGGGGCAGGACCCAGGTCCCCAAACACTTTTCATGACAATAACTTGCATATAAGCCTTTAAAATGAACACTTTTGATTTTTCATGTTAATGTCCCATTGACTTTCACGGTGTTCCGTTAAACACCACATATTGTTTGGTGTTCGCAGAACATCCGAACAACCAAAGTTCGGCCCGAACTTATGCTTGGGCCGAACCGTTTGCCCATCCCTATTTATGGGTATAGATCTGTTTTAATCTTTCCTAAAATTGTCATAAACATAATGTGAAAGGCTGGTGTGCCCTCTGTTTTTATTTTCTAGTGTGACTTTTAAGCGCCCCCAGCCCTGAGAAAGCTGCAAGGCTTTGTGACTAGTGGATTTATTGAAGGACAGCAATACATTCTTGCTGGGCAATTTTCCTTGAGCACAGGAGGTTTTTCTTTTACTTTGCATGACTGATACCATGTCAAAGACCCTCTTATTGAGATGAGCATGTCTTTCAATACGGTATCAGATAGGGGCTTCTCTGAGATGAGAAAGTCACTAAGAGATTCAAAATGTTCATAGTATCTTTCACTGAATAGAGAAGGCTGATTCATTGTGGCAGTGCTATGTGTTTTGGAAGCATAGAGGTTTTGATAGAAGCAAAAGAGAATTCCTCCTGCATTTCCCAATAGAGGATATGCAGAGCCTAGCAGTGCCAAGGAGTGCCCATCAGAGCCCAGCAGTGCCAAGGAGTGCCCCATTAGTCCCAGCAGTGGAAAGGAGTGCTCCAGCAGTGCCCCATCAGTGCCAAGGAGTGCCACATCAGTGCCAAGTAGTGCCAAATTAGTGCCCAGAAGTGCCAAAGAGTGCCCCAGCAGTGCCACATCAGTGCCCAGGAGTGCCACATCTTCACCCCAGCAGTGACACATTAGTGCCCATGAGTGCCACATCTGTGTCCCAGCAGTACACATCTATGCCACAGAAGTGTTGTACACTGCCACTAAAGTGCCAATTAGTGCCAATACAGTGCCCATAAGTAAGTGCTCATCAGTGCCACCCTATCAGTGCATCCTCATCAGCGCCCGTCAGAGCCATCAAAAATGTGTAAAAAATGCGTAGAAAAACGCGTTTTCATTTTCTTTGCACATTTTCCAAAACCTGTGGAAAAACATGACATGTTCAAAAGACTCATTATGCCTCATAGAATATAAGTTGGGGTATTTTGTTTCCAAAATGGGGTCATTTTGTGGGCATTTCCATTGTCCTGGTGCTCCAGGGCCTTCAAAAGTGTGATAAGTTGTCAAGGAATTATATGTAATTTATGTCCCCAGATCACCTGACAGTGCTCCCTGCATTTTGGGCCTCTGTATGTGGCCAGGCTGTATAAAAGTCTCACACATGTGGTATCAACATACTCAGGAGGAGTAGCAGAATGTAATTTGGAGTGCAATTTGTGGTATGCATATGCCCTGTGAGAGAAATAACCTGTTAATATGACAATTTTGTGAAAAAAACAACTTCCTTTGCAAAGAATTGTGGGAAAAAATTACAACGTGAAAAAACTCATTATGTCTCTTACTAAATACATTGGAATGTTTTGAAGATTACTAATTTGCAAAATTTTATAACAGAAACAAAGAATGCATTTTTTTTTTACAAAAGTTTCAGGCCTTTGTTTTTTATTTTTAATTTAATTTTTTTTTTTTTTTAAATAAAACAGTGGTGATTAAATACCAATAAAAAAGAAAGCTGGGGGGCATGGTCAGGCACCGTACCAAGATACTCTCGAGCTCTCATCCCGAGGTCCAGCAACGACAACCAGCTAGCGGTATCTCTGACCCACAGCAGCCATAACATGGAGAGAACCTCAAGGAGCATGTCGGCAACAAGGTTCCGCTCCCCCCGGGAGCAGAGCACACAGCTCAGTCGGCAGATTCCCAACATCTTCCAGACAAGGCCCAGATGCAGGACACAGGCCTCGCAGGCACCATACTCACGTGAATCACAATCCCCAAGCAGAAGCCCGCAGTGCGCCACAGCAGACCTGGAGGCAAGTTCGTCCTCATCGCTGAGTTTGGATGACCTCCGCAGTGTTGCATCAGATATCAAAAGCACTCTCTCCCCTGCTATCTCTGACCTGAGAGCAGACATTCAAGCCATCACCTTGAGGGTGGAGGAGGTAGAAGTAACCCAAGCAAACTATGATGCCTCCCTGTGCCATGTGCAGAAAATGACAGTCACACGCCCTGCACCTGAGAGAAATCAATCACCATATGAAGGATCTCGATAATAGAGGGAGACACTGCAACCTTAGGGTAAGAGGGATCCCAGAAACTATAGAAGCAGGCCACCTCTCCCAAGCCATTACTAATATATTCCACGATCTATTGGAGAGACCCCCTGAGACATCAATCGTTTTTGAACGAATACATAGAGCGCTTCGCCCAAAGGGAAGAGATACTGACCTCCCCAGGGATTCAGTGTGCTGTCTCCTGGACTTCCCCCTTAAGGAAGAAATGCATTGCAAGGCCAGAAGCAGAAACCAGATATCTTTCAGGGGAGCTGAAATAAAGATCTACCAAGATCTATTCAATATCACTTTACAGTGCAGAAGAGAGCTGAGAACCCTGCTGGACACCCTGCGGGTTAGATCCATACTATACTGTTGGAAGATCCTCTTCTGCCTGTCTGTATCACACCAAGGCCACACAGCAAACCTCAGGGTACCTGAAGACCTAGACCATTTCTGTTCCACCTTGGAAATGCCACGAGTAGACCTACCAGATTGGTACAGCGACTTCAGACTAACTCCACTTAACAAAGCTACTTCAATGGATGGCATCAACGAGGCTGGCAATTTTAGCATCAGACGCCATCGCCCATACTATAATCCTCCTCCACCGCACTCTCCTTCAGATGCACCAAGGAATGGCAGCCCCACAGCCTCCCAGGCATATCGCAGGGCACGCATCAACTAACCAGGTAAAAGACTTTTCTTTCCAGTATTATACATGACACAGAACCCTGTTTTCAAGGCAAACCACTGTATATCTGACTGTAAACGACAGCATTGCTGACCACCAAACAATTTAACCTATTCCAGAGTCTCATCTTCCAGTTGCACCAGTAACACTGGCACCACAATGCTATCCTCTCGCCAAATTTTTATGGGACCGGGAGGTTGCAGACCCAGATGCCACTAGTCTGGAAGACAATACCATACCTCAACACCTTCTCTCCACCTGTATTACGTTTTTATGTTTTCACGGCAACCAAGGGGCTATCACAATTTTGGTCATTAAGTCCTCTCCAGGAATAATAACTCATTTACCTCCGCAGACCTTGCATAAACTGTATAGCCCCCATATACCCATATCCAATAACATTACGACGGCTTCATTCCCCAATGAGAAAAACAAAAAACAAATGAGAGACACAACCAGATGGAGGACATCAGAAATTAGAAATGTCTCATCTCTTGCACAAGTTCCCTGAACACCCCCTTCCCCAAAGGAATCTCACTGGGAGAAGCCGAGCCGAAGCAGCTACATCCTGGAGTCCCACTCAATTTTTCGACAAGTAGGAAACTCACTGGAGACCCGAAGCTGAGACTTCCCACTATCCCGTCCTGGACTCATACTGTAAGCTCAATATGGAAACCCAGAGACATTTTAAAGCACTACTCATGTGGAATACCCAAGAGTCGATTACTCCACCTGTGTTATATAGCACCGGAACAAACATTTGACCCCGCTAAAGCTACCTGTGAAGCAGACAAGTATTCCCTAACCTACATTTCTATCTGATCTACTCCTCTCCTATCACAAACCTCCTACGTCACCTCTACTGCCGCTCTGTCAGAACCATAAACATCTCTCACTCCCATCTAATCTGCTCCATACCTTGTCCTTTCATATCTGCCTATTACAATATATGTGTTGAGTCTCATTGCATCATTTGATAAATGGTTAACATATATCTTTGCTTTTCAGCCATACCCAATCCAGGAAGCATTTCTGATTGTTGTCCCAGCTAGACCTAGGTGTCCTGGGACCCGAGGGGGAGATTTACAGGTAAGGTCTCTATAGTGTAGGCAAAACACACAACAAGCTCTAAATTCTGAATGCACAAACTGTTACCCAAGGTAGGAATTGACACACATACTCAGTCTTCCTCTCACTAGAGAAAAGACGACCAATTTGTCAACTTGAGCCTGTCGAGCCAGGGCTGAACATGTCCCCCTCGGACCCAAAATATCCATAAATGTTCACAGCAGGTATCATTGTTATAATTACCGTTACTGTTATTGTTATGGCTATAGTTTACGCAAGTGCTTAAACTAATAGAATTATCTTACCCATCTAAGTTTCTGTCATGTAACATTTAAGTTTACAGTTTTTAATGATTATAGTTTTATTGACCTTACACCAATACACGTCAAGATAGACGTTCATGCATTAGGCCGCTGTCCTGAGAAATCCCTCTATGCCAGACCTTACCTCCACATAAACAAACAAACCTACTAATCCTGGATACATCCCCATTTCAGGTTTGCCCTCAATACGAGGAGATAATCCATGCCAGGATGACAAAACATCACCACCGCACTCTCGACTGACCTCCCCACCCAATTTTAACACCTACTCTCTAACCAGGTCAATAATACTGCTTTGTGCCACTATATGACACCAGTAGGAAAATATTCTCCCCTCAGGATTCCAGATCCCACTTTGAGATACGCTGACCACTGAGCTACTCTGACCTCATAGGGACACAGAACTCACTCCTCTTGTAGTACACCTCCTACCACCTCCCACACAACGGCCTCTGGCAGACACCGTTGACCTCACCGGACCATCCCCCCCTCGTGAAGTGGGTTGACTGGTTCAATCCCGCAACCGGTTCAACTTCCAACACCACACCACCCCTTCTTCCCCAAGTCAGCTCCCACCTCCCACCTGATCCTTTCACCCAGTCCTAGCTAATCTCCACCCCGCTCCCTTATCTTTCCCTTCCTTCCCTCCCCCTCACCCCCGGGTTTTTTTTTTCTTTCTCTTTCTCTCCCATTTCCTATCTATCCTCATCTCCTCCTTCCACTTTCTTCTCTCTGGATCATCCTCCTCTTTCCAACTTTGACTCTCCCTCCTCAGTTCAAATTTTTTTTTTTTTTTCCCAAAAAGTTTTTATTAAATTTTTGGTCAAACAGAAGTTATGTAACATACATTGCAATAAACAAGGTTACAGGTGAATAATAGACAGTCATAATGCAGTTGTACAAGCTGTCCGCCCTTGAAAAAGGCTTTGATCACCATAAGTGAGTCTATGAGACCTACAAACAGTAACATGTGTGAACTTGCAATATTCCTAAGTTATTTTTAGCGTATGTAACACGTCCACGGGCTGGTAATTAGCCCGAGGGAACCAGTGAGGAGCACCGTGGAATTGACAATCATCAGATAATTGCTGATGTATCTTCTGCCAAGATAGGAAGCAGTGAGCATTAAGCCCGGGAGAAGCTTGTGGGTGGGGTGCAGACCACTGGGTGACAATCCCGGTACCATTCACCCCTAAAGGGAACTTCGCTGTGAATGGACCGGGATTTTGGAGAGGAAAATGAATAAAGTACAGATCAGTGGTGTGGCGGTATGTCTGTTTAGTTCCCGGTAGGGACTCTGGAGGACGGGCTGGGACTGTAGTGATCATAGCAGTGCAAACATGTGCCCTTACTTGCGGGCTAAACAGGAAGGGCATTTACTGGTATTTGTATAATGCGAGTATTAGTGAGAGACAGTGCAGGGAGGACACTGTAGGGAGGAACTGGGATGGGGGATGGGGGCGAGAAAGGCGGTATTGTTATAGGGGGTTGACCCACACGGGGAGTATAGGATAGCCTTTAAGAGGATCTTGGAGGAGTTTGGGACAATGATGTCCACGTTTGGGTTTGTTTGTAGTGTAGCCAACTCGCCCAGGTGGTGTAGAATTTGGTAGGGTGGTCATTGGATTGGCAGATAAGGTTTTCCATGTCGGCTATTCTGTCCACCCTGAGGATCCTATCTCGGACGGTGGGGGGGCAGTGTTCCTCCAAAAGGCGGGGATGCATAGGTTGGCTGCGTTGATGAGATGTAAAGTGAGGGGTTTTTTATAAGAGCTCAGGGAGGCGGGAGTGTGGTGGAGCAAGTAGTGTGCTGGAGAGAGTGTTAGTGGGAATGTAGTGATTTGGGAGATCAACTGATTGATTTCATTCCAGAATGGTTGTATCTGGTTACATTCCCACCAAATGTGTAGTAGAGTGCCCCGGGATGTACCACATCTCCAGCAGGTTGGGGGAATGGTGGGATGAAAGTGGTGGACCTTCTCAGGTGTCCTATACCATTTGGAAAACAGTTTGAACCTGTTTTCTTGCGTGGAGACGTTGATGGAGCCTTTGTGCATGAGGGTGAAGATTTGGTCCCATTCGTTGGCTGGGATATCCATGGACAGATCCTTTTCCCATTGGCGTATCAGTTTGTCCTGTTTGACTTTGTGGTGCGAGAAAAGGAGGGAGTAAAGCGTGGAGATTAAGTGACTCTGGGGCTCGGTGCTCAGGCAGAGAAGTTCAAGTGGTGAGTGGTCTCTATGCCACTGGGACGTATGAGAGGTGGCCTGAAGGAAGTGTCTTAGTTGTAGGTATTTATAGAAGGGTATAGCGTAGTTGGGTAGAGCTGCAGAGAGTAGCGGTTGGGTAAGGAGCGATCCGTTCTGAAAAAATTGGTGTGCCCTCGCCTGTGAGGTATGTGTAGCAAGAGTCTTATGTTTAAGTGTCAGGCCTGGGGGGAAGTCTGGGTTGTTGTCGAGTGGCGTCATAGGGCCAGGTGAGGGGGTAAGATTGAGCAGTTTGCATGCCATTTTAAAAATGGAGAGTGTGGCGCCGATGAGGGGGTAGGAAGTGAAATCCTGGGGAATCTGTCTATGGTTAATCCAGGGTGAGTTGGCAATTGGGAGACTTGTGAAAGAATCTTCCAGAGCAATCCAGTCTTTGGAAAGATGGTGTACGTGCCAATCCACCACTCTGGCTAAATGGCAGGCCCAATGGTACTTTTGAAGATCAGGAAGGCCTAAGCCTCCAAGTCGTTTGGGGAGAGCCAACCTATCCCAACTAAGTCGTGGGGCTTTAGTTGCCCAAATGAAGGTCCTGCAAATACGCTTGTAGGAAAGGAAAAAGGAGGTCGGGAGTTTGATCAGTATAGCTTGGAGGAGGTATAAGAATCTGGGAAGGATATTCATTTTTAGTATGGCGATCCTGCCCAGCCAAGAAAAGGAGCCCAGGTGCCACTTCCTGAGATCCGCTTGGATGGAGAGGATCAAAGGTAGAAAATTTTTGGCGAAGAGATCGGATAAGTTTGTTGTAAGTTTGATTCCGAGATAGGAAATGTCAGATTTTTCCCAACTGAATGGAAAGTTGTGTTTGCATAGGTTCACAGGGGCCGTTGGCAGTGTGATGTTGAGGGCCTTTGATTTCTCAAAGTTGATTTGAAGATTTGAGAGGTATTTGAAGAGAGCGAAGTCCGTCAATAAGTTTGGTAAAGTTGTAATGGGGTCTGTCAAGAAAAGTAGAACATCGTCAGCATAGGCTGCCAGTTTATACTGAGTGTGAAGAACGTCTACACCCCTAATGGCCGGGTTGTCCCTCAGTCTTCGAAGCATAGGTTCCATGGTCAATATGAATATTAGAGGCGACAAGGGGCAGCCTTGGCGGGTGCCATTGGATACAGAGAAGGCGTCCTACAATTCCCCATTAACCCTGATTCTCGCCCTCGGAGAAGAATAGAGGGCCAGAACCATCTGCATCATACGTGGTGGAAAGGCTACGGCTCTCAAAGAGGCTGCCATGTAGTCCCAAGCGACCCTTTTGAACGCCTTCTCTGCATCCAAGGAAAGGAAGAAACCAGGTGTAGACGTTTTTGTGAGCCAGTGGTGGATGTTCAGTGCTTTGGTGGTGTTGTCCCTAGCTTCGCGGCCAGGGACAAAGCCCACTTGGTCCAAGGAGATTAGGGTAGGGATGAAGGGCAAAATGCGATTGGCCAATGCTTTAGCATAAATTTTTAAATCTACGTTTAGTAGGGAGATGGGGCGATAATTGGTCACAAGTGTAGGATCTTTACCCTGTTTGGGCAGTAGCGTAATGTGTGCATCAAGCAGGCCGTTATTAGCCACTGAGTTAGGGGAAAGGGTGTTTAGAGCTTTGGTTAAATGTGGGAGGAGGGTGGTAGCAAAGGACGTGTAATAGCTGACCGAGAGACCATCCGGTCCAGGGCTTTTACCTGACTTCATTTGTTTTTAAGCCGTGTGTAATTCGGTCACCGAGAGAGGGAAGTCTAAGGATTGCACATCTTCAGGGGAAAGAGGGGTGGGGCCATATTGTGCTAAAAATTCTTTGATGGCATTTGGACGGTCTATTGAAGTGTGGGTAGCATGGGTGGATGGAGGAAGGTTGTATAATTTGGAGAAGTATTGGATAAATTGTGCTGATATGTCTTTATTGGTAACTAAGGCCTCCCCTGTAGGACTGTTAATCTTGTGGATGGTGTTAGAGGCCTTCCTGGTTTGGAGAGCCCTTGCCAGGAATTTACCAGCCTTGTTGCCAAATTTGTAGTAAAGCTTGTGCGTTAATGCGAATTTCCATTTCAGTGTAAAGTTCCTCTCTCACCTGAGTAAGTTCAGTTAGGGTAGCCGCAGCAAGGGAAGCCTTGTGTGATTGTTCGAGTTTGCGTATACGTGCAGTGAGTTCGTTAATACGGGCATACCTAAGTTTGTTGCGTTGCGCCGCTATAGACATCAGTTCTCCGCGAATGACACATTTATGTGAGGCCCATGTAATAGCGGGAGGGACATCAGTTGACAAATTGTTTGAGAAAAAATCTGCGAGGCACGTAGACAGTCTCAGGGCATTGACCTCGTCAGACAGCAATGAGTTATCGAGGCGCCAAATACGAGTCCGTTTGTGTGGGGCGGCGAATTGTAGAGTCATGGAGATAGGGCTATGGTCTGAGAGTAAGGACGGTTCAATGGTCGCGCTAGTGAGGTATGTCAGGTCTTGTTGGGAAAGAAAGAAGTGATCTAGTCTAGAATATTTGTTGTGTGGGGAGGAAAAGAACGTGAAATCCTTTTCTTTAGGGTGGAGGGTGCGCCAAGTGTCATGGAGTAAAAGGTTGCTTAGTTGGTGTTTGATAGATCGTAGGGCTCGGTATGTGAGGGAGGAAGTCCCAGTAGAGGTGTCAATAGACGGGACGAGTGGGACATTAAAATCACCGCCGACAATAAGGGTGCCGGAGTAGAAGCTGGAGAGTAGTTGCAGTGTATTAAGAAAAAAGGTAACTTGGCCTGAGTTGGGAGCATAAATATTGGCGATTGTAAATGTTCTCTGGTGTAGAGTTCCTTTTATAAAAAGGAATCTGCCAAGCGGATCTCGGTGAACGTCAGTCACTTGGAGGGGGCAGTGTTTAGAAATGAGGATGGATACCCCTTTCCATTTTGCCTCAGAGTTGGAGGCATGAAAGACCGTGGGGAAGTGACTGTTGTGTAATTTGGGGATCAAATCCGTCTGAAAATGTGTTTCTTGTATCAGTGCTATTTGCGATTTGGATTGTTTGAGTGATTGGAGGAGTTGGGATCGTTTTTCAGGAGTGTTCAGACCCCTGATGTTAACCGAGAGTAATTTGAGATCATTCAGTTGAGGAAGAGGCATCTTTCCGTGTGGGTGGGTCTGTGAGGTGGCCGCCATTATGAGGGGACGGGGGGAGGGATAGAGGGTAGGGGGAGAGCGGAGCGGTCCGCTTTACAGGGGATAGGCTCGTGTGAAGCGAGTAAGAAACCAAGGGGTTACCGAAGAGGTGTGGGACGATATGTCCACAAACCTCTAATATAAGAGGTCGGTGTGGTACGGAGTGCGCCTGTGGCACAGTTCCCTATAGGGATTACTGAACCACAGTGCGGATCCGTATGGGGGTTGACCCAAATCTAGGCGATGGAGAGATGAGGGTATTACGGGGAAAAGGTACAGGTGGTGGAGTGTGATCTGCCGCCACAGGACAAGGAGAGTCAACGGTAGAGGTAACTAGCTATCATAGCAGTCTTCTGGGACTGGTAGCAAGAACTTTTCGTTAGTGTGTAGAGGTATGCGTTGTGCCCCATGGGCTGCAGAAATATGTGGACCCCTAGGGTGCTTAGCATTGTATAGTGCGCCGTGGGGTCGCTCCCCGTCTTGATCTGTGAGCGATGACAGCCCAAGAACCATGTCATCTCCCCCAGGTCAGCCATATCCATGGCACCCAAAGGGTCTGGTGGTGTAGTTAGGGGAGAGGAGCCACGACCCACACACAAATTGCAGCATAAAACAATGATAGTCTAAAAATGACAAAAAAAAAAAAAATTCTAACTTCTAAGCGATACTTGAAGCAGCCCTTTTAAGGTAAAGTACTGCCCTGTGTAACCTAGAGAGCAGAGCTAGATAGGCTATAAGCACTAAACAATAGGTGCAAGGTAAAAGTAACATTATATAACAACAATTATAGTTTTGGTGTAGGACTATATAACACAAGAGCATATCGTTAGAATGATACTACCAAGACAGTCCAGCAGTGTAGAGTGGGAGAGACTATCGGCACGTCGGTAACAGCAGGTGCTGTCCACCGGGAGGCGTTGAGAGTGTTATTCTAGATGCGATTTCTCACATACCGTGGAGGATTGCTGACGGGAGCCGGATGGTGGCAGGAATGCTGGATTGAAGCAGGTGTAGAGGAGGTGAGATGCAGAAGTGGAGCCGTCGTTGCCGGAAGTGTCATACGAGGAGTCCTTCAAAGCACGTCTCGGGGAAGACAGGAAGTCCGTACAGAGAGGCGGGACGGCGTGGTGGTTCCGGGCGGAGCTTACACCCGCTAAGCAGTGTGGGGAATGGTAGTTCCGCGCTGGGTAGATCGATGGAGTGCGGTCGTTTACACTTGAAGCTGACCAGTATAGCAGGGTGGTGTTGCTGGTATGGCAGATGGTAATGGCTGTCTGAGGTACAAGGCACAGTCCATCGGGCGTTGTGGAAGCAGCAAGCGGGGAGGTACAGTGTGTAGGGAGGAGGATCAGTTGTTAAAGCTGAGGTCCTGCCGTTGTAAAACCAAAACGGAAACAAAGAAAATAAAGTTTGCAATACAGAACTGATTGAAAAGGTCAAACGGCTGTTATACGGTCGAACTGGCTGATCTGACAGGACTGGCAGGGCGTTAACAACCCTGATTTAATGATCCCTATGGGTTCTTCTTGACCGCGAAGATATAGTGGGATTGGCTTCCTGCGTCCCAGCGCGATGGATGACGTGGCTCCTTGGGGTAGAAGGAGAGCGGTGCCTGCGGTGCCTGGAGCTTTGTGTTTCCATGGGTTCGTCCCTTGGCCTGTCCCGATGGGATGGCCTGGGGCGAAAAGCCGCATACCACAGAGGTACAGAGATCAGGGGTATGCCGAGTGTGGAGCAAAAATGTGGTAGGTCCTCAGGAACCCTGAGGACAGCTGAATGTCCATTAAAGGAGGCCATGAGGCAGAATGGAAACTTCCATTTGTACATAATATTTTTTGCTGTGAGGGCATCCAGCAATGGCTTGAGATCGCGCCTATGTTGCAAGGTGATACCCGAGAGATCCTGGTATATTTGGACAGGGCAGCCCTCGTGAAGAATTTGCTGCATGCCCCTGGCTTGTTTGATGATTTCCTCCTTTAATTTGAAATCGACGATGCAGCAGATAACATCTCGAGGTGGATCGTTCTCCCTTCCTTTAGGTCGCAGGGCCCGGTGAATTCTCTCCATAGCGATGGGGGTTTGAGGGGGGGCGCTGTAGGAGGTTGTTAAAAATGCTTACTACAGATTGTGAGATGTGCTCCCCTTCTATTGACTCTGGAAGACCTCTGATTCTCAAGTTATGCCTTCTACCTCGGTTATCAAGGTCTTCCAGATGTCGCTGCATGTCTCTCAATTGTAGGGTATGTGAGTCCAAGCAGGTAGTGACAGTGTGCAGCGTCTCTTCTTGTCTCTCCGTAGCGCATTCAACTACTTGCACTCTGTCTTTGAGCTCACGCAGATCCAGCCTGAGTTCTGAGACGGCCGCTGCGAGGGCCTCCTTAATGTCGTCGGCGACTGAGCGGAGGTCTTGCAGATTAAGGGGAGGATGAGGTCTGAGCTCAATTCCCTCTTCCCCCCCATGAGAATGCGGGGGTTGTTGCGGCTGACCGCTCAAGTCAGTCGGCGGGGTCAACATCTGAGGAGAGTGAGGGGACCTGTGGCGGGAAGGCGCCATGTTGTGTCTGCCGGCTCTGAACATCTCCGGGATGTTCTGTGCTTGTGAGCCAGCTAAGTCTCTAGGGGACCGAGAGCGGGAGGCAGAAGAGGTTCGGGAAGCCGTCCCCATAGTTAACAGGGATAGTAGATTGAAAATACCTCCGTAATTCAGTAGCTATCTCCTGTGGCGGGCAGAGCTCGGGGATTAGACGTCTTTCTCCATGCCAGGTCAGGCCACGCCCTAGTTCAAAATTACAATAGCCCGACTCACCCCTACAATCAAAATGGTTTCCCCCGAAAACACAAATCGTCAATTCCTCTTTGAAACCCATCTCCCTGAACACTAAGAGCCTAAACACTGCAGAAAAATGGTCGCAAGTGCTTTCCAGCATGTGAACCATGAAAGCCAATGTTGTCTAATTGCAGGTGACCCACTTTTGCACAAAGTCTACACCCAAACTATTGAACCACTTCTTCCCCCAAATCTTCCATGCTACCTCTCCAAACACGAAATCAAAGTAGGTTTCCATACTGTTAACTAAAAATGCCCCATCCAAGTATACAATATCCTTATAGACGATCGGGGCAGATTAATCTTTCTCAAAGGGGTATTCAACAATTGGTGGATAACATTAGCTAACATATACAGCCCCAACTCAGCCCAGGTTCCTTTCTTTCGCACAGTCATATGACACCTATCCACTTTTCAAGAGGGAACACTGATCCTAGGGGGCTACTTTAATGTCCATTAGACCCCATGTTAGACACCTCCTCAGGCACTTCTGCCTTACAGAACAATTGAAAAAATCAGAAAATGCCTTCAAGATCTATTACTACACGACACATGGCGTACCCTCCACCCTAAAGAAAAATATTTTACTTTTTTCTCAATTCTGCATAATAGATTCTCCTGTCTCGATTATGTTTTCGTCACGCAACAAGACTTCCCAAATCTGGCAAAGGCAAACTGACTGACTGACAAAACTAGGGAAACAGGTTAACAAATGCCTGACCCACTATTTAATCGACAATAACACCCCTGATACTTCAAAGATGACTCAGTGGGAATCACACAAATGTGTATTGAGGGAAAAACTCATTTTCCTATCTGCAGCAATCAAAAAAGAGAAAACTGACAAACTCGCAGACCTGTTTGTCAAACTCAAAACACTTGAAGCAACACACAAGCGTACATTAGCACAAAGCACCCACGTGGAACTCATCGAGACTCGCACACACATACAAGAAGAACTAGGTCGCAATTTAAAGAAAAAATTCATTCTTTCACAGAAACTTTTTTATGAATATGGAAACAAATCAGGTCACCTAGTAGCCCAATCACTACATTCGAAGAAAGCTAGAAACATACACCATCTGCACTCGTCAAAGGGCAAGACACTTACGAAAAATGCTGACATAGCACACTAACGCCCCCAATACTCCCCTCACCCAGAAAAGACAAAATGAGATCCACTCTTTTCTGACCAAATTTTCCAGAGGGGAAATCCCAGCAGACACAGCTGAAACACTTGGATCTCCAATCACCCCAACAGAATGGAAGCAGGCAGTTAAACAACTGAAACCTGGAAAGAGCCCAGGCCCAGATGGGCTCTCTGCAGTTTATTACAAAACGTTTACAGAAACCCTTCTATTCCCATTTCTTAATTCCTTTAACCACTTGCCGACCGCCGCACACAGATGTACGTCGACAAAGCGGCACGGGCAGGCAAAAGGGCTTACCTGTACGTCCCTGCCTGCCCGCGGGTGGGGGGTCCGATCGGACCCCCCCCCGGTGCCTGCGACGGTCGGCAAATGTCCCCCGGCGATCGGTGGTGAGGGGGAGGCCATCCATTCGTGGCCCCCCCCTCGCGATCGCTCCCAGCCAATGGGATCATTTCCCTGCCTCTGTATTGTACACAGAGGCAGAGGAAATGATGTCATCTCTCCTCGGCTCGGTATTTTCCGTTCCGGGCCGAGGAGAGAAGACTGGAATGTGAGTGCACAACACACACACACACAGTAGAACATGCCAGGCACACATTACACCCCGATCCCCCCCCCGATCGCCCCCCGATCCCCCCCCAATCACCCCCCCCCCCTGTCACAAACTGACACAAAGCAGGTTTTTTTTTTTTTTTTTTTTTTTTTTCTGATTACTGTATTGGTGTCAGTTTGTGACAGTTAGTGTGTTAGGGCAGTGAATGTTAGGCCCCCTTTAGGTCTAGGGTACCCTCCTAACCCCCCCTAATAAAGTTTTAACCCCTTGATCACCCTCCGTCACCAGTGTCACTAAGCGATCATTTTTCTGATCGCTGTATTAGTGTCGCTGGTGACGCTAGTTAGGGACATAAATATTTAGGTTCGCCGTCAGCGTTTTATAGCGACAGGGACCCCCATATACTACCTAATAAATGTTTTAACCCCTTGATTGCCCCCTAGTTAACCCTTTCACCACTGATCACCGTATAACTGTTACGGGTGACGCTGGTTAGTTCGTTTATTTTTTATAGTGTCAGGGCACCCGCCGTTTATTACCGAATAAAGGTTTAGCCCCCTGATCGCCCGGCGGTGATATGCGTCGCCCCAGGCAGCGTCAGATTAGCGCCAGTACCGCTAACACCCACGCACGCAGCATACACCTCCCTTAGTGGTATAGTATCTGAACGCATCAATATCTGATCCAATCAGATCTATACTAGCGTCCCCAGCAGTTTAGGGTTCCCGAAAACGCAGTGTTAGCGGGATCAGCCCAGATACCTGCTAGCACCTGCGTTTTGCCCCTCCGCCCGGCCCAGCCCAGCCCAGCCCACCCAAGTGCAGTATCGATCGATCACTGTCACTTACAAAACACTAAGCGCATAACTGCAGCGTACGCAGAGTCAGGCCTGATCCCTGCGATCGCTAACAGTTTTTTTGGTAGCGTTTTGGTGAACTGGCAAGCACCAGCCCCAGGCAGCGTCAGGTTAGCGCCAGTAGCGCTAACACCTACGCACGCACCGTACACCTCCCTTAGTGGTATAGTATCTGAACGGATCAATATCTGATCCGATCAGATCTATACTAGTGTCCCCAGCAGTTTAGGGTTCCCAAACACGCAGTGTTAGCGGGATCAGCCCAGATACCTGCTAGCACCTGCGTTTTTCCCGTCCACCCGGCCCAGCCCACCCAAGTGCAGTATCAATCGATCACTGTCACTTACAAAACACTAAACGCATAACTGCAGCGTTCGCAGAGTCACGCCTGATCCCTGCGATCGCTAACAGTTTTTTTGGTAGCGTTTTGGTGAACTGGCAAGCACCAGCCCCAGGCAGCGTCAGATTAGCGCCAGTACCGCTAACACCCACGCACGCAGCATACGCCTCCCTTAGTGGTATAGTATCTGAACGGATCAATATCTGATCCGATCAGATCTATACTAGCGTCCCCAGCAGTTTAGGGTTCCCACAAACGCAGTGTTAGCGGGATCAGCCCAGATACCTGCTAGCACCTGCGTTTTGCCGCTCCGCCCGGCCCAGCCCAGCCCACCCAAGTGCAGTATCGATCGATCACTGTCACTTACAGAACACTAAACGCATAACTGCAGCGTTCGCAGAGTCAGGCCTGATCCCTGCGATCGCTAACAGATTTTTTGGTAGCGTTTTGGTGAACTGGCAAGCGCCAGCGGCCTAGTACACCCCGGTCGTAGTCAAACCAGCACTGCAGTAACACTTGGTGACGTGGCGAGTCCCATAAGTGCAGTTCAAGCTGGTGAGGTGGCAAGCACAAGTAGTGTCCCGCTGCCACCAAAAAGACAAACACAGGCCCGTCGTGCCCATAGTGCCCTTCCTGCTGCATTCGCCAATCCTAATTGGGAACCCACCGCTTCTGCAGCGCCCGTACTTCCCCCATTCACATCCCCAACCAAATGCAGTCGGCTGCATGAGAGGCATTTTCTTTATGTCCTCCCGAGTACCCCTACCCAACGAACCCCCCCAAAAAAGATGTTGTGTCTGCAGCAAGCGCGGATATAGGCGTGACACCCGCTATTATTGTCCCTCCTGTCCTGACAATCCTGGTCTTTGCATTGGTGAATGTTTTGAACGCTACCATTCACTAGTTGACTATTAGCGTAGGGTACAGCATTCCACAGACTAGGCACACTTTCACAGGGTCTCCCAAGATGCCATCGCATTTTGAGAGACCCGAACCTGGAACCGGGTACAGTTATAAAAGTTAGTTACAAAAAAAAAAAAAAAAAAAACACATACAAAAATATAAAATAAAAAAAAAATAGTTGTCGTTTTATTGTTCTTTCTCTCTCTATTCTCTCTCTCTATTGTTCTGCTCTTTTTTACTGTATTCTATTCTGCAATGTTTTATTGTTATTATGTTTTATCATGTTTGTTTTTCAGGTATGCAATTTTTTATACTTTACCGTTTACTGTGCTTTATTGTTAACCATTTTTTTGTCTTCAGGTACGCCATTCACGACTTTGAATGGTTATACCAGAATGATGCCTGCAGGTTTAGGTATCATCTTGGTATCATTCTTTTCAGCCAGCGGTCGGCTTTCATGTAAAAGCAATCCTAGCGGCTAATTAGCCTCTAGACTGCTTTTACAAGCAGTGGGAGGGAATGCCCCCCCCCCCCCCCACCGTCTTCCGTGTTTTTCTCTGGCTCTCCTGTCTCAACAGGGAACCTGAAAATGCAGCCGGTGATTCAGCCAGCTGACCATAGAGCTGATCAGAGACCAGAGTGGCTCCAAACATCTCTATGGCCTAAGAAACCGGAAGCTACGAGCATTTTATGACTTAGATTTCGCCGGATGTAAATAGCGCCATTGGGAAATTGGGAAAGCATTTTATCACACCGATCTTGGTGTGGTCAGATGCTTTGAGGGCAGAGGAGAAATCTAGGGTCTAATAGACCCCAATTTTTGCAAAAAAGAGTACCTGTCACTACCTATTGCTATGATAGGGGATATTTACATTCCCTGAGATAACAATAAAAATGATTTAAAAAAAAAATGAAAGGAACAGTTTAAAAATAAGATAAAAAATAATAATAATAAAGAAAAAAAAAAAAAAAAAAAAAAAAAAAAAAAAGCACCCCTGTCCCCCCTGCTCTCGCGCTAAGGCGAACGCAAGCGTCGGTCTGGCGTCAAATGTAAACAGCAATTGCACCATGCATGTGAGGTATCGCCGCGAAGGTCAGATCGAGGGCAGTAAGTTTAGCAGTAGACCTCCTCTGTAAATCTAAAGTGGTAACCTGTAAAGGCTTTTAAAGGCTTTTAAAAATGTATTTAGTTTGTCGCCACTGCACGTTTGTGCGCAATTTTAAAGCATGTCATGTTTGGTATCCATGTACTCGGCCTAAGATCATCTTTTTTATTTCATCAAACATTTGGGCAATATAGTGTGTTTTAGTGCATTAAAATGTAAAAAAGTGTGTTTTTTCCCCAAAAAATGCGTTTGAAAAATTGCGGCGCAAATACTGTGTGAAAAAAAAAAATGAAACACCCACCATTTTAATCTGTAGGGCATTTGCTTTAAAAAAAATATATAATGTTTGGGGGTTCAAAGTAATTTTCTTGCAAAAAAAAATTATTTTTTTATGTAAACAATAAGTGTCAGAAAGGGCTTTGTCTTCAAGTGGTTAGAAGAGTGGGTGATGTGTGACATAAGCTTCTAGATGTTGTGCATAAAATGCCAGGACAGTTCAAAACCCCCCCAAATGACCCAATTTTGGAAAGTAGACACCCCAAGCTATTTGCTGAGAGTCATGTTGAGTCCATGGAATAATTTATATTGTGACACAAGTTGCGGGAAAGAGACAATTTTTTATTTTTTTTATTTTTTTTTGCGCAAAGTTGTCACTAAATGATATATTGCTCAAACATGCCATGGGAATATGTGAAATTACACCCCAAAATACATTCTGTTGCTTCTCCTGAGTACGGGGATACCACATGTGTGAGACTTTTTGGGAGCCTAGCCGCGTACGGGACCCCGAAAACCAAGCACCGCCTTCAGGCTTTCTAAGGCCGTAAATTTTTGATTTCACTCTTCACTGCCTATCACAGTTTCGGAGGCCATGGAATGCCCAGGTGGCAAAAAAAACCCCCAAATGACCCCATTTTGGAAAGTAGACACCCCAAGCTATTTGATGAGAGGTATAGTGAGTATTTTGCAGACCTCACTTTTTGTCACAAAGTTTTGAAAATTGAAAAAAGAAAAAAAAATTTTATTTTTCTCGTCTTTCTTTATTTTCAAAAACAAATGAGAGCTGCAAAATACTCACCATGCCTCTCAGCAAATAGCTTGGGGTGTCTACTTTCCAAAATGGGGTCATTTGGGGGGGGGTTTGTGCCACCTGGGCATTCCATGGCCTCCGAAACTGTGATAGGCAGTGAGGAGTAAAATCAAAAATGTACGCCCTTAGAATTCCTGAAGGCAGTGATTGGTTTTCGGGGTCCCGTACGCGGCTAGGCTCCCAAAAAGTCCCACACATGTGGTATCCCCATACTCAGGAGAAGCAGCTAAATGTATTTTGGGGTGCAATTCCACATATGCCCATGGCCTGTGTGAGCAATATATCATTTAGTGACAACTTTGTGCAAAAAAAAAAAAAAAAAAAATTTGTCACTTTCCCGCAACTTGTGTCAAAATATAAAACATTCCATGGACTCAACATGCCTCAAAGCAAATAGCTTGGGGTGTCTACTTTCCAAAATGGGGTAATTTGGGGGGGTTTTATGTCATCTGGGCATTTTATGGCCTTCAAAACTGTGATAGGTAGTGAGGAGTAAAATCAAAAATGTACGCCCTTAGAAATCCTGAAGGCAGTGATTGGTTTTCGGGGCCCCGTACGCGGCTAGGCTCCCAAAAAGTCCCACACATGTGGTATCCCCGTACTCAGGAGAAGCAGCTAAATGTATTTTGGGGTGCAATTCCACATATGCCCATGGCCTGTGTGAGCAATATATCATTTAGTGACAACTTTTTGTAATTTTTTTTTTTTTTTTTTTTTTGTCATTATTCAATCACTTGGGACAAAAAAAATGAATATTCAATGGGCTCAACATGCCTCTCAGCAAATTCCTTGGGGTGTCTACTTTCCAAAATGGGGTCATTTGTGGGGGTTTTGTACTGCCCTGCCATTTTAGCACCTCAAGAAACGACATAGGCAGTCATAAATTAAAGGCTGTGTAAATTCCAGAAAATGTACCCTAGTTTGTAGACGCTATAACTTTTGCGCAAACCAATAAATATACGCTTATTGACATTTTTTTTACCAAAGACATGTGGCCGAATACATTTTGGCCTAAATGTATGACTAAAATTGAGTTTATTGGATTTTTTTTAGAACAAAAAGTAGAAAATATCATTTTTTTTCAAAATTTTCGGTCTTTTTCCGTGTATAGCGCAAAAAATAAAAACGGCAGAGGTGATCAAATACCATCAAAAGAAAGCTCTATTTGTGGGAAGAAAAGGACGCAAATTCTGTTTGGGTACACCATTGCATGACCGCGCAATTAGCAGTTAAAGCGACGCAGTGCCGAATTGTAAAAAGTGCTCTGGTCAGGAAGGGGGTAAATCCTTCCGGGGCTGAAGTGGTTAATTCCCTCTCTCCTTCAAACTCCCTCACACACGGCATGCTAGAGGCGCACATAACAGTAATCCCCGAAGAAGGAAAAGACCCCACAAACACTAACAACTACAGACCGATATCGCTGTTGAACGCAGACATAAAAATCTTTTCCAAGATATTAGCAAATAGACTCTTACCCTTCCTCCCAGGGACAATACCATAAAAGCAATAAACCTACACCACCTGATTACAGAAAGAAGGGGGTTGGGGTATAGGTACCCCTGGGACTTTTATGGTGCTTTTCAAAATTTAATTGGATCGATATAGAAAAATAAATCAAGGAAGAAAATAAAACTGTATGCAAAATGCCAAACTGACTGTAAGTAATCTTTTGATTCAAAATCTTTAATAGTTTAAGAATATTACAAAACACCATCTAAAAACAAGCACAGTTTTTACAATCACGGTCAATCAATGAAAGATTAAATATTTAAAAATAGAGACCACTTTGCGATACCAATCTCAACATGTTTCGCTCAACACACGAGCTTCATCAGGAGTATTTTGGTACAGGTGTGGCATACTAAAGGTGAAAAAGAAAGAAAAAAAATACAAATCAGATGCTTCAAAAACATTTAGAGATGTAGTTTCAGACCAAAAAATACATTAAGTAGTACTGAAAAGACAAATGGTATATATACATTTGCATACAAACAATGAATATGTTATATGGGTGAAACTCTCCGGTTTCTACAGATCTATAATAATGACAATCTCAACACGGTGAACAGATAATTATGATCATTGTATGATGTGTACTTTAGTTTCCAAGCCCACAAAAGCAAGATATATTAATGTGGACATGGGAAAGACATAAAACATAAAAAGTGGGATTTGCTTACCAAGCCCAAATAGGTTTGAAGATGAATAGTAGACAACTAGATTGTAAATGTATATAAAGTTTTGTGGCTTAAGTACCAATCAATTACACGCGTCTCAACCGCCTAGGACCTCCCAAAACCGTTTTTGGTCCACAGAGGGGCCCAAGTGTAGAGTAACTGAAAGCTAGATGTTAAAAAGAACAAAATTGATGAATTGTTTTTAAATAGTCTACTGCGGAGTAGAGAGGGCAGTTATCATAGGAGCTGAAAAGTTTGAATTTACCTTTTATAGGTTGAATCAAGGAGTGAATGTTCAGGGCTAAAATAGCCATGTAGACAAAAAAACAAGGGAGAGCAACGCTCCAATTTCACCACAAGGTGGCACTCCAAGTTGACAACCCTTATGAGTCAGACCAGGAGATCCACGTATAAACACAGCCCCAATGAACTACAAAAAACAATACAATAAAACAAACAATTACTATAAGGAGCTTTTTAACAATATCACTGGTTCGATCATCAACAGGAGATGACCCTCCACTAGTGAACAGCTTCGATTACCTGAGAGGTGGGGTGGATGTGTACGGAAGGGGAGAGCGGCATATACCTCCCCTTGCAGCCTCAGAGCCACTGTCAGGAGGTAGCGGCTATTAAGCCGCACTATATAAGTCCCTCCATCACGGTGGCGTCTGACGTCACCACCGGGATGCGGACGCACAGTGAGGCCCTCCCCCAGGTCGCATGTGGCCAATGGGCAGCAAGGGGGTGAAGCCGGATACCATCCAGGCTCCGCCCCTCCTAGTCGGACGTAAGTGCTTCGGCGCTCATAGCTCCGACAGTGTAGGTGGGCGCATGCGCAGGCCGGGAGCGAGCGATGTTGGAGCCCAGCCATCACGCAGGCGCAACACAGACGAGGCATAGAGGAAGAGATAACAAACAGCAACAAACTCAGATGTCAGTCATTGTCTGTCAGAGGCAGGGCAGAAAAAAACAATCATTGAATACGTGTCAGCCATATTGACTAAGGGAAAAGGAATGGGAAAGAAAACTATATGCACATAGAAAGATGTTGATGGGTGGTAAATGTTTCAAAAATACTGAAGCGGTTTCCCAAACCTAATAATACTGTGTTCCAAAGATTTGTAATATGGAATTAATGCCACTAGAAATACAGATGCCATGGCTTACAGGATTGACTTAAAAGACAAAATAAAAAATAGAAAATAAATAAAATGATTTAAATAAACAGACTAACTAGGGATAGCTTGCTGGTTTGGCCAAAGAACCCATGTACCTTAAAGGGAGTTTGATACCTCTAGGGCCCCCAGGGGAGGGTGATTGATTACTCACTCCAAACCCTAAGTGCCCGTGGCGTCCGTGCGGACCAAAGCAAAAAAGGGGAGAAGAGAGGGCCTCATTTGGCGGGGGAGACAGCAATCATTTGCATAATTTTGTCCAAACCTGGATTTGTTTTAAGGGAATAATAAATTTGTATTGGCTTGGGAAGGAAACCCCACTGTATATGAAGACAACCAGGAAATAACCACATAGACATAAAAAAGGAACAAAAACTACATAATATATATAAAAAAAATGTATACTAGAATTGTGTATCATGAAATCTTGACAAGCCTGGATGGAATAAACAGAGGCAGATACATCTGATGGCCTAAAGGAATGGTTTCAAACTAAACGCTGTTTATTCCATCCAGGCTTGTCAAGATTTCATGATAAACAGAGGCAGATACATCTGATGGCCTAAAGGAATGGTTTGAAACTAAACGCTGTTTATTCCATCCAGGCTTGTCAAGATTTCATGATACACAATTCTAGTATACATTTTTTTTTGTATATATTATGTAGTTTTTGTTCCTTTTTTATGTCTATGTGGTTATTTCCTGGTTGTCTTCATATACAGTGGGGTTTCCTTCCCAAGCCAATACAAATTTATTATTCCCTTAAAACAAATCCAGGTTTGGACAAAATTATGCAAATGATTGCTGTCTCCCCCGCCAAATGAGGCCCTCTCTTCTCCCCTTTTTTGCTTTGGTCCGCACGGACGCCACGGGCACTTAGGGTTTGGAGTGAGTAATCAATCACCCTCCCCTGGGGGCCCTAGAGGTATCAAACTCCCTTTAAGGTACATGGGTTCTTTGGCCAAACCAGCAAGCTATCCCTAGTTAGTCTGTTTATTTAAATCATTTTATTTATTTTCTATTTTTTATTTCGTCTTTTAAGTCAATCCTGTAAGCCATGGCATCTGTATTTCTAGTGGCATTAATTCCATATTACAAATCTTTGGAACACAGTATTATTAGGTTTGGGAAACCGCTTCAGTATTTTTGAAACATTTACCACCCATCAACATCTCTTTCTATGTGCATATAGTTTTCTTTTCCATTCCTTTTCCCTTAGTCAATATGGCTGACACGTATTCAATGATTGTTTTTTTCTGCCCTGCCTCTGACAGGCAATGACTGACATCTGAGTTTGTTGCTGTTTATTATCTCTTCCTCTATGCCTCGTCTGTGTTGCGCCTGCGTGATGGCTGGGCTCCAACATCGCTCGCTCCCGGCCTGCGCATGCGCCCACCTACACTGTCGGAGCTATGAGCGCCGAAGCACTTACGTCAGACTAGGAGGGGCGGAGCCTGGATGGTATCCGGCTTCACCCCCTTGCTGCCCATTGGCCACATGCGACCTGGGGGAGGGCCTCACTGTGCGTCTGCATCCCGGTGGTGACGTCAGACGCCACCGTGATGGAGGGACTTATATAGTGCGGCTTAATAGCCGCTACCTCCTGACAGTGGCTCTGAGGCTGCAAGGGGAGGTATATGCCGCTCTCCCCTTCCGTACACATCCACCCCACCTCTCAGGTAATCGAAGCTGTTCACTAGTGGAGGGTCATCTCCTGTTGATGATCGAACCAGTGATATTGTTAAAAAGCTCCTTATAGTAATTGTTTGTTTTATTGTATTGTTTTTTGTAGTTCATTGGGGCTGTGTTTATACGTGGATCTCCTGGTCTGACTCATAAGGGTTGTCAACTTGGAGTGCCACCTTGTGGTGAAATTGGAGCGTTGCTCTCCCTTGTGTTTTTGTCTACACGGCTATTTTAGCCCTGAACATTCACTCCTTGATTCAACCTATAAAGGTAAATTCAAACTTTTCAGCTCCTATGATAACTGCCCTCTCTACTCCGCAGTAGACTATTTAAAAACAATTCATCAATTTTGTTCTTTTTAACATCTAGCTTTCAGTTACTCTACACTTGGGCCCCTCTGTGGACCAAAAACGGTTTTGGGAGGTCCTAGGCGGTTGAGACGCGTGTAATTGATTGGTACTTAAGCCACAAAACTTTATATACATTTACAATCTAGTTGTCTACTATTCATCTTCAAACCTATTTGGGCTTGGTAAGCAAATCCCACTTTTTATGTTTTATGTCTTTCCCATGTCCACATTAATATATCTTGCTTTTGTGGGCTTGGAAACTAAAGTACACATCATACAATGATCATAATTATCTGTTCACCGTGTTGAGATTGTCATTATTATAGATCTGTAGAAACCGGAGAGTTTCACCCATATAACATATTCATTGTTTGTATGCAAATGTATATATACCATTTGTCTTTTCAGTACTACTTAATGTATTTTTTGGTCTGAAACTACATCTCTAAATGTTTTTGAAGCATCTGATTTGTATTTTTTTCTTTCTTTTTCTTTTTTACCTTTAGTATGCCACACCTGTACCAAAATACTCCTGATGAAGCTCATGTGTTGAGCGAAACATGTTGAGATTGGTATCGCAAAGTGGTCTCTATTTTTAAATATTTAATCTTTCATTGATTGACCGTGATTGTAAAAACTGTGCTTGTTTTTAGATGGTGTTTTGTAATATTCTTAAACTATTAAAGATTTTGAATCAAAAGATTACTTACAGTCAGTTTGGCATTTTGCATACAGTGTTATTTTCTTCCTTGATTTATTTTTCTATATCGATCCAATTAAATTTTGAAAAGCACCATAAAAGTCCCAGGGGTACCTATACCCCAACCCCCTTCTTTCTGTAACCTATTTAATAGGGATGCGGTGCTAAGGGTTAACTGTCCCTGCCCTCTAACAATATTTCTCCTACACCACCTGATGACACAAACCGGGGAAAATGTTTTTTTCTTGTCCTTAGATGCAGAGAAGGCATTTGACAGAGTGGCTTGGGATTACATGGAAGAAGTTTTGAAAACTATGGGTTTAGGCACACGCATGTTAAATTTCATAATGCTTTATATTCTAACCCCATGGCCAGAGTGAGAGCAAGCAATACTCTGTCAAACGCCTTCCCCATCTGTAATGGCACAAGGCAAGGGTGTCCCCTGTCCCCTATCCTTTTTATCCTCATGCTGGAACCTTTCCTCCAGAAGTTACTTCTAAATTCGGACATCAAAAGAATACGGACCATCCACAAGGAATACAAATACGCTGCCTTTGTGGACAACATATTATTATTCCTTACAGAACCCCTGACCACTATACCTGTACTCTTGTCAGAATTTCAACACTTCCAATCCTTATCCAACCTTAAGATCAATTTCTCTAAATTATTTGCCCTCAATATCTCCCCTCCTCAACACCTAGTGACCCAATGCAAAGACAATTTTCCATTACTTTGGAAGACGGACTCGATCACATATCTAGGAATTCAGCTTCCCTCCAGACTCTCCGATCTGTATGTAAAGAATCATCTACCCCTCCTAAACAAATTAACTACCAACCTCAAAAATTGGAACAAGCCCATCTTTTCATGGTTTGGTAGGGCTGCAATCCTAAAAATGAATGCATTACCTAGCTTGCTATATGTCTTGCAGACGATCCCGAGCCGTGTCTCTCCAGCCTTATTTAAGGCCTATAAAACTATCTGTACCAAATTCCTTTGGGGTGATCAAAGACCCCGAATTTGTTTCTCACAACTTACTCGACCAAAATGACTGGGAGGGATAGGACTCCCAGGCACAATTATTACACAGCTATACACCTCTCCAGAATTGTAGACTGGAATGTACATTCCCCCTACAAAGACTGGGTTTTGTTGGAAGACTCGGTCTCTACACTTCCCATAGCTTCTTTACTATGGATGGTTCCAAACCATTTTCCGGTGGCAATCAGGCAACACCCACTGATTGAACCAACATTATATTGCTTCAGGAAGCTGTGCGTCCAAACCACCATATCTTCCACACCAGAACACATAACCACAATAAAATCAATTCCTGACTTTCCCCTAGGGACGTCCCGCCATTTTCTTTCAGATATCTGGCCTTCAGACCAAATCCATCAATTCTTTCACAATGGGAAACTTCTCTCTGCCTCGCGCCTTGCTGATTATGACAGCTAAACCTCCCATTCCTCCTTGAACATACTTAATGATTTCTCACTACATACAAACCTAGACAAGAACTTCTACTGCTCAAGACAACTAACCCCCTTTGAAAGGCTTTGCACCCAGGAATCTCCCCAACAAAACTTTATAGCTACCACACACAATCTCCTCTTTGCAGACATTAGCCCTAGGGAAAACTATGTCTGTACATGCTGGGAGGAGGCTCTTTCCCTTTCGCTTTCAGATGAGAAATGGGAACAAATCTTCCTAAATATACATAAAGGTTCAATTAACGTTACTACACAAGAAAATGGATATAAAGTCCAATCTAGGTGGTACCGCACACCAGCCCTCCTAAACAAAATTCACCTGTCCATTCCAGATACATGTTGGAGATGCCAAAAAGAAAAGGGTACCTTATTACACATTTGGTGGACATGCACCCTACTTCAAGCATTTTGGAGGGAACACAAGCAGAAAAAAAGGTGCCTCTAAGTGCAGAAGATTAAAATGTTTAATATCCCCAGAGGGATTAAAAACACTTACAAGATCAGAAAGTAAAATAAGCATAACATCTTTGATGGTAAGAGCGATCCAGTATCAGGAGGGTCCGCAGCTTGTTGTAAGACTCCCAGGACTGTGGGTAAATAGCGGCAGGGACTTCAATGAAGTTGCCAGCAGATGTTGGAAGATCATGGAGATGCCGGTGGAGGTCACACGATCCGAGTCTAGGGAAAACGAAGATCCTGGAAGTGACATCGGCGGTGAGGGACAGCAACCAGCGTGGAACGGATGTAGTCATCAAAAAGGGATGTGTTTCGGAACTGCTATTGGTTCCTTTTTCAACCTATGGCTACAGGTATACCCATGCATAATTTATACTCTCTGGGCCAGCTGTGGGCGGGGACAAGGGCGGGAGGAAGTAGGAAATGGTGTATGGCATTCTCACAAGGAAATGAATCATCAGAATAATGCTAAATACACTATTGGTGAAAACAATATTGATAAAAGGGTAAGTGAACAAGTGGAGGAAGAAATATAAGAAAATATGTATAAATAAATAATTAAAAAAAAAATATATATATATAGACTAATAGATAAACTAAAAATAAATAAAATAAAAAGGAATAAGAAATTAACAAATAAACGCAGGTGATATGCATGCTCGAGAGGATATAAATTATCATCTATGAGCAAGGGAGAAACAGATATATTGGAGGGAACTAAGAATATATCCACACATTGGTCCGGGTTGATCCATAGTGGGATTAGCTTTTTTATTCTAGTGGCCAAGATTTTGGAATAGAGCTTTGTATCGACATTCAATAGTGCTATTGGCCTGTAGCTTGAACAGTTAGTTTTATCTTTTCCTTCTTTTGGTAGTATTGTGATATGGGCTAATAACGATTCACTTCTTATTTCTTCTTCTTCCACTATACCATTCATATATTCTAGTAGTTTTGGGGTCAGCTGTTCTTGAAATATTTTATAATATTTAACCGTGAACCCATCTGGTCCTGGGCTTTTCCCTACAGGGGTTTCCTTTATTGCCAGTGTTATCTCTTCTTGCGTTATGTTCTTTTCCAGTTCTTCTAGTTGTTCTGTTTTTATTTTCAGTAGTTTTGCACTTTTTAGATATTCTTGTATCTTCTTTGTTCTTATATTTGCTTCTTTCCGACTTTCCTGACCTTTTATTGCATATAGAGAACTAAAATATTTTTGGAATGTTGTCGCAATGTCTGTTGTTTTATTTACCACTTCTCCTTTTTCATTTTTAATCTTCTCAATATAATTTAAATACTTCTTTTTTTTTTACAAGCTTCGCAAGGTATTTTCCTGGTTTATTTCCCCATTTGAATTTTTCTTGTACTACTCTGTTATATTCCTTCCTTTCTTCTTGTTCAATCCAATCTTTTAATTGTTCTCTTTTTTGGGATAGTAACCGGAAAGTTTATATGTTTATTTGATTTTTGTGTTTTTGCTCCAGTTCATATATTTCCTCTATTATTTGCTGCATGTTTTTTTTTTCTTTCTTGTGTTTTTCTTGCACCTATAGCTATTAATTTGCCCCTAATGACCGATTTATGAGCCTCCCATATTGTTGCTTTCGATACTTCTGGTGTATCATTTTCTTTAAAATATCTTTCAATTTCTTCTGTTATGCTTTTTTCAATCTCTCTGTCTTCTAACAAGTTTTCGTTGATTCTCCATGGGCCCCTTTCAAAGGCTTCTCCCTGCGTTTTCATTCTCAACATTACTGGGCTATGATCTGAGGCAGTTATTATACCTATTTTTGTTTCTTCTATATCCTCCAGGTTCCTGTGTTCGACCATGATATAGTCCAATCTGGAGTAGCTGTTATGTACTGCTGAGTAATATGTGTAGTCCTTTGTGCTGGGGTGCTGGATTCTCCAGGGATCAGTTAGTTGTTGTTCATATAGTATTCTTTTTAGTTTCTTTTGTTGTTTTATTTCTCTGTCCCTTACTATGGAGGTGCTGTCCATTTCATTATCCATGCTGAAGTTAAAATCAGTATTAGCCAGTATTAATTTGCCTTGTTTGAATTCCATTAGTATTTTTATTATATCTATCAAGTATTTTTTAGGGTTTTTGTTAGGACAATATACATTGGCAAATGTGTATTTTATCCCCTGTATGGAGCCTACAATGAAAAGATAACGACCCTCCGGATCCGTTTTTCTTTGGTCTATTAAAAAATTTACATTTTTCCCTATTCCGATGGCGACACCTTTGGCCCTTCTTATTGGTAAATCTCCTTGATACCACGTTGGTATATTTCTTGAGTAAATTTTAGGGTTATATGTGTTTCCTGTAGGAAAATTATTTCCGCTTTGTTTTTTTCTAATTCTCGGAGTATTATATTTCTTTTCCCTGGGGAATTTAGTCCTCGGACATTATAGGAAGCTATTTTTATACTGTTTACATTTTCCATTGTTTTACCTTTTTTCTTCCCCACCCGTCCCCCAGATGACCCTTCCCCCTGGTCCTATAAGAGGACCTAGGGGAAAGGCCCCCAGCCGACACGTGGGGTTTCCCTTTCCCTCTCTCACGATGATTACACCTATATGACCATTCATGCGAACCAAACCTCCCCCCCCCACTCGCCCCCCACCCCACCCCACCCCTCTTTTCTGATATGGTTTTTTTTTTCCATCCCATATTCTCTAGAGCTGAGAGCGTTTTATTTGTTTTATGGGGCACACTCTGCCCCCTCTGCTCTACTAGATCCGAGGCGGAACTCTTTTGGGCGCCCTGATCCCCCTTCTCCTATACTCTGATAGGGCGACCCCCTGTCCACTTCATGAGTCCCTAATTCCCTCTCCCTGCCTTCCTCTCTTTATTGTGTTTTTCTAAACCTTTCACTTTCCCCCATTCCCCCGTCCCCCCCCCCAATCCCCCCCTTTCCACTTTAAAGCCCCTCATACCATTGTGTGCTGTTTTCTCTGCTATTTTACTATTTATTTCCTCTACATTTTACTCCTATTATCTATTCCTTTGATTTAATTGCCATTGTTGATCAGCTCGTACTGTTGTTCAAACAAAGGTGTAGAAATTGCGCCAACTCCTAAATGTGGATACAGCAGCCGACACAGCAATAAGACTGTTGCGCATAAAAATTGAAAATAAAAAAGTGTGGCGCTAGTGAAAGGTGAAAAATCCTGTCGTTAGACAGGTAAAAAAGAGGGGAGTGAAGACACTATCAGTGTCACTTGGTGAAGTGATAATTGATTATTAAGAAAAATATCAACAAAGTAAAGAATACAGGCATATATAGGTATGCTGGTGAAAATGCAGTAATAATCAGTTGGTTTAAATTAGGAAAAAATCAAGCGCCCAGCACCTTATTCAAAAAGGAAACACAGACACATATAAACCCATACAAGAAATCCCAACAACCTGATTAAGTGATTTAACGCAGCCAGTAGGGGAGATTCAAGTACCTGGCACCTTATTCAAAAGGAAAAAACCAACACATATAAATCAATGCAAGAAATCTAAATAATCTAGGTGGGTGGTTTAACACCACTAGTATTCAATGGAAATAGGGGCCAGGATAGGGGGCATAAAAATCCTTATGGGAGGACAGACATAGCTGGAAAACAACAAGTCTCTCAAATGGCAAAAGTAGACTGTCCCCTTCAGTCCTATAGATAGCAAGGTCTCAACCGTCTTCTCCAGAGATGATTAGAGGTTGTTGGGAAGGGGTCCTGATGGGTACACTAAATCTTGACTTTTGTGGATGATTCCCACCAGGAAAGAGAGAAAGCAAAAGGATGCCCTTACCGGATCAGGTGGACTCACAGGCCGTGGCGGTGAGTCAAACGTGCATGTACCGTCAAACGGTGTGAGATGGAGGCTTGTGGGAAGACTCGTGTGCCGTCTTGTCAGCAGTCCTCAACTGAAGAGCCAGCTAGGGGATCAAGGTCCCCAGGATGCGGTTCCGGTCACCAGAAAGATCATTCGCTCAGAAGTCCATCATATATGTAATTGGTCAAAGAAAAGAGAAAAAACTCCACATGGTGTAAATCCTTAATGTGCCAAAACGCATAAGAGCACTTTATTGAGCAAAATAAGACTCCAAGAGGCAATTTTTTACAAGCGGGGGGCAGTAAAAACTCGGCTCAATATATAAAACAGCATAAAAAATATATAAAAAATATATAAAAACAGCGCAGTGGGTAGTGGTGGGGTGTAATCATTGTTAACTCTTGTCTATTTGCAGTTTTCTCCATTTCTGGGAGTGGAAGTGGGATTTCTAGTTTATTGCAGAATTCCGGTATTTCCTCAACAAATCTTAGTTTCGCACTTCTTCCGTTTTTCTTCGCTATTAGGCATGTTGGAAATCCCCAATTATATTGAATTTCTTGTTCACGCAGAATTCCTAATAGAGGTTTTAGTGTCCATTGTCTTTTCAGTGTTTCCTGAGACACGTCTTGAAATATTTGTAATTTAGTTTCCGCGTATTCAATTTGTGTTTTTCTTCTTTAAGTTTATCCAGATCTGTTTCTTTTCTTCCCATCTTTCAAAGCGTACTATTATGTCTCTGGGTGTTTCTGTTGAGGACCTTTGAGATCTTTTTACTCGGTATACGCTTTCTATTCCTATTATGTTGGTTACATCTTTTCCTAAGATTTGATTGAAGAAGTTGTTCCTTTTTTCTATTAGATTTTCTGTTTGTTCTATTTCCGGTAGGCCACGTATTCTCAGGTTTTTCCTTTTATCTCTATTTTCTTGATCTTCAATTTTATAAGATTGTTCCTGTTGTTCCCTTTTTAATTTCTTTATTTCCCCTTCCAGTTCTTCTATCATTTTCTGGTGCATATCTACTTTGGTCTCTGCTTCTTCCACTCTCTTTAGCATATGTCCCATATCTTTATGTATTATTGACATCTCTGCTTTTAGGGTTTTCTCTAGAGCTGCAAACATTTTTTCCATGTCCTGTTTTGTTGGCAGCTGTGGCCCTTGATGTCCTTCCTCCTTTCCTCTATCTTCTTCCTCCATTTCTGGTTCCGTTCTAGATTCTGAGAGGTGGCTGGTTTCTGGTGATACTTTATTTTGGCTTTTTTTATCCTTATTGTCCTTCTCTTTTGTATCTGCTTGTCTGCCCTTTGACCCCACTTGCCTCTCTCCTTCTCCAATTCCTTGTTGTATATACCTATTCATAGGGCCGGGGCTTGGGCCTAGACTGGTCCTGGGTGATTTAGGTGTTACTCCCGCACTTCTTGTTATTTTCCCCTTCATATCAATAGTTAGGTTTGTATGTTCTTCAAGGTCACTTTCCAGTAAACCTTTTCAATATAATCTCTTAATGGTGGCCGGATCTCCCAGTATTCTTAATTAAACTTTATTTTGTGCTCCAATCTCACCCACTCCGTTCATTACCTAGAGTCATTCTGTTACAAAAGGAAGGCTACAAGCCCCAGCAACTCCACCCAGAAAAGAAAAAGGAAAGAAAGAGAAAAAGATATTCGTGTATATTCAGAGGTCCCCACCTTTGCAGTTAACTAGAGAGTTTGACCCACTTTACTCTTCTCCTCCTTTTTCCTTCCCTCCTCCCCAGATTCTCAAATCAAAACTAAATGTAAAGATAAGAGTAATCTCGGCTTTAACAGGTGTGTCTCCACCCTGAACACTTATTCCAGCCCTCCACGATATAATTCAAAATGTTCAATAATATACTTCAGTTATTTGACGGTGTTATCAGAAGTTTTAACAGTGTAGCTCAGATGTTCCGCAGAACAATTCAGATGTTCCTCAAACTGGTACTAGTGTTCAGCAGCGTTCAGCAGATTATTTCATGGGTTCAAATATAATTCAGCTATTCAACAGTATCATTTAGATGTTCAACGATATCATTCAGGTATTTCTACAGTAAGATTCAGTAGTACAATTTTAGGTATTTCAGCAGTATGACTCAAATATTTCAGTGGTACCATCAGGTATTTAGGGACATAATTTAAGAACTCCGCAGTGTATTTCACAAATAATTTATAAATATTTCATAAGCATTTTCATAAGCGCTTAGTAGCGTAACTCCTCTCTCCCCTTATATCTTATGTACCTGTGCTAGTGGACAGAAAGCAAGGAGGGGAGAGAAAAGGAGGAGAAAAAAAAGAAAAAAGAAATGCATATGAAAGTGATTGAGAGCCAAGCCGCCTATTTTCCACTGATCCCAATCCTTTCCCCCCTCTCTCCGTGTAGTATGTACTCTGAATCTTTTTCTCTTATTTCTCCTCCTCCTTGCTTTATTCTATTGTTATTCTTATTTGCCTATTCACAGCAAACTTATAGCGGAGAGATCACAAACAAAAGTTGACTTATCTACTTATCTTCCTTGTATGTCCATTGTGATTTTCTCCAGGCTGGTGCTTATTGATGTTTACAGACTCTGGCGCTGCTGCTGCTGCTTTTACTATCTCTGGTATATTACCGAGATTCCGCTCTCCTGTCTTGATCTTTATCCGCCGTGAGTGAGTGCTTGTGTGCCTGTGTGCTTTCTGAAGCCGAAGCCTGCCACTCGCTCTCTTCACCTCTCCGACTCTCCACCTCCGGCCGCTCCCGGTGTTCTTCGGATGAATCCTCCGCTTCCCCGCTACTGCCAGTCCCCTCCGTTCCTGAGCCAGCGGAGGGGGGTGTTTAAACAACCGCCAAGATCGAATCTCCTACTTCAGCACAACTGCGCTCCCGTCTTTCCAATCGCCCGTCTGACCCGTCTGGAGACAGCAGGAGGGGGGAGACGTACATGCAGTCACAGGACCAAGTGCAACCTCCAGCTCCAGCTCTGCTCTGATCAACGAGTGGTGAGTGGGGGCGGGGTGGGGAGGCTATCTACCTCCTCTCGTCAGGTTCTTACCCATCTCAGCTGCAGGGAGAGGGTTCTCAGGATCCTCACGCTGAGCACAGGGCCATTACCAGGCTCCTCCCTCCGGCTAAAGCCCCTCCTCCCTGTGTTGGATCGCGTGACCTCCACCGGCATCTCCAGGATCTTCCAACATCTGCTGGCAACTTCATTGGAGTCCCTGCCGCTATTTACCCACAGTCCTGGGAGTCTTACAACAAGTTGCGGACCCTCCTGATGCTGGATTGCTCTTACCATCAACAATGTTATGCTTATTTTACTTTCTGATCTTGTAAGTGTTTTTAATCCCTCTGGGAATATTAAATATTTTAATCTTCTGCACTTAGAGGCGCATTTCTGCTAGTGTTTTTTAGAGTTTGCTTCCACTTTCAAAGCTGCTGCCCTTAGTGTTGAAGAATCACCATTACCACCACCAGGCCCCTGGTCTTATATAAACATTGCCTGCTGAGTCCTGTTGTCCAGAGCGCCCTCAATTTTACATTGTACCAGGATTCTTTTTCTAGCGAAGTGTGCCGTATCACCTCCCAAGTAACTTCATTTGAACTAAACCTTTCCCTGGATCAATTCCTCCTCCACAACTCTCCCATATCACATAGTTCCTACCACAAATACCAAATACCCACAATCAAAGAATGGTTTTGCAGAATACGTAAAACTGCTGAAATGGAGGAGCTGATTCATACAGTATATCATGGGATACTCCATCAAAATTCTGCAAAAAATGGGCATGCTGGATGCACTTCCAGTCAACACCAGCATATTAAAACGCAGTTAATTCAATGGTATAAAGCGACGACGATCACCATGATAAATCCCAAACATTCTCCCTCAAGAGATAAGGGCTCAGTGACAAAACATGAACAACCCAATGCTCAATTTATCTGATGCCCCCTGGTCAAGCTACTCCTAGTCGCTCCCCCCAAGACACTTTGAATTATAAACAGACACCCCTCCCTCTCCTGTACAAGGGATGGGGTGGTCAACGAAAGACTTTCCTCTCCATTCCCCTTCTCTACTCTTTTGTCTATCTCTTCTTCTTTTCTACCCCCCCCTTTTTTTGTGTTTCCCCACCCCCTCCCCCACTTCCCTCATCACTCCCACTCCACTCCCACTGCCCCTTGCCAATCCCCCTGGTCCCTATATTATAATACGATCCCCAACCCAAGCATCTATAGATTCTCTACATGGCTTCATTTAAGTTCATAAATTCCCTAGCTGTGCTTGCTCAAGACCGCACATGAACTTGCAGTACAACAAAACAACGCACCTCTCACCACTAAACCCCTTAACCACCTTGAGATAAGGCGACAGAGGGCCTATTTTTGATTTTTCAAAATGTCGGCTGGCATCCCAGGGCCAGTCCAGGCTCTGAAAAGATCCCGACCATATGGTCGTTATTCACCCAGAATCCTGGACTGGCACCTGGCTCAGCCTCTCAGCGATCTGCTGGGAGCCTGAGCCATTCCCTCCCACCTGCTTCAAAACTCAGCACTCCAGTGGGCATTGAAGAGATCAGAGAGCAGTGACTGTCAGTGTGTGTGTGTGTGTGTGTGTGGGGGGGGGGCGATCAGTAGTGTTTGATTGCTCAATTCTCACTACAGAGCCAGTGGGGGACAGATAGGGAATTAGATAGATGCTGCATCCACCTAGGTGAGTATAAATTTGTATATTTTTTTTTAATCGTGAACTTCTCTTTTAATATAATCAAATGCCAGCATTTCTAGTGTCATTCACAGATACTGATATTCGTAGCCCTTTTTCTTGCAGTACTTATTTTTTGTAGAGCAGCCATAGTTGTGTAGTCACTGGGAGCTTATCTCCTGGCTGGAGGAAATGGGAGATCACTCATGCTGCAAACAGTGAGACAGAAACTCATCTTGCCAGTGGAGAAGTTTTCTGGAGCGCAGCCAGCAGCATAAAGTGGGTGGGGCAAGCATTGGAACTCCAGAAATATTAAAGATCAATTATTATATTGTTAAAAGTCTGACCCTCGGGGGCGTGTCCTGAACATGGAGCTGTGAGGACGTGCTTGGTCCGCGCTCCGCTTCCACCGCTACTCCACCAGCAGCATACCCGCGATCCTGGGCCCTGACACGGCCCAGGACATGTCACAGAGGCGGCGGAATACGGCCCATGACTCCGGGACAGAGAAGTCAAGGCAGGGGCAGCTGGATTCTTACTTTCCTGGGACCCGCGGCAAGGCCCAGGAAAAATCCAAGATGGCGCCGGTCAGCAAAACGGCGAAGCAGCATGCGTCGGCACAGAAGCAGCCCACACAGCCTGCCACGTCTCCGCAGCCATCACCCGGATCGGTGAGTTACTCTGCACCCCCGGCCTCCCCTGGGTCCTCCACAGCAAGGGTGGAAAAGGCATTCAAAGCAGATATAGCACAGCTTAAGGAGGACACCACACACCTGGGCACAAGAGTGGAAACGCTAGAACAAAGGCTGGATGAGGCTCTCCCTTCTATGTCAGCTATGCAAATGAGATGTGCAGCCCAAGATCAAAAGCTGGACTCACTGTTGTCACAACTTTGAGAACCGTAGCAGGAGGGCTAATATTCCTATCCCCGGTATGCCAGAAGCTACAGCCCCCAAAGATATCATCCCCTCCTTGCAAGCAATATTCCGAGAGATCCTGGAACTACCAGACACGGTGCCCATCGAGATTGACCGAGCCCACCGGGCCCTGAGACCGCCATCCCAAGATTCTGACAACTCCAGAGACATAATATGCAAGCTGCATAAATTTACCATCAAAGAACGAATAATGCAAAAGATGCGCAACAGGCCCTTCTTTGATTTTGATGGCGCCCACCTCTGTTTTTTTCAAGACATCTATAGACACACGCTTATGCAGCGTCGGGCCCTGAAACCTGTGTTAGTGGCCCTCCAGGAAGTGGGCCTCACATACCGCTGGGGCTTTCCCTTCTACTTACAGGCTACTAAAGATGGCCGCTCAGCTACTTTACACACCAGAGATGACCTTCCTCACTTCCTCTCAGCTTTGGGGCTAGGTAAGGTTGACTTTCCGGATTGGCGTGGGGACCCTGCGATGGCAAACTTTCCAGCCATGGGACTCCCCCAGCCCTGGACACAGATGCCTCAATGCCACAGCCGTAGACGCAGCCGCCACCAGCAGGATGTGGACGCCTCTCCTGGCCCCTCTTTACTAAGGGACTGATGGTAATGCCTGGATCCCAAACCTCACCCCTATCCCTTAACATGGAAGCATCCCTTACTGCCAGATCACCCGAAGATTGGAGGCTTGACGCCTAACCTGGACCTATTTGTGCATGATCTGTCTTGGCTTTGCTGGCGAAGTTTGATGGCACAAAAGATGGACAAGACTTTGCCCTGCAACCTATTTAGATACATTTTAGATCTGCTTCCAGATCCCTTCCCCATTTAGAATTATCCCTCCAGGACTCATCCACGTTTATGCAATCCCCGAGTCCCGCCACCCCCCCTGATACTTGGAGTCACAGAGAGGCTCCTATGATGTGGGGGTGGAGCGGACCCTTTCCTCCTTCCCTCCTTCATGTTGGCCCACGACCCCCCAGTAGACCGTCCACATACAGTTAATATTCCCATTTGGGATGTCAGGTCTGGACAAGATGGGCCCCCTGAGAAAAAGGGGCTCCTCTGGCCCAGCCTGCTCTTATTCAGAACCACTGTTCTTTTTGAGTTTTTACGTTGCCTATGGTTATGCTGATGTTAACGATTGTCTTTCTCTCGTCTTTCCACTTTTCTCCCCTATCCTTTTTTCCCTTCTTGGTCTTTTTTCCCCCCCTTGCTTTATTAACAGGACCCCCTGGATTAACACTGCCCGCTCTGGACGCAACCGCCGGGATCAAAGCCAGCCTACATCGTCATGCCTCAATGACAGCTATTAAGGTAATTTCATTTAATGTCTGCGGTCTTTGCTCCCCCTGCAAGCGTAGTAAATTGTGGTGGGAACTGAAAAAATTGAAAGCGCAGATAGTCTTTCTGCAGGAAACGCACTTTACTCCTCAATCCATACCCAAGTTACCGACCCACATATATAGCCAATGGTACCTCCCCGGTCAATAAGTCCAGAGGTACTGCAATAGCTGTCCACAAAAACTGCCCCTTCCAACATACAGGTGACCTGGTCGATCCCCTCGGGAGATACGTCTTTCTGAAGTGGACCATTGCGGGTACTAAATACACCTTCGCCAATATATACTCCCTTATCTCGAATCACCTGACCTTCCTTGACACAACCATAGAGCACCTAGAGAGGTTCAGAGAGGGGTCCCTATTTCTCGGAGGCAACTTCAATGTAAGCCTAGACCCATCCCTGGACACCTCACACAGCCGTCCTTCACACTCACATGCCTTCCTTAGACACTTCCGGAGATCCCTCCAGACAGTAGGCCTGGTCGACAGCTGGAGGGTCCTGCACCCCACAGAAAGAGACTACATCTACTATTCAGCAGTACACAATGTCTATCCGCGCATAGACTTGATCTATGTTGACCGCCCGACCCTAGAGCTCCTCCAAAGCTCTTCCTTAGGAAACATTACCATTTTGGACCATGGTCCGGTCGCTGTTACCTTCAGCATCCCAGCGGGTTCTCATAGAGCGTGGAACTGACGTCTCAATGAAAACTTATTAGATGACCCCGTAGTGGAAACCAAGATTTCAGACACGTTAAAGAACTACTTTCGAGAGAACACATCAGAGGACTTAAGCGAGGGTACAACTTGGGAATGCCACAAGGCAGTGATAAGGGGTGAGCTTATCGCCCAGGGCATTAGACTGAAAAGAGAATGGCAAGCGGACTACCACAGAGTCTTTACCGCACTCCAGCAAGCGGAACTTAAGCACAAAACTGGGGGTGCCCCAGAAGCCCTACGGTAATTAATAGAGCTCAGGGACCTATTCTCATGGTTACTAGAATGACAGGCGCGCAGACAATTGCATTATTTATCCCATAAGTACTATGAACATAATAATAAATGCGGACGCATGTTGGCAAGAGCCCTGCGCACAAAGCTAGCCCAAATGCAAGTACACAAACTCCGCTCCTCCACAGGAGACATGACATTCTGATCCACCAAGATAGCAGCAGGGTTTAGAGATTATTACGCTGACCTTTATAACCTGGACGCGAACATAACCCCAGACGCTAAGGTGACCAGACTGACAAAAATTTGTGACTACCTATCCGTTAATGGACTGCCCCCCCTAACCAAGGACCAGCTAACTGACTTAGACTCCCCTATAACTACCGCAGAGATCAAGACCATCATCAAATCACTACCCAATTGGAAAAACCCAGGCCCTGATGGGTTCACCAAAGCATACTATGCTAAATTCTCCCCGATACTCACAAACCATATGTGTAAGTACTTTAACCCCCTAGCAAAAGGACGTAATATCCCCCCTGAGGCTCTTTTAGCACACATATCGGTTATACCGAAAGAGGGTAAAGACCCTACTGTCCCACAGAGCTACCGCCCCATATCCCTCCTGAATATGGACATAAAAATTCTGCCGAAAATCCTAGCAAACCGTCTGAAACATCTTGTACCCCTTGTGATACACCCAGACCAAACCGGTTTTATTACAGGACGTGAAGCCCGAGACAATTCCATACGAGCAATTCAACATATACACTGGGCCAAGAACAGAGAGGTTCCCCTTCCCTACTTAATACTTTCTACTGACGCCGAGAAGGCATTCGACCGCATTGACTGGTCCTACCTCAGAGAGGTTATAACCTCACTGGGGCTTGGCCCAAAAATGCTAACCTGGATACTGGCCCTCTATTCAGAACCTAGTGCACAGGTTAAGGTTAATGGAGTCTTCTCAACCAGGTTCCCGATCAGGAACGGCACGAGACAGGGGTGCCCACTCTCCCCCCTCCTCTTCGCTCTGGCTCTTGAGCCGCTATTACACAGAGTGAGAGCAAATACTGATATCACAGGCCTGACAGTGGGAGCTGTGGAACATAAACTTTCGGCTTACACAGACGATGTACTGTTTCACCTATCCAATCCCCTGATCTCGCTGCCGGTCCTGATGCGGGAACTCCAATATTTCGGAACACTCTCTAACTTTAAGATTAATTATAATAAATCAGAAATTCTGCCCATATGCCTATCTACTCCTATGACAAATAGCTTAAAGGCTGCATTCCCTTTCACATGGACTAACACTTCCTTACGCTACCTCGGCATACAACTGACAGACAGCTTCAACACCTTATACGCAACAAACTACCCAAGATTTTTGATTGAAATCCGACAAGACTTTCACGTGGATAGGCAGGGTAAACATAACAAAATTGAAAGTCCTCCCTAGAATTTTGTTCTATATGCAAATGCTCCCCATATCCCTACCCAAAACCTTCTTCACACAAGTGTCTAACATGCTTACTACTTTCATATGGAACTCGCAGAAGCCACGAATAGCTATGAAGGTATTAAGGCGCCCTAAGCACCATGGAGGTTTGGGTGTCCCAGACTTGCAGCGGTACTTGCCAGGCCATTGCCCTGCAGAGGATTCTAAATTGGCGCTTCCATGGTCAATCCAAACTATGGATGACCATGGAAAAATATATGACAAGTAGGAACCTGTCCTATGCCCCGTGGCTTTCGTGGGAACATAGGGGATTGTCTGAAACTACGTCCCCGTTAACGATATCTACGCTTAACATATGGGACCGAATTAATCGAACACTGAACTTGCCCCCCCCCCTGTGTTCCCGCTGACGCCTCTGGGTAGATTCCTCTGGTTCCCACCGGGGGAGCACGCAGACTTCTTTGGAGCCTGGGTGGAAGATAAGAATGCCAGCTGTGGTAAATTGCTGAGAAATGGGAAAATTTTGCCCTTCGAATCCCTGGGGAACAGACCTGGTAGACTGCAGCTCAATTTCTGGAAGTATAGACAGTTGCACCACTTCTCCGAGGTACACAGTAGCTCTATAAGAGATATCTCATTGCTCACACCATTTGAGAAAATGTTCATAGCGGAGGATCCGATCCCCCGCATGATTTCAGAGCTTTATCTACTGATAGGGTCCTTGGCCTTGGCCTCTAAACCCATTAATATACGTGCCTGGGACCTTGGGAAAGTGTTCTCTGGATCTCAGTTAACACATTTATACCAACTTACACATTCCAGCTCAGTGGACTCCAAGATGCAGGAGACAAACTATAAATTGTTGACACGCTGGTACAGAGTTCTTTCTGACTTGGCATGGATATATCCGGCCAGCTCGGATGTGTGCTGGCGAGGATGCGGAGGCCGAGGTACCCTCTTACACCTGTGGTGGGAGTGCCCTCGAATAGAGTCATATTGGTGGATTATTAGAGACCAGATTAAAGATATCCTTGGGATAGAAGTTCCCTTCTCCGCAGATCATTTCCTCCTGCATATTCCTCCCATGCCAGTTAGTCGCTACAAGAAGTGCGCACTGCCCCACTTACTAAACGCTGCTAAGCGGCTACTTCCAATTTTCTGGAAGAAGGCACAGATACCGAGCAAAGAGGAGTGGATATGTAGGGTAAATGAGATAAGGGAAGCAGAGGAATGGGTAGCAAAAGGTAAGGGCACTACGGACAAGCATACAGCCATATGGTCAGTATGGATAGAACACTTCCACGACACCATCCATGTGTCCTCCAGTCTAGACGTATCCTTATTAAAGCTGGCAGACCCAACATTGGGTCATCGTGATCTCCCTAAGTAATAGCCACCACTAGGATCTCCTAGACCGATGCATGGACCGCGTACATAACATATGTGTTCCTACCAAGGCATGGGGGCTGCCTGGTGGTGGATTATCTGGAGCAGAACATAGGAGACCTACACAGATTTAAGGTGTGATCCTGTTCCCCTTCCCACCCCACTAACCCTCTACCCACCCCCCTTCTCTTTTTCTCTCCTCTATCTCTCTGCTCTTTCCTATCTTAAATAAGTACTGTAATTGGTAGATTTATATGTTGAATGACCAGAATGTGGATAATTATTGATAACAAAGTTGATGACCACTTTATTACAAGGTGGGGGTGGAGTGGAGCCGTGCCCCTGGCCGGGAGGGCTGGGGGGGCCGGGGTGTACCTGTGATCTGGGGGGTGCGCCGGGGGAGGACCGTAGAAGGCCTTGATGGCCCCCCTCTTCTGGTGTGGACCCTGGGCGGGGGTGGTGTCGTGCTCCCTCAGCTTTCTTTTTCCCGGCTGGGGAGACCAACATGGCTCAGGTGAAGAAACCCACGGAAAGATAGTGGGCTCAGCTGGCTGCCACTTCGTGGAAGCTGAGGCCTTATAACAACTTTTATATATAGCACTAAAAGCGCACATTCTCAATGTCTGCATTGCCTTTTTAGTATCACACTATTCCATTTACTCTCTTTCTTTTTTTTTTTTCTTCTTTCCATTTATTATTTATTTTATTTGCATGTTTGCAACTCATTACTACTGTTGAAATGAGAAAATGTCTGTCACCATTGAGCTTATACTGAACTATGTTTATCAAGCTGTGACCGAATACAATAAAGAAAGTTTAAACAAAAAGTCTGACCCTCAAATCCCTTACCAAATTCCCTTTACAAAGACCTGGAAACTCTCTACTCACAGACGCTGTGAATACTTCCCACATACGAGAATCTCAACAAAACTTCTTTAAAGAGAATGACACCACTGAGTTGACTCCGCTCACTCAATGGGAGACACACAAATATGTACTACGCTAAACATTCCCTTCACTGTCCGCTGCTCAGGCCTATTTAGCTTCCTTATTACAGACAGTGGGGAAACTTGAAGAGACTCATACACTGACCCAACAGGTGTATGCGGAATTACTTCAGGCTCATATCAAACTGGCAGAGGAACTGAATCGGAAAACTAAACATAAATTTGTGCTTTCTCAAAAACTGTTCTATGAGCATGGAAACAAAAGTGGCAAAATCCTAGCCAGAGTCTTGCAAGCTAAAAAGGTGGCTTTTACAATCCACGAATGCAAACCCTGCAAGGCCAACCTGTGGTGATTTCCACAGATATAGCAACACGATTTGAGGTATATTATTTAGGCTTTTATAACCTACCTCCAGCCCAAGGCCCATCCGATGATCCCAGACTCCGATTGGAAATCATCCAAGATTTCCTTGTGCAAAATAGCCCCACTCCAATTCCCTGTGAGAAAGCTACTCAATAAGATGGTCCATTATCCTATAAGGAACTCAAAACAGCAGTTAAACAACTGAAGTCAGGGAAAAGCAATTTATACTGAAATTTATTATAAAACGTTCTTAGACGCCCAATCAATTCTCTATCAAAACCAGACATTAACATGCATAACCTCTGAGGCACATATCTCAGTGATTGCAAAAACAGGGAAAGACCCCAATCTAGTGACTAGTAGGGATGAGCCGAACACCCCCCGGTTCGGTTCGCACCAGAACCTGCGAACGGACCGAAAATTTGCACGAATGTTAGAACCACATTGACGTCTAAGGGACTCGAACGTTCAAAATCAAAAGTGCTCATTTTAAAGGCTAATTTGCATGGTATTGTCCTAAAAAGGGTTTGGGGACCCAGGTCCTGCCCCAGGGGACATGTATCAATGCAAAAAAAAACGTTTAAAAATGTCAGTTTTTTCGGGAGCAGTGATTTTAATGATGCTTAAAGTAAAAAAAAAAAAAAAGTGAAATATTCATTTAAATATCGTACCTGGGGGGTGTCTATAGTATGCCTGTAAAGTGGTGCGTGTTTCCCCTGCTTAGAACAGTCCCTGCACGAAATGTCATTTTTAAAGGAAAAAAAGTTATTTAAAACTGCTTGCGGCTTTAATGTAATGTCGGGTCCTGGCAATATGGATAAAAATCAGTGAGACAAACGGCATGGGTACCCCCCAGTCCATTACCAGGCCCTTTGGGTCTTGTATGGATATTAAGGGGAACCCCGCAGCCAAATTAAAAAAAGGAAACAGCAGTATACAGGCTCTGTACTCTGAACAACAGTATACAGGCGGTGCAAACAAGACAGGGACTGTAGGTTTGTTGTTAAGTAGAATCTGTTTCTAATTTTGAACTGGTACATTTTTAACGTGTTTAGCTCCAGCCAAAAAATCTATTTTAAGCTTTTTGGAAAACATAGGGAAGGGTTATCACCCCTGTGACATTTGTTTTGCTGTCTGTCCTCCTCTTCAGAAGATTTCACCTCACTTTTTTTCCCAATGACAAATGTTTTTTGAAAATTTGGGTTTTTTTTGTGAAACAAGGATTGGTGATAAAGCATCAGTGGAAAGGAGAAATGTTTTTCCCATATTAACTCTTACAGGAGAGAATTTTGCTTCCTAGGGGTAGATTTTATCTCACTTCCTGTTGTCTCCTTCCGTTTGCAAGAAGGAGTCCTTTGTAAGTTGGATGTTTGAAAGTGGGGGCCTGCCCTATATACTCAGCAGAAATTTGGGCCTTAGGTGTTGTTGTGGCCACAACACTGTAAGCCCTCACAGGGCCCTTCTGTGAAATATTAGATCAAGAATTGTAATTACATGCTCCTGTTGAACAGGGGCAGAAAAATTGGGCCTTTGGTAGTGGTGCTGGTGCCACAACACTAAGTCCTCACTCGCTCTTGGTGGGCGCAGAAACGGGCCCTTCTGTGAAATATTAGATCAAGAATGGTAATTACATGCCCCTGTTGAACAGGGGCTGAAAAATTGGGCCTTAGGCACTGGTGCTAGTGCCCCAACACAGCAACCCCTTACAGATACTCTAGTTGGAACGCAGGAATGAGCCCTGCTGCAAAGTATTGCATCAAAAATTGTAATTACACGCCCCTGTTAAACAGGGGCTGAAAAATTGGGCCTTAGGCACTGGTGGCGGCGCCCAGAACCAAAAATGTTCTTACAAGCTATCAGCGTGATCATTGAGGAGGAAGAGGATAATTACTCAGGATAGTCACTCAGCATAGGCAGTCTTTGAAGGGATCTGAGATTTTAAAAAAATGATGGACAAGGGGGACAGTGTCACTGATACATGCACTGTCACTGCTCACCATCCTCATGGCCTCCTCAAATGGTGACAGGACAGTGCATGCATCCCTGATCATGGCCCACTGGCGTGGGGAAAAAAAAACAAGCTCCCCTGACCCTGTCCTGGTGCCATAGTCGCACAGGTACACATTGATGGCCCTCTACTGCGTGTGCAGCCGCTGTAGCATGGCCAACGTTGAGTTCCACCTGGTGGGCATGTCACAGATTAGGCGGTTCTTGGGCAGGTTAAACTCCTTTTTGGAGGTCCGTCAGCCGAGCACTGGCATTATATGACCGGCGGAAATGCACACAGACTTTCCTGGCCTGCTTTAGGACATCCTGTAAGCCCGGGTACCTGCCCAAGAACCGCTGCACCACCAAGTTAAGGACGTGAGCCAAACAGGGCACATGGGTCATTTGTCCCTGTCGAAGAACAGAGAGGAGGTTGGTGCCATTGTCGCAAACCACCACTCCTGCCTTAAGTTGGTGTGGTGTAAACCACTTCTGAACCTGCCCCTGCAGAGCTGACAGAACCTCTGCCTCAGTGTGGCTCCTGTCCCCCAAGCACACCAGCTCAAGCACTGCATGGCATCTTTTGGCCTGCATACTTGCGTAGCCCCTTGAACGGCTACGGAGCACCACTTGTTCCGAGGACCAAGCACAGGAAGAGGCCATGGAGGAAGAAGAAGAGGAGGGGTGGAGGAGAGAGGTGTGTCACAATCATTAGTAGTGGCATTTTGGAGGCGTGGTGGCGGAACAACCTCCAACATTACTGCACCTTGTCCTGCATCCTTCCCAGCTGCCAGCAGAGTCGCCCAGTGCGCAGGGAAACTTAGGTAACGTCCCTGTCCATGCCTGTTGGACCATGAGTCAGCGGTAATATGCACCTTACCGCTGACCGCCCTGTCCAGCGAGGCATGGACATTGCCTTCCACATGCCAGTAGAGAGCCGGAATCGCCTTCCACGAGAAAAAGTGGCATTTGGGTACCTGCCATTGAGGAACCGCACATTCCACAAACTCACGGAAGGGGGCAGAGTCTACCAACTGAAAAGGCAGCAGTTGGAGTGCTAGCAATTTTGCCAAGCTAGCATTCAACCACTGGGCATGTAGATGGCTGGGAGCGAACTTCTTTCGGCGGTGCAGCAGCTGGGGCAGGGAAATTTGCCTGGTACAATCTGACATTGGTGTACCGAAAGCAGATTGCCCACAAGTACTTGGCTGTGACACACCTTCATTCCTCTCAGTGCAGGTCTCAGAGAGGACTGAAGGTATAGTGGGGTTGGAGATCTCAGCTGATGAGAAGCAAGGAGAAGTCCTCTTTGTTGTTTGGTGTGGGTCTTTTAGATACGCTTGCCAACGAACTGCATGACAGGTCAACATATGTCTGATCAAGCATGTGGTGCCCAAGCGGGAGATGTTTTGGCCACACGAGATACGCTTGAGACATATGTTGCAAATAGCAGCGGTGCGATCTGATGCACTCGTCTCAAAAAAGGCCCACACCAAAGAACTTTTGGAATAACGTGCAGAGACAGCAGCGCCCTGCACATGCGGAGCTTTGGGGTGTGATGCAGTCAGTGTGCTGTCCTTAGGCTGGCCCCTGGAGGGCATCCTGCATCGTTGGTGATGTGCCTCCTCCTCCTCTCTCCTATCAGGCACCCACGTTGAATCAGTGACCTCATCATCCCCACCCTCCTCATCACTGGAGCAAACCTGGCAGTATGCTGCAGCAGGGGGAGCATGACTGCCAGATTGCTGTCCTTCTTGGGCACCCCCTCTGTCCGTGCTCATGTTACTGCCTTCATCTAGCTCAGTATCATCATCAGAGCCTTCTAAACGCTGGGCATCCTCCTGGAGCATATACCCAACACTGTGGTCAAACAGTTCGAAGGACTTCTCAGATGGACATGGTGGGGCTAGGGAAGGAGTCACTCATGCCATTGAGCCGAGGGAAGAGGCCGCGTTGGCAGCTGCTTTGCCAGACAAAGTACCCTGAGCATGGGTGAGAGAGGATGAGGAGGATGAGGACGGCTTGGTCATCCACTCGACCAAGTCTTCCGCATGTTGCGGCTCAACACGGCCAGCTGCCGAAAAAAAGGCCAAGCATGTCCCACTGCCACGTGCTGATGAGGATGCACCGTCTCCACGACCAGCACTGTTGCCTCTAGACACAGAGCCTGCTTGCCCTCTTTTATTGGCTTGTGACTGTCTGACTCTCCTTGTTGGCCTTTCAGACATACTAATGGCCTGTAGCTGCACTAAGCTGGGATATATATGTGTGTGTATGTATATATGTATATGTATGTATATATATATATATATATATATATATATATATATATATATATATATATATATATATATATATATATATACTGATATATACTGATATATACTGATACTGCAGCTAACAAAATCAACTGCCTGCCTGTAGTATGAGAACACCACCAACCTTCTACAGGTAGCTTTAGCTGAACACTGTTCAGAGCTCTCAAAAAACTAACTTGTAGCTTATTTAGACGCCTGCGGTAGTGATAGGATCAGGAAAACACCACCAACCTTCTACAGGTAGCTTTAGCTGAACACTGTGCAGAGCTCGCACTACACTAACTTGTAGTTTTAGCTGAACACTGTGAGGAGGAAGCACTACCCTAGCTTGTAGCTTTAGCTGAACACTGTGCACTACACTAACTTGTAGTGTTAGCTGAAAACTGTGAGGAGGACGCACTACACTAACTTGTAGCTTATTTAGCTGCCTGCGGTAGTGATAGGATCAGGAAAACACCACCAACCTTCTACAGGTAGCTTTAGGTGAACACTGTGCAGAGCTCGCAAAAAACTAACTTGTATCTTATTTAGCTGCTTGCGGTAGTGATAGTATCAGGAAAACACCACCAACCTTCTACAGGTAGCTTTAGGTGAACACTGTGCAGAGCTCGCAAAAAACTAACTTGTATCTTATTTAGCTGCTTGCGGTAGTGATAGTATCAGGAAAACACCACCAACCTTCTACAGGTAGCTATAGGTTAACACTGTGCAGAGCTCGCAAAATAGTAACTTGTAGCTTATTTAGCTGCCTGCGGTAGTGATAGGATCAGGAAAACACCACCAACCTTCTACAGGTAGCTTTAGCTGAACACTGTGCAGAGCTTGCACTACACTAACTTGTAGTTTTAGCTGAACACTGTGAGGAGGACACACTACACTAACTTGTAGCTTTAGCTGAACACTGTTCAGAGGACGTACTACACTAACTTGTAGCTTTGGCTGAACACTGTGCAGAGCTCACACTAAACTAACTTGTAGCTTTAACTGAACACTGTGGGGAGGACGCACTACACTAATGCCCCGTACACACGGTCGGATTTTCCAACGGAAAATGTGTGATAGGACCTTGTTGTCGGAAATTCCGACCGTGTGTGGGCTCCATCACACATTTTCCATCGGATTTTTGGACACACAAAGTTTGAGAGCAGGATATAAAATTTTCCGACAACAAAATCCGTTGTCGGAAATTCCGATCGTGTGTACACAAATCCGACCGACAAAGTGCCACGCATGCTCAGAATAAATGAAGAGATGAAAGCTATTGGCCACTGCCCCATTTATAGTCCCGACGTACGTGTTTTACGTCACCACGTTCAGAATGATCGGATTTTCCGACAACTTTGTGTGACCGTGTGTATGCAAGACAAGTTTGAGCCAACATCTGTCGGAAAAAATTCTAGGATTTTGTTGTCGGAATGTCCGAACAAAGTCCGACCGTGTGTACGGGGCATAACTGTAAATAGTCTAGCTGCCTGACTGTGGTACTAATAGGATCAAAAGAACACCAGCAATTTTCTTCAGGTAGCTGTAAATACTGTAACAAGTCAAGCCTGCCTGTCAGTAGCAAGATAACAGGAACGGATGTAGCTAAACTGAATACAGTGTGTGTATATATATATATATATATATATATATATATACAATACACTGTAAGTGCAGCTAACTCACTGACTGTCCTGCCTAATCTATCTAACTTAAATGAAATGACACTGTCTCTCTGTCTATATCTTTCAATGCCGTGCAGGCGGCCTTATATAGTGTGGGGCGTGTACTAAATCCCCTGAGCCATAATTGGACAAAGCCTCCTTGGCTTTGGCCAATTATGGCTCTCTGTTCAGACGGCGCTGTGATTGGCCAACCATGCGGGTCATAGTGCATGCTTGGCCAATCATCAGCCAGCAATGCACTGCGATGCCGCAGTGAATTATGGGCCGTGATGTGCCACACAAAATTTGGTGCGAACGGCCCATATCGTTCGCAATTCGGCAAACGGGTGAACAGACGATGTTCGAGTCGAACATGGGTTTGACTCGAACACGAAGCTCATCCCTAGCGACTAGCTACCTCCCAATTTCCTTGCTCAATGTAGACCTAAAAATATTTGCCAAAATACTGGCTAATCGCCTCACGCCAATTATCAATACTTTGATTAAAAAATTTCAGGTAGGTTTCATCCCTGGTAGGGAGACAAGGGATAATACCATCAAGGCTATTCATATACATCACTGGCTCACAACCTCCAAAAAAACAGGCTTCTTTCTTTCCCTTAATGCAGAGAAGGCGTTCGACGGGCTGGCCTGGGACTATCTCACTGCAGTTTTACAGAGGTTAGACGTACAGACTTGCATGCTACATTTCATTATGGCTCTCTATGCAGCACCTTCAGCTAAAGTCTGGTTCAAAGGCCTCCTGTTGAACGCCTTCTCCATCCACAATGGGACAAGACAAGGGTGCTCTCTCTCCCCATTATTATTTGTGCTTAGTGCTTACATTTGAACCCTATCTTAGATGCCTATAGGAGAGTGAGAACATAAAAGGGATAACAATTGAAAACCCTCAATACAAACAAGCTGCCTTTGCGGATGATGTCCTGCTATTTCTGCTATTTCACTATTTCTCTCCGAGACGCATATCACCATGTCCAACCTCATACAAGATTTTCGCCTCTTTCAATTTGTTTCTAACTTACAAATCAACTCAAATATTATCTAAAGGTTACCTTACCAGTGCCACCAGTAGAACAGTGCAAAAATAATTTCCCTTTCAATCAGAGGCAATCGCATATTTAGGGATACAATTAGCAGCACGTTTATCATAACTCTATGCTAGAAACTATTTGCCTATTCTACAGACCATAACAGAGTATCTTCGAAAATGGGATAAACCCATATTTTCCTATTTTGGGAGAGCGGCAATACTAAAAATGAATATGCTCCCACTCCTGCTTTATATCTTGCAGGCAGTGCCAATAGAACTAAAAGGACAGTGCAACGCTGGACCAATTGCAAAGTGGATAAATGTGTGGTTAGATATGTGCAAATTATATATGAAATGTATAACCAAAAAAAATTGACCTACAATAATACAAAACAGCCAATAATAGTGGCTAGTGAGAGACCATACTATACAAGATGTGCAAGTGATAAAACACAAATAGCGTGAAAGCATAAATATTTCAGACAAAGTTCATAAATGTGATGAGTGAAAAATCAAGTCCAAAGATAAACCAGTGCAGAGTTCGGAGTTGAATAATCCACCGCTAGTACAGCCCACCACCAGATGATAAGTAATGGAGGCTTACCAGAGAGCCTGCGACCGCCCTTAATCAGGGGGGGTCAAAAAAGGCTTAGTAGTGGAAGATGGACTCCTAGGGATGTCCCACGGTAAACTCCATGGGTTGTCCTGCTGGTCTCCTTCTCGCAGTGGCGTAGCGTGGGGGGTGCAGAGGGGGCCGTGGCCCCGGGGGCAACATTTAGGGGGGCGCAATTCCACGCCAGTGTGTGACTACTGGCTGCCTCCTCCTAAATTTACTGCCCTGTGTCCCCACGCTCTGGCCGCCATGTTCAGTCTCCGGCACCCTGTGATTGGCCGTATGGGGTCATGTGCAGCGGCGCGGCTGGCCTGTCCATGATCACCGTACATCCTGGAGTCCCGCCTCTGCACATGTTCAGTCTCCGGCACCCTGTGATTGGGTAAATGGGGTCATGTGTGGAGGCGGGACTCCAGGAGCAAGCGCGAGCGTTAACAGGCCAGCCCCGCCGCTGCACATGACCCCATACACCCAATCACAAGGCGCCGGAGACTGAACATGGCGGAGCGCGGGGGACACAAAAATTCAAGATTGTGAGCCGCCGCTGTCTCCTCCTCCTGCTCCCCTCCGGACCAATGGAAAACAAAGAAGAAAAGGTGAGACTCCCTCGTGATGAGAGTCGTGTTGCTGGCCCGGGGGGGGGGGGGGGACACAGTCTGGGAAGAGGGAGCAGCCAGCCAGAGAGAAAGAGTAAGTAGAAGAGCTGCTAGAGTCATGCAGTGTAGTGGTCAGTATAGGAATACTGTAGGTAGGATAGTGTAGTGGACAGTAAAGTAGTCAGTGCAGTATAGTGGACAGTATAGTATAGTGGTCAGTATAGTGGTCAGTGTAGTGGACAGTATAGTGTAGTGGACAGTATAGTATGGTGGACAGTATAGTGTAGTGGACAGTATAGTGGTCAGTATAGTGGACAGTATAGTGGTCAGTATAGTGTAGTGGTAAGTATAGCGGACAGTATAGTGTAGTGGACAGTATAGTGTAGTGGACAATTTAGTGAACAGTATAGTGGACAGTGTAGTGGTCAGTATAGTGGATAGTATAGTGTAGTGGACAGTATAGAGGTCAGTATAGTGGACAGTATAGTGTAGTGGGCAGTATAGTGGGCAGTATAGTGTAGTGGTCAGTGTAGTGGACAGTATAGCGGTCAGTGTAGTGGGCAGTATAGTGTAGTGGACAGTATAGCGGTCAGTGTAGTGGGCAGTATAGTGGTCAGTATAGTGTAGTGGGCAGTATAGTGGACAGTATAGTGGTCAGTATAGTGTAGTGGACAGTATAGTTGTCACTATAGTGTAGTGGACAGTACAGTATAGTGGTAATTATAGCAGACAGTATAGTATAGTGGACAGTATAGTATAGTGGACAATATAGTGGTCAGTGTAGTGGACAATATAGTGGACAGTGTAGTGGTCAGTATAGTGGATAGTATAGTGTAGTGGACAGTATAGAGGTCAGTATAGTGTAGTGGACAGTATAGCGGTCAGTGTAGTGGACGGTATAGTGTAGTGGACAGTATAGTGGTCAGTGTAGTGGACAGTATAGTGTAGTGGACAGTATAGCGGTCAGTGTAGTGAGCAGTATAGTGTAGTGGTCAGTATAGTAATCAGTGTAGTATAGTGGTCAGTGTAGTGGACAGTAGAGTGTAGTGGTCAGTATAGTAGTCAGTGTAGTATAGTGGTCAGTGTAGTGGACAGAGTGTAGTGGTCAGTATAGTGGACAGTGTAGTGTAGTGGTCAGTATAGGAATCAGGTTGGTTAGTACTATTGTAGGAAGGGAAGGGACAGGACTCGGGGAGTGCTAAAAGTCCACAGGTTAGGGGGGCGCAAATTACTTGCCTTGCCCCGGGCGCTGACAACCCACGCTACGCCACTGCCTTCACGGGCAGCTGATCAGCAGTAGCAGGGGCACTTCCAATACTTCTTCCCAAAGAGATCAGGCGAAGATAAACCACAAATTCCAAAAAAATAAAGGGGGACTGCAATATGGCAGATAAACTATGAACGTTTCATTTATTAAGTAAAATAGTTATAAACTGGTAAAAGAGAACAACTTTAGCAGAGGTAACAAAATAAACTCCTTTGACGTTTAAAATGGAATCGCGCATGCGCGATGCGTGCTAGCATTGTGGCCCTATGGCCGTTTTATCACAACTGACGTCATCAGGGGTATGCAACCGCGCATGCGCCTTATAAGCCCAAGCGATGCGCCGTGCAGCGCGATCGTTGGCTGATCTAAAACAGGGCTAGTGCTGATTGGTTACACAAAGTTGCTGCACACAGCCCACATAAACCAGACATGAGACGCCCATAAATTAAGTATGCAAAATACTCCTCTAGTATAGGAAAAATAACACAGGTAATGTGCAAGGGAAAAAAAATGTGTCGTACAGACAATGCCATCTAGTGGCAAAATTGAGAAATGCCCAAAGATGCAATGTAATACAAAAACCATAGAAATTGGGGCTAAATATCCCTCATACAAAAGAATACAGAAAGGAATAACAATATAAAGTGAATTTACCACAACAACTGTTAGATTAACCCAACAGCTGTGATACATTACAATCAAAAAACATCATAAAATAAAGAAAAATGAAAATATGTGGAAAAATTAACACAAATAAGAATAATAATATAGACAAAATAAAATGAATTCAAAATAAAGGTAAAAACTAAAGCATATTGCCGAGGGGGACATCAACTATTGATAAAACAGTTGATGTCCCACTCGATGTTCAAGCCATTGGGGGCATGAGAACCGAGCCTATAGATCCAGTTTGTTTCGGATCTAGAAATGGTTCTTGTACCATTACTGCCACGCCAATGGGGAACATATTTCTCTATGCCAATAAAAACAGTTCCCTTGGGGTCCCTGTTATGCACAGGATCGTAGTGTCTAGAGACACTGTGCTTGTCAAAACCTTACTTTATGTTGGTGATGTTCAATTTCCTAATATTTCGTCCCACATACTCCAACCCACATGGACACCTAAGAAGGTATACGACACATTTCATGGTGCATGTGATAAGTGACTTGATGGAATATGTAGCACCAGTGCCGCTGGATGTAAACTCCGTCAGTCTCCTGTCAAGTAATGCGTTAACCCTACAGACCTTACATCTCCTACATGGGGAGAAGCCTTTTAAGTCACCAAAAAAGGTTGGGCGTGTAGGTGGAACCGGAATATTAGGTGCCAATATGTGTCTGAAATTGGTGGCTCCCCTAAATAGAACACGTGGTTTGTCAGACAGTAAGGGTCCAAGAACCCGATCATTTTTAATAACTGGCCAGTGTTTTTTAATAATCCTTTTGATGGCCCAATGTTGACTCGAGTAAGTCGTGAGGAAGGCCAATCCAAAGTCCTCCCTGTCTACTACCTGGGGAAGTTTGTCACTTACTGCCTCTTGGTTGGTAAGGACGTCCTTGAGACCCCCTACCACTAGGTGGGTGGGGGGAGGTGTAGTACGTATGAGATGCCTCAGACAGAGTGCCCCCCGCGTCTCATGGGACATAGGCACGTGTTGAACATTTAGGGTGGTACTAGTGGTGGTAGTGGTGGGGGGAAGGTCAGTAGGAGTAGGAACCTGCCACTTGAATACCAAATTATCCCTATAATCTTTGGCATCCCTGTTGTATTTCCTCCTTTTCTTAAGTTTTTGTTCCAACTCTTCCTTAATCAATAAAGTTTTTAGAGATTCTGATCTACGAATATAGTCCTGATCATCTTTGAACGGGGTAAGTTTGGTTCTAATGTTGTTAATTTCTAGATCTAACATAGTTAGTCTACGCTTCTTTTTAGCTATCAAGAATTTTAGGAAGCTCACACCCGCCTCGTTGAAGTATTTGAACCACTCAGCTAATTCATTGTCTTCTTTCTGGGGGTTTCCTTCCCATTTCAAGCTCCTCGGGACCATGTTTTCATTTACATATTCTTCCAAATATGCAATATCCCATCTTAAGTGTACCTCAGTGATGGTGAGGTTTTTTAGTCTAAGAAAACATCCTGCTATATCATCCCTAGAGTCATCTTTACCGTCAAAGACTCCTGTGGTGTCAGTGACTACCTGGGATCTGTATTCGAAAATATCCATTACAGAAAACACCAGCTGCAAAAACTGTAACTTCGTGGTAGAGCTATTGGATTTCTCGATGGAACACAACCATTTGTGGTATGGTGGCGCACACTATTTGCAAATAAAGGGAGTGGCCGTGGGAGCCAAATTTGCTCCCAGTATGGCCAATCTATTCATGGCCAAGTGGGAGGAGGATGTAGTCCTACGTGATAAACCACCCCAATTGGTCATGTGGAGAAGATTCATAGATGACGTCCTGTTCATTTGGGATGGTGATATTAACTCTGTGACCACTTTCCTGTCTGTCCTCAACGACGATAGGGGTATAGTGCTCACTTATGAAGCTAGCTCTACCCAAATCTATTTTTTGGATTTGATTATTACAATCGTTAATGATGTGATTACCACCTCCACCTACTTTAAACCAACTGACAGGAATAGCTTCATTCTGCTCGATTCCTGCCATCATCGTTCTTGGTTGTCCCCTGTCCCCAAGGGCCAGTTTTTGCATCTAAGGAGGAACTGCTCTGACCTAAATGAATTTCATAGGGAGGCCTCAACCTTAAAATCCAGATTTGTAAGTAAAGGTTCTGATGCTGCCACCCTAGATTCTCTTATCATAGAGATAGGGAATAGGGACTGCAAGGATTTACTAAGTGACAAACTTCCCCAGGTAGTAGACAGGGAGGACTTTGGATTGGCCTTCCTCACGACTTACTCGAGTCAACATTGGGCCATCAAAAGGATTATTAAAAAACACTGGCCAGTTATTAAAAATGATCAGGTTCTTGGACCCTTACTGTCTGACAAACCACGTGTTCTATTTAGGGGAGCCACCAATTTCAGACACATATTGGCACCTAATATTCCGGTTCCACCTACACGCCCAACCTTTTTTGGTGACTTAAAAGGCTTCTCCCCATGTAGGAGATGTAAGGTCTGTAGGGTTAACGCATTACTTGACAGGAGACTGACAGAGTTTACATCCAGAGGCACTGGTGCTACATATTCCATCAAGTCACTTATCACATGCACCATGAAATGTGTCGTATACCTTCTTAGGTGTCCATGTGGGTTGGAGTATGTGGGACGAACTATTAGGAAATTGAACGATAGGTTGGGTGAGCACATCACCAACATAAAGCAAGGTTTTGACAAGCACAGTGTCTCTAGACACTACGATCTTGTGCATAACAGGGACCCTAAGGGAACTGTTTTTATTGGCATAGAGAAATATGTTCCCCATTGGCGTGGCAGTAATGGTACAAGAACCATTTCTAGATCCGAAACAAACTGGATCTATAGGCTCGGTTCTCATGCCCCCAATGGCTTGAACATCGAGTGGGACATCAACTGTTTTATCAATAATAGTTTTTTTTTGTTTTTTTGGTTTTTTTTTATTATTTTTTTCTTTTTTTCTTTTTTTTTACCACTCAGCAAGATTATTTATCTGGGAGTCATTTTTCAGTTATCAATACTTCCAACTTCTTCCCATTCCTGCTTCTCATCATCGTGGTGATGCTGATTGCACTTTTTTTTTTGTCTTACAAGACTTATTTACGTGGTATTTATACATTTTACCTTTATACATTTCTCTACACCCCCCCTTCCCCCCTAACCCCCCCCCCCAAGACCGTGCCTCCCCTCCTGCCCCCCCTCTCTTTTTGTCTTCTTCTAATCTATCTCTGTTTCAGCCTCCGGGGTAATTTTGCTGTTGTTAATCTCTGGGTCCCTTTATCTTCCTACCTAGGCTGTCCAAATTTCGGCCGCTCTCAGGGACATTTTAAACTCTACCCACCTTTTCCATTTTGTCTCAAAAGCGCCCATTTTCATACCCTCACTGTACCTTAAGTATTCTAGGGTGTGTATTTCATTGATTTTCTCCAGCCAATCCTTCATTGCGGGTCTTTCTATCCTTCTCCAGTATTTGGGTATCAAACTTTTGGACGGTTTTATCAATAATAGTTGATGTCCCCCTCGGCAATATGCTTTAGTTTTTACCTTTATTTTGAATTCATTTTATTTTGTCTATATTTTTATTCTTATTTGTGTTAATTTTTCCACATATTTTCATTTTTCTTTATTTTATAATGTTTTTTGATTGTGATGTATCACAGCTGTTGGGTTAATCTAACAGTTGTTGTGGTAAATTTACTTTATATTGTTGTTCCTTTCTGTATTCTTTTCTATGAGGGATATTTAGCCCCAATTTCTATGGTTTTTGTATTAATTTGCATCTTTGGGCATTTCTCAATTTTGCCACTAGATGGCATGAATGAATGAATGATTTGTATAGTGCTGCAGTTGCGAACTGAATCGCCTCAAGGCGCTGGACATTGTCTGTACCACACATTTTTTTTTCCCTTGCACATTACCTGTGTTATTTTTCCTATACTAGAGGAGTATTTTGCATACTTAATTTATGGGTGTCTCATGTCTGGTTTATGTGGGCTGTGTGCAGCAACTTTGTATAACCAATCAGCAATAGCCCTGTTTTAGATCAGCCAACGATTGGGCTTATAAGGCGCATGCGCGGTTGCGTACCCCTGATGACTTCAGTTGCGACGAAACGGCCGTAGGGTCACAACGCTAGAACGCATCATGCATGCACGATTCCATTTTAAACGGCAAAGGAGTTTATTTTGTTACCTCTGCTAAAGTTGTTCTCTTTTACCAGTTTTTAACTATTTTACTTAATAAATGAAACGGTCATAGTTTATCTGCACTATTGGAGTCCCCCTTTCTTTTTTTGGGATTTGTGGTTTATCTTCGCCTGATCTCTTTGGGAAGAAGTATTGGAAGCGCCCCTGGGAGAGTTCCCCCCGCACTGGTGCCCCTGCTACTGCTGATCAGCTGCCCGAGAAGGAGACCGGCAGGACAACCCATGGAGTTTATCGTGGAACATCCCTAGGAGTCCATCTTCCACTACTAAGCCTGTTTTGACCCCCCTGAGTAAGGGCGGTCGCAGGCTCTTTGGTAAGCGTCCATTACTTATCATCTGGTGGCGGGCTGTACTCATTACATTTATGAACTTTGTCTTAAATATTTATGCTTTCACATTACTTGTATTTTATCACTTGCACATCTTGTATGGTATGGTCTCTCACTAGCCACTATTATTGGCTGTTTTGTATTATTGTAGGTCAATTTTTTTTTGGTTATATATTTCATATATAATTTGCACGTATCTAACCACACATTTATCCACTTTGCAATTGGTCCAGGGCTGCACTGTCCTTTTTGACTCTCTTTCTATGTGCCCTCATATTGGGGTTATAGTGCCTAGCTCCAGGACCTCCTTCATGGTTTTTTACTTGTCATCATTTTTCTTTGTACTTAGCACCTAGCGCAATTCTTTTTTTCTTTTACTTTAGTGCCGATAGAACTACCTTCAGCATTTCTACGCACCTATCAGAAAACATGCATAAACTTTCTGTGGGGCAGAAAATACCCACGCATCAGCTATGCCCAACTAACCCTACCTAAACCAAAAGAGGGGATACCCAGACCTAGGTAAATACCAATGGGCATGCCATTTAGCCAGAATTATTGACTGGCATGTGCACGATAAAGTAAAAGACTGGGTAAAGCTAGAAGCCCCATTTTCGGATATTCCTATGGCTGGCAATTTGTTAGCTCCCCACTCCTTTGCCAGATCATCTGCTTACTAAACCGACCATTGCCAGTTTCCACAAAGCGTCTGCTAAAACCGAAATATCATCGATGACAGGCCCCCTAACACAATTGCGAATGAATCCGGACTTTCAGCCTGGGACATCCCTTGGCTTTCTAACAGGGGCAGATCCGACCAATGTGCTATGGGCACACCGCTTCCTTAATGCAGGGGCGATACAGGATATTGACCGCTTGGCCTTCCAATGACCAGACGCTCGTATAACCCCATAGGCATATATCCAACTCCGCCACTTCTTTCTAACCCCAGGCTATACTACAAAAATGTCTCAGACACTTATCCTATTAGAAAATATATGCTCAAAAGCTGACCCTCATCAACACATCATTTCTACAATCCATGGTCTCCTCAGAGAACACACACCACCTAATACAGGCAAAGCGTGTCGTGTTTGGAAGGGAGACTTGGCTGTTGACATTCCCTTGGAAGGGTGTTGGAAGGTATTTTCCATACTACCCACAAGGGTTCAGTAAACATCTCAACTCAAGCGACTAATTACAAACTTCTGTCTAGATGGTACAGGACCCCATAATTGTTACATAAGTTTGATCCTACATGTCCCAACCAATGATGGAGATTTCAACAGGAGGTAGGCACGCTTTTGCATGTATGGTGGGAATGCCCACTCCTGCAACCCTTTAGGACTGCAGTGCATTCAACCACCCTTCAGTTTACCACCAACATACTAGAGTACTCACCAGCACAGTACCTGCTACATTACACTTCACTCCCTCTTAAGAGTTAACATAAATCACTAGCAATGCACATGGTAAATGTGGCCAAGTCATGCATACCAGTACATTGGAACTTGCCATGTGTGCCCTCTATAAAGGAGTGGTTCACATGCCTCAACAAAAAAAACAGAAATGGAGGAGCTGATACACATAGCTAATGAAACCCCAGACAAATATAACTCAACATGGGCCTGCTGGCTTCACTTTTGCACAACAGATGCATACAATCACATAATGAACAATGTTCACTTGCAGACCCATGTCACAAATACAAATACTTTTTAAAACACGCCTTCCTTAAAAAGGACACCACTTTCTATGTCATCTTCCAGATCAGACGGCACACACTCTAACCTTCAAAACATTTTACTATTGGACTACTGCAGATCTCACCATCTTCTTCCTTTCCCCGGGGGAATACTCCCCTTCGCATGACCCCCTTTTTTTTTATACCTCGCCTCTCTCCCATTCCCCGGACCCTCATATTCTGCTAGAGAGTTTTTCCAAACCCAGGAACTCTACATTACTAGCAGGACAACATTGGCCAGAGTGGATTTAGGATTTCAACTGCCCTATCGCAAAAGATCCCGAGACTTCCGGTTCCGGCGCCACATGGAGAGGAGGTAGCGAGCTTCAGCTCCCGCAGCGCCCCTCACAAATCTGCCTCTCAAGCCGGCTATTGCTCCGAGGAGACCCCCCATCAAAGTGCTGACACACAGCGGGCCCCCATGGATCGCTTTGTGGAGCGATCGTACGCTCGGGCGGTCACATCCACGATCCCCACCGGAGGAGACACAGCGGCGGACACAGCCAAGATGGCGACCGCCCCAGGCATGACGGAGCAGGCACACGCGCAGCCACAGCCACAACCACCGCTCCCCTCAGCTCCTGACATACAAGGTACGGACCCTACCTCCCCTGCTGGAATTGCACAGGCTGTAGTCACGCTGCTGGGCCCCACTCTCACAGCTACAGTGGATGCAGCAGTCCATAGGGGATTAGAGCAGTTACATATTGACCTACAAGCACAGGCACAGAGAATCAATCAGGTAGAGGATAGGATTTCCTCCCTGGAAGATGAACTCACAGCCTCTTCTGCAGCAGTAGCACGTCTCACAGCTGCTAATAGGGACATATGGGACAAACTCGACGATTTGGAAAATCGCTCGAGAAGAAACAATTTACGCATCATTGGTCTGCCTGAATCGGTTTCCACGCCACAGTTAACCAATATCTGCGCAAAAATTATTCCAGAACAACTAGGCCTTCGCATTCCCTGCACTATTGAACGCGCGCACCGCATAGGTCAATTCTCAGAATCACGTGCCAAACCCCGCCACGTTATTGTAAAATACCTCAACTACGCAGACAAGAACGCCATAATGCAAAAGTTTCGTCGCTCACGGTCTCTAATGGTTGATGGCGCAAAACTCCTACTTTTTGCAGATTATTCCATAGAGGTAATGAAGCAGCGTAAAGCGTTTTCACCGATCTGCTCCAACCTTCACCATAACCAAATCCGGTTCTCTTTAGCCTATCCGGCTGTCCTCCGCATCCAAACACCTGAAGGAGAACACCTCACGTTCCATACCCCTGAGGAGGCGGAACACTTTCTCGCCACCAGAGGAACAGAAATGGAGCATAGCCACTTTGAAGAGAATTCACCATCATCATCACCATCGACAGCGAAGATACCACCTAAACAGCAACGCAGCCCCACAAAACCCCCATACAAGCGCAGCCGCTTCACTAACCAAGATGATCGCTCTGCAAATCGATGAAGGACTCCAGGAACTTTATCTAACCATCTACATTTCTTCGGACGGGTAATTTTACCCCTCATTGTCCCTGACCTGCCTTCTGCCCTTTTTACTTACTTTAATGTTAGCCTGTTTTAGTTGTAATGTTTTACACGGCTGCTATTATTTGTTAGCTAATGGTCCTGTTATTATGCCTCCAAGCCTGGCTTACCACTACCCACCGCCCACTTACTCTGTCTACCTAAAAGGTTAATATAATTACTCAGGTGATATCCATGGCTATAGACCCCTAACGGGGCAAACCATTTGATCAAGTCACCCCCTTATTTTTGCACCTCATTATTTTAATTGAGCCCTTTATTTGACACAGATACAATCGGCACTTCCCCTAACCCCATACCCTATCCTACCCCTCCTTTCCCCCCCTCTCTCCCCCCTTTTCCCTCATCTCTTCCTCCCTTATCCCACTCCTCCTAGCCAAATTCATGCTCATATGTGAGGAGCTGGCGGGTCGCTGAGAGGCATTATGGGTAGTTGTATCCCATGTGGAAAAAAGTGAAGTACACTGTTTGTAGTTTGTTACGTTATAACCGTAATCCTGCTTTGTTGCAGCTCAATACCTATTGCTCAATACATTTGCAATTCATGTTTGCCCTATTAGTACCTTTTCTACTATGTGACCTACAGTTTTTGGGTGATTCCCGTATGGTCGGCACTGTACATGGCGGGAGGCTCCCTGATCATCCTCCCTCATATAGCAACTATCATATCCAACCATGTCCTCTTCTGCAGACGGGAATCACCTAAAATTTATATCATGGAATGTTAAGGGGCTCCGATCCCCAAATAAGCGAATGTCCATTCTCAGACACCTACGGCGTCTTCGGGCAGATGTGGCCCTATTACAGGAGACACATCTCTCCGCAGACGATTTATCACGCCTTCAAAAAATGTGGGTAGGTTCTGTATACGGGTCCCCTGCAGTGGGCCGCAAGGCCGGTATAGCTATTTTAATTCACAAAAACCTACAACACTCTGTCAGAGAAGTGAGGGCTGACACCTTAGGCCGCAAACTGACCTTGCATATGACCATAGGTGACAAAGCCGTAGCTATCACTAATATCTATGCTCCCAACTCTCCAGACACTTCATTCTTTCAGGACATGGTTCAATGGATTCTCACGGCCCCCGAGGTATTACATTTAGTGGGCGGGGACTTCAACTCTGCCATGTCCACGCTAGCAGACCGCACTTATCTCCCTAAGCAAACGACAAGACCCGGTCCCTCCCATACACCTGACGCGACTCCCTTAGCACACTCTATTGAATCTATGCATTTTGTAGACATCTGGCGCCTGACGCATCCGACTGACAGAGAATATACTTTCTTCTCGCCCCCACATAATACCTTCTCTCGTATAGACTATTTCTTTGTCTCCCCGGCCCTAGCATCTGTAATAAACACCCCAGTCATTTACGATGCCAGAATCTCAGACCACAGTCCCATCGCAGTCCATATGACAAAACCCACACCCTCAACTCCTTCCCCTATCTGGCGTTTCCCTTCATATCTGGCGGATAACGAAGACTTCCGACAAGTCTTGCACCAAACATGGGAAGAATATATAACCACGAATGGAGCACATATCTCTGACCCAAACCTCTTCTGGGAAGCAGGCAAAGCTTTCCTACGGGGCAAAATTATCTCGTACACCGTACAATTTAAAAAACACACTCGACAACAATATATGCAAGCAAGCGACTCCCTACGCCTAGCTCATGACAAGCTAACATTAGACCGCACCTTAGCTAATATACAGGAATGGAAACGGGCCAAGTGTGCCTTTGATCTCTGGGCAGAACAGCACGAAGCTGCTAAAACCTCTTACTCCACCCTTCACTTTCACAAATTTGGCAACAAGGCAGGCAGAATGCTAGCCAGACTATGTTCAGGACCAAGACGTCCTACACATATCCCAACTCTGAGAAATGCTTCCGGCTCGTTGGTTACCTCACCTACCGAAGTCAGCAAACTACTTGCAGATTATTATACTGATCTGTACCGTGCAGACCCAACGGATCAACCTGCCGTGGAAGCTCTGCTTGACAAGATACGCCTGCCCAGGCTTCAAACGTCACACTTGGAGGCACTCAATGCGCCTATTACCTTAGAAGACATACAACACACGATCAAATCTATGGCCTCTGCTAAGGCTCCGGGTCCCGACGGGTACACTGCTGAATTCTTCAAATTAACCACTGACTTCATCCCCAACACACTGAAACATGTATATGCAGCCATGTGGGACGGAGGTCCTTACCTCCCCACAGGGACACAAGCTCATATTAAACTAATCTCCAAGAAAGGAAAGGATCCATTACTCCCAGGCTCCTATCGTCCAATCTCATTAATAAATGTAGACGTTAAAATCCTGTCTAAAATTATAGCATCACGTCTAGCTCTCTTACTTCCGTCCCTCTTACACCCAGCCCAATCAGGTTTTGTCTCAGGACGATCAGCCACATTAAATATACGTAAGGTCTTAATGGCGCTAGAATACGCTAAAACACACCCCGATCAAGATGTAGCAATCATGTCCCTAGACGCCGAAAAAGCCTTTGACAATATTGGTTTTTCATGGCTTTTTACGGTAATGGAAAAATTCGGCTTTTCAGGTCAAATCACAAGATTCCTCGCACAAATGTACGCCTCACCAACGGCACGCCTTGTCACCCCGAATTTTATTTCGGACACCATCCCCTTAGCGAAAGGAACAAGACAGGGATGCCCCCTATCCCCCTTGTTATTCAACATTGCGATTGAACCCTTATCCAGAATCCTTAATTCAACCGAAGGGGTTAGTGGCATCACCTTGGGAAACCAAATACTCCGCTCTGCACTATTTGCGGACGATATTTTATTGTTCTCTACTGACCCCGTATCAGACTTTGATAGACTTAAACAAATATTTACGACCTTCCGACTCTGCTCAGGCTTTCGTATAAACTTTGATAAAAGCGAAATCCTAACACTACACCCTCGACTATCCACTAAATGGATACATTTATCCCCGCTGACTATTGCACCCCATCATATAACATACTTAGGAATACATATAGGCCGAGACCCATCTTCCTTATATGTACTTAATTATCCTCCCCTGGTGGCCAAAATTGTTCGGGAATTGGAGGCTTGGGGTGCCCTTCCCCTCTCGCTTTTTGGGAGAGCTCATCTTTTCAAAATGGTATCATTTGCACGCCTACTGTATCCTATGCAAACCATACCTCTACTAATGAGGCATTCAGACGTGCAGAAACTTCAGAGAGCTGTGACAGCTTTCCTATGGTCTAGCAAAAAACCACGCATCGCGCTCCAAAAACTATGTCTCCCGAAGAGCGAAGGTGGGGCGGGGCTCCCCAATATTCGTTTTTATAATTTAGCTTGCTTACTTAGACAGGGACTAGACTGGTTAACAGGAGGGTCCAAATACTCCAACTTTGCCCTAGAGGACTCTATGGCTTCTCCATACGACCTTGCAGGCATCCTCCACTCCAATCCTAACAACCTGCCGCACCACCTCAAAACCAGCGTTTTGTTCAGAGACACTGTCATCGCCTGGAGAGAGGTCAGAAAACTGCTTGGTCTGCCTTCTAGTATCTCGAAACATCTCAAAATACAAGGCAACCCAATGTTCCTACCTTCCACTTTACATAAAGCTTATACCCAATGGCAATCCAAAGGACTCATGAAAATAACCTCGTTATACCAAAACAATACAAGCAAGCTCAAATCATACCAAAATCTGATGCGGGAATTCTCCCTACCGCCAGCTCACAGCTTCTTCCATTACCAACTCACAAACTATCTGAAAACCTGCTGTGGTTCCAAGACTGATCCTTTTAAACCTTCCTTTATCGACAATCTATTGCAAAGCAAAGATTACTCTATCTCCAGCATCTATTCTCACCTCATCCAGCACCATTCACGGAAATACCGCCTCACGCCTTTTCAAAAATGGTCTCAAATACTAGGAGATGAGGACCTACCCAACAAAATCCTTGAGGGATATAGGCTCACCCGGAAACTTACTACCTCTGAAATATGGCGTGAAACTCAATTCAAGATTATCCACAGAGCATACTTCCCATTCCGTTTCAACAAAGAGGACCCGTCTCAAGCTCTATGTCCATGGTGCCTACTGCAGCGTCCTACGCTGCTCCATAGGCTTTGGGAGTGCTCGGCTATTAACAGCTACTGGAACGATGTGATAGCCTACATTAATAAAATCTGCAATACCAAACTACATAGAGACTGCTTACTATGCCTATTTAGCATCACCCCTCCAGCATCCTCCTCGTCCACATTGGACTTTTCAAACATACCGCACTGGGCCCATATCTGCCTTCTTGTAGCCCGCAGGACTATTATGTCCCACTGGATATCGACATCGCCGCCCAGTCTACCTGCGGTTATAAAAGCCTTGACTTCATTATTCTATCTAGAAAGATTGGACCTCATCAAGTCAAATCTTCGCTTTACCCCACGATTTTTCAAACGCTGGAGAAGATTCCTGGAAGCCACATTTCCCCAACAGACCATCCAAGACATAATGCACCCATTTAGATATACAGAATGGTACCTGACGAGAGACATCACCAACTCACTCGGCAAACTTAAAATTCCTCCGACCTCTGATCCTTCTTCATTTAAACCACCGTAGGCGGCCTACAATCATCTGAAGCTCCTTGACATCCATCAACTTCAGCTATTACACTTCGGGACTATATTTACCCAAATAACATGTTTCACCTAGACCATATTGTAGGTTATCTAGCTAGATAGACTCATAAGTCGCCTCCATTCCCTAAAGGTACGAAAATGCAGGATCAACCTTTTTGGCAACTTATTGCCCAATGTTAGTGACAAGCTGGCAAATGTGAATTGCTTACCCCCCTCCCCCCCCTCTCTCCCCTCCCCTTCCCCAGCGACCCCTATATATATATCTGTTTATGTTTAGATAGAACGTGCATTCTATATACAACATAATTGTCTATATTCATGCCTTACAATTGTTCTGTACAATGTCTTCTATGAATATATTTTGAAAAAATCAATAAATATTTTTCAAAAAAAAAAAAGATCCCTCCAAGGATAATATGTATGCTTTCATTCCTGGTAGGAGAAACTGTCAATCCTATATACCTCTCATTCCCTTTTCTCTGACCCTTATCCTCTCCTATACTCAAGATGTTGTACAAGCTTATACACTTTCAATTACCATTTTTGTGATATGTTGTTATAAATTTCCTAAGTTAAAGACCTACTGCAGCCCTGAGTTTTAACTTCAGGTTTTCAACGATATGTGTTTACAAGTATGCAACTCAAATGTAATATTTGGTGTTATAAGATGACACACGAAAGGGCTGATTGCCTATTGTTTATCTGTCACAATAGTCTTTGATTATGAGATGTTTGTAACCTTCACTACAGGCATACCCCACTTTAAAGTACACAATTGGGTTTATTTACTAAAGCTGGAAAGTGCAAAATCAGGCTCACTTCTGCAGAGAAACCAATGAGCTTCCAGGTTTTATTACCAAAGCTTAATTGAACAAGCTGGGGTTAGAAGCTTATTGGTTTCTATGCAGAAGTGAGCCTGATTTTGCACTTTCTAGCTTTAGTAAATAAACCCCATTGTGTACTTAAAAGTGGGGTATGCCTGTATGTGTGAGCTGTTTACCCATATACCAAATAAAATTTGTTTGGAAAAAAAAAGTCAATTTATTTCCATTTAGGCTGCATTCACACCTGAGCGTTTCAAAGTTGCGTGTTTTTACTGCGGTTTTTCCACAATTTTCCTGCCACTTTTATTGGTTTTTTTTTGCCACATTTTTGCCAAGATTTTGTACAGGTCACCAATGTAAAAAGCAGAAAAACGCCTGTAATCTGCCCCAAAGAAACTCATGTTCTTTTTTGAGCTTAAGGCATTTTTCAGGCGTTTTGCTTCAGGTGACAAAATGCAGATGTGAACAGTGCCATTGAAATGAATGGGAGTTTGCTTGTTGGGCATTTTACAAGTGTTTTATGATCTGAAAACGCTCAGGTATGAATGCAGCCTAAAAGTGCAATAAGCTCTCTAAATGGAATTACAAGGTACAAGCTGTTAGTGCTGCTTATGGATTAATTTGTAAATATACTGTATATGTTTTCTTTTATTTACATAGAGCAACATTCTTGTCTGAGATAATGTGTAAATAATTCAGGCAATGAGGCTGATTTACTAAAGGCAAATATGCTGTTTACTTTGCAAGAGAATTTTCTGTTAATTAGTTAATGAATGTGGTGAAAAGCAACGAACACACATTCACATGAAAGGAAAACAAAAAACAGTATTTTTGATTGCACACGATTGGGTGATGGAAGCCAACAAATCGTCATCTCATTCACTAAGCTAAGGGAAAATTCTGATGCAAAGTGAATGGCCTATTTGCCTTTAGTAAATCAACCCAATTGGGTAAATTCAACAAAAACATTGAGTTTTAAATAGAGTGAGACAGGATTAATATCATGTCAGGTTTACTGTTGAATGCGCCACTGGAGAGATTTTGACTTACTTTCTATTCCAGTGACAAAGCTGTCAGGGATACAGGAAGTGAAGTGAAAGAATCTTCATTGTGGACACAGACAGCAATGAAAGGCTATTGGAGGATCATGCCTTCCCCACTCTACTTAACAAAAAATAAATATAAATAAAATAAAAAAAGTTTGTGATGTTGTTGTGTTCATGTTAGAGAGTTTTCTCCTCCCTTTCTCCCTCAAGCCTTGCCACTTCTATTGTTAACACCGGCACTGAGTGTTGCTTCGAACATCCTCCCAATGCAGATCAGTCTGCTTAGACTACTTTTGAGACCATTTACCATTCTGCTATTTCACCCAGCACTGACGAATGGGAATTGAGTGGTCCCCAAAACATGTTGGCTGTCCTGCCTTGCTTGTTGTAACCAGCTGAAGAAGGAAACATATGGACTCCCTAAGGATTTCTCATTTGGAGCTCTCTTTGACATATTACACTTGGATTTCTGTTTCCATTTGTTAAACTGAGAAAGGAAGTGGTGGGGGAAGGTCTTCCCAATGGACACACAAGACAGCAACATATCCTGACAGAGTTGCTAACCTTTCTAAGCTGTATCCAGATTCCTCAATCCTAAAACTTCAAATGATGCAACAGACTACCTAACAAAAATAGATTAATTACAAACCTATATGCAGTAATGGGAATTATTGTAATTCGTATTTGTGAATAACATCAGTAGGTCATCTATGTGAACAAATTTGTATTTTAGATTTGCTGGCCATCTAGTAAACACATTTCTGCTGTATATTTGCTGGCAATCAAGTAAAGCATCACAAAATAACATTTTCTCATATTAACCTGGAAATTATTACATTTAATATGTGTGTAGTATTTTACCAAATAGTTTTAAAATGTTGAATTCATAATAAAAGCTAACCTGAATGTACACACTGTTAGTTCACGCTTTTAGAGATAATTAAAACAAATGTAAAACATAATCTGAAATATAATCAAGATGTAGACACTTCCACACTGAAAGATAACGATTAAGCCATAATAATTTATCTAGTAGCTTTGTCCAATTCACTGCTAACATTCCTTTCTGTGATTTAAACAATGGTCTTTTAGAGGAGTAGAATAAAATAATATTCATTGTAAATCAATTTTGTTTCACTGGAGTCTAACAGAGGGAAAAAAAATGAAATCACAGTTTCTATTATAAAATAAACTCTTTGAACAAGTGCACCATAAATACGATTATCTTTGCACGAGAGCCCTCTAATGGCTATTATGGGGTATTACTTCTAATGTGTTAATACAGTATATTAAAATATATTATGCAATAAAAGCAATTGCACATAAAATAATTTTTTTTATACTGAAAAGTAATTGCTGCAATAATTCCAAAATAGTTAATCCAGCTATTAATTATTCATGTGCATTCATGAACTAATATCCTTAGAATTAACATTTTTACATTTACCCTAGTGAATGCCTCATATCATTGCAGTAGAAATACATTTATGTATTAATCACCTAAATTGAAATAGTTCAGCCTATTCCCTTTTAGTAAAATTAATTATATAGAAATGTTTTTCTGTCATTATAAAGTTATAGTTTATGTTGAGGATATTGTTAACAGTAAATATATTCTTATTTTCATTTTTTTATACATTGCCAGAGCCATAGAAACATAAATAACAATAACTATTGGGGCCATGGTTCTTGAAAGGCCCAGCTCTTACCATGCTTCAACAATATCTGTCTCTTGTATCATGTCACCATTAATAACATTATGACCTCATTATTTGCTTTAAGAAGCTGACTAAAGGCAGTGCAGTGTACCAGATGAGGCATTAGTGTGTGTAGTAATATGATTACCAAAATAAATACCCTGATCAGCAATTAAAGCCTCTTTTCAACAATCTTGTGGAGTTTTTAAACATGATGCTTGAAATGCTTAATGTATACCTATAGACAGCATTTTTGTTTTGAATGAAAGTGATAGAAAATTCTAAATATTCTAGGTACCACCAGTGGCAAATAGAGGGGACATCTTTTAGTAGGGACACTTAAGCCATCAATTGATGATTTGAATCTCAGCCAGTTCAGCAGGGACAGGCCAAGATTCTAACCATCTATGAGTAGGCTAATGGTACCCAAATCCGTCTGTTCTGCCCTCACAATGTGTTCAAAGTACAAGGCTTGGCAGACAGCTAACAGCTTCCCAATAAAGACTCAGGAGGAAGGGCTAATAGTTGTAATCTTTACTGAGAATAAGTTGTTTTTTTTGTAAAACTGCAAAACACAAATTATAATAATATGCATTAGCATTTAACATTACATCACAAATGCAAATAGTAACAGGCATGCTACAATACTGTTAAGGCACTAGCTAGCACAAATGAGGCCTAGCTGAATGAACTTCCTGACAGAAACATCCTACCAAACAAACAGATGAAATGTAGTTGAATTAGTAGAACATATACTAATTAATTGAAAACTAATGACAGCCTACTTACAGACTTATGCTTCCAAGGCCAGTATTAAGAAATAGTGGAGGTCTTTAACATGCTTCCTTCACTGTAGAAAGATTATCTGCTGGGCAGGAAGTGGGTGTAATATACTACACTTCCTGTTAATAATGGATGCCAAATTAAAGCAACAGTATGATCAGTAAATATATAGCTTATAATGATCAGAACACTCCCCACCTGCCATAATGAACATTATACCACTATGTTTCCTTTTTAAGAAGTAAAACAACTTCAGAGATAGGTCTAAAGTACACCTTAGGGGTGCCCTGTCTCATGACTTTAACTTTGACCTTTCTAACCTTACTATCATTACTAGGTACAGTCTCAACAATGTGTCCAACTGGCCATTCGTTTCTGTGGACCTGAGCGTCTTTTAGTAGGACAACATCTCCGACTTTGTAGGTTAGGCTTGTCAACTTGCCATTTTCTGCGTGACTGTGTTTGGAGATCCCTTCTCCTTTTAAGAAGGCACTTGATGTCTTCTTTGAAAACTTCTTGCTGAACACATCTAATGATGATGATTTTGGCTTGCATAAGATGATTGCTATTACACTTGTCAGTGTTTGTAGCTCTACAGAAGGATTTGGCTAGGTGAATAAGCTTTCTTATAGCTCGAATGAGTGACTTCCAGCTGGAGAATCTTTCAAACCTGTGTGCGCCAAGGTTACCTCTAGTAGTTATGGTACTAAACGCTGTTACTTGTGCATGTACTTCTTTGTCGTTATCTGGTTCTACAAGTTCAAATGTCTCAAACTGAGTGGTCTCTTCGATTTCTGATCTAGTCAAAAAAGATGGTCCTGAAAACCAGTTAGTGTGCTTAAGGTCAGCCGCTAGAACCGGCCTAGTCCCATGATCGGCTGGATTTTTATCCGTACTGATGTAGTGCCACTGTTCTGGCTGCGTGGACTTTCTGATGCGTATCACTCTGTTTGACACGTACATGTAGAATCTTCTTGAAGCATTGTGAATATATCCTAACACAATCTTGCTGTCTGTGTAAAACTTCACTGCATGAATTTCAATGTCAAGTTCTGCAACAATCAAGTCTGCCATCTCCACTGCTAAGACAGCAGCACAAAGCTCCAAATGTGGAACAGTGTGAGCAGGACGTGGAGCTAGTTTGGACTTTCCCATGATAAACTCAGCATAACTTTGTCCTTCAAAGTCCATTACTCTAAGGTAGGCTACAGCTGCTATAGCCATAGTGGATGCATCTGAGAATACACACAATTCTCTTTGCTTCATGGCAGACAAAGAAACAGGGACATATGACCTTTGGATGATAAGTTGTTCAAGCTCTATTAATGAGTCCTTCCACAACTTCCACTGCATTTCTTTCTCCTTAGGTAATGGCGTATCCCATTCACTTTGTTCATGTTCAGTAGTAATTTCTCTCATAAGAGCCTTGCCTTGCATGGTTATGGGGGCTACAAATCCTAGGGGGTCATAAAGGCTGTTGACCGTGGACAAGACACCTCTTCTCGTGAATGGCTTCTCTTCTCTGGATACTCTAAATGTAAAGCTGTCGGTTTTGAGATCCCAACTGAGCCCTAAACTTCTTTGAAGGGGCAGTGAATCTGTTCCTAGATCCAGGTCCTTGAGGTCTTTTGCACGGTCCTCTGAGGGAAACGCTTCCATGACTTTGCTGCTATTGGATGCTATTTTGTGTAACCTTACATTAGATTCTGCTAACATCTCTCTTGTTCTTTTCAGGATGTCGATAGCCTCTTCGTTGCTGGAGAAAGAAGCGAGTCCATCGTCTACATAAAAATTTCTCATGACAAACTGTTCCATGCTCTTCTTCACCTTCCTGTGCTGCTCGTCTCAGGTTGTAGATAGCTACAGCTGGGGAGGGGCTGTTCCCGAACACATGTACTTTCATCCTGTATTCTGTAACATCTTTGTTAAAGTCATTGTTTTCATACCACAGGCACCTCAGGTAGTCTCTTTGATCTTTGCGGACAAGGAAACAGTAGAACATTTTTTGTACATCTGCTGTTACTGCAACGCGTTCTTTTCGGAACCTGATGAGGACTCCAAGGAGTGTATTATCCAGGTCAGGTCCACTGAGGAGGACATCGTTTAGGGAAAGGCCTTCATACTTTGCACTGGAGTCAAATACTACTCGTATCTGTCCTGGTTTCTGAGGATGATACACTCCAAATATTGGTAAGTACCAACATTCTTGTTTTTCTTCCAATGGTGGTGCTATTTCAGCTTGACCACTGTCGAAGATCTTTTGCATGAAATCATGGAAGTGTTCCTTCATATCTGTCTTTCTGTCTAGAGTGCGTCACAATGAGGTGAAACGCTTTACTGCTTGTCCTTTGTTGTTAGGAAGGTGACGTCGGGGTGAACGGAAAGGTAGTGGAGCTATCCAGCTGTTTGACTCATCTATAAAGACTTCTCTGTCCATGATCTCAAGGAAGAGGCTATCTTCAACAGATGGTGCTGGTTTGTCATCATCTCGCGTTCTTTCAAACACTTTGCATCCTAGCTCATCTGTATCTTCAGATGAGGTTTTGGCCTCCACGTAACTCTGAACTTTCTGCTGTTGTATTGGGTTGACTAGTCTCTCTTTAAACTGTATCCTGTTGGTACAGGGGCTAAGACATGATGTGCGGCCATTTTGCAACATGTTTGTTTTGTAGACATTCACATTTGCTGGATTGTGAGCTCCATCCAGACATACATCACCAATGATGACCCATCCAAGGTCAAGACGCTGTGCAAATGGTGCATTGTGTGGCCCATTGTATTGCTCTCTGACCTTGTGCACTCTCAGTATGTCTCTTCCAAGTAGAAGGATAATTGCAGCACCTGGGTCCAGTACTGGAATCTTGTCTGATATTTGCATCAGATGAGGGTAGTAACATGCAATTTCAGGTGTGGGTATCTCTGATCTATCATCTGGTATATCACATTCTATGAGAGTGGGCAGAGTCAGCTGCGTTTTCCCATCTAATGACTCGATGATGTAGTTGTTTGCTCTTCTCCCTGATGTCTCCACAACTCCTGAACATGTTTTCAAAGTATACGGAGTTGGACTTCCTCTGTCCCCGAAGAGGTCAAAGAACTCTGTTCTTGCCAAAGATCTGTTACTTTGTTCATCCAAGACTGCATACATTCTGATTGCCTTCTCTCTGAGGCCTGCAGGATACACCTTGACTAAACATATCTTGGAGCATGATCTAGAGCTAAATGTGTTTGTGCAGATCTCAGTGCACTTTGAGGTTATTGCTGGTAATGCACTCTCATTTTGCTCCCCACCATGATCTTCTTGGGTTACCGGATTCTCTGTTTTCCATGGTGCTGGTCCTGGGTGTAAAGCAGACAGATGGTTGTCATTATTGCATTCTTTGCATCGAATTGTCTTCACACAGTCTTTAGCAACATGTTGAGTTGAACCACAGCATCTGAAACAAATGCGCTTGTCCTTTAAGATAAGATTTGCGCTCCTCTATTGTCTTGCATCTAAAACTGCGACATTTTCTCAGTGGATGAGGCTTGTTATGTAGTGGACACTGCTTATCTGGGTCCTCAATTTGCATTCCTGAGCCTTTATCCTGGTTGGCCTCAAACTCAGTCGGTACTTCTGTCTTGCGTACAAACACTGTTGCTCTGCGTTCTTTATTGTGCACTGAAGGTTGTTTCTCTGTCTTTACAGAACTGGAGACTCCCATGTTCAAAAAGGCGAAGCTTGGGTCATTGCGTATTTTAGCTTGATTCACAATGAATTTGGCGAGGAAGGAGAAAGGTGGAAATGCTACCTGATGATCTTCCTTGTATTTTGATGCTTGCGTGATCCATCTTTCTTGTAAGCTGTAAGGAAGCTTCTCGATTACCGGTTTCACTCCACGTGCTGTATCCAAATATGAGAGGCCTGGCAGGTATCCACCAGCCTTTGCCGCCTCCAGCTCTAAAAGTATGTCACCAAGCTCTCTCAGCTTCCGATTGTCTTGTTTGTTATTTTTGGATAATTTTCAATTTTCTTCAGAAGTGCATCTTCAATTACTTCAGGTGACCCATAGCAGTCTTCCAATCTCTGCCATAACATTGTAAGCCCTGCTGTCGCATCATGAACATGTACTGACCTGATTCTTTTGGCTTACTCAGTGGACTCTGGTCCGAGCCATTTGGAGAGTAGATCAAGCTTTTCCCTGTCTTTCATATTTAATTTTTGGGTGCTGCTTAGAAAAGATGACTTCCAGGCCCAATAGTTTTCTGGACGATCATCAAACTTCAGGAGACCAGAGCTCACCATTTCACGGCGTATCAAGTATTTTGTCACATCTGTGACTCCTGCTGCCTCAGGTGGGCATTTTCTGGGAACAGACACGGGGCATGTCTGTGGCTGGTAAGACGGTTGGGATGCTTGGTTAAACCCACTATAGTCGTGTGGTTGTTCTCGTTTACTGCAAGTCTTTCTGCTATAGGCCGGATTTTTATTTTCCCGTGGAGGGATTATGTCACCATTTGTTTGATTTCCTGAAGGACCAACAGATTGGTCTCTGAGTATGTAACTACTTGGCTTGTTATAGTAAAGTTCTGGTTCAGTCTTGTAGCATCGAGCAATATCAAAGTTGCCTGCTGCTAGCGGGACCCTGTATGATTCTAATGCATCATTTGACTGTTGATCAGTGTCCATGTTCGCGTGCAATTGTACATACTCACAAGTGCGTTGGATTGCACTGAGTGGTGTCATCTGGGTATCTATCACAGAGTGCTCTCTATACTGTTCTTTGGCAGCTCTCATGAGCACTTCGGCTTCAGCTAAGGCTGCTGAAGCTGTTTTTTCTTGCTTGATAATATGTAAAGATGCTTTCACCTCTGCTTTTCTTCTAAGTGCTTCAGCTTTACTTTTAGCTTTAATCATATGATGTTCTTCATCTATGCAGCCCTGTTCTCTTATCATTTCAGCTTCATGTATTGCATAGGAAGCCAGTGCACGCGCAGCTTCTGCTTTTGCATGGGCCCTGGCAGCTGCAGCACTGGTGGATGACAGGTTAGAGCAGCTTGAATGTCTAGAGCTAGTGCGCTTGGACCTGGCAGATTCAGCACTAGCTGATGTCTGATCTGACTGACTAGAGACTCTGGAGCTTGTGCAGCGTGACCTGTTGGTTGGCATATTGTGTATGCTTTCCTCTGCTTGTGTATGCTGAGGGATGACTGGTGTAGTATCCTTGTCTGTCTGTGTGCTGCATGATGAAACAGATTACTTCTTTGTAATGTCTGTGGCTGTAGAGGTTAGCTGATGATGAGCTGAATGAATCCACTCTTCTTTAGACTAGGCCCGCTGTGTTAAAAGTCTTTTTACTGTTCTGCCCTCACAATGTGTTCAAAGTACAAGGCTTGGCAGACAGCTAACAGCTTCCCAATAAAGACTCAGGAGGAAGGGCTAATAGTTGTAATCTTTACTGAGAATAAGTTGTTTTTTTTGTAAAACTGCAAAACACAAATTATAATAATATGCATTAGCATTTAACATTACATCACAAATGCAAATAGTAACAGGCATGCTACAATACTGTTAAGGCACTAGCTAGCACAAATGAGGCCTAGCTGAATGAACTTCCTGACAGAAACATCCTACCAAACAAACAGATGAAATGTAGTTGAATTAGTAGAACATATACTAATTAATTGAAAACTAATGACAGCCTACTTACAGACTTATGCTTCCAAGGCCAGTATTAAGAAATAGTGGAGGTCTTTAACATGCTTCCTTCACTGTAGAAAGATTATCTGCTGGGCAGGAAGTGGGTGTAATATACTACACTTCCTGTTAATAATGGATGCCAAATTAAAGCAACAGTATGATCAGTAAATATATACCTTATAATGATCAGAACACCGTCCATTCAGCAACTTGGGTACAACCAGCAAGTCAGATTTTTACATGTGATTATTGTCACCACTCCCCCCCACCTTTACATCATGGACCACAGTGTTCCCCCTTACATTAGCATCCCCCTTACATCAGAATCCCCAGAGTTCCCCTTTACGCCAGAGTCCACAAGGTTACAGTCATAGGCGTGTGCACAGGGTGTGCCGGGTGTGCCAGGGCACACCCTAATCACCACATGTGGAGCAGATTCCCCCTGTTTAGACCCCTGATATTTCACCAAAGCCCCCTAACATGGCTCTTTAAATTGTAAAAAAAAAATAATAATAAAAAAAATTTGCAAAAATTAAATAATAAAAATAAAAACTACTGACGCCATCCACTGCAATACTGACATCATCCACTGCTCTACTGACACCGTCCTCTGCTCTACTGACACAGTATATATACACGCATATGTGTTTTGAGCTTTGGGGTGCACACCCTGATGCCATAGGCTGTGCACACCTATGGTTACAGTGCAAGGGGGAACTCTAGGGACCCTGATGTAATAGTGATCTCTGGAGACTCTGCTGTAATGGGGAACTTTGATATAAGGGGGTCTCTGGTCACCAGAGCCCCCTTAAATTACAGTATGCAGAGTGAATACACTATTGTAAGGGGGGACACTGATGAAAGAGGGTAGTGAGGACACGTATATAAGGGGGAACCATTATATCAGTTTTCTCCCTTACCTTAAGCCTCCCAGAGAGAGAGGGGAGAGAGAGCGCAAATGTGGCAGGTTATTCTGTATGTAAAATGCTCATTTACCAATTATGCTGCCCCCTGCCCAAGGCTGGTCACCCCAAGGGCGACTCAGGCCGTAGTAGGTAGCAACAGCCATCATTTCAAATCTGCCACTAAGCTGCCCTTCAGAGCACGGTCTGTGTATGCATGCTGGCGGGTGGTCTGTGGGGCTGGTTGAATACCATTAGATGGGAGGCGGAGTTTGGAGATGGGCAGAAAAAGTGATTAGACAGGAGGAGGAGTGAGGTTTTGAGCCACCGAGCAGCCATACCTTTGATTCAGCACTGATCATTTGTGTCACTCTTCTGAATCTGGCTGGATGGTGAGTCAGGGGCAAAAATAAATTTAAAAAATCAATGATTCCCTGTGGTAGTGAATTATATTCCAGTTCCAAAATGTTTAAAGCCAAATGTTTAGAGCTCAAAAAAGTTTTGGGCCTTTTTGTGGCTCAGTTCGGGCACATTTTTTCAGGCATTTTTAGTTCCATTGAAATGCATAGGAACACGCACAGCATTTTTCAGTTCATACGAAAAGTTACCTCTCCAGCAGAATTTTGGAATCCAGCAAGATGAAGGAAACACTGTCTCTTTTTGACCAGGGTCAGTGGCGGCTGGTGTTCAATATTTTTGGGGGGTGGCAAACAATCCTGCCCCCTCATTCGCCCATAACGGCACCGCCACCCCCCCCCCCCCCCATGCACAGGCCGGCTTTTTTTTTTTTTTTTTAAATCTTTATTTATCATTTTTCAATACAAAACATTTCCCGAAGGGGGCATGCCAGTAATACAAATCCCTCTATAAAATAAAAAAATAGACAGACTGACTCCACATGCCCGCCCCCTCCCCCCCTCCCATCCCCTACCCCCCCCCTGCGAGATGTACTTCTGTGGGTGCTAATCGCGACTTACTCGCTCCCTCCTCCATGATCGACCCTTCTTTGTTATGCCCTTTTTATATAATCTCCCCTAAATAGGACCATGATTTTTTAAATTTAAGCCAGCCTGCCCATTTCCCCCCATGCTCCTTATCCTCATCCAGTTCCATTCCCCACCGGTCTAAGCACTCAACATTACATATTTCATTGAGATCAAATAGCCAGTCTCACGTTTTGGGGCTTGAGGGGTTCAGCCAGTTTAGGGCAATCTGTCTCTTGGCCGTATCTAGTGTTATAGGGAGCAAGGAGGTTTTGTAACTCTTGGCTGAGTCCTGAGTGCCATGGAAGAGACAGACCCATGGGTCTTTCTCAATTTCCCTCCCCGTGATTTCCTTTGTCAGAGACAGGATTTTTTTCCAAAAGACCTTGATGATGGGGCATTCCCACCAGATATGGGACATTGTGCCCACGGTTGGACAACCCCTCCAACAGGTGTTGCCCTTTGTCCCATCCATCTTGCTTACTCTGTCTGGGGTGGCATACCATCTTGCTAGGACTTTGTAATGGATTTCCGTTCTCCTATTATCTAGTGCTGAGTAGTGGACCAAGTTCAAAATTTTTCTTAACGTGTTTCCATTACAAAGTGACCCCAATTCCTGCTCCCACCTTTGGATGTACAGAGGCGTCGTATCCTCCTGTTCCGCCCCAGTATTTTATAAATTTGGCCAATGACACCACCTGAGTACTCCGTTATGCAGAGTTTCTCCAGGGGTCTTAGCTCTTCCATGCTTCTTAGTGGCTTCGAAAGTTTTCCTATAAAATGGGAGAGCTGGAGATACCTCCACCTATCCATCACCCAAAGTTCTGATTCTCTACTCAATTCCGTAAAAGTGCGTATTTTCCCCTTATTAATAAAATTTTTCAGTTGGAGGGCATCCTCTTTTAACCAATTCCCTCCCACCGCCCACATCCCTGGTTCAAAAAATATTTTTTTTTTCATATATATTAACGGTGAATTATATGACCATTTGTGTTGAGTGTGAATTTTATCCCAATGTTTAAAAGTGTTTTGAGTTAACAAAGAAGTGTTAGTGCTGAATATTCTAAATTTTGGGGGATTCCATAGTGAGTGTGCCAAATTATTATCACTTAAGGAGAACTCTATGTTCACCCAACGCTTATCTGTCCCTTTCTTACTCCATTCTATAACCCGTGAAAGCACTACAGCAATGTAGTACCTATTAAAGTCTGGTGCTGCTATTCCCCCCTTTTTTTTCCCTCTACTCAATGTTGCATAGGAGATGCGTGGTTTATTGCCACCCCAGACAGCCTCACTGATTAATTTCCTTAAAACCCTCAGGAAATACCTCAGGAGGGGAATCGGCAGCAGTTGAAATTTATATAAAATTTTTGGGGCAATCATCATTTTCACCGCGTTCGCTCGCCCAAACCATGAGAGCGGCCTAGACCGCAATCTTCTTACCTCTTGCCTAATTTCATCTAATAATGGGATGTAGTTTCTTTGAAATAACTCTTTAATGGAGTTGGCTAACTTAATACCCAGATACTTGATCTCCTTTCTCCAGGGAAAGGGGAACACTGAGGCCAAGTGAGCTTCTTCCTGCTTAGTTAGACTGATATTTAAGATTTCGGACTTACCAGGGTTAATTTTGAAATTGGAAACTTCTCCGTATAATCTGAGGATTCGGAGCACATTGGGGAGGGTTACTCTGGGATTTGAGACAAAAAATAGTATGTCATCGGCAAATGCTGCCAATTTATGCTCCTCCATGCCCACCCACACCCCATTACAGTCAGGGCTATTCCGGATGGAGGCCAGGAGAGGTTCGAGGGACAAAACAAACAGGAGGGGGGAGAGCGGACACCCCTGCCTTGTTCCATTTATCATTCCAAAGGATTTTGAAATGGCCCCGTTCACCCTTACCACTGCTGATGGGCTGCTATATAGGACCTTGACCCAGGAGATAAACCTGGACCCAAACCCCATGACTTCAAGCGTGTTCAGCAGGAACCCCCAGTCTACCCTGTCGAAGGCCTTTTTGGCATCTACCGACAGGAATAGAGCTGGAGGTCCCCTGCATCTGCAATACTCCGATAGCAGCACCGCCCGTACCCCGTTGTCCCTGCACTGTCTTCCCGGGACAAAGCCGGACTGGTCCGGGTGCACCAGGCCGGCCAAATATCCCTTTAGTCTGTTCGCAAGGACCTTAGCGTATAACTTTACATCCGCGTTGAGCAGAGATATGGGCCGGTAGCTTGAGCACAGCCTAGTATCCTTCCCTTCTTTCAATATTAAAGTTATCGTAGCAGACAGGGCCTCGCGTTCCATCTCACATCTGGTGCCCAGGTCGTTCCAATATTGGCATAGCCTGGGGACCAGTATGTGTTTCATTTTCATTAGGTAGGTGGAGGGGAAACCATCTGGACCTGGACTCTTGCCCTTTGGGGTGTCTCTTAGTGCTGCCACGATTTCCTCCTCCTCAATTGGTTTATCCAAGAGGTCCTTATCCTCCCCCGGTAGTACCTTCAGACCTGCTTCTTTTAGAAATTCTCTACTCCTTGCCAGCCGGGCACTATCCTCCCCCCCCCTTTTGTCCTATAGAATAGAGATCGGCATAGAATTTTCTAAACTCGTCGGCCATGCCTTCGCTGGACACAATCTCTTTCCCTCCTGGACCGTTTATTTTCTCGATGAAATTCCGCCCTCTTTTTTTCCTAATTAATCTCGCCAAGTGTTTGCTGGATTTGTTGGCCCACAGATATTTATTTCTGGTTATAAAATTGATGGCTCTCTTAGCCTCCTGCTCCATCATGTCCCTCAACTCCTCTCTCCCAGCAACCATTGCACGGTAGCAGTCCTGATCCTGCCCTTTGGACTTTTTATGTGCTTGTTCCAGATGGAACAGATCCACTATCAGTTTTTCCCTTTTTTCCTTCCTTTTCTTTTTTAGACCTGCTCCTATGGATATGAGGATCCCTCGAATATAGGCTTTATGCGCCTCCCAGAGAAAAACAGATTCACCTCATTCTGGATCCGATCTAACACTTCGGGATCCTTGAGTAGGTCCTCATTCAACTTCCACGAAAAAGAGCTTCGCCCCACCTCTGGGAGCTTCAGCCTCATCGTGACCGGTGAATGATCTGAAAGGGTTGTTGTTTCGATTCTAGTTTCTGCGACCCCCTCCAGCAGGCTGTGGTCCATGAAAATGTAGTCCAGCCTGGAGTAGGTCCCGTGCACAGGGGAGAAGAAGGTGTAATCCCTCTCTTTAACATGTTGTACTCTCCACACATCCATTAACTGGCTGTGGAATAATTTCCGCTTAATAGCTCCTAGTGACACCTTCTTGATCCCCTGGGCACGGGACGTACTGTCTAGAGCAGGGTCCAGACAAAAATTTAAATCCCCTGCCAGGACCACCTCTCCCTCCCCAAATCCTAACAATTTCTCAAGCACTTGTCCCAGGAAGGTGGTTGGGCTTCTATTCGGGCAGTACACATTGGCCAACATAAACATTCTTGTGCCTATAGAACCCTTCAAAAATATATAACGACCTTCAGGGTTTATTAGTCTGTCCCTTGCTGAAAAATTCGCTGCCTTAGTCAGCCCTATCGCTACTCCTTTAGACCCCCTATCGGGGGAATCACCGTAAAACCATTGAGGAATTTTTGAAGAAAACAACCTGATCCTTGTGTCAAGGGTCAGGTGGGTTTCCTGCAGGAAAACTATGTCCCCTCGTAGATGACTCAGTTCCCCCAGTATTTTGTGTCTTTTCCTGGGTGAGTTCAACCCCTTTACATTATAAGATATAAATTTGATATCAGGCATCGTTAATGGTGCGAGTGTTTACCTCTTATGCTCTGTGGCCCTCGAACACATCCCACCGGCCCCCTCCCCCCTCCCATCCCCTCCCCTCTAATGACCCCCTTTCCCACAGACCCCCTTTCCCACCCCCTCGCACCTCCCCCACCCCCCCCACCTCCCCCCACCTCCCCCTCCCACCCCTCCCCCCCTCCCCCCCAAGGCGTCGGATACGCCAAAAAGCCCGCCCGTATGGAGATACACTCATTCCACACTGCGGTGCTTCTCCCTCAGGGGGTAAGCTCCAGCACCGGCGTCCAGCGCCTGCTCCTCCCAAGAGAAAGGGTAGAAGCAGGAGATGGAGGCTCGGGACGTCCCCGCCCCGGGGTGCACCCCCAAGCGCCCCGCAGTCCCCCCCCCACAGGCTCAAAGCAAATTATTTTATGTTGGTTAGGTGAGGTCCTATAACCCTCCTCCATCCCCCCAGCTACTTTGCATTCGCTAATAACTAGAGTCCATGATGCGATAGTCCTCGTGCTCCAGAGGTAGCTGCCCCCGTGGGGAGCAATGGGGGGGGGGAGGAGAGGAGGCGAGAGAGCTAAAAAAATAAATAAATAAATAAAAAAATAAATAAAAAAAAAATAAACCCCCCCCAGCCACCCCCCCCCAACCACCCCCCGCTCTCTCCCCTCCTCCCCCCCCCCCCCCAGCATCTATAACAGATCAGGGACAGGGATGCCCAAGTTGTTACAGAAGTCCTGCATTTCTTCCATGTGTCTCATTCTGTAGGATCTTCCATCTTTGATAACTATCAAGGATGTTGGGAACCCCCAACTGTACTTTAAGTTAGCCCTCCTGAGTTGGTCCAGAATTGGTCTCATCCGTCTTCTCCTCTCCAAAGTCCCCGCTGAGAGGTCAGTGAAAATCTGCAGATCCTTGTTTTCAAATTTTACTGGAGGGGCCCCCTTTAGTTTTTTCCAAATTTTTTCTTTGTCCTCATATTGGTGGAACTTAATTATAACGTCTCTGGGGGTGTCTTGCTTTATATGAGGGGGCTTCCTTATTCTATGGACCCTGTCGATCCTCAGAGCTTCGTCTTCTTGCCTGCCCAGCAGGGGGTTGAAAATCTTCCTCATCTTCTCCCCCAGATCCTCATTTTGTTGTTCCGGGATGGATCTAATGCGTAAGTTTTGACGACAACTCTGGTTCTCCTGTTCCTCCAGTCTGTACGCCAGCACACGATTTTCGTTTTCCATCCTCTTGACTTGTTCTTTTAGATCTGCTATGTCCTTAGCTTGAATGCCAGAGGCCTCTTCAGCCTCCTCTACTCGGCGCAGAAGGTGTCCCATATCAGAGCGAACATTTAAGATCTCCTCTTTTATGACACTTTCTAATTTTTTTTCCAGTTTAGCAAGCATTTCACTCATGTCTGATTTGCTAGGCACAAGTGCCATTATTCTCTGCTCATCAGCTGCGGTATATGCTTGCGCCCCCGCCAGATCCAGCTCTTCGTGAGGTCTGTCACCCTGTCCCCCTTTGGTTTCTGTTGCTCCTTCTTCTTAGTACCTGGATGTTTCGCCTCCATTCCTGGACTTTTTACACTTGCTTCTCTTAAATATTTTTGAATGGAGCTAGTGTTTAAACTCTCTCTTGGGTTATTGGGTCCCGCTGATCTCGATGACCGGCCTCTCATAGTTCCTCCCTTTCCCGATTGTCCCCTTTTTGTGGATTAATAAGACACCGTCTTTCAATATCAGCTCTATAAGCTTTTCTATTTAATAATCCCCTCCCACCCTCGATCGGTTAGAGTGGAGGGTTTACACTGTCCCAGGGGGTTGTGTAGAGTCTCTATGGTAGGTAACCTGTTTTATTCCCCCATCCAGACCACAAGTCGCTGGGGAGGGTTGCTTATGATAACGTCTCTTATCGGTTCCTACCCCACCTCATGGATAGTGCTAGGGATTGAGAGACTGGGCCCCTTACGGCTTGGAGGTGGCTGAGGCCAAACAATCCCCGCGGGGGGGCACAGTAGGCATATGCTAGACCACTCCGCTAGAATGTCCGCTTCTGTCTAATGAACCTTGGGTGGGGGGGGGGAAGCCAGATAAGCCACGGTATTCCAGTCCCTTTTGACCTGTCCTTGGACTGGATAGCAGAGCCCCCTGGTTATGTGCGTTTACCAGACCCCCCTAGTTGACACCCGGTGTTCAAGGTAAGCCCCATAAGATCATGTCCAAGATTTGAATGTTATTAGGCGGTGGGGTTAACAGTAGGATCGATGAGGCGTCTCCTACCTGTTTCTTCCATCCGAACCGTTGAGCGATGTATAAGGTCTGTTGCTTACTTGTCTTACTTCCTTTTGTAGCACCCAACACTTGCCTTGGTCCGGGGGGTCGCGACTCCGCTCTGTGACCTCCCTGATCCGGACTTGTGGAAACGTTTTTCTGCCGGTGGTTCACCGCTCCCGGCAGAACGCATAAGGGGGGGTACACAGAGGGCAGCCTTCACTGGGTTCGTAACGGAGGGGGACCTCAAGGCCGCTGCTGCAAGTTGCGGTGGTGGGGGGGAGCGGGACGAATGGGGAGCCGGACGCTCGTAACTAGACTGGCCGCTCGTGGTCTCTCACCCCACGAGGCATCTCCTCGGCTTGTCGGCGTCCCGTCACTCAGCTTCCTGGAGCCGGCGCTGGGCTCCTCCCCTGTGCTGACGTCAGCCGCACATCATGTCAGCCCTCCCAGTGAGATCACACCTCTCCTCTGTTATCCTATGCACAGGCCGGCTTGGTACACTGCTCCCCACTATCCACACCGGCTCCTGCCCATCCTCATATCTGCAATCAAGGCAATCCGTCCACTCTGTCTCTTCCCTCCCGGGCAGCTCTTGTTACAGGCATTGCTTCTCCCGGCAAAGCAGGAAGTGGGTCCTGAGACCCGATTGGCCGAGAGCCCCACGACTCCCTGGCCACTTCCTGATTGGCTGGGAGGAGAAGCAGGAAGACATTGGCGAATATTAATTCGCTAATTTCACACAACTGAGTGGTCTCAGGGTGCAGTGCTCTGCGCCTCGAGCCCACCCATTTTTGAAGCCAATTAGAGCCTCAGGCTCTAATTATGGGCTTAAAAAAACATTAAAATCCATACGTTTGGCACCCTGCATGTAGATTATGGGCTGTTAGCATGGATTAGAGGGGTGGCGCCCTTACGCCCCTAATGGAGCTGCCGCCACTGACCAGAGTCCTTTATCAGAATGGTGAGGGAGCACCACTGTATCTATGTTACCTAGGACTCCCATTACAAGAGTAGCGCAAACAAGGAACCATATTGGAAGTCAGATGTTTGTGGATTGAGAAGGATTCACTGGAACAATAAAAGAAGACAAAGATAAACGCTTTGATCTTTGGCATCTGTTTGCAATGACACTGTATAGTATTCCTTACTGATTACATGTGTGAACGGGTTGAAAACATTACTTTTGCATTAAACTTAGGGTTTCTGGTAGAAATTTGGGGGCCCTGTACAGCTTACCTGACAGGACCCCCCCCCAGACAATCTTAAGCTTATTTTTAGATAAAACATATATTTTTAAGTCATATTAAAGTCATCAATATTTATTACTTAATACTTAATAATACTTAGAGGAGCTCCAGTCTCCTATGTAAACATAAGTCAGCAGCTACAAAAAAGGCTGCTGCCTTTTATTAAACAGTCACTTACCTGTCTCATGATTCACTGTCATTCTCACCTGGGCTAGTTCCTCACTAGCCTTTAGGTTCCTGGTGTGGTCATCCTTACTGTGGGCACCTGGGTGTGACAGCGTGCGGCTTCACACTGGGTGCCCACTGAGCATGAGCGAGCCCCGCTGTGAATTGTGAATGGTTCCTCAGTCTTCTGAGGAGGGGAGGAGAACTTTAGCTCCAATTACCTAAACAGTAGTGGTAGTGGGTACCTGTCAAAATTATGTTCCCGCTCCCCCCCTCCCCAAAAGTGCTAATCTTGAAAGAGGAGAGGGGAGGCCTTAAAGCAGAATGTCCCCTTTTGGGTGGAGTTCTGCTTTAAGAACTTAATAATACTTAATGATACTTTATTTGTTACTTTTTTTATGAAATATGACATATTTGCTGGCTGAACCCTCCCCACCTTGAACCCATTCCTCCAGTGCCCTGCAGCTGCTGCTGGCGAGAGGGAAAGGAGGACAGCAGCACTGCATGGGGAAACACAGGGAGATCGGTGTCAGTGATAAGATGGTACAGCTGGTTGTCCTGCTCCTCACATGCTCAGGTCCTCCTGATTTCTGAGGGGTCTTGGCCCCATACAGGGTGCTTGCTGTACCGCTTATCAGTGCTCAACTATGTATGTTAGCCCTTGGTTTGGATATTGTGTGTATAGGATGATGCAACGCTAAGTAGACATACAATTAAAAAATTGTGAGGTGGTATGATCACAAACAACCTTTCTCAATAAAGGTTTATTTTGTAAATGTGAAGATACAGTCAAATAGATATTCTACATTTATATCAGATATAAAGGATGTATAAACACTGTTTATAAAAAATGGTATGAAAAATACCAGCTGTATTAATATATAATGTTGTACATTTCTATTGGCTGTAACATCAAATAGAGGTACAGAAAGGAAAATGAATAAAAAAAAAAAATGGTTAGCAAAGAGATAAATCATTTGTAGTTTACCAAGGGAAGTATCATTGTGAGATGTGGGCTGGGTAGTATTTGTGGTAGTTAGATAGGTAATGGAGTTAGTAAATTTGGTTTTGATCATAATGGTAGACCGAGAGAAGATAAGTAATATATCTTTTGGCAGTAATATTTTTAGTGAAATTCTATTGATGACTAAGGTTGTCCTACTGTGTTTAGTCTGTTATTTGGTGATCTAGAACATGTTGTTAAGCCTCCATTAGATTCTTGAAGGAATCTGAGAAGGTGAATACATTTCAGAGCCTCCAAGTTCTATGGAATTGCGTTGCTTTTTCTCTTTTAATGGCGATTGTTTCTTCCATCTGGTAAATGGAATTAACTTTTAAAAGCCAGTCCTTTTATAAATGGTGTGTTTTTTTATTATTATTCAGCTCCAAAAAGTACAATATACCACAGAAGATACATTTCCTACAAAAATCTGGGGTACAACTTAAAACATTTCTCATAATTCAAAAAAATCTACTGCATCAAGCTGCTATGGAACCTGTCCTGTAGGAGATATAAAGTAGGATGTAAATTCATCCCTAATATAAACCATGCCTGCTTTACCAAGCCCTGGTTCAATGGGCCATTTTCATGTTGTGCATTAAAGTGGACCTTCAGTCATTTTTCATCTTTCCATGTATTTAAATGTTTTGCCCTTGTTATTTTAGCTTTGAATAGTAAAACATTTTTTTCTGCAAGTAAATATCCTATGCAGATTACTTCCTCTTTCTTGTCTGGTATTTAGCCTAGGCTAATGACATCATGCACAGCTCTCTCACTCTATCACTCCCGTGAGAGTTTGCCAGCAAGGGAGAAGAGATGCATCATAGTAGAGAGAAGGAGAGCTGCAGAGCTGGAGGGGGCTGGATGAGGGCGGAGATAACAGGAGACTGCAGAGATCCATGAGTATTCGTTGAGATCAGGCTACTTGGCCCTTTCTCCATCTATTAAAGTTTATCCTCACTCACAATCACTTTTCTTTTCCTAGGAAACCACTAACAATAGATACAGGGGGCGGCTATGGGCACCTTTATATGCACCGACTTATGCTAACCTTTTCTTGGGTGGGTGGGAATGTTTCATCTTTTTGGATGAAACTTTATTTACAAATATGTGGTATGTGGCCAATTGGTACTTTTTACAGTATACAGTGCCTTGAAAAAGTATTCATACACCTTAAAATGTTCCACATTTTGTAATGTTACAACCAAAAATGTAAATGTATTTTATTGGAATTTTATGTGATAGACCAAAACAAAGTGGCACATAATTGTAAAGTGGAAGGAAAATGATAAATTGTTTTCAAAAGTGTTTACAAATAAACATCTGAAAAGTGTGGCATGCATTTGTATTTAGCCCCCTTTACTCTGATACCCCTAACTAAAATCTAGTGAAACCAATTGCCTTCAGAAGTCACCTAATTAGTAAATAGAGTCCACCTGTGTGTAATGTAATCTTAGTATAAATACAGCTGTTCTGTGAAGCCCTCAGATGTTTGTTAGAGAACCTTAGTGAACAAACAGCATCATGAAAACCTAGGAACACACCAGACAGGTCAGAGAAAAAGTTGTAGATAAGTTTTTTTTTTTTTTTTAATTGTATTTTTATTAAATTTTCAGTGAAAAAATGACAGAACGTTTGAGTACAGGAATAAATCGAAGATTTAAAACACAAAAAAAAGTCCACAAAGTCAGGACACAGAAGTGTACTGCACGTCTTAATAAAAAGAATGTACATCAACTTATAAGCATAGCAAAAACATATACAGAGGTTATACATTTAAGGCAAAGCTAATTTAGGGTATATAAGTATGGTCAGGAAACTCCAGAGGATATCAATTTACTATATATCTGGGAAGAATGGAAGGGAGGCGAGTCTCTGTAAGTAGAGTCAGAGAGTGGAGCAGGAAGATTTCAGGACTCGATGGGCAGAAGTTGCGCCCCGTATTCCGAACTGTCCCAAGGCTCCCAGATTTTGTCAAATTGGGGTATAGTATCATGCACAATGGCCGTCATATATTCTTTTCTGCGAGTCTCTGCAATAAGCTGAAAAGTCTAGACCATGGTGGGGGGTATTGGATAGCCAGCATAAAGGAATCAGTCTCTTAGCAGCAAGGAGGATGTAAGAAATTAGCCTATTGCTTTTTTTAGTAATACCTTAAAAAGGAAGGCCCAGTAAGTAATGTAGTGGGTCAAGCGGTAGAGATACCCCCGCCACTTTCTGTATTAGCAACATCACTTCATGCCAAAAAGGCTGTATCAGAGCACATTGCCAAAAGATATGAAAGATAGATCCCACATCTTGCCCACATCGCCAACAGTTAGCTGAGCTTGAAGGGTCATATTTATGGATGACTTCTGGGGTCTTATACCAGTGCATGAGGATCTTAATGGATGTCTCCCTCTGTAGGACACATTTAGAGGACTTGAAAGTAGAGGACCAGATCCTATCCCACATCTGAGAGCTGATGGGCCCATCTTCTCATATACAAATGCGTGTCCTTAGTGAGGGGGGTTGACTCCTGGAGGATGTGGTAGATTGAAGAGACTAAATGTAGTTGGCAAGGGCCCTGTGCACATATATATTCAAAGAGGGTGGGTTTTTCAGGAGTCATAAGCGGTGCCTGAGAGTGAAAGAAGTGCCTAATTTGCAGATAAAAATGAAACTGGTGTAGAGGTATGTCAAACTTTTTGCAGAGAGAGTCAAAAGTATGAAACCTACGAGAAATTGGGTGGACCACGTTTCAGAGCTGAAATAAGGAATTATTTATCCAAGGGAGAATACGTCCCAAGGATAAACTATCAGGTATAGATGGATTAAATAACACATTCGTAAGAGGAGAATACAGGGAAGAAAGAGAGAAGTTCTTAAGGCATTTACGCCATATGGTTATTGTGAAATTCATTGGTGCCGTACATTGACGTCTAAAAATGGGGTCTATATAGGGCGAATGAGATCAGACTAGGGAGCATGGATGGACTGGATAAAACACCCCCTTCTCAATGTCAGCCCAGTGACTAAAAGCCTCTAAGCTGGACCAGGAGGCAATGGTCCTTAGGTGCGAGGCGTAATAGTATTTAGCAATATCCGGTGCCCCCAGGCCCCCCTAGATCTCAAAGCAAGGACAACTGAACTTGCAATGCGATGTATAAGTATAAGAGCCTAGGCAGGATGGACATTTTCAGTACATTAATCCTGCCAAGGAGGGAGAGTGGACACCTAGTCCAGCTTTGTAGAGACTTTTTGATATCCGCAATCAAGGGAGGATAATTTACAGAGTAGAGGGAGGAGTAGGTGGGAGTAATATGAATTCCCAGGTATTTAAGAAAGGTGGAGCACTACCTATAGGGGTAGGATTCCTTGAGTTGAGATAGAAGAGACGGTGGTATGTGCATAGGAAGGGCTTCAGTTTTTGTAGTGTTTACCTTATAACCAGAAATGGCACCGAATGTGGACAGAAGTTTGTGTAGTGAGGGTAAGGACAACAATGGATTTATGATAGTTAGCAGAATGTCATCCACAAACAATGACAGCTTATACTCCCTTTGTCGCATCACCACCCCACGTATATCAGGATGGGTACAAATGGATTCGGCAAGAGGTTCCAAAAACAGGATAAAAAGTAGTGGGGATAGGGGACACGCCTGCCGAGTGCCATTAGTCATGGGAAGGCTAGGCGACAAAAAGGATGACATCTGAACTTGAGTCTTGACTTGTGAGTATAGGGCCTCTAAAGCTTTGAAAAAAGGGCCTTTTAATCCGTACGCTCACAGGGTGGAGAACATATAAGGCCAGCTTAACCTGTCAAAGGCCTTTTGTGCATCCAGGCTCAGAATAAGAGACTGGCGGGGAGATCTGTTCAATAGATCGATCAGATTTATAGTGCGGTGAGTGTTGTCCCCAGGGTGTCTATTTGAAACAAAACCCATTTGATCCCTGTTAATTAATTTAGGAATATGTTGGAGAGTCTAGACACTAGAATTTTTGTGAATATTTTGTCATCAGAGTTTAGGAGACCTATAGGTCTATAGTTATCTGGGATGAAAAGGTCTTTACCCGATTTGTGGATAACTGAGATATATGAATGTGAAAACTGGGTATGCGGAGATTGTCCTTTGAGCAGAGTGCCATATAAAGTTAGCATGTGGGGAGATAGGATATCCAGGAAGGTCTTATAATAAAAGTAGGGCAGTCCATCTGGGCCTGGTGATTTATGAAGTGGGAGATCCTTAACTGTATTTTGAAGTTCTTCTGCAGTTATAGCTGCGTTTAGATCGGTCAGGTCGGAGGTGGACAATTTTGGAAGTTTAAGAGCAGAAAAGAATTTGTCAAATTTCGCTTGAGTAAAGTTGAAATGGTTATCAGGGGTAAGGCAGTTATACAACTGGCGATAGAAGCTGCCAAAAATCTTGGACATCTCCATGGGGCAATGTGTTCTAGACCCTAAAAGGCAAAGAGAGGGGTAGTGGGACTTTAAATGAGGCATGGGTAGGTCTTTGAAAAAGTCTAGGATACCTTATATTAAATTAACTGTCACCACCCCTTGAGGGGCTTATAGGCTGTATATCCATAGAGAATTGCTAATCAAAGAAATGCATAGACATCAGTTCATGAGTAATATAATAATAATAATAATAATAATAATATAATGCATCATAATATACAATACATAAATCATGCACATTGAGGCATAATAAAAATAGTAGTCATGTTGATAGAAACGTTGTTTATAAACGCTGTTTGAAAATAATTGATGCAAGCAATCACAGTTCTAAAATGGGTATACAAAAAAGGTGAACAAGGTATTCCGAATAACAATGTTAGTAAGTATAAATGGTATACGATAGAATTCATAGATGAACCAAACTTGAAATGGCAACCCTGAGTGTAGACTCTACGCGTTTCATGGCGTTTAAAGCCAATCATCAAGGGTGTGATGCATCAAGAGATGACTAGAAAAATAAATAAAACAAATCAATAAGTAGATCATTGGAGTCTCGATTAAAATCATGCTTACACAAGGTAAAGCAGGTATTTTAGAATATATAAATGCACATTACCTTTTGGCAACAACTCAGTACATAAACCAACAGTCCAATTGTGGAATAATGAAGGTGGCCCTGAGAGAGCTGTCTCACCCGGGGTTGAGGCCAAGGACACACAAGGCTAACCCCCAAACCGAAAGTCTCCATGGGGGCTGGAGAATCGGAGAGGGGGTAGAGAGGAACAGCAGCCAGGGAGAGAGCCAGACAGCCAAAACACACTTCCAAAGTAGGAGGCATACATGTATGGGCCACAGATGAAGTTCTGCAATAAATGAAAGTAAAAAGAATAATGAGGAGGAGATGTGTAACAAAGAGATGGGGATGAGTGTGTCAAAAAAAAAAAAAAGAGGAAATAGAACAATGTTGTGAATAAATGAAAGTAAAATGTAAAACCAAGCTGGCACTAGAGTGTATGTCTGACACCTGCCCCAAAAATAACTGGGTGGTGAGAACCAACAAACAAAAGATATATATAAATAATGTATACTAGCATGTTGCCAACTGTTGTCAACTGCTTTACAATATGTGTTTTAGACCCATCCTCCCAAAGGAGATAATCAGGAAAAGAGTTAAAGGGGCGTGGATGCAGTTTATTGACCAGCATGCGGTTTGGCTTATTAGAGAATTCATAGAATTTTCTTTTCATCCAGAGTATGGATTTGGCCGCCTTACCAAGGTGCAAGGACTTTATCTGTTCCCTGAGAGAGGTGACCCTACACAGTCTTGACACTGTGGGTTCGTGCAGCAGCGAGCGCTCAGCTTTCTGCAGGGCATCCGTCAAGGACTGTAAAAGTCTGTTTCTGTCTTTTTATGTGGGAGCCCTCCGCGATACAGGCACAATGGAAGACCACCTTCTGCACCTCCTACAGTGTGGAAAAATCTGAGATGGACCCCAGATTGAATTGAAGAAACTCCTTTAGGTCTGTAGCCAATTTTGTGCTTGAGATCTCGGATTGTAAAAGATGGTCATTAAGGCGCCAGTGACATGTCCTGGTGGGGGGTCTGAGATAACATAACATCCAATACAATAGAGGCATGGTCTGACCATGTGATGGGGAGTATGTCAGAATCTACAATGCAAGGTATGAGTGGGGCGGAAATAAGAAAATTATCAAGGCGAGAGTACATTTTGTGGGCCATGGAGTAGAGAGTATATTGTTTAGCCATGGGGTGTTTAATCCTCCAGGAGTCAAAAAGTTGGTGGGATCTGATGCATTTGCGAAAAGAGTTGGCTTGGGAGATGATCCTCCGTGAGGGGACACCTCTAATTATGGCTTGTCTGTCTCTATAGGAGGACATGATCAAGTTGAAGTCTCCTCCAACAATCATAAAGGGTTGAGAGTGATATTGAGGCGAGTCAAAAACCTTTTTGAGGAAATCAACCTGTCCAGTATTGGGAGCATATAAATTAATTAGGGTGAAAGAAGAGGTCATGTAGCCACACTCCAGGATAAGATACCTCCCGTAGGTATCGGCATGTACTTTTTGGACCCTAATGGGACAAGATTTTTTTAATTAAAATTGCCACCCCAGCTTTGCCCATGGAATCCGAGGCCAGGTAGGAGGTGGGAAAAAAATCTGGAAGCAAATTTCAATGTACCTCGAGCTCTAAAGTGTGTCTCCTGGAGCATGACCACATCTGCACCCAAGGATCTGAGCTCCTTCAGAGCCATCCAACGCTTCCAAATGGAGCCCAGACCCTTTACATTATAAGACATGACTCTCAACGCCATGAGAACAAATCAATGGTAGCTAACATTGGCATGTAGACCCTGTGGAGAAACATAACATAAAAGGCATGATAACTATTAAATGAGTAATTATGAACATAGCAAAGGGAATTAACTCCCTATGGTATCTGTGAAAGAACATATATATATATATATATATATATATATCTCACTGGAAGAAACCCATAACAAAAAAAAGAAAAAAAAGACCAAAGTGAGCCAAAAGATCCAGGAGGGTCAAGGAGGTTGTTTGGAGAAACGTGAGCGTTGAGGTGTGGAGGCTTGCTTGATTGATTGGCCCCTTACAGGGGTCCAGAGGCGGCTGGGAGTAGTAGTAAATAGACAGGCCTGTCCAGGGGGAGTTAGCACATCTTCTTCAGGCTATGGGGGGAGATTTAAACTTTTCACAAAGGCTTCACCTCACTGAAGATCCCGAAGGCTGTATTGGACCCCATCTCTGGACATGATGAGACGAAAGGGGAATCCCCAGTAATATTGTACCCGGTGATGTTGCAGGTGTGCTGTTATTGGTCGCAGGTTTCTCCGTTTTGCTAATGTGATGGGGGAGAGGTCACTGAATATCTGCAGCTTAGCCCCCTGGTACGTGATCTGGGATTTATTGCGTGTGGCCAATGTCAGGGCTTCCTTACTATCATAAAAGTGAAATCTCACAATTACATCCGGACTTTTTGGGAGCCTAGCCGCGTACGGGGCCCCGAAAACCAATCACCGCCTTCGGGATTTCTAAGGGTGTAAATTTTTGATTTCACTCTTCACTGCCTATCACAGTTTAGGAGGCCATGGAATGCCCAGGTGGCACAAACCCCCCCAAATGACCCCATTTTGGAAAGCAGACACCCCAAGCTATTTGCTGAGAGGCATGGTGAGTATTTTGCAGCTCTCAATTGTTTTTGAAAATGAAGAAAGACCAGAAAATTTTTTTTTCTTTTTTCAATTTTCAAAACTTTGTAAAAAAAGTTAGGTCTGCAAAATACTCACTATACCTCTCAGCAAATAGCTTGGGGTGTCTACTTTCCAAAATAGGGTCATTTGGGGGGGTTTTGTGCCACCTGGGCATTCCATGGCCTCCGAAACTGTGATAGGCAGTGAAGAGTGAAATCAAAAATTTACACCCTTAGAAAGCCTGAAGGCGGTGCTTGGTTTTCGGGGTCCGTGCGCAGCTAGACTCCCAAAAAGTCCCACACATGTGGTATCCCCATACTCAGGAGAAGCAACAGAATGTATTTTGGGGTGTAATTTCACATATTCCGATGGCATGTTTGAGCAATATATCATTTAGTGACAACTTTGTGCAAAAAAAAAAATGTGTCTCTTTCCCGCAAATGGTGTCACAATATAAAATATTCCATGGACTCGACATGCCTCTCAGCAAATAGCTTGGGGTGTCTACTTTCCAAAATGGGGTCATTTGGGGGGGGTTTGAACTGTCTTGGCATTTTATGCACAACATTTAGAAGCTTATGTCACACATCACCCACTCTTCTAACCACTTAAAGACAAAGCCCTTTCTGACACTTTTTGATTACATGAAAAAAAAAAAAAATTTGCAAGAAAATTACTTTGAACCCCCAAACATTATATATTTTTTTTAAAGCAAATGCCGTACAGATTAAAATGGTGGGTGTTTCATTTTTTTTTCACACAGTATTTGCGCAGCGATTTTTCAAACGCATTTTTTGTGGAAAAAACACACTTTTTTAATGCACTAAAACACATTATATTGCCCAAATGTTTGATGAAATAAAAAAGATGATCTTAGGCCGAGTACATGGATACCAAACATGACATGCTTTAAAATTGCGCACAAACGTGCAGTGGCAACAAAATTAATACATTTTTAAAAGCCTTTACAGGTTACCACTTTAGATTTACAGAGGAGGTCTACTGCTAAAATTACTGCCCTCGATCTGACCTTCGCAGTGATACCTCACATGCATGGTGCAATTGCTGTTTACATTTGACGCCAGACCGACGCTTGCGTTCACCTTAGCGCGAGAGCAGGGGGGACAGGGGTGTTTTTTTTTTTTTCTTTATTATTTTTTTGCTTTTTTATCTTATTTTTAAACTGTTCCTTTCATTTTTTTTAAAAAAAATCATTTTTATTGTTATCTCAGGGAATGTAAATATCCAATATGATAGCAATAGGTAGTGACAGGTACTCTTTTTTGAAAAAATTGGGGTCTATTAGACCCTAGATTTCTCCTCTGCCCTCAAAGCATCTGACCACACCAAGATCGGTGTGATAAAATGCTTCCCCATTTTCCCAATGGCGCTGTTTACAACCGGCGAAATCTAAGTCATAAAATGCTCGTAGCTTCCGGTTTCTTAGGCCATAGAGATGTTTGGAGCCACTCTGGTCTCTGATCAGCTCTATGGTCAGCTGGCTGAATCACCGGCTGCATTCTCAGGTTCCCTGTTGAGACAGGAGAGCCAGAGAAAAACACGGAAGATGGTGGGGGGGGGCATTCCCTCCCACTGCTTGTAAAAGCAGTCTAGAGGCTAAATAGCCACTAGGATTGCTTTTACATGAAAGCCGACCGCTGGCTGAAAAGAATGATACCAAGATGATACCTAAACCTGCAGGCATCATTCTGGTATAACCACTCAAAGTCGTGAATGGCGTACCTGAAGACAAAAAAATGGTTAACAATAAAGCACAGTAAACGGTAAAGTATAAAAAATTGCATACCTGAAAAGCAAACATGATAAAACATAATAACAATAAAACATTGCAGAATAGAATACAGTAAAAAAGAGCAGAACAATAGAGAGAATAGAGAGAGAGAGAACAATAAAACAACAACTATTTTTTTTTATTTTATATTTTTGTTTGTGTTTTTTTTTTTTTTTTTACACTTTTTTTTGTAACTGTAACTTTTATAACGGTAACCGGTTCCAGGTTCGGGTCTCTCAAAATGCGATGGCATCTTGGGAGACCCTGTAAAAGTGCGCCTAGTCTGTGCAATGCTGTACCCTACGCTAATACTCAACTAGTGGATGGTAGCGTTCAAAACATTCACCAATGCAAAGACCAGGATTGTCAGGACAGGAGGGACAATAATAGCGGGTGTCACGCCTATATCCGCGCTTGCTGCAGACACAACATCTTTTTTGGGGGGGTTCGTTGGGTAGGGGTACTCGGGAGGACATAAAGAAAATGCCCTTAATGCAGCCGACTGCATTTGGTTGGGGATGTGAATGGGGGAAGTACGGGTGCTGCAGAAGTGGTGGGTTCCCAATTAGGATTGGCGAATGCAGCAGGAAGGGCACTATGGGCACGACGGCCTGTTTGTCTTCTTCTTGGTGGCAGTGGGACACTACTTGTGCTTGCCACCTCACCAGCTTGAACTGCACTTATGGGACTCGCCACATCACCAAGTGTTACTGCAGTGCTGGTTTGACTACGACCGGGGTGTACTAGGCCGCTGATGCTTGCCAGTTCACCAAAACGCTACCAAAAAAACTGTTAGCGATCGCAGGGATCAGGCCTGACTCTGTGAACGCTGCAGTTATGCGTTTAGTGTTTTGTAAGTGACAGTGATCAATCGATACTGCACTTGGGTGGGCTGAGCTGGGCCGGGCGGAGGGGCAAAACGCAGGTGCTAGCAGGTATCTGGGCTGATCCTGATAACACTGCGTTTTTGGGTACCCTAAACTGCTGGGGACGCTAGTATAGATCTGATTGGATCAGATATTGATGCGTTCAGATACTATACCACTAAGGGAGGCGTATGCTGCGTGCGTGGGTGTTAGCGGTACTGGCGCTAATCTGACGCTGCCTGGGGTGATGCATATCACCGCCGGGCGATCAGGGGGCTAAACCTTTATTCGGTAATAAACGGCGGGTGCCCTGACACTATAAAGAATAAACAAACTAACCAGGCTAAAACATTTATTAGGTAGTATATGGGGGTCCCTGTCGCTATAAAACGCTGACGGCGAACCTAAATATTTACCTCCCTAACTAGCGTCACCAGTGACACTAATACAGAGATCTGAAAAATGATCGCTTAGTGACACTGGTGATGGGGGGTGATCAAGGGGTTAAAACTTTATTAGGGGGGGTTAGGGGGGTACCCTAGACCTAAAGGGGGCTAACACTAACTGCCTTAACACTTCTAACTGTCACAAACTGACACCATGCAGTAATCAGGAAAAAAAAAAACCTGCTTGGTGTCAGTGTGACAGGGAGGGGGGAGGGGTGATTGGGGTGCGATCGGGGGGATCGGGGGTGTAATGTATGCCTGGCATGTTCTACTGTGTTGTGTTTTACAATTACTCAGATGTCTTCTCTCCTCGGCGCCGGAACAGAAACTGCCGAGCCGAGGAGAGATGACATCACATCCTCTGCCTCTGTGTACTATACAGAGGCAGGGGATGTTTCTCATTGGCTGGGAGCGATCGCGAGGGGGGGGCCACGATCGGATGGCCTCCCCCTCGCCTCTCAACGCTCCCAGACAAATGCCGACCACCGCTGGCACCGGGGGGGGTCCGATCAGACCCCCTGCCCACGGGAAGGCAATCACGTACCAGGTATGTGATTTTGCCTGCCCATGCCATTTTGTTCACGTATATAGGCGTTAGGCGGTCGGCAAGTGGTTAACACACACAATGACAATATCTCTTCTCCTCTGCTCAAATACAATACAACACCCTTCTCAATCAGTTCTCAGGAATGCACTTTGCCAGTAATCCAATCTCCAGTACAAAATTATACATCCTGATCAGTCTGGATTTGTGCCCGAGCTAGAGGCTAGACACAATACACAATGAGTTCTGAGTGCTATCCATTTGGCCAAAGAGAGAAACATTCCCTTTATTCTTTTATCTGTTGACACAGAAAAAGCTTTTCATAGAGTAAGCTGGGAGTACATTCTTGCTCTCCCTAGCTCACATAGGCCTAGGGATTAATAAGTTGGCATGGGTTAGGGCCTTATACTTACACCCAACCACTTCAGGGAGAGACAATTAATCTGTATCAGTCCCTTTTTTGATAAGTAATTGAAAGTGACAAGGGTGTCCTTTATCCCCCCTCGTTTCTCTTGGACTATTGGGGAGCATCCATTAATTACAGACTTTACCATTTCTAATTATGTTCATAAGGTCGCAGCATACACTGATGCTTTGATTTTCTCTCTTTTGTCCCCTCAAACTTCCCTTCCACTTTTACTATAGGACCTGGAGATTATGGGGCGCTTTCTAATTATAAAATCAATGTGATGGGTGTCTATAGTATGCCTGTAAAGTGACACAGTTTTCCCGTGTTTAGAACAGTACCACAGCAAAATGACATTTCCAAATGAAAAAAGTCATTGAAAACTGATCGCGGCTGTAATGAATTTTCGGTTCTCGGCAATATAGATAAAATTCATTAAAAAAAATGGCATGGTTCCCCCCCCAGTCCATTACCAGGCCCTTTGGGTCTGGCATGAATATTAAGGGGATCCCCGAACCACAAATTTTTTAAAAAATTGTGTGTGGGTCCCCCCAAAATCCATACCAGGCCCTTCAAGTCTTATATGGAAATTAAGGGGAACCCTGCGCCAAATTTAAAAAATGGAGCATAGGGGTCCCCCGAAAATCCATACCAGACCCTTATCTGAGCATGCAGGAAAGAGGGGGGCGAGAAGGGGGGACGAGAGTGCCTCCCCCTCCTGAACCGTACCAGACCACATGCCCTCAACATGGGGAGGGTGCTTAGGAATAGCCCCCCAAAGCACCTTGTCCTCATGATGATGGGGACAAGGGCCTCATACCCACAACCCTTGCCCGGTGGTTGTAGGGGTCTGCGGGCAGGGGGCTTATCAGAATCTGGAAGCCCCCTTTAACAAGGGGACCCCCAGATCCCGGCCCCCCCATGTGAATTGTTAACAGGTACATTGTACCCCTACCATTTCACAAAAAAATGTCAAAAATAGTAAAAATGACAAGAGACACTTTGGGACAAGTCCTTTATTAAAAAATAAAAATGTCCCACGTTGTAAATCCATCTTAAGCCGCCGATGAGCCGAAAAAGGAAAAGAAACTGCAACAGCTCCGCCTCCATGGGACCCTCCCGCTGAGTGACGCTTCTTCTCGGTGACAGCTGTTATATAGCTGAGGGTGGGGCCACTTGTTGACGTAAACAGACGACCTAGCCTTTTTCTAACGTCACGTGGAGTCATATACTGTGTATATATATATACACAGGTATATTAGCTTTGCAGCTGAACACCCCGAAGATCTAATTTAAACCATAAACTGTATAAAATAAAAGGCCAACAGAAAATAATACAGGAAAAGGAATATGAATAATATCACTTATTTGGAATATGTCACTATAGAAAACATTTCTTTAGCTTTTTCTATCTCCTGTGTAATATATAGAAAACTGCATTTCCAACTTGTCACTAAAAATGAATTACAAGCAGTTGTTAAAACAAAAAGAGGGTTGGCTGGTTATTATAACCAAAAAGAAGAAGAGAATAAAACCAGGTCCTACTTTATATACAACCCGGTGATAGGGACTTAAAATAATAATATACCCTATAACCATTCACTGAAGTCTAGTGATGTTGCTATAGCCAAACAAACCGCAGCATACAATAGAAAAGGTCGACCCCTATATTGCTACAGGGATCAAATAGTGGCTACTTGAAGCAACAATAAGTCAACACCAGGATATGTATATATAAAAACAATTGTATTTATTAATTTAAAACTGCCTCAACATGCATCAAATGCATCCATATGCAGGGCTTGTAGCTCATGCACGAGATGTGCACCACCAGGTGCAGCGTGTCCTGGTGGGCACTGTGGTCAGTGAATAATCATCAAACAAAAGGAATAACGACATAAACCAGAACACATAACAAGACAACAAACAAGTGACACATATATGACACAACCACAACACAGACAGTCCGGACGCCGGCTTGTTGCCTTTCACAGTGAGGCTGGATAACAATACCCCAGTGTTACTTCCATGAATACCCCGAATTGGGTAGGAGACATGGGGGTACACACCATGTGTTGTATCAGACTAGGGTATTTCCAGTGTCACTGTGAAGACTCCCCCAGGAGAACCTAATGGCTATTGATGATACTGGTGAACGGGGGCTAATTGAGCATGTGTTGCTGGGTAAGGGGTGCTGACACCCAAGTGTAACTGGAATCAATGGATTATACCCTGTCACGGATTCCAGAGGCTCCCCCCAAAGGCCCTCACAAGATTTAGCGTGCAACAGCTGATAGCTGTAGTTGCCTCTTAGTCCACCAGCTGATTAATTCAAGCACACAAGGCAGTCCAATCTCCCCGCTGGAACATCAATCAGTCCATTATAAATTCATACAATGATGTAAACATGTGTCACTGGGCATGATGTGCCCTTGGTGCTGGTATGGGCTGGTGCTGCACCCGCAGGTACAGTTGGACAAGTGTCTATGAGCAAAAGTAACAAGTGGAGACTGAGGGGGGTAAATGGAAGCAGGATCTACATTACCACCCAATCGGTCAGCATGCACGGATCACTTTGTTGATGTCTTGATCCCCTTCACCACACTTTGGAGTTATCCTTGATGCTTGTGTGTGGTGGTGCTGTCTTTGCTTTTAGCTGTATGTTCGTTGGAGGCGCGGGGTTGATGGGATTAATCCGCCGTGGCCCCAATATAGCAGTGAAGGAAAGGGACCGGTAAGGGTGCTCGTCCACTCTGTTTCCCCAGCGCTCGTCTCCTTCTCTGTGATGGTAACCAATGGGGGAGTAGTAGGCGTGTCGTCCGGCCGGCGTCACGTGACCGCTGTGACGTCAACGCGTTTCGCTTGACCAATCAGCGTAGCTTCGTCTGGACTAGGTGTGGTTAGGAGCTGTTCTCCTTTTAAAGGTATCCTCATTGTTATAGCTCCGCCCATAGTTGTCATCAACCTTATGAGTCCGGGCAATGCCTCCGCCTCCTGATTGAGATGATTCACCTGCATATACAGGGTGCACGAATAGAAACCCTTCACCCACCATCTATTCTATTCATGCCTTTTTAAGGGAGTATTGTTCATAGAGTTCAAAGTCCTTCATTTCATTCTTTGACAGAGCCTGTTCATAGTTGGTATAGGCTAATGATGGTTACAATCAACAACTATAATAATTAGGTCCCGTATTTTAAAGGACTGCTGCCCCGATACATCATGGAATTCCGCGGTCCTATCCACATAGGGACATACCTGACATCCATTGCATGGGTACATGCCCTTGCTTCTGGGGTAGTTCGACAGCCAGTTTGAGTTTGATTCCCTCACATATTCCGACCGTATTAGTGTATCGCCCAAATTTCTGGCTCTTTTGGCCACCAAAATGGGTGATGGTCCTACAATCTCCCTAATGCCTGGACCATTCTCAAGTATTCCCCAATGTTTTTTGAGGATACTTCGTACGGACTCCCACTGTGCCCCATATGGTGTAATTAGCCTTACAGGGCCGGGGTCAGTGTTCTTTTTCTCCTTTGGTGTAATTTTCAAAGTCAGCAAACTTTCCCTGCTTCTACACGCCGCTTTAACCCCTGCTTTTCGGATTTGCCCGTGTGAGTACCCCCGTTCTCGGAACCTCCTGTATAGGTCCATATTTTCTTTTTTAAGGTCATTCCTTCGGGTACAGTTCCTCTTAATTCTTAAAAATTGGCCAACGGGAATACCATTTTTAAGCCAGGGGGGATGGTGACTGTCTGCCCTTAACAGAGTGTTTGCCGATGTTTCCTTCCGGAAAGTACTAGTGCAGACTTTTCCATTTTCAATGGAAATCAGGAGGTCTAGGAAGGGTATCTGTTTCTCATCAGTGATGTAGGTCAGGCGGATGTTTTGATCGTTTCTGTTTAATGCATCAATGAAGGCACACACTTCCTCCTTTGTGCCTCTCCATATGACCAATGCATCATCAATGTACCTCAGCCATGTATGCACATGTTCTGAGTACATTGGTGATTGGAAGACCTCCTCCTCCTCCCATAATCCTAAATGGAGGCATGCGTATGCAGGAGCCCATGCTGCCCCCATGGAGGTGCCTCTAATCTGCTGATAAAAATGGGAGGAGAACTGAAAAAAATTGTTTTTAAGGGCAAATTCTAGGAGTTTTAATAAGAATTCGTTCTGGGATCGAAATTCCGGGTATTTTAGTTCGAGGAAAGTTTTTACTGCTTGGAGTCCACACTGATGTGGGATAGAGGTATATAAAGACTCAACGTCTATCCCCACCAGCAAACATCCCTCAATGTTTTCCAGTTCCACTAGTTTGGATAGCACGTGGCGAGTATCTTGCACATACAATCTGAGGCCTGTGACCATTTCCTTGAGGAGCAAGTCCAAATAGATCCCCACTCTCTCTAATGGTTCCTTGATGGCTGAGACAATCGGCCTACCCGGCGGTTTCTCTAGACACTTATGAACTTTAGGGATGATGTAGAAAGTAGGGATATTGAATTCCCTCACAAGCAAATGGTCAAACTCTCGTTGGTTTAATACAGCCGCCTCCTTGGCCTCCAAGAGGATGCCGTTTAGTTTTTGCACCACATTGGGGAACGGGTCACGGTCTAATCTCCTGTATGTCATGGGGTCTGCCAATAGTCTCTTTGCTTCCGTTTCATAGAGTTTGTAGTCCATTAAGACAACATTCCCTCCTTTGTCACTTTTTTTGAAAATTACGTTTCTTGCATTTTTTAATTCAGTAAGTGCCTGTCTCTCTTCCTTTGTTAGGTTGTCCTTTCCCCTTTGGGACCAATCGATTTTCTTCAAATCGTCTTGGACCATTTCCAGAAAAAGGTAAAGCCATTGGTTTTTACTCAGGGAGGGCATCTTTGTTGTGTGTACGTCAGATCAGCTATTCGTCTGGTGGGGCAACTAGGGGCAACTGGATTCTCATTTTCCTCTAGTAGTGCATTTAGTATGTCAATAGCCTGTTGGTCATCCATGTCCAGTTGGGTGTCTACGGGAGGTGTAACCTCCTTATTTTGGTATAGAGACCTATAGAAAACCTTCCTTAAAAATAAAGCCACGTCTTTGTAGACCGTAAATTCGTCCATACCTGTTGAAGGTGAAAATGACATGCCTTTTTGGAGGAGATTAATATGGTTTGGGGAGAGGGGGAAAGTGGAAAGATTAATCACCTTCATATCCACTTCTGAGGGTTCATGGGGCCCGTTTATCTTCTCTGACTCCGTGTACGTGACCCTCGCTGCGCTGTTTTGGTCTGTTCCCTGTTTCTGTTGTTTTCCTTTGAGTTTTGTTGAGTTCTCTGGGGGAGGGGGAGGTTTCCTAAGACAGCCTCCCCCTCCTGTTCCAAAAAAGTCACACTTCTCGTGGTCCCTTCCTCACTCCCTTCCTCCCCTTGCTTTTCCTGTCTTCCCCTTGAATGGGATCTATATCCTCTCCTTCTTGACCCGCTTCTTCCCCTCCTAACCGTGAGGTCAAAGACTACACCCTTTTCAAAATCAGTTATGTCCCTCCTGAATTTCGATTGTTTGGTGGTTTTGAGGTTGGTTTGTATCCTCTCTATTTCTTTCTTAAGGATATCATTCTGCCTGGTGAACTCTTCTAGACTTTTTAAGGGGTCTAAATCCTGGGCACTAGTGTCTATCTTCTTTTTCAATTCCTGCAGTTGTATTTTCTCCTCTTCCACAATGAGACCCATTACCGCCAACCCGTGGTTTATGCATAGTTCCTTCCATTTAGGAAGGAACCTCACATTGTGGAGGTGTTCAGCCGGGACTGTATGGTCTCTTAGCCCTCGTGGGATAATTTTATGCTCTATGTAAGTTTCTAGAAAGGAAATGTCCCACTTTCTATTCAGATGCTTTACAAGTAATTTTTTGTGTTCTCTGAATTTGTTTTTAATATCCTCCTCTATACTAGTAGATTGTGCTAAATCCTTCCGGAAGGCAATTCTTTTTTTTTTTTTTTTTTTTTAACGTATAAAGCAGAAGGCAATTCTGATCTCTTGATCTATTTCATCTCCCAACACAAATGCCATATTAAACTTATATACGTTAACTGAATATGCATTAAATGAAACCAATATACTTAGTGTGAAGCTTAGAGTATAATAGTAGGAGCTGGTTAAAGAAAGGACCTTAAGAAGTCCTGCCAAGCATATATAACCAAAAAGAAGAAGAGAATAAAACCAGGTCCTACTTTATATACAACCCGGTGATAGGGACTTAAAATAATAATATACCCTATAACCATTCACTGAAGTCTAGTGATGTTGCTATAGCCAAACAAACTGCAGCATACAATAAAAAAGGTCGACCCCTATATTGCTACAGGGATCAAATAGTGGCTACTTGAAGCAACAATAAGTCAACACCAGGATATGTATATATAAAAACAATTGTATTTATTAATTTAAAACTGCTTCAACATGCATCAAATGCATCCATATGCAGGGCTTGTAGCTCATGCACAAGATGTGCACCACCAGGTGCAGCGATAGGACACTGTCCTGGTGGGCACTGTGGTCAGTGAATAATCATATGGATGCATTTGATGCATGTTGAAGCAGTTTTAAAATAATAAATACAATTGTTTTTATATATACATATCCTCGTGTTGACTTATTGTTGCTTCAAGTAGCCACTATTTGATCCCTGTAGCAATATAGGGGTCGACCTTTTCTATTGTTGGCTGGTTATTATACTGTTACTTAATGGCATGTTTAAACCAGCAGATTTGTAAAGGATTCACCATACACTTACCTACAAATCATTTACATAAATAATATATAATGTTTTCGTCATTTATCAAAATATTTGATAGCTCTAGGATTTACCAACATTTGGATTTTCTAACTCTGTAACTGAAAATGCTGCTTTATATAACAATTGCCTCTTTTTAAGTGGCAAATCTTGCAAGAACTTTGTCAAATTCACCACTCAGTAGATACAAACATTCAATAAAGATTTCAAAAGCATGCATCTATTAATGTACTGTACAAATGTACTTGTAGGAAGGATGAATAGTTCATCTGACTGTTCTGTCTGACACTGAAGCTATATTTCAATACAATGCTGCCATCTGCTGTTAAATAATTGTATTTGATAGAACAGCACACGCAATAGATCAGTAATGCTCAACCTTTTACAAATGCCATTGTAACATTTTCTGAAACTCATAACAGTTTGCCATTTTTTGGGATGCTATTTTCAACCTTGTTAATGAAAATTAATTTCTAACAGTCAGGAAATCTAAAAGGTTTTGTGTAAAATATCATTTGCAGTCCTGACAGTTGATAAGCAGCGACTATCTTAAAAAAATGAAAAAAAATCTGAAAACAACTGTAAACATAAAATTGGGAATAAAACAAAACAAAATAAAAAAAAAAATCAGATATGGTAAAAATGTATTTCTTGCTTTTTAAAATTCAACAATGTTACATTTTCAATATTCAATATATATATATATATATATATATATAATACACACACACACACACACACTGCTATACATGTAAACAAACTTTTTAAGATGTATTACATTTTTTTTTAATTAAATAAACATTGCGCATGCACAATTAGAGTTGTTTTTTTCTGCTCCCCTTTCTCAAACCAATGCTGAATTCTGCAGAACCTGGTGCCATTTTATAGATAATGATTGCTGAATGGACAGTGTCAGTAGGGCAGTGGATGGTGTCAGCAGTTTTTATTTTTTATTTTTTTTTTTATTATTTTTTATTAATTTTTTTACAATTTTTTAACCACTTCACCCCCGGAAGGATTTACCCCCTTCCTGACCAGAGCACTTTTTACAATTTGGCACTGCGTCACTTTAACTGCTAATCGCGCGGTCATGCAATGCTGTACCCAAACTAAATTTGCGTCCTTTTCTTCCCACAAATAGAGCTTTCTTTTGATGGTATTTGATCACCTCTGCCGTTTTTATTTTTTGCGCTATACACGGAAAAAGACTGAAAATTTTGAAAAAAAATGATATTTTCTACTTTTTGTTCTAAAAAAAATCCAATAAACTCAATTTTAGTCATACATTTAGGCCAAAATGTATTCGGCCACATGTCTTTGGTAAAAAAAATGTCAATAAGTGTATATTTATTGGTTTGCGCAAAAGTTATAGCGCCTACAAACTAGGGTACATTTTCTGGAATTTACACAGCCTTTAATTTATGACTGCCTATGTCGTTTCTTGAGGTGCTAAAATGGCAGGGCAGTACAAAACCCCCACAAATGACCCCATTTTGGAAAGTAGACACCCCAAGGAAATTGCTGAGAGGTATGTTGAGCCCATTGAATATTCATTTTTTTTGTCCCAAGTGATTGAATAATGACAAAAAAAAAAAAAAATACAAAAAGTTGTCACTAAATGATATATTGCTCACACAGGCCATGGGCATATGTGGAATTGCACCCCAAAATACATTTAGCTGCTTCTCCTGAGTATGGGGATACCACATGTGTGGGACTTTTTGGGAGCCTAGCCGCGTACGGGGCCCCGAAAACCAATCACTGCCTTCAGGATTTCTAAGGGCGTACATTTTTGATTTTACTCCTCACTACCTATCACAGTTTTGAAGGCCATAAAATGCCCAGATGGCACAAACCCCCCCCAAATGACCCCATTTTGGAAAGTAGACACCCCAAGCTATTTGCTGAGAGGCATGTTGAGTCCATGGAATATTTTATATTTTGACACAAGTTGCGGGAATGTGACAATTTTTTTTTTTTTTTTTGCACAAAGTTGTCACTAAATGATATATTGCTCACACAGGCCATGGGCATATGTGGAATTGCACCCCAAAATACATTCTGCTGCTTCTCCTGAGTACGGGGATACCACATGTGTGGGACTTTTTAGGAGCCTAGCCGCGCACGGGGCCCCGAAAACCAATCACCGCCTTCAGGATTTCTAAGGGTGTACATTTTTGATTTCACTCTTCACTGCCTATCACAGTTTCGGAGGTCATGGAATGCCCAGGTGGCACAAAACCCCCCCAAATGACCCCATTTTGGAAAGTAGACACCCCAAGCTATTTGCTGAGAGGCATGGTGAGTATTTTGCAGCTCTCATTTGTTTTTGAAAATTAAGAAAGACAAGAAAAAAAATGTTTTTTTTCTTTTTTTAATTTTCAAAACTTTGTGACAAAAAGTGAGGTCTGCAAAATACTCAATATACCGCTCAGCAAATACCTTTGGGTATCTACTTTCCAAAATGGGGTCATTTGGGGGGCTTTTGTGCCACCCGGGCATTCCATGGCCTCCGAGTGATAGGCAGTGAAGAGTGAAATCAAAAATTTACGCCCTTAGAAAGCCTGAAGGCGGTGCTTGGTTTTCGGGGTCCCGTACGCGGCTAGGCTCCCAAAAAGTCTCACACATGTGGTATCCCCGTACTCAGGAGAAGCAACAGAATGTATTTTGGGGTGTAATTTCACATATTCCCATGGCATGTTTGAGCAATATATCATTTAGTGACATCTCTTTCCCGCAACTTGTGTCACAATATAAAATATTCCATGGACTCGACATGCCTCTCAGCAAATAGCTTGGGGTGTCTACTTTCCAAAATGGGGTCATTTGGGGGGGGTTGAACTGTCCTGGCATTTTATGCACAACATTTAGAAGCTTATGTCACACATCACCCACTCTTCTAACCACTTGAAGACAAAGCCCCTTCTGACACTTTTTGATTACATGAAAAAATTATTTTTTTTTGCAAGAAAAAAGGAAAATTTATTATCAAATACTTACCGTAATTTTCCTTTCCTGATGGACTCCATGGCAGCCTACGTGTGGGTTAACCCCGCCTCCTCTCCAATGCTATAGGACCCCATTCCCATAAATGAGTGCTCACCACTAGCTACTGCGTTCCGTAACTAGCCTACTCGTTGACCAATGGGTGGGAACTCCGTCTGCCATGGAGTCCATCAGGAAAGGAAAATTACGGTAAGTATTTGATAATAAATTTTCCTTTTTCCTGACAGACTCCATGGCAGCCTACGTGTGGGAAATAACTAGCCAACCACACGGGTGGGTATGCATGATCAAAAACATAAATTTTAATTTGTCCTATCGGTCGATAGGATTTGTAACCCAAAGTTTACAGAGGATAGTGAGGCAGGCTCTATACAATAATGCAACATGAAGGTATTAATAGAAGCCCATGAAGCTGCCTTGCAGATGATATCTGGAGCCACATGTCGAGCCGCTGCCCACGAGGCTGCCATTCCTCTGGTGGAATGGGCTGTCACCGCCTTTGGAGGAGCCAAGCCCTTAGCCCTATATGCCTGTTGTATGGCCTGTACGATCCAGGACGCGATAGTCCTGGTTGAGGCTTTTTTCCCTATATTGCTGCCTGAGTGAAGCACGAAGAGATGACTAGAACGTCTAAAGGGAGAAGTAACTTTGAGATATTCCTTAATAGCTTCGCCCACATCTAGAGGGTGATTCTCAGTGGACCCTGGGGTCCTAAATGTAGGTAAAACGATCTCTTGATTGACGTGGAATACTGAAGACACTTTTGGGTTGGAACCCAGCATAGGAATGAGGACTACCCGGTCCGGGAAAAACGTTAGGAAGGGTTCTTCGTGACCAAGTGATGCAATTTCAGAGACCCTTTTGGCTGAGGTAATGGCCACTAAGAAGGCCACCTTTGCTGAAAAGACCTTGATAGGGAGCGGGGAGGGCCCCGAAGTACTGAGTCCAGAGATCGAGTCAAGGACTAATGGAAGGTCCCATTTGGGGAACCTAGGCTTTCTCTGGGGCTTGAGTCTCGATGCGCCTCGGAAAAATTGTCTAACCAGAGGATGAACTGCCCATGAAGTGCCGGAGAAGGCCGAAAGTGCAGAAACTTGGACTCTCAGAGAGCTGACAGATAGATGTAAATCTAGGCCCGTTTGGAGGAAACTGAGAACGTCCTGGACTTTTGGATGTCTAAAAGACCTGCCCTGAGGAGAGCAGAACTCCACGAATTTGGACCAGATCCTTCCATAGACTTTATTTGTACTGGATCTTCTCGAGCTCATGAGAGTGGATATTACTTCTGAGGCACAACCTAGGGATTCCAGCCTCTCCCTCTCAAGAACCAGACCATCAGTCTCAGCACCGCAGGACAAGGGTGCAGGACTGACCCTTGAGAAAGAAGGTCCGGTCTGAGAGGGAGAGGCACTGGGTCCCGACAGCTGAGCTGGACCAGGAGAGGGAACCAAGGCCTGTTCGGCCAGTAGGGAGCTATTGTCACCACCTCCACTGGCTCCGCTCGGAGCCTCTGCAGGAATCTCCGTATAACTGGCAGTGGCGGAAAGGCGTATGCCCGCTTGAACCTCCACTGATCCGTCAGGGCATCTGTCCCGATGGCTTGACTGCAGAGCCCCCGGGTGTAGAACTTCTTCAGCTTGCGATTGCAGGGGGAAGCAAACAGATCTACTTCGGGATCGGTCTTTAGTGACAAGATCCACCTGAACGTCTCTATGTGGAGAGACCACTCGTTGTTGTCCAACTCGGTCCGTGACAGGAAGTCTGCTTGAGTGTTTTGGACGCCTGGGACAAAGACTGCCGAGATGTTGGCAAGGTATTTCTGCGCCCACGATAGGATGGGCTCGACTTCCCGAAGGAGTGTGGGACTCCGAGTACCCCCTTGCCTCTTCACATACGATACTGCTGTGGTGTTGTCCACTCTCAACAGCACTGACTCCCCCATCAGGAGATGAGAGAAGAACTGTAGGGCACACCAGGCCGCACGAAGTTCCAGGACATTCGACCCTGGGTTGGGGAGACATGTTTCCCACTTGCCTTGGGCCAGGTTCGACCCACAAAGGGCTCCCCAACCGGTACCGCTGGCATCGGTCGTGACCGTCACCCAGGAGATGGGAGCGATGGAGTGGCAAGTCAGGAGGTTCTTGCGCTGAAGCCACCAGAAGAGGCTGTTTCTCATTGTAGATGTTATGCGGATGACCTGATTCTTGTCCCCTGACTTCCATTGCCGTAGGAGGCCTGACTGGAAGGGACGCAATCTCCATAAGGCCCATTTGACCATGGGAGTCGTAGAAACCATCGTGCCAACGACTTTCAGGCACTGAGAGGCTTTCATTTGCCGTGCATGTAGAGCCCGGGAGACTCTGTCTCGAACTGTAGGAATTTTCTGTAGTGGAAGGGAGATAGTGTTTGCCACTGTATCGAACTGGGCTCCCAGATATATTAGACGCTGAGTTGGGCTCAGTTGACTCTTTTCTATGTTTAGGAGCCACCCGAAGTTGGACAGAGTGGAGATTACTTGATCCCGGTGGACCAGCAACTGCTCCCTGCTTTGGGACAGCACCAGCAGGTCGTCCAGGTAGTGGTAAAGACGTACCCCTTTGGATCTTATTAGTGCCACCGTAGCTAGGAGGACTTTTGAAAAAGACCCGGGGGGACGTTGTCAGCCCGAAGGGGAGGCAAATAAATTGAAGATGATCTGACCCAATGTGAAAGCGGAGGTATTTGTGAAATTCTTTTTCCACTGGAACGTGGAAATAAGCGTCCTTCAGGTCGATTGATATCATCCAGTCGCCTGGTTGTATGGCTCTCTGAATGGACACCAAGGTTTTCATCTTGAACCTTCCATTCTCTATGAATCCGTTGAGATATGTGAGGTCTATGACTGGGCGCCAAGAGCCCCCCTTTTTTTGAACTAGGAAGAGAGGGGAATATATCCCCTGGAACCATTCGTCCTGTGGTACATGTACTACTGCTCCTTGAATTTTCAGGAGGTCCACATAGGACAGTAAAATTTGTTTCTGATCCTCTGCCCGAGGGAGAAGAGTGGAGACGAACCTTGGGTGCGGAGTCCTGGAAAAGGCCCATCTGTGGCCTGACGAGACCGTCCTTATGACCCAGAAGTCTGAGATCGAGGCCACCCAGACGTGCCGGAAGAGGAGCAGACGAGCCCCCACCCGGCCCGCCTGGGCGGGCGTAATCTCAAAAAGATTTAGCCTGATCACGAGCACTGGACGTTTGATTTTTAACGGGTTTGCGGAAGGATGACTGCCCTCTGCTCCAATTCTTCCTAAAGTCCCGGCCAGGCTTGTAGGAGCGTGCTTCCCTGGAGCGCTCCGGACTTCGTCTTCTGAACTGGGGCTTCTTTCGACCCAGCATGCGCCTGTCCTGGGGAAGAAAACCCGATTTGCCACCTGTGGCTCGCGTAATGGCATCGTCAAGCTTATTGCCAAACAGTGAGGACCCCTCAAACGTGATTTTACACCACGCTTGCTTAGAACCAGGGTCCGCAAGCCAGGGACGCAACCAGAGGGCTCTCTTGGCCGTAACTGAGGACAGCATAATACGAGCCAGAAGGCGGATCAGGTCAATGGACGCCTCCCCCAGGAAGACCGCTGCAAGCTTCAGCTCTGCGGCTGCTGAACTTCCGGCCAGCTCTTCTGACACGCCTTTAAGGAAGGATTCCACGTTCTCCGTCCAGGCCTCCATGGCCTTAGACATGGCCGCTAATGCCAGGGCTGGTTTACAGGCCATACCCGCGAGCCCATAGATTCTTTTTAGATCTAGGTCTATCTTCCTCTCGAGCCCATCTTTAAAAGATACTGCGTCTTCTAGAGGAAGAGTCACATGTTTGGCCAGACGCATAAGAGCTGCGTCCACAAGGGGAGTATTCTCCAAATTCTTTACTTCTTCTGACTTGAAAGGGTACAATCTGGAGGTTTTATTAGACATGGAGGATTTTTTCTCTGTTTTACTCCATTCTTCCTCAATGATTTCCTTTAGCTCTGGAAGGAGCGGAAAGTTTGCGCGTTCTCTCCCCAGGTGCTTGAAAAAATTTTTCTGCTTAGCTGGGGGAGTGGAAGGGTCTTCCCACTTCAAGGCTTCCTTGATTGATTTGATTAAAGGGGAAACCATCACGAAGTCGAACCCTCCAATGACCTCCTCATTAATAGACTCATCCTCTGAGGAGTCAGGAGAGGTAATATAGGGCTGCGAAGTACCCGGATCATCGCGGGCCTCTTCCGCCGGCGGGCCAGACGCGGTGGTAGACTGGCTCAATGTGCGAGGTGCTTCCCTCTCCATTAGGGATTGCTGTACCACTCGCTTCACAAGAGACTCTAAACGCTGGTTTTCCGTCTCTTTTTCCCCAACCACACGGGCAAAACAACGGTCACATAAGGACTTGCCCTCCGGAACTCGTGTCCTACATCCCCAGCAGGCTCTGTGGTCTGAGTGGCTGTCATGGCGGTGGGAGCGGTGTCTTGAGGAGGAACGAGAGCGTCTCCTCTGGTGGGATCCGGACTGTGAGTCTCGTCTGGATGAAGATGAATTGTATTGTGGCTTGGCAAGGTCATTGGCATTCTGGACCGCATTTAGCGGGTCCGACCTAGAAGGGCTGGGAAGAGAAAAAAAAAATAGGGGAAGGGGAGAGAAGAAAGGCAGAACATGGTATCAGCACGACAATAATGTGCATAAATCTCATCCCCTCCCCTCACAAGCACATACCTTGTGCGTGAGGGCTGGCCACTTAAAGGCGGTGAATTGTCCATAACCTGGGACGCGAAATGTCACTTTAATAGTCTGCAGGGATAATGGTCTAAGAAAACCTAGGCATCAAATATGAGAAGGTTTTAGAGAAAAGAAAAAACTCTGCTTGCCTCTTTTTTTTTTTTTTTTTTTTTTATAATATGCACAAAGCACGTATCAACGTATATTCAAGGCAAAGGAAAAACAACTTCCAGCCGCATAAGTATATATATTTAGATAAACATATATAATGATAAAAGAACATATTCCATTATTTTGCTCTTTTTTTTTTTTTTTTTGCAGAGGTTTCCACCACTCACCTGGAGACCAGCAGGGATCCGCTCCTCCTTTCCCTACCAAGGGAGATCCCAACTCAGCAGGACAGGAGGGCGGAATTTAAATTCCCCGCCCGTGACATCATTATCCCCTACTGCGCACGCGCAAAGGGGAACCACCGCACGGCGCCTGCGTGGACGACGAACGAGCCGCCGTACTGCGCATGCGCGAGCCAAACCTCGCTCTCAGGGTGGCTACAGCGCAGGTGCCAGCGGCGGAGACTGCCGCAACCCGGAAGTGCCGTGGCGGGCTGGAACGCACGCGAACCAGCCGCCATGAGGGGGATAGGACACACTGGACCACCAGGGAAAATACAGACAATACATAGAAATACTGCCATGGAGTATGAGAAAACAGCCACAGACCTTGCCAGCCGTTGATGAGAACTGTCCGCCGGGCATACAGAGGCGACCACCCATCCACCAAGGGGGAACATTCAAGCCTCTTCAAGCTACTCGCCCGCTCATAGCTGGGCTTTTGAGCTGCACCGCACAGGTATGCCAATCTTGGATTCAATCAATCTTGGATTCAATCAATCTTGATGCGAACAGCATGTGTAGGTCCATAGAGGAGGACAAAAAAGGAACGCAGTAGCTAGTGGTGAGCACTCATTTATGGGAATGGAGTCCTATAGCATTGGAGAGGAGGCGGGGTTAACCCACACGTAGGCTGCCATGGAGTCTGTCAGGAAATTACTTTTAACCCCCAAACATTATATATTTTTTTAAAGCAAATGCCCTACAGATAAAAATGGTGGGTGTTTCATTTTTTTTTCACACAGTATTTGCGCAGAGATTTTTCAAACGCATTTTTTGGGGAAAAAACACACTTTTTTACATTTTAATGCACTAAAACACACTATATTGCCCAAATGTTTGATGAAATAAAAAAGATGACCTTAGGCCGAGTACATGGATACCAAACATGACATGCTTTACAATTGCGCACAAACGTGCAGTGGCAACAAAATAAATACATTTTTAAAAGCCTTTAAAAGCCTTTACAGGTTACCACTTTAGATTTACAGAGGAGGTCTACTGCTAAAATTACTGCCCTCGATCTGACCATCGCGGTGATACCTCACATGCATGGTGCAATTGCTGTTTACATTTGACGCCAGACCGACGCTTGCGTTCGCCTTAGCGCGAGAGCAGGGGGGACAGGGGTGCTTTTTTTTTTTTTTTTTTTTTTTTCTTTATTATTTTTTTGCTTTTTTATCTTATTTTTAAACTGTTCCTTTCATTTTTTTTTTTTTTAATCATTTTTATTGTTATCTCAGGGAATGTAAATATCCCCTATGATAGCAATAGGTAGTGACAGGTACTCTTTTTTTAAAAAATTGGCATCTATTAGACCCTAGATTTCTCCTCTGCCCTCAAAGCATCTGACCACACCAAGATCGGTGTGATAAAATGCTTCCCCAATTTCCCAATGGCACTATTTACATCCGGCGAAATCTAAGTCATAAAATGCTCGTAGCTTCCGGTTTCTTAGGCCATAGAGATGTTTGGAGCCACTCTGGTCTCTGATCAGCTCTATGGTCAGCTGGCTGAATCACCGGCTGCATTCTCAGGTTCCCTATTGAGACAGGAGAGCCAGAGAAAAACACGGAAGACGGTGGGGGGGGGCATTCTCTCCCACTGCTTGTAAAAGCAGTCTAGAGGCTAATTAGCCGCTAGGATTGCTTTTACATGAAAGCCGACCGCTGGCTGAAAAGAATGATACCAAGATGATACCTAAACCGGCAAGCATCATTCTGGTATAGCCACTCAAATTCGTGAATGGCGTACCCGAAGACAAAAAAATGGTTAACAATAAAGCACAGTAAACGGTAAAGTATAAAAAATTGCATACCTGAAAAGCAAACATGATAAAACATAATAACAATAAAACATTGCAGAATAGAATACAGTAAAAAAGAGCAGAACAATAGAGAGAATAGAGAGAGAGAGAGAACAATAAAACGACAACTATTATTTTTTATTTTATATTTTTGTTTGTTTTTTTTTTACACTTTTTTTGTAACTGTAACTTTTATAACTGTAACCGGTTCCAGGTTCGGGTCTCTCAAAATGCGATGACATCTTGGGAGACCCTGTGAAAGTGTGCCTAGTCTGTGCAATGCTGTACCCTACGCTAATACTCAACTAGTGAATGGTAGTGTTCAAAACATTCACCAATGCAAATACCAGGATTGACAGGAGGGACAATAATAGCGGGTGTCACGCCTATATCCGCACTTGCTGCAGACACAACATCTTTTTTGGGGGGTTCGCTGGGTAGGGGTACTCGGGAGGACATAAAAATGCCTCTCATGCAGCCGACTGCATTTGGTTGGGGATGTGAATGGGGGAAGTACGGGCGCTGCAGAAGTGGTGGGTTCCCAATTAGGATTGGCGAATGCAGCAGGAAGGGCACTATGGGCACGACGGGCCTGTGTTTGTCTTTTTGGTGGCAGCGGGACACTACTTGTGCTTGCCACCTCACCAGCTTGAGCTGCACTTATGGGACTCGCCACGTCACCAAGTGTTACTGCAGTGCTGGTTTGACTACGACCGGGGTGTACTAGGCCGCTGGCGATTGCCAGTTCACCAAAACGCTACCAAAAAGACTGTTAGCGATCGCAGGGATCAGGCCTGACTCTGCGAACGCTGCAGTTATGAGTTTAGTGTTTTGTAAGTGACAGTGATCGATCGATACTGCACTTGGGTGGGCTGGGCTGGGCCGGGTGGAGGGGCAAAACGCAGGTGCTAGCAGGTATCTGGGCTGATCCCGCTAACACTGCGTTTTTGGGAACCCTAAACTGCTGGGGACGCCAGTATAGATCTGATCGGATCAGATATTGATCAGTTCAGATACTATACCACTAAGGGAGGTGTGTGCTGCGTGCGTGGGTGTTAGCGCTACTGGCACTAACCTGACGCTGCCTGGGGTTGGTGCTTGCCAGTTCACCAAAACGCTACCAAAAAAACTGTTAGCGATCGCAGGGATCAGGCCTGACTCTGCGAACGCTGCAGTTATGCGTTTAGTGTTTTGTAAGTGACAGTGATTGATCGATACTGCACTTGGGTGGGCTGGGCCGGGCGGAGGGGCAAAACGCAGGTGCTAGCAGGTATCTGGGCTGATCCCACTAACACTGCGTTTTTGGGAACCCTAAACTGCTGGGGACGCTAGTATAGATCTGATCGGATCAGATATTGATCCGTTCAGATACTATATCACTAAGGGAGGCGTATGCTGTGTGCGTGGGTGTTAGCGGTACTGGCGCTAATCTGACGCTGCCTGGGGCGACGCATATCACCGCCGGGTGATCAGGGGGCTAAACCTTTATTCGGTAATAAACGGCGGGTGCCCTGACACTATAAAAAATAAACGAACTAACCAGCGTCACCCGTAACGGTTATACGGTGATCAGTGGTGAAAGGGTTAACTAGGGGGCAATCAAGGGGTTAAAACATTTATTAGATAGTATATGGGGGTCCCTGTCACTATAAAACGCTGACGGCGAACCTAAATATTTACCTCCCTAACTAGCGCCACCAGCGACACTAATACAGCGATCAGAAAAATGATCGCTTAGTGACACTGGTGACGGGGGGTGATCAAGGGGTTAAAACTTTATTAGGGGGGGTTAGGGGGGTATTCTAGACCTAAAGGGGGCTACCAGTAACTGTCCTAACACTGTAACTGTCACAAACTGACACCAATACAGTAATCAGAAAAAAAAAAAAAAAAACCTGCTTGGTGTCAGTTTGTGACGGGGGGGGGGGGGATTGGGGTGTTTTGTGTGCCTGGCATGTTCTACTGTGTGTGTGTGTTGTGCACTCACATTACAGTCTTCTCTCCTCGGCCCGGAACGGAAAATACCGAGCCGAGGAGAGATGACATCATTTCCTCTGCCTCTGTGTACAATACACAGATTGGCTGGGAGCGATCGCGAGGGGGGGGGCACGAATAGATGGCCTCCCCCTCACCCGCGGGCAGGCAAGGACGTACAGGTAAACCCTCTTTGCCTGCCCGTGCCTCTCTGCCGACGTACATCGGCGTGCGGCGGTCGGCAACTGGTTAAGGAGCTTGTGGGGCACATTGGTGAAATATTAGGGGTCTGAGACCCTGATGTCTCACTTTTGAGACAGAGAAAAGGACTGAAGGCAGAGATTACTTTCTTTGCAGCCTCAGCTGCACTGGAGAGTGAATGAATGGGAAGTGCTCTTTGCTGAGCGGCTTCCTGTTCATTCCCAAACTGAAGCATAGTAAACACTGTTTACTATGCTTCAGCTGTGAATGAACACAGTGAGTGATCACTACAGCTCTCTATCCTGAAATGATCCCCTGGAAGCTCTGTGGTGGGGGAATGCACAGGGGGCCCAGGCAACAGACAGAAGAGGAACAGGGACAGGAGGGGTGGCAGGGGTGGCATATATTGGCAGAGCCACTGATAGGGGGGTACCACCAGTCTTCCTGTATAGGGCCTGAGCACACAGGTGTGCCTGGGCACAGGGGGAATCAGATGTGGGCAGGACAGGGAGGATGACAGCAGGGGGGGCAATTACAAGAATAAGGCTGAAAGCCAGACAGAGGGAGAGGTGGGAAAACTGGCTTTGAGCTGTTGCAGGGAGAGAAACACAGGGCATCTGTCCTGTAATTGCCCCCCCGCCACACCGATCTCCCTCCCTGTCCTGCCCACATCTGATTCCCCCTGCTGTGTGCCCCCCTCTTACGGGCATAGGTGGGAATTTTAGGATGGAGAGCAGTGGAAGGGGCTGGTAAATATTTAATCTACCGGCCCCTTTGTTTTCTGACTGAATGTTACTGATCACTCATTGTGTTCATTCATAATTGAAGCATGGTAGACTGTGTTTTTTGAATGAGCAGGCACCTCTGTGTCCTGTTCATTCATCTGCAGTGTAGCTGAGGCTGCAGAGAAAGGGATTGAAGAATCTGTTCAATTCCTTTCTCTGTCTGAGATGGTGAGATGTCAGGGGTGAGATGTCAGGGGTCTGCTTAGACCCCTGATATTTCACCCAAGCTCCCAGCAACAATGATGTAATAAAAAAATGTAACAAAAAAAATTGTAAAAAAAAAAAAAAAAAAAAAAATCATTTAAAAAAAATGTAATTTAAAAAAAAAAAAAGGATTCATTCACATGGGTTCTCTGGCCCATACAATGTGAATGAGAAGTTTCTATGTGTCTCTGTTACTCTATGAGGATGCAGTGGCTGTTTGAACACAGCCACAAGGTTCTAATTTAACAGCTGTGCATGTGTGGGTGAGAGTCCCACACCCTGAGTGCACGCCTATGACCTCTCCTGTTAGTGTTCAGGAGTCATACACTTGCATCCACACGTCTGTCAAATTAGGACCTGAGGATGTGTTCATACAGCTGCTGCGTCCCCATAGTACAACATAGGCTGCATGTGCACAGCAATAGCCATATTTACAAAAAAAACCACTGTAACACACTGTACAGGCCACAGCAACTACATGAATAAACCCCAAGACCTCATTTACACACAAAACTTTATCTATTTTTAGATTTTAGATTTAGCAGGATTTTTTTAAGCTATGTTATGTTTGTATCCACTAATAATGGTTTTAGTCTATTTTTAGTGAAAATATTATTTTGATATTTTCAGAGGGAGGGGAGTATGTCAGATGGACTGTACCGGCAGATTTGTAAATCTCCTGACCAATCCCCTGTATTTTCCTCATATAGCAGCTGAATACTGGTGGGAGGGAGAGGGAGAGAAGCCCACTTTCAGCTGCTGCATGAGGAAAATACAGATCGGTTCCAGTAAATGGCACCCTCGCTGTCCCTCCTGTCCAGATTTCAAGGTTCTGAGGGTCAGCAAGGAAGGATTGCGGTCTACCCATCACCTGCTCATGGTTAACGGGTAGATTACAATCAACGGGCTGCTGATCCCCAGATTAGGGTGTACCCAGTATGTATTTAGTTGGCTTATTATCAGCATAATTTAAACTCAGTGCCTGTAAAAAATAAACCTCTGTCCAATACCATTTGTAAAAAAAAATGTCCCTAGTGACTAGTGACCTAGTGACTTCTGTAGACATCTGTGGTCTACACCACCAGCAAACCTGGAGTTAAATCTATCTATGCAAACACTGGGTTGCAGGAAGTGTACCCTATACAGCCGAAAAAGTAATGTATTTAGCTTTCAAAAACCGACCATTGTACTGAGAGCAGCTACAAGAACATGCAGGGCCCTAGGTAACAATTTAGGCTGGGTTCACACCCCGCATCCAATTTGCATGACGGGAGATTGTGACCAGCTCTCTATGGAGCCGGTTCACATATCTTCGTTGCAGCTGCGGAGCAGCTTGCACAGGAGTGCTGTGCATCTTTGGCTCAGTTTCAGGGACAAATTCAGGCAAAAATGTGTCCCTGATTTATCCCTGAAATGGAGAACAGGGACGCACCAGACCCCTGCTGCGAGTCGCATCCTTCGGAGGTGTGAACCCAGCCTTAGAGCCCAGTAACTGAGAAAAAAAATGTGGGTATGTAAAACAGAACAATAGCAAAACAATGAATACTTTAAAACAGTAGTCGCCAACTAAGCTATAGTGAGCCTCAGATGCAGTCCCTGGCATCCCCAAAGGGCCAATACATAATGTTAAGTATACATAATGCTAGTGAGGACTGTCAGTGACTGAATACATACTGGAAGAAATGTTGTTCCAGGGATGAGTCTGGGAATATGCTACAGGTTCGGTTGAAGACTGGAGACATGCTCCAGGAGACAGAGACAGGGAAATTGTTTCATGAGGGTAGTAGAATTCACTGTCATTACCCCTTTACCAATCATTGTGTCCACTTCTGCTACAGGCAGCTGGAGTCCAAGGGCCACATAACAAAAACCTCAGGGCTGCATGTGGTCCTGGGCCACAGCTTGGAAACCAGGACTCTGAACCAAAACAGTAATATAAGCTTGTTATGCAAGAAATATGGGTGCTGCCAATGCTAACCTAGTGATAATGCTAGTTGCCTGGCTGTGTGTGTGGTTTCCATACTTTCCCAGAGATAACACAAACAGCAAATGAAAGTTGGAAAAAAAGTTACATTTCCCTATCTCTATATTTGTCTTGGGTCAGTGAAGTTGGACAACTAGCATTTTTTTTTCTAAAGAAGAGGTCAGCAATGCAGCTTTTGTATACGGGCCTAAAAAAACTACTGCGTTGTGGTAAAGCGTTTCTCTAACCGTGTGTTACTACAACACGCATGACAGTGTTTTGAATGACAGCATTATTTTGAAGTCCCCATCCACATCTGTGTGATTTTTTTTGTGAAGCAATACATGACGAGAGGAGCCGCATTATTATCTATGGGGCTTATTCACTGATATGCAATATGCTTCCATGTGATTTTAAAAATGTCCCAGTTCTTTTTGTGCAATATGGTGCATTTAAGCTCCATGGCGTTTTGCCCCAGTTTTTTGTAATTTTGCTGTGTTCTATTGAGGTTGTTATTATTATATCAGGTTAATACTGTTTACTATGTAATTTTGGTTTATTCCTATATTTTTCTGCAGCGCACTGAATGCTACCACATGTCACCACACAGCAGTGCAATGTGCCAAACTGGTGTGCAGTAACATGAATAAAGTTTCATTATGTGATAAAGTTGTAATAAAGTTAAAAAGAAAAAAACATCACATGGATCCCTGCAGGAACCAATACTGACACTAGCCTAAACAGCAAAACTCTGCAGGCTAGTGTAAAGCTAGCCAAATTTATTCTTAAGGACTGTATCTATCTTATCTTGCATCTTTCATTGGCACCCAATAATAACAGTTCTTAATCAAGATATAACAGTGTTGGTAATTAATCATTAACTAAAAGTATGGCTGCCAAATATTCCACTCTGATAATAATGTCATTTTTCCTAAACAACACAAAGAGTGTGGCTCAATGTAGACCACGTGTGGTCTCATGCACAACGTCTGCATTTCTACATTCCCTTATATAGCGCTGGTAGATTTGCGATCTACCATATGTTAGGTAAATTTAGTAACTTGTTTGTTAAATAGGTTAGGTTTGCCTCTGTTTCAGCTTGGCTGACGTTGTAAGTGTTTCCATACTGACCGGTGGGTGTTGCTGTTATCACTGGCCAGTGTTGGAAAGGCAACGTGTCAAAGTGTATGGATGCTCTTCTGTCCTGGAGACAATTCGGTGGAGGTGGTCCTCCGAGTTGCATTCTGGGCGAGGGTATTTATGGGACAGGCGCCATGTTGGGGGTTGGTTTTACAGCCACCTGCTGGCCTTCCTGGCCGACAGATATGTGTTAGAGAGCAATCTCGTGGTCCTCCGTTCCAGAGGCCCACACTGCTACGGCACAGGGGTGGGCCCAGAAGCTTGTCTGGGGCCTACCACAGCAGCCGAGGATTGGTCCTGAGCTGTCTATCCAGAAGGGAAGAAGCTGGACAACTGAGGAGATCCCACGGGAGGACCCGTCATGGAAGGATCATGCGGCGTGCTGGTCTGGAGAGGGGCCTGGTGACTCGGTTGGAGGACGTATCCTAAAAAGTAACTATACAGCGTAGTGTTGGCGGGTTGGCTTAAAGGTTCAAGCACTGTTACTGACGTTCATTGCAGAAAACCCATACATCCTGTGGCAGAGGATCGTACAGGTTTATCCCAAATAAGTTTGTGGCAGAGACTTTTGTTTGTTCTACGTACTGGCTGCTAGGCAAGTGAGAGAGGCCTATCCAGGCGAGCAAAGAGTGTGTCCCACGAGGGGAGCGCATCTTATTGTAATATCTAAATTCTACCAGGACATTTATCAAGAATCTTATAAGAAGATATTTGAGTTTCTTCTGTGGTTTCCCTTCTGCCTCTTTCCTGCTACTTCCTTAGTAAATCGTTTAATAAAGCATTGAAAATGTATTCAAGTGTGGGTGCGTGTATCGTCCAGAGGTAAACTCAATGGAACCCTAGACCCGGTGCCGGTAAAACAGAGGGAAGGAGAGTGAAGGTAACAAGCCCGCTAAAACCAGCAGCTCCATCGAGAGTTAGTGCTACATGTGGGGGCTCGTCCGGGATCACTGTTGCTCTAAAGCCAAGCACCCTCTTAAGAACCCTAAAATGGATCTCCCCACCGTGGCACAGTGGTGTGAGGCGGAAGGCGTCCGCTCAGAAGCGAGTTTGGCCATGGAACTCTGGGGAGAAGGAACACATCAACCAAGTGGTAAAAACACTATCCCCAGGACAAAGAGCCAAAGTGGTCGCAGTAAGGTCTGATCATGAGGCGTTCCGGACCTATGCATTATTGGAATGGTGGAAGGGAGTTCCGGAAAACTTCAGGGGTGCAAGTGTTGAACTGGCTGACAAAACCAAATTCCACCTGACCCACCCAAGGGAAGAAGGGGAGAATCCTGCCACCTTCTCCCAAATGAGTCCCACAGGAATCAGGGTCCCCTCACAGTCAGCGCCGGCCACAATTGAGTAAGAACTCATCACAGCCCTGAGAAATTTGGTGTCCCAATGTCAAAAAGGGAACCCCACCTATTCAGGGGCTGGTTACCGAAAACTGGGCATTTTCTGGGGCCAACGGCCTGTACCCAAAGGAGAGGATACCTTTGAAGAATGGTTGGAACAGACCACACAGGTATTGAATGAGTGGGACATCCCTGAAACTCAGAAGAAACAGCGGATTACTGAGAGTCTCAAAGGGCCTGCTTCCGAGGCCATTCGAAATCTAAAGCTCAGCAAACAGGACTCTGTAGCCCAAGATTACTTAGATATCCTGCAAGATGTGTTTAGAGGTACTGAAAAGTTTTCCGACCTAATCTACCAATTAGAACACACCTATCAGGAAGCTGGAGAGAAGTTGTCGGACTATATGAGACGGCTGGACAAGGTCATTCATCAGATATTACTGAAGAAGGGACTAGATCCTTGTAAGGTGGATGAAATTTGAGCCAAACAGGTCTTAAGGGATGCCCAGCCTTTGGACCCCATCACCCTCCAGTTAAGGACTCGCCAAGATGGAGGTTTATTAAAGTACCCAGATCTAATTCGGATTGGAGGAAGCTATTCTGGAAAGGAAGAAGGAGAATCTTCAAGAACCAAAGCACACTGTTGAAGTCCGAACAGTTAATGTGATGGAAGATGATCCCCAGATTGAGCTTCTTAAGACTCAGGTGGCTCAGTTGATGGAAATGATGGCTTTGCTGACCATGAGACCCCCAAATCCGCCCAATGAAGGAACAGAAAAATTGAAGAGAGTATCAAATTCCACCTTCAGAAGCAGATCTGGACTTTGTTTCAACTGTGGAGGAGTTGGGCACTTCGGAAACGTGTGCCCAAGTCCAAGGGCAGCAGTACAACGCCAAAAGCTGGCGGAAAACTTCAAAGGGCCCCAGTGAAAGAGTCAGCTGGGTGCCCTGTAACTGTCGTCAACTCCAATGAAACCCATGTTTCCAAAGTTTTGAGAGTAAAGGGAGGAATGAAGTTGAGTGAACGTCCATGGAAGCGAAGAGTCAAGATACCTTCTAGTGGTAGAAGAAGCCAAAAACTAAGGGTGAATTTCCCCGCAACTTAGTGGGGCCCTCTTCGATCATCCCAATCCAGGTAGAAGGAATCTACGCTAAGGCCCTGTTGGATACCGGAGCTCAAGTGACCCTATTATACAAAGATTTCTACATGAAGCATCTCCAGCATCTGCCCCTGCAAAAGTTGGAAGAATTGGAGATATGGGGTCTAGGTACCCAGAACTTTCCTTATGAGGGATATATACCTATCAAACTCACCTTCGACCCAAGTGTGTCTGGGAAGGTGGAGACTTTAGACACCCTGGCGGTTGTGTGTCCCCGACCCCCTGGGGCTCATAAAAGTTCCCTTATCATTAGAACGAATACTGATCTGGTCAGAAGACTCCTGACACCGCTTGTACAGAAGGAAGTGCTGGACCAACTAAGACTTGGCATCGGAATCACCTTTTGCCTCTCACTGATGCAGTCAGGATAATCCCCGAGGAGGAGTTATCATCTACATCAGAGGATGTACAACGACCTGTAACTAGGTCCCAGTCTGGGGCTTTGATAACTGAAGGCAATGAGGAAAGAGAGATGGACATTAGCTAGTTGTGGTCATCTAACATACCCGAAACTGAAGCGAGTGTTTCATCACCAATAGCCGAAGAGAGTAGTGAGGCTCTCAGGCCAGAAGCTCCAGAGTTTGTGCCACTGTCTGAAAAAGCTGAGAAGTGTTTATCTTCCACTGAAGTAGAAGAAAATTGTGTCCATTCAGAAATAGAGGAAAAATATTACAGCGCACACATGCAAAAAGATTCACCTCCAGCAAGGCTAATTTAAAAACACCTAAACATTCTCAAAAAGACATTTTCAAAAATATGGGGATTTGGTCACACCATATTGCTATATGGTGCTAAGCCCACTTACTGCGACAAAGTACCCCAAGATTAGCGGGTCCTACACTATCCATAGATTTGTGAGATCCTGCTTCTCTGAACCATGAAAGCTACACTCTTCTAAATGGGAGAATGTAAAGGTCTCCACCTATGACACAAGTGGACACTAATGAGAGGTACTAATGAGGGAATAGGGTGTTCCTATCCCAAAAGGATTTGGTCAGAATCCATACAATACACAAACAAGATATTTGAGGGGCACACCTTCTCATTAAAGCTGGTGCAGCCATAAGACCATACAATAGAAGAAAAATATTACAGTGCACACATGCAAAAAGATTCACCTCCAGCAAGGCTAATTTAAAAACACCTAAACATTCTCAAAAAGACATTTTCAAAAATATGGGGATTTGGTCACACCATATTGCTATATGGTGCTAAGCCCACTTACTGCGACAAAGTACCCCAAGATTAGCGGGTCCTACACTATCCATAGATTTGTGATATCCTGCTTCTCTGAACCATGAGAGCTACACTCTTCTAAATGGGAGAATTTAAAGGTCTCCAACTATGACACAAGTGGACACCAATTAGAGGTACTAATGAGGGAATAGGGTGCTCCTATCCCAAAAGGATTTGGTCAGAATCCATACAATACACAAACAAGATATTTGGGGGGCACACCTTCTCATTAAAGCTGGTGCAGCCATAAGACCATACAATAGAGGAAAAATATTACAGCGCACACATGCAAAAAGATTTACCTCCAGCAAGGCTAATTTAAAAACACCTAAACATTCTCAAAAAGACATTTTCAAAAATATGGGGATTTGGTCACACCATATTGCTATATGGTGCTAAGCCCACTTACTGCGACAAAGTACCCCAAGATTAGCGGGTCCTACACTATCCATAGATTTGTGAGATCCTGCTTCTCTGAACCATGAGAGCTACACTCTTCTAAATGGGAGAATTTAAAGGTCTCCACCTATGACACAAGTGGACACTAATGAGAGGTACTAATGAGGTAGAGATTGCTACGTATATGAAGTGGCAAACGAACAGCAGACGGTTACACACAGACGGGGTGAGTTTCCTTCACACAGATTAGCTGGGTGGGCGTGTATGAGGAATGGACGGCAATAAGAAGGAGCCCTCGCACGCCACCTACACGTCCAGATGAAGCTACACACCCTAGTTTTGTGAAAGGCGTTGACGTCATCACGTCCGGACGTCACACCCGCTGTCATCCCCTGTTGGGGCTAGCCGGCTCGTACACCGAGGGAGCGTTCCGATCGGCTACACGTAACAACCGTGCAGGAGGTAACAGGCACACTTAGATGGCCGGCCATCAATACACCTTAGCAGTGTTTCTCGGGAGCATGGAGACCCCGTAGGAAGCACTTGGTACCATGTGCAGTATCCAACAAAGCAGAGTACAGCATAGATGATATGCACTACGGCAGTATCTGTGGACTTCCAGACAGGACCCGGAAGTGGTAATGTACTCAACCATCCTCTTTGCATATCTCTGCCCAGCATATTATATGAAAGCCATGGTCCCACCACCACCCGCACCAGTGCTTACCTGGTCAGACTCTTAATACCATCTCACTTATTGTAGCAATCTGCCACTTACATCTTTGGACCTGTTGCTACCCCAGCTCCATCCAAACACAGCAACGGCCACATCTTCTTCATCTACAGGTTGATTGGTACCTGATTACAGGACCTACACCAGTGCCCCACTCCACGGCTGTCTGCTCCCTTTTGCAGTACCCCACCTTCCTTTCCCATCATCCTTTTCATCACCCCACTCCCTCCCTTCCTTCCCTCTTCCCCCCCCTTCTCTCCCCGCCAACCCAGTTTTGAGCCACCCCCCCAGGGGGATTGATGTCTGTTTTGTAACCTTACTCAGCACATGCTGAACACTTTTCATTGTATTTGGTTACGCAGACATCAATTGCCTAGACGTCCGGACGTTTTGTTTGTTTGTTGGTTAGTTTTGATTACAAGTTTATATCCCCCCTGTCTGTGTTACTGTTCTGATGGGGTTTTTAGTTACCGATCATTTTTATTAGGGCAATGTAATTATCGGTTCATGCTCTCATGTCTACATGTATCTATTTGTGTACCACAATAAACACTTGTTTAATCACTTACATTTAATCAGATTGCCTTTCATTAGAGCCCTACTTTTTCTTGGTCCCCCCCTCTTGGGGAGAACTGTTGATTTGCAAGCGTTCAGGGGCTGAAGGGCAATCATAGATATAGGGTACACACTAGACACTTAATACATGGTTTAACAAGCCTCATTTTATCCAACTTGACTGCACAGTTAGAACTGTTGCAGAGTGTTGCTGGGACTGATAGTCCCATGGAACAAGTGAAGTTGGAGAACTTTACACCTGAATAGACTTCAGTATTCAAAAACGGATGCTAGATACTGGTTTCTTCATATAAGAACACTTAGTCAATCTGTTGGATTACAATTGTTTTAGTGTGATACATTACACTGCGCAACACCCAGGAGGAACCCTTTGAGGATTACAATTATAAAAGCTAGCGAAGACTGAAGACGTCAGGACTACCTTTTCATTGCAGGGCCCTGCATTTAGTTACAAAGGATAGTGACTTTAAGGTCTAGAGCAGGGGGAGCTCCCGGGTATATTTGTATATAATTAGAGATATTTGTATTACAATAGTCATTGTAATAATTCTTTATATAAATATATTATTTACTCAAAGAAAGAAGTATTTTTGGTTATTACTAAAGTTTGTGTGCAGTGTTGTCATTTCTCCTGCAGGTGGAGCTACCAGCACCCAGGTAGAGCTAACTATAACTGTAAGTGTATGTTGTGGGTTAAAGTTGATATTCATATAATTACAACACTGCACTACATTTGTGTCAAGTGGATTGAACAATTTAAGAAGGGTGAAGAGCATAGAGGACAGGCCTGCTTAAACCAGCAGCTCCATCGAGAGTTATTGCTACACTTACATAGAAAGTAACAAACTATTGATGCCCAATGGACTTTGCTAAGAAGCACCAAAAAAATAAAAAAATCAATCATAAAATGTAAATTCCCTGCCTGCTGGCTTCTTTCTCTTTCTTGTGTGGGCGGGGGGGGGGGGGGGGGGGGGGGTTCTCCTTCCGTGCCAGCCCCCTGGGTATCCTTGGTGTGTGCTCTTCCACAGCTCTCGGGACAGACATCAAAAAGGTAGTCCTCTTGTTGGATATTCAGTAGATGATGGCTACTTCCACCCCTCACCTTTGTGATTGGGTTGGCAAGTATTATATATAATATACAATATGTATGTTTATTACACAATGGGCCACTGGGATGAATAGGATGTATATGTCCTTTTTGTTGTACTTTACTTGTTTAATTTTTTTTTTTGAGTATTTACATTATTTCTCCTGAAGAAGTGAATTTAGTTTCACGAAATGCTTTGAGAAGTTTGTTACAAATACACCAATAATGTAGCCCAGCCAATCTATAATTTGTGATTGTCTGATACAGTATTTTACTGTGCATATTCTTCTATGGATACATGTGAATTCACTTATGTTTTTAACTTGTTTTTTCTATTTTTTGTATTAAAAAAATTACATTTTATGTCAGCAGGGGGGAAGATGACATGAGACATCCGTAGGGAAGGGAGGAGTGTGAGGTGTGTCATCCTGCTGGCGTGCTGGCCGGCTCTCTCTCATATCAGGACAAGTAAACGGGGGATGGAGAGGATATGGAGAGCCATCCCGCTGGGAGAACCGCGCAGCGACCTGTGTGCTAGGAGATGATTTAGGTCCGTGCACGGAGGACAGAGAGAAACAGCTGTGGTGACGGCCTCGATTAACAGACCGGAGCTCCTCGCTCCCCCCCCCCCGCACTGAGTACTGGCAGCATGCGAGACAGGACCGGGACTGAACACTGAAGTGCAAGATATATGCTGGGAGATCCAGAGCCCTGATAGCGGCAAGCAAGCCTGACAGCTAAATCCATCTGACTCCAGCTGGGGGAAGTATTAAATAGTTTAAAACAGAAGGTAGAAGTACAAGTAATGGTGGTAAGAGTCTCACTAAAAATACTCATCTCCAAAGGTAAGAGTGTAAAGCTTATAAGGAGCACGCCAGGAGAAGTAAGACGGTAGATTGTGAAGCTAGGAAATCTGCTGAGCAACGTGTGTATGGTAATTCCTGCTGTCCCTATTAAACTAGGTGAGACAGTGGAGGGGTGGTGGGTCTCTCCACTGTATATATTATGAAGCATGAGATTTGCCAAATGCAAGGAAATGTTGTTTAAGCTTGTTAACACGGATACACTACGGAAGAAACTAGGGGCATTGTATCTTGCTGAAATACAAAGCCTATAGATACTATCAAAGCTGCAATTGATTTCCTATACCACGGTATCCCCACTGACATGGGAGGGAAGGCGGGGATATAATAAACAAGCCTATGATACTAATACATTTCCTACGCCTGTATGCTCACCATGTGGCTTAGGGGTATGTGTAGTGAAGGGGTGGTGGGTATCTCCGCCGTATATACTATACAGCACAAACTTGGCCAGTGATAAGGAAATGTGATTTAAAGTTTGTTAACCTTTGAGTACTGGTTGATTACGGATGAAGCTTGAGACATCATATATTGCTGAAATATAAAAGTGTTTTGGATACAACCAAAGCTGCAACTAACTCGCTCTGTGGAATTTCAGCACTGTACCTGTATAGGGATGAGCTTCGAGTTCGAGTCGAACTCATGTTCTACTCGAACATTGGCTGTTCGCAAGTTCGCCGAACAGCGAACAATTTGGGGTGTTCGCGGCAAATTCGAATGCCGCGGAACACCCTTTAAAAGTCTATGGGAGAAATCAATAGTGCAAATTTTAAAGGCTTATATGCAAGTTATTGTCATAAAAAGTGTTTGGGGACCTGGGTCCTGCCCCAGGGGACATGGATCAATGCAAAAAAAAGTTTTAAAAACGGCCGTTTTTTCAGGAGCAGTGATTTTAATAATGCTTAAAGTCAAACAATAAAAGTGTAATATCCCTTTAAATTTCGTACCTGGGGGGTGTCTATAGTATGCCTGTAAAGGGGCGCATGTTTCCTGTGTTTAGAACAGTCTGACAGCAAAATGACATTTTGAAGAAAAAAACACATTTAAAACTACCCGCGGCTATTGCATTGCCGTCAATACACATAGAAGTTCATTGATAAAAATGGCATGGGAATTCCCCACAGGGAAACCCCGAACCAAAATTTAAAAAAAAAAATTATGTGGGAGTCCTGCTAAATTCCATACCAGGCCCTTCAGGTCTGGTATGGATATTAAGGGGAACCCCAGCCAAAATTAAAAAAAAAAAAGACGTGGGGTTCCCCCTAAATTCCATACCAGACCCTTCAGGTCTGGTATGGATTTTAAGGGGAACCCCGCGCCAAAAAAAAAAAAAACCGGCGTGGGGTCCCCCCAAAAATCCATACCAGACCCTTATCCGAGCACGCAACCTGGCAGGCCGCAGGAAAAGAGGGGGGGCGAGAGTGCGGCCCCCCCCCTCCTGAACCGTACCAGGCCACATGCCCTCAACATTGGGAGGGTGCTTTGGGGTAGCCCCCCAAAACACCTTGTCCCCATGTTGATGAAGACAAGGGCCTCATCCCCACAACCCTGGCCGGTGGTTGTGGGGGTCTGCGGGCGGGGGGCTTATCGGAATCTGGAAGCCCCCTTTAACAAGGGGACCCCCAGATCCCGCCCCCCCCCCTGTGTGAAATGGTAAGGGGGTACTTACCCCTACCATTTCACTAAAAAACTGTCAAAAATGTTAAAAATGACAAGAGACAGTTTTTGACAATTCCTTTATTTAAATGCTTCTTCTTTCTTCCTTCATCTTCTTCTGGTTCTTCTGGCTCTTCTGGTTCTTCCTCCAGCGTTCTCGTCCAGCATCTCCTCCGCGGCGTCTTCTATCTTCTTCTCCTCGGGCCGCTCCGCACCCATGGCATGGGGGGGAGGCTCCCGCTCTTCTCTTCATCTTCTTCTTCTTCATCTTCTTCTTCTTCTTCATCTCTTCTTCCTTCTTCATTTCTTCTTCGGGCCGCTCCGCATCCATGCATGGAGGGAGGCTCCCGCTGTGTGACGGCGTCTCTTCGTCTGACGGTTCTTAAATAACGGGGGGCGGGGCCACCCGGTGACCCCGCCCCCCTCTGACACACGGTGACTTGACGGGACTTCCCTGTGACGTCACGGGGAATGCCACAGGGAAGTCCCGTCATGTCCCGTGCGTCAGAGGGGGGCGGGGTCACCGGGTGGCCCCGCCCCCCGTTATTTAAGAACCGTCAGACGAAGAGACGCCGTCACACAGCGGGAGCCTCCCTCCATGCATGGATGCGGAGCGGCCCGAAGAAGAAATGAAGAAGGAAGAAGAGATGAAGAAGAAGAAGAAGATGAAGAAGATGATGAAGAAGATGAAGAGAAGAGCGGGAGCCTCCCCCCCAATGCCATGGGTGCGGAGCGGCCCGAGGAGAAGAAGATAGAAGACGCCGCGGAGGAGATGCTGGACGAGAACGCCGGAGGAAGAACCAGAAGAGCCAGAAGAACCAGAAGAAGATGAAGGAAGAAAGAAGAAGCATTTAAATAAAGGAATTGTCAAAAACTGTCTCTTGTCATTTTTAACATTTTTGACAGTTTTTTAGTGAAATGGTAGGGGTAAGTACCCCCTTACCATTTCACACAGGGGGGGGGCCGGGATCTGGGGGTCCCCTTGTTAAAGGGGGCTTCCAGATTCCGATAAGCCCCCCGCCCACAGACCCCCACAACCACCGGCCACGGTTGTGGGGATGAGGCCCTTGTCCTCATCAACATGGGGACAAGGTGTTTTGGGGGGCTACCCCAAAGCACCCTCCCAATGTTGAGGGCATGTGGCCTGGTACGGTTTAGGAGGGGGGGGGGGCGCACTCTCGTCCCCCCTCTTTTCCTGCGGCCTGCCAGGTTGCGTGCTCGGATAAGGGTCTGGTATGGATTTTTGGGGGGACCCCACACCGTTTTTTTGTTTTTTTTTGGCGCGGGGTTCCCCTTAAAATCCATACCAGACCTGAAGGGTCTGGTATGGAATTTAGGGGGAACCCCACGTCTTTTTTTTAATTTTGGTTGGGGTTCCCCTTAATATCCATACCAGACCTGAAGGGCCTGGTATGGAATTTAGGGGGACTCCCACATAATTTTTTTTTTTAATTTTGGTTCGGGGTTTCCCTGTGGGGAATTCCCATGCCGTTTTTATCAATGAACTTCTATGTGTATTGTCGGCAATGCAATAGCCGCGGGTAGTTTTAAATGTGTTTTTTCCTTCAAAATGTCATTTTGCTGTCAGACTGTTCTAAACACGGGAAACATGCGCCCCTTTACAGGCATACTATAGACACCCCCCAGGTACGAAATTTAAAGGGATATTACACTTTTATTGTTTGACTTTAAGCATTATTAAAATCACTGCTCCTGAAAAAACGGCCGTTTTTAAAACTTTTTTTTGCATTGATCCATGTCCCCTGGGGCAGGACCCAGGTCCCCAAACACTTTTAATGACAATAACTTGCATATAAGCCTTTAAAATTAGCACTTTTGATTATACATGTTCGTGTCCCATAGACTTTAACGGTGTTCGCGTGTTCGAACAAACTTTTTTCCTGTTCGCATGTTCTGGTGCGAACCGAACAGGGGGGTGTTCGGCTCATCCCTATACCTGTATATTATGTTCACTCCTGCAGCATTGGAAGCTAGGCTCAGGCTAGGTAGACTATGTCTAACACACTCATAAGCTACTGTTGTGTGTTCCTTGTATCACAATACTGGTATACCAGAAAATAGCCTGGAAACACGCTTGCCAAACACTGCGACACGGGGCTAAACTCAGTACAATAGAGCCTCATTCAAGTCGCTAATAGTTTACTACTGCCACACTGGTATCTACACTGACAACCTCAGATTGATTGGTTAACTAGCGGGGGAGAGTTGTACCCCGGACTATTTATTGAGAGTGCTGGACACACAGATTAAAATCAAACTGAGATAGCTCAGCAGGAAAATAGTATGAGCCGGAACGCATCTAAAACCATGAAGGGGGGACCACCGAAAACCCCAAAAGATAATCTGCCAGGGAACGCTGCTGGAAGTACAATTAAGCAATATTTGGTCAAAGGGGGGAGCCCGGGAAGCGCCCATCAAGAAACCCAAAAATCAAATATGGCAGACAAAAAGAAGAAGGGTCTAAACGAAAGGGAAGACCAGACTCCTGATCATTCAAGAGAGGAATTACTAGCCGACAACACGCTGGAGGCATCTAGAATAGAAGAGCATAGACAGGATCCACAACTGCCCTCAAAAAACGAATTAGCAGAAATGTTTAAAGCCCTGGAAACCTCTATCAAAGCAGAGATTGGTATGTTGAGGTTAGATTTAGGCAACCCCCTGACCAGAGTGGAGGAAGCTGAGGATAAGTCAGTCAAACAGGAACGGGAAATCTCCGAATTAAAAGAACAACTTAAAACAACTCAACAAAATCAGATAAAAATTTGCTCCAGAATGGAAGATCAGGAAAACAGGGATCGAAGACAAAATCTGAGACTCAGGGGGGTCCCGGAAAATAGGGGGGAGGATTTGAGGAGGACTGTAGCAACCATCTTTGGCCCAATTCTGGGATTGGGAGGGGAAGACTTCCCAAAAATCGAGCGGGTGCACCGGGTGGGTAGGCTCGATACCAGACGGGTAGAAAGAAGTCGTGACATTATTGTGAGATTCAGGTTCTATGAGGACAAGGAAAAGATATGGGTTAAATTGAAGGGGCATACCCCACTACAGTTTGAAGAGGCAAGAATCCAAGTCTTTGCGGACCTGGCCAAAGACACACTGGCGAGAAGGCGACATTTGAAACCCCTACTGGAGCAAATGACAAATCAAAATATAAAATACACATGGGGATTCCCAGCCTGCCTGGTGGGTAGCAAGGACGGGAGATCTGCAAGACTAAGATTCCCGGGAGAATTGGAGGAGTTCTGTGAGAAATTGGGCTTGCAGGTGCCCCAGATGCTGGACTGGTCTAATGAACGTTGGATTGAGTTGAGTGTAGGCCAGATGTGAGGGGACAAGCGGAGGTGGGGGGAGGGAGCGGGGGGGAGGGGGCGGGTTAGGACCAAAATTAATCCACAATATTAGTGAGGAAGACCCGTCAGTAGAAACCCTGTATGTCTGGTCACTAAGGCAGCATGGACTGGGGGGATGACACACCTAGAGCTCCACCTTTAGAGAAGGAGACCAATTATGGGACACAATACAAGTGACCCTCACTGGTCTAAGGGTCCTGAGAGGACCAATGGGGGGGGAGGGTGGGAGAGAGGGGGGAGGTGGTGGGGGTGATGGGGGGAGGTGGTGGGGGTGATGGGGGGAGGTGGTGGGGGTGATGGGGGAGGTGGTGGGGGCGATGGGGGGGGGTGGGAGAGGGAGGGGGAGTAGAGGGAAGGGGTCCTGTCTAATCTCAATATCAAGAAAGAGGGAAAACTCTCCAATGTCTAAGGTAAAGGGAGAATTTAGGAGAATGGAAAAAGGGTCATGGCCACAATAAAATTTATAACATACAACGTCAAAGGCCTAAACACCCCCAAGAAAAGATGGGATATCTTCAACGAGTTAAAAATATTGGGCCCAGATGGGGTGTTCTTGCAAGAGACACATATTACACTCCAATCGAGACTTAGATTGTTCTCAAACGAATACCCAGTCTGGTACCAAGGAGATACCATCTCTAATAGGGCACGGGGAGTGGCCATTGGCTTTGCAAAGAAAACAAGGTTTGTGCTGGAGGAAAGATTAGTGGACCCAGAAGGTAGATACCTGTGCCTCAGAGGTAGACTAAATGAAGCAGAATATACATTAGTCAACATTTATGCTCCAAACAAGAATCCGACGAAGTACTTAGCTAATATTCTGGGGAAAATAATGAAGTTCATGAGAGGACATCTAATACTAATGGGGGATTTTAATTTTTGTCTTAATCCGGATTTAGACAGTACGGCCCGAACACAGGGGAGAAACTGCGCTCACTTGAAAGAGTTAAAGCAAAAACTCTCCACCTACCAATTGGTGGATATTTGGAGAGTTCAACATCCAACCAAAATAGACTATACGTTTTTCTCCCCTGTGCACGGGTCTTACTCCCGGATTGACTGGGGACTAGTTGAACATCGGGCGATCAATAAGATAGTAGAGTCCAAGATTGGAAATATAACCTACTCAGATCACGCACCTATGACCATGGAAATGACAACTGGTAGAGGTCAGGCCGATAGGGGGCAGTGGAGGCTAAATGAGGAGTTGATAAAGGAGGAGGAGGGTGTCAATAGAATTAGAAAGGAATTAGAAAACTATTTTGAGGTAAATGACACGGGAGAAGTGTCGGGAGCTACGGTTTGGGAGGCTCATAAAGCCTATATCAGGGGGGTCTTGGTAGAAATGGGAGCGAGGAAGAAGAAGGATAGAGGGGCCAAAATTCAAAAACGAAGGGCCGACCTGGCAGGATTAGAACAAAAACATAAAAAACAAGCGTGCCAGCCCCCCCAAGAGATATACCAGCAGATGGTTATTAAAAGATCGGAGCTGAAAACCGCGATGGAGCAGGAGTCAAGAGTAACATTTAATAAGATAGCCTGGGAGAGATTTAGATGGGGTAATAAACCCAGTAAACAGTTAGCAAAAATAGTACAAAAGAAGAAAGCCAGGAACTTTATAGAAAAAATTCAGACCAAAGAAGGCCATATGGAATAGTCAACTAGAAGTATACCGGAGATCTTTAAGAACTACTATAAAGACCTATATTCAGTCCCCAGGCAAGACACCTCTATAAAAAATAGGAGATTAAGATATAACAACTATCTAAAAAAGGCAGCGCTACCCAAGAGGAAGAGGAAGGTAGAGAAATATTAGAAAGACCAATCTCAGAAGAAGAAATCAGGAAAGCTTTAGCAGCAACGGCATCCGGGAAAAGCCCGGGCCCGGATGGCCTAACAATACTTTATTATAAAACATTTAAAGAAACATTAGTACCTAGGCTATGTCGCTACATGAACGGTCTGGGGGACAGCTTTGAGATGAGTAGGGAGGCACTAAAAGCTTCTATTACAATTATATTGAAAGAAGGTAAAGAGAAATCACTATGCTCGAGCTATCGCCCAATCTCTTTGCTGAACAATGACACAAAGCTTTATGCAAAAGTATTGGCAGAGAGATTAAAGGAATTCATTAGTTAACCCAGACCAAGTAGGGTTTGTTCCCAATAGGGAGGGGAGGGACAATGGGGTCAGGACTCTTCTCCTATTGGGAAAAATGAAGGAGAGTGGGCCCCCAGGACTGCTTCTGTCAATTGACGCTGAAAAGGCATTTGACAGAGTAGACTGGGGGTTCATGATCCAGACCTTGGAGACTATGGGACTAGGTCCTAAAATGATCCGGAGGATTAAAACTCTTTACCATCATCCAACTGCCATAGTAAAAATCAATGGGTTAATATCTCAACCATTCGAGATGGGAAACGGCACGAGACAGGGGTGCCCCCTGTCCCCGCTGCTTTTCGTTCTAGCTATGGAACCCCTCTTGGCAACAATACGAAGAGACCCCGATATTAGAGGTGTGAAGGTAGGAGAGGAAGAGCACAAAGTCGCAGCGTTTGTGGACGACGTGTTGTTTTATGTAACGGACCCGATCTCTACTATGCCCAAACTAGTAAAAGCAGTGAGGAAGTATGGAGAGGTATCTAACTTCCAAATAAATATGAACAAATCGGAAGTATTAAATATAAATATAAGTAAGACAGAGGAAGCGACTTTAAAAAAAGAATTTAGTTTTAAATGGACTAAGGAATTAAAATATCTGGGTATCAAGCTAACTAACACAATCCAAAAGATATTCACAAGTAATTATATCCCGCTACTGGATGCTGTCAGATTAGACTATAAGAGATTCTCCGGCAAGGCCCTGTCATGGATCGGACGTATTAATGTCATCAAAATGGTTCTATTACCCAAAATTATACACTACTTCCAGATGCTACCAGTTCCACTACCCCAGTATTACCTGAGAAAGTTAAAAAAAATAATTATGACCTTCATTTGGGAAAACAAAAACCCCAGAGTCTCCTTTCAGATATTGAAACAAAGGAAAACAGATGGCGGCCTGGCAGTACCCGATGTGCAGATGTATTATAAAGCTGTAGTACTATCAAGGGTGGTAGAATGGACGAGGAAGGAAAAGTTAAAAAAATGGGTGAAAATAGAGGAAAATATTAGTAATGCACAACTAGGCACTATTATATGGAATCCCCCACACTTTAGATTATTAGATAACAGTACACATGTCATAACACGAAATGTCCTTAGAATATGGGATGGGGTATATAAGAAAGTTAATGGGAATTATAATTCACCACTGATCACACTAATAGATAACAATTTTTTCGCACCAGGGATGGAGAATATTAGAGGAAAAGAAGCACTTTGGGGGAAATCACAACTAAGAGAAATAATGAACGAAGGGAAAATTATACCACTCCAACAACTTATACACGGAAGGGAACCACGGGGATTAGAGAGATGGCAATATCGCCAATTAAGTCATTTTATCAATACGTTACCACACCCGATCAGGTCGGGGGGAGCAATTGACAGACCTTGAGAGTTTGTGTGATAAAGAGGTCCCAAAAAATACAATCTCTCAAATATATAAAATTTTGATGACCTCAGAAAAATTGGCGATACCGTCATTTATAGCCAAATGGGAAAGAGATTTGGGCACTAAAAAGGATTTAGTCACAATTAAAATAATCTTGAAAATGATCGCTCATTCAGCAATGGACACCCGAACGGTAGAAATGAACTACAAATGCATTAGTAGAAGCTACCTCACTCCAGAGATAACTAGTAAATACCAGAAAGGGTCAGCCAATTGTTGGAGAGGCTGCCAAGAAGTAGGTACAATGGGTCACCTGTGGTGGAGCTGCCCCAAAATTAAAAACTTCTGGAGTAAAATACTAGAATTAATTTAAAAAATCACGGAAATAGAGGTGGTAGAAGACCCTTGGGAGGTCCTGTTCCATGGGGGACAAGAGACTCAAAAAAATATAAACAGTCACTGGTACCGCAGCTACTGAATGCTGCAAAAAGAACGATACCGAGGAATTGGCAGAGGAGAGAGTCCCCAGAGATATGGAAGTGGTTCGATGCTGTAGAGGAGACTTGCAATATGGAGACCTTGGGGAGCTTGCTCGAGGAAACAGGAAGTGGGAACATGGGTAGGTGGGACCGCTGGAAAAAATTAAAAAAAACATGCAGTTATGCCAAAGAATTCCAAGCCTTATGCCCCGTACACACGGTCGGACATTGATCGGACATTCCGACAACAAAATCCTAGGATTTTTTCCGACGGATGTTGGCTCAAACTTGTCTTGCATACACACGGTCACACAAAGTTGTCGGAAAATCCGATCGTTCTGAACGCGGTGACGTAAAACACATACGTCGGGACTATAAACGGGGCAGTAGCCAATAGCTTTCATCTCTTTATTTATTCTGAGCATGCGTGGCACTTTGTGCGTCAGATTTGTGTACACACGATCGGAAATTCCGACAACGGATTTTGTTGTCGGAAAATTTTATATCCTGCTCTCAAACTTTGTGTGTCAGAAAATCCGATGGAAAATGTGTGATGGAGCCTACACACGGTAGGAATTTCCGACAACAAGGTCCTATCACACATTTTCCGTCGGAAAATCCGACCGTGTGTACGGGGCATTAGACTAAAGGAGGAGAGTAGAATAAAAATAGACCTTGGAGAGGAGGCATGGGGGGGACCCGGGGAGGGGGTAGGAGGGGATGGGGAGGGAGGAAATAGAAGTAAAAGGAAAAGGGAGTTAAATCTAGGAATAGAGACGGGGTTAAGTATATTAATGGGCGTGATACGAAATAGCATTTTTATACTATGTTTATACTATTCTTGTGTTCCCCTTTTTTCTTTTTGATACAGCAAAGGCCACGATGATGTGACTCTGGTGGGGCTTTTTTAAACGAAAATGAACTGTAAAGTTGATTTAAGACCCCCGAAAAGATTGTCTGATGTGGCAAAAAAATAAATAAATTACATTTTATAATTGATTTGTTTGACGTTTCTTAGCAAAGTCCCTTGGGCATCAATTGTTTGTTTCAAAGAGTTCTGCTCCACTTCCCCTCTTCTTCTCTGTTAGGGCTCATTTATACTTATGGGTGCAGAACATGCAGTTGAGCCACATTTTTACCTTCCCCCAAACACTCATGTTAAGGTTCAAAGGCAGCAGATGGGGGTGTACACATGTCGCAGCCATGATACTTTGCGTTGTGGGTGGGGCAGAAATTGAACCCCCTCTCACATTCGGCAGGCACTACAGCCCACTGAACACAACCTGTTTAAGTGAATGGGACCATGCTGCAATCGTTCCGCAAACCATGTGTGTAATGCACATGGTTGTGGTGTAGCAGTGCAGCATTTAGGGGGCTAAAGCAGGAGGCAACATATCTCCTCCTCATCACCTGTCAAATGCCTATGAAAAGGTTTTCAGAGGTGTGACAGTCCTTGCCGCATGTGGAGGCACAGGGCAGTTGCAGCGTGGCGCCATTTATCATATACCTAAAACCCACTCAAAAAATGATATCTAGTTGTGCAATGTTAAAGGGTCAGAACTTCTGACAGTTTTTTTGTTGGTGTCTGGGTTTCTGCTGGGAAGATTCCCTTTATTTGTCCTGGTGACCTCTGTCTCTGAGACAGAAATTGATAAGGAATACAAAATTTTACAATTGCTACTGGGACAAGACGTGACAGGAAATCTTCCACTGGGAAACCTGTTCTATTCACATCTGTCTAAGAAGGGCTTTGACCTCACTTTAGAGAAATCCCCCCTCCCTCCCTGTTCACTTTCCAACTCCCCAATAGCACACATAATAGGATAAAAAAAAAGACAAGATTTGTTTTGGCATTTTTAAATGTAATTTTTTTTTTAATTTTTTTAAAACAAAGAAAAGAAAATTGTATTTATGTTAATATTTCAAGTGTATCTTAAAGACACTTTTTTGGGCTAGAATGTGGAAAGGTTAGAATTTTTATAGCTGTCTAGGATCATTTTCCATTTAAGAGCTTTTCTTTATGAGGTGGGCTGTGTTTTGGTAAGTGTCAGTTTGAGAGGTAGAAGTCACAAACACATGTATTTTGATAATTCATGATGGAGGTGTTTGATTTCTCTGATGTATTATTTAACACCTTTGGATTACACAGATGTAATATGTTTTAATTCTAGATTGATTTTGATCACTGGATTATACTTGATATGTCTAGATGTGACACAGTGCTGCCAATGTGTTGTTAGGCATTGTTATGATTGTTTGTACTATAGGTGTGCTGCCTAATACATTGATATATTTGTTTTGTCAACATTGCAGAATTAGTAACACTTTCTTTACTACATCATGCGGTAAAACAGTTCACACATTTATTTCAGCTGTGAATTTACCTGTTTGCCTCAAGTGACGCCTAATGCCACGTACACACGAGCGGACTTTACGGCGGACTTTGCCCGGCGGACTGGATTTCGTCGGACAATTCGATGTGTGTGGGCTCCAGCGGACTTTGTTTTCATAAAAGTTGGACGGACTTAGATTTGAAACTTGTTTAAAATTTATCCGTTGAAATCGAGTCCGGTCGAAAAGTCCGCCGTCTGTATGCTAGTTCGACGGACAAAAAGCCACGCTAGTGCAGCTATTGGCTACTGGCTATGAACTTCCTTGTTTTAGTCCGGTCGTACGTCATCACGTACGAATTCGACGGACTTTGGTGGATTGTGTGTAGGCAAGTCCGTTCATTCACAAAGTCCGTCGTAAAGTACGTTGAAAAATCCGCCGGGCAAAGTCCGCCGTAAAGTCCGCTCGTGTGTACGCGGCATTAGGCTTAATGTACATGGGACCTTTTAAAACATCTCCTGAACAATTTAACTTGACAGATAGTAACCGACATTTAACCACTTGCCGACCGCCTCACGCCGATGTACGTCGGCAAAGTGGCACGGACAGGCAGAATCACGTACATACACGTAATCTGCCTTCCGCGGCGGGGGGGTCCAATCGGACCCCCCCCCGGTGCCAAAGGCGGCCGGCATTTCTTCGCGGGCGATGAGAGTTGAGGGGGAGGCCATCCATTCGTGGCCACCCCCTCCTGATCACTCCCGGCGAATGAAAATCCTTCCTCTGCCTCTGTAATGTAAACAGAGGCAGAGGAAGTGATGTCATCTCTCCTCGAGCCGGTCTTTTCATTCCGGCGCCGAGGAGAGAAGACATTAAAGTAAGTGCACCAACACTACACGTTCAGTAGAACACACTAGGCACACTTTTCACCCCCCATCACCCCCCCATTCACCCCCCTGTACCCCCTGTCACACTGACACCAATAGCAGTTTTTTTTTTTGCATCGGTGTCAGTTTGTGACAGTTATAAGTGTTAGGGCAGTTAGGGTTAGCCCCCTTTAGGTCTAGGGTACCCCCCTTTAGGTCCAGGGTACCCCCCTAACCCCCCCAATAAAGGTTAACCCCTTGATCACCCCCCGTCACCAGTGTCACTAAGCAATCGTTTTTCTGATCGCTGTATTAGTGACACAGGTGCCGCTAGTTAGGGAGGTAAGTATATAGGTTCGCTGTCAGTGTTTTATAGCGACAGGGACCCCCATATACTACCTACTAAAGGTTTTAACCCCCTGATTGCCCCCTAGTTAATCCTTTCACCAGCGATCACCGAATAAGTGTTACGGGTGACGCTGGTTAGTTAGTTTGTTTGTTATCGTTTTAGGGCACCCGCTGTTTATTACCTTATAAAGGTTTAACCCCCTAATTGCCCGGAAGTGATATGAGTTAAGTTTTTAGGGTCAGATAAGGTCTGCGTCGCCCCAGGCAGCGTCAGGTTAGCGCCAGTACCGCTAACACCCACGCACACAGCATACACCTCCCTTAGTGCTATAGTATCTGAGCGGATCGATATCTGATCCGATCAGATCTATACTAGCATCCCCAGCAGTTTAGGGTTCCCATAAACACAGTGTTAGCGGGATCAGCCCAGATACCTGCTAGCACCTGTGTTTTGCCCCTTGGCTCGGCCCTGACCAGCCCACCCAAGTGCAGTATCGATCGATCACTGACACTTCCAAAACACTAAGCACACATAACTGCAGCGTTCGCAGAGTCAGGCCTGATCCCTGCGATCGCTAACAGTTTTTTGGTAGCGTTTTGAATCAGTCGCTAACAGTCAGGAGCTTTTTTGCCTGTGAGTCTCACTAGTGTACCCCAAAATTTAGAGCCCAAAATGGCAAATCGAAGGTACACTAGTGAAGAGGCCTACACGTTTCTGATCATGACAGATAGTGAAGACGAAGTCACTCATCTGTCAGATTCAGGCTCAGAATACGATCCTGTAGAGGACAGCGGCTCCATGACAGATAGCTCTGACGACGGAGTTGTGGTCCCTGCCAAGGTCAGGCGTACCAGACCCCAATCTTCTTCTTCTGTCCTTGAAGTGCAAGAACCTGCAGGGCTCTCGTATGGAGCAGAGAAGTACTAGTGCCGCTATTCCTTCTGGTGAACTGGCAAGCACCAGCGGCCTAGTACACCCTGGTCGTACATCCAGCACTGCAGTAACACTTGGTGATGTGGCGAGTCCCATAAGTGCAGTTCAAGCTGGCGAGGTGGCAAGCACAAGTAGTGTCCCGCTGCCACCAAGAAGACAAAGACAGGCCCGTCGTGCCCATAGTGCCCTTCCTGCTGCATTCGCCAATCCGAATTGGGAACCCACCACTTCTGCAGCACTCGTACTTCCCCCATTCACTGGCCAACCCGGAATTCAGGTGGAAACAGTTGATTTTACGCCACTGGATTTTTATTCGCTGTTTTTCACCGAAGATCTCTATAGATCTATTGTGGACCAAAGCAATTTATACGCTGGTCAACACATCGCCGCTAATCCCCAGTCCTCCCTTGCCAGAGATTGCAGACCAATTACGGTCTCCGAATTTAAGCTCTTTCTGGGCCTTTCCCTCAACATGGGCATAAATGAAAAGAGTAAGTTGCGGTCATATTGGTCCACTGACCCAATTTACCATATGCCCGTGTTCTCTGCTTCCATGGCCAGGGCACGATACGAGCAGATTTTGCCGTTCATGCACTTCAATGACAATGAACTCTGTCGTCCTCGTGGAGACCCTGGATACGATCGGCTCTACAAAATTCGGCCCCTCGTAAACCACTTCAACCAATGTTTTGCAGACTTGTTTACTCCCCATCAAGTTGTCTGCGTTGATGAGTCCCTGGTTAAATTTTCTGGCCGCTTGTCATTCAAACAGTACCTTCCCAGCAAGCGTGCCAGATACGGGGTCAAGATGTATAAGCTCTGTGACAGGGCCACAGGCTATACATGTCGTTTTATGGTTTACGAGGGCAAAGATAGTCACGTAGAGCCGACAAACTGCCCTGACTACATAGGAAGCGCTGGCAAGATAGTGTGGGACTTGGTGTCACCCTTATTTGGAAAGGGGTACCACTTGTACGTGGACAATTATTACACGAGCGTGCCACTTTTTAGTCACCTTTTTGATCATCAGATTGGAGCATGTGGCACCGTTCGACCTAATCGCCGGGGCTTTCCCCAGCGGCTTGTAGATTCCCGTCTTAGGCTGGGGGAGAGAGCCTGCTTGAAGTGTAATAACTTGCTCGCTATGAAGTGGAGGGATAAGAAGAATGTTTTCATTCTCACCTCCATTCATGCAGACACGACGGCCCAAATTACTAGCGACTGGTGTTGTGGAGAAACCCATCTGTGTCCACGAATATAACCAAAATATGGGAGGGGTGGACCTTAACAACTAGTTGTTGGCGCCGTACCTAGTTGCCCGTAAGGCCAGACGCTGGTACAAAAAAGTGTCTGTTTATTTATTTCAATTGGCTTTGCTGAACGCTCATGTGCTATACAGAGCTTCAGGACAGACTGGATCCTTCCTTAAATTCCAGGAAGAGATCGTCAGAGCCCTTCTGTTTCCAGACGGTGCTCCACCTCACCATCCCCAACCAAATGCAGTAAGCCGGCTGCATGAGAGGCATTTTCCTTATGCCCTCCCGAGTACCCCTACCCAACGAGCCCCCGAAAAAAGATGTTGTGTCTGTAGCAAGCGCGGATTTAGGCGTGACACCCGGTCTTATTGTCCCTCCTGTCCTGACAATCCTGGTCTATGCATTGATGAATGTTTTAAACGCTACCATTCACTAGTTGAGTATTAGCGTAGGGTACAGCACTGCACAGACTAGGACACACTTTCACAGGGTCTCCCAAGATGCCATCGCATTTTGAGAGACCCAAACCTGGTACCAGTTACAAAAGTTAAAGTTACTAAAAAAAGTGTAAAAAATAAATAAATAAATAAATAAAAACACAAAAAAATATAAAATAAAAAAAACAAAAATAGTTGTCGTTTTATTGTTCTCTCTCTCTCTATTCTCTCTCTATTGTTCTGCTCTTTTTTACTGTATTCTATTCTGCAATGTTTTATTGTTATTATGTTTTACCATGTTTGCTTTTCAGATATGCAATTTTTTTATACTTTACTGTTTACTGTGTTTTGTTGGTAACCATTTTATTGTTTTCAGGTACGCCATTCAGCTGCAGAGTGGATTTATTTATCTTGACAGCAACAGCGTTTGCTCCCACGATACATAAAGCCGTGACTCCAGCGCCCTTAGAAATCCTGAAGGCGGTGCTTGGTTTTCGGGGCCCCGTACGCGGCTAGGCTCCCAAAAAGTCCCACACATGTGGTATCCCCATACTCAGGAGAAGCAACTAAATGTATTTTGGGGTGCAATTCCACATATGCCCATGGCATGTTTGAGCAATATATCATTTAGTGACAACTTTGTGCAAAAAAAAAAAAATTGTCACTTTCCCGCAACTTGTGTCAAAATATAAAATATTCAATGGACTCAACATGCCTCTCAGAAAATAGCTTGGGGTGTCTACTTTCTAAAATGGGGTCATTTGGGGGGTTTTGTGCCATCTGGGCATTTTATGGCCTTCAAAACTGTGATAGGTAGTGAGGAGGGAAATCACAACTTTACGCCCTTAGAAATCCTGAAGGTGGTGCTTGGTTTTCGGGGCCCCGTATGCGGCTAGGCTCCCAAAAAGTCCCACACATGTGGTATCCCCATACTCAGGAGAAGCAGCTAAATGTATTTTGGGGTGCAATTCCACATATGCCCATGGCCTGTGTGAGCAATATATCATTTAGTGACAACCTTTTGTAATTTTTTTTTTTGTCATTATTCAATCACTTAGGACAAAAAAATAAATATTCAATGGGTTCAACATGCCTCTCAGCAATTTCCTTGGGGTGTCTACTTTCCAAAATGGGGTCATTTGGGGGGTTTTGTAATGCCCTGCCATTTTAGCACCTCAAGAAATGACATAGGCAGTCATAAACTAAAAGCTGTGTAAATTCCAGAAAATGTACCCTAGTTTGTAGACGCTATAACTTTTGCGCAAACCAATAAATATATGCTTATTGACATTTTTTTTTACCAAAGACATGTGGCCGAATACATTTTGGCCTAAATGTATGACTAAAATTGAGTTTATTGGATTTTTTTTATAACAAACAGTAGAAAATATCTTTTTTTTTCAAAATGTTCGGTCTTTTTCCGTTTATAGCGCAAAAAATAAAAACGGCAGAGGTGATCAAATACCATAAAAAAAGCTCTATTTGTGGGAAGAAAAGGATGCAAATTTCGTTTGGATACAGCATTGCATGACCGCGCAATTAGCAGTTAAAGCGACGCAGTGCCAAATTGGAAAAAGTCCTCTGGTCTTTAGGCAGCCAAATGGTCCGGGCCTGAAGTGGTTAAAAACGTCAGTTTTTAGGCAGGAGTTGTGAACAAAAAAAAAATTCACACACACACAAAAATGTGGCTAATGGTAGCTCAGAATGTCAAAATGTCATAATAATAGCTTAAGTAATCTAAAACAATACAAAACTTCATATAAATTGTATATATGTTGACAGCAGGCAGGTAAAATCGCCTGGTTGCATCCAGGATGGCAAGCATGTGTGTCCTAGATTCAGGCTCTATGTGGATTTATTCCACTAGGGGGAAGTGCTGAGAGTCCCTCAGTGGTGAGGTAATGAGCCCAGCTGAAGCAAGTTGGCTCATTAGGGCCTCAGCCTCTACAAATGTTTCCAGCCTGCTTAGGGAGTTGCTCCATCCTGGAACCAGTTCTGTGTATGTGTAGACTGGGGAGCTTGATACCTGTCCTGTGCGATGAGACAAAACCTGTGTGACAAACCTCTAAAACAGGGAGATAAGTGCTGGGGGAAGCACAAGGCTGCACCTAGTTGATAGATGGGAAACCTGAGTTTGTAGTAAGTGGCCAAGTTGGCAGGATTTATTTTCATGTTTCTTTTGTTTTGATATTATTTTTCCATTGTATATAGTGTAAATAAACGGCATCTTTGTTTATCACCTGCAATGCAGTTTGCTGTGTCTACTTTTGTGTAGTAACAAGAAAATATAAAGTGTGGCGCTAGTAGGAACAGCATATAAAACTAAACATTAAGCAATATCACACAATGAAAATGTGAAGCAAAATTGACACGTGAGCACAAATGACAGTGATTAATGAACAAAAATAATAAGAAAATATATGTGTTCAATACAAAACAATAAAGGAAATATGTGATAACAGTGCATAAACAGTTATCCAATGTAAAGTCCAAAACACCAAAAAAACGTGACAGCTGTGCATGAACAATTGCAAGCAGATGTTTTCTTATATGTGTAGAAAAACTTTCAATCCAGTAGCCTGGTAGGTACGTAGACCATAGAGGACCCGAGGTGCACAGAAGTTTGAAAACAGTGCCAGGACCATCACCAGAAGTTTTGAAGGCTTACCGGAAGGTATGGCCTGAAATGGCGTATGCCATACAGGTCAAAAAGGCTTAGTGACCAACAGGTCTAGACGTATTATCCGGTCAGAAGTTATCGTCACACAAACCATGGGAAGGAAGAATCGGTCAACACGACTTCCACATTGATAGATATACCACCGTAGACCATGCGAAAGATTCGTATTACATGTGAGGAATAAAAACACTCACATAGTGTAATACCGTAAAACTTGGATTTATTTAAAAAATGACAATAAAAAACAGACTCACATTTTTTGCAGATAGAATAAGCGTATCAATCGTGTAGCGGTAGCTGTGAGGGTTCAACCCGACATGTTTCGACTAAGTAGTCGTCTTCAGAAGACGACTACTTAGTCGAAACATGTCGGGTTGAACCCTCACAGCTACCGCTACACGATTGATACGCTTATTCTATCTGCAAAAAATGTGAGTCTGTTTTTTATTGTCATTTTTTAAATAAATCCAAGTTTTACGGTATTACACTATGTGAGTGTTTTTATTCCTCACATGTAATACGAATCTTTCGCATGGTCTACGGTGGTATATCTATCAATGTGGAAGTCGTGTTGACCGATTCTTCCTTCCCATGGTTTGTGTGACGATAACTTCTGACCGGATAATACGTCTAGACCTGTTGGTCACTAAGCCTTTTTGACCTGTATGGCATACGCCATTTCAGGCCATACCTTCCGGTAAGCCTTCAAAACTTCTGGTGATGGTCCTGGCACTGTTTTCAAACTTCTGTGCACCTCGGGTCCTCTATGGTCTACGTACCTACCAGGCTACTGGATTGAAAGTTTTTCTACACATATAAGAAAACATCTGCTTGCAATTGTTCATGCACAGCTGTCACGTTTTTTTGGTGTTTTGGACTTTACATTGGATAACTGTTTATGCACTGTTATCACATATTTCCTTTATTGTTTTGTATTGAACACATATATTTTCTTATTATTTTTGTTCATTAATCACTGTCATTTGTGCTCACGTGTCAATTTTGCTTCACATTTTCATTGTGTGATATTGCTTAATGTTTAGTTTTATATGCTGTTACTACTAGCGCCACACTTTATATTTTCTTGTTGTTATTTATGCCCTTGAGTCTACGGGTGTGTTGGCTGCTTCCTCATTTTGTTTTTAGCGCAGCGCTGTACCACATTTACAAATACTTTTGTGTAGTGAATTCATCCATGGGGTCACACACACGCGCTGCCGAGCTAACCCTCTCACAGTTGGTGGAGCATGCGGGACGTTTTTTTTAAACAAAGGCCAGCATGGAAGAGTTGCTGAGACAACAAGAGAACCTCGAGCAAAGGCTTGCAAATGAACAAGTGCAGCGGAGTATGGAAGTTCAGCAGCAAGCTCACCATCAGAGTCTGAAAGCTCAGCAATAGGGATGAGCTTCGAGTTCGAGTCGAACTCATGTTCTACTCGAACATTGGCTGTTCGCAAGTTCGCCGAACAGCGAACAATTTGGGGTGTTCGCGGCAAATTCGAATGCCACGGAACACCCTTTAAAAGTCTATGGGAGAAATCAAAAGTGCTAATTTTAAAGGCTTATATGCAAGTTATTGTCATAAAAAGTGTTTGGGGACCTGGGTCCTGCTCCAGGGGACATGGATCAATGCAAAAAAAAGTTTTAAAAACGGACGTTTTTTCAGGAGCAGTGATTTTATTAATGCTTAAAGTCAAACAATAAAAGTGTAATATCCCTTTAAATTTCGTACCTGGGGGGTGTCTATAGTATGCCTGTAAAGGGGCGCATGTTTCCTGTGTTTAGAACAGTCTGACAGCAAAATGACATTTGGAAGGAAAAAACTCATTTAAAACTACCCGCGGCTATTGCATTGCCGACAATACACATAGAAGTTCATTGATAAAAACGGCATGGGAATTCCCCACAGGGGAACCCCGAACCAAAATAAAAAAAAAAAAATGATGTGGGGGTCCCCCTAAATTCCATACAAGGCCCTTCAGGTCTGGTATGGATATTAAGGGGAACCCCAGCCAAAATTTAAAAAAAAAATTGACGTGGGGTTCCCCCTAAATTCCATACCAGACCCTTCAGGTCTGGTATGGATTTTAAGGGGAACCCCGCACCAAAAAAAAAAAAAAAACGGCGTGGGGTCCCCCTAAAAATCCATACCAGACCCTTATCCGAGCACGCAACCTGGCAGGCCGCAGGAAAAGAGGGGGGGACGAGAGTGCGGCCCCCCCTCCTGAACCGTACCAGGCCACATGCCCTCAACATTGGGAGGGTGCTTTGGGGTAGCCCCCCAAAACACCTTGTCCCCATGTTGATGAGGACAAGGGCCTCATCCTCACAACCGTGGCCGGTGGTTGTGGGGGTCTGCGGGCGGGGGGCTTATCGGAATCTGGAAGCCCCCTTTAACAAGGGGACCCCCAGATCCCGGCCCCCCCCTGTGTGAAATGGTAAGGGGGTACTTACCCCTACCATTTCACTAAAAAACTGTCAAAAATGTTAAAAATGACAAGAGACAGTTTTTGACAATTCCTTTATTTAAATGCTTCTTCTTTCTTCCTTCATCTTCTTCTTCTTCTGGTTCTTCTGGCTCTTCTGGTTCTTCCTCCGGCGTTCTCGTCCAGCATCTTCTCCGCGGCGTCTTCTATCTTCTTCTCCTCGGGCCGCTCCGCACCCATGGCATGAGGGGGGAGGCTCCCGCTCTTCTCTTCATCTTCATCTTCTTCTTCATCTTCTTCTTCATCTTCTTCTTCATCTTCTTCTTCCTTCTTCTCTTCTTCATGTCTTCTCCGGGCCGCTCCGCAGCCATGCTGTGGCATGGAGGGAGGCTCCCGCTGTGTGACGGCGTCTCTTCGTCTGACGGTTCTTAAATAACGGGGGGCGGGGCCACCCGGTGACCCCGCCCCCTCTGACGCACGGTGACATGACGGGACTTCCCTGTGGCATTCCCCGTGACGTCACAGGGAAGTCCCGTCAAGTCACCGTGCGTCAGAGGGGGGCGGGGTCACCGGGTGGCCCCGCCCCCCGTTATTTAAGAACCGTCAGACGAAGAGACGCCGTCACACAGCGGGAGCCTCCCTCCATGCCACAGCATGGCTGCGGAGCGGCCCGGAGAAGACATGAAGAAGAGAAGAAGGACGAAGAAGATGAAGAAGAAGATGAAGAAGAGAAGAAGATGAAGAGAAGAGCGGGAGCCTCCCCTCATGCCATGGGTGCGGAGCGGCCCGAGGAGAAGAAGATAGAAGACGCCGCGGAGAAGATGCTGGACGAGAACGCCGGAGGAAGAACCAGAAGAGCCAGAAGAACCAGAAGAAGAAGAAGATGAAGGAAGAAAGAAGAAGCATTTAAATAAAGGAATTGTCAAAAACTGTCTCTTGTCATTTTTAACATTTTTGACAGTTTTTTAGTGAAATGGTAGGGGTAAGTACCCCCTTACCATTTCACACAGGGGGGGGGCCGTGATCTGGGGGTCCCCTTGTTAAAGGGGGCTTCCAGATTCCGATAAGCCCCCCGCCCGCAGACCCCCACAACCACCGGCCACGGTTGTGAGGATGAGGCCCTTGTCCTCATCAACATGGGGACAAGGTGTTTTGGGGGGCTACCCCAAAGCACCCTCCCAATGTTGAGGGCATGTGGCCTGGTACGGTTCAGGAGGGGGGCCGCACTCTCGTCCCCCCCTCTTTTCCTGCGGCCTGCCAGGTTGCGTGCTCGGATAAGGGTCTGGTATGGATTTTTAGGGGGACCCCACGCCGTTTTTTGTTTTTTTTTTTTGGCGCGGGGTTCCCCTTAAAATCCATACCAGACCTGAAGGGTCTGGTATGGAATTTAGGGGGAACCCCACGTCAATTTTTTTTTTAAATTTTGGCTGGGGTTCCCCTTAATATCCATACCAGACCTGAAGGGCCTTGTATGGAATTTAGGGGGACTCCCACATCATTTTTTTTTTTTAATTTTGGTTCGGGGTTGCCCTGTGGGGAATTCCCATGCCGTTTTTATCAATGAACTTCTATGTGTATTGTCGGCAATGCAATAGCCGCGGGTAGTTTTAAATGTGTTTTTTCCTTCAAAATGTCATTTTGCTGTCAGACTGTTCTAAACACGGGAAACATGCGCCCCTTTACAGGCATACTATAGACACCCCCCAGGTATGAAATTTAAAGGGATATTACACTTTTATTGTTTGACTTTAAGCATTATTAAAATCACTGCTCCTGAAAAAACGGCCGTTTTTAAAACTTTTTTTTGCATTGATTCATGTCTCCTGGGGCAGGACCCAGGTCCCCAAACACTTTTATTGACAATAACTTGCATATTAGCCTTTAAAATTAGCACTTTTGATTATTCATGTTCGTGTCCCATAGACTTTAACGGTGTTCGCGTGTTCGAACGAATTTTTTTCCTGTTCGCATGTTCTGGTGCGAACCGAACAGGGGGGTGTTCGGCTCATCCCTACTCAGCAACAAGCCCAGCAGCAATCTGAGGCTCGCTTCATAGATGTGTTGCAGAAGCAGAGACTCCAACAACAAGTGTGGAGCCATTAATCTAGCAACGTCTGCAGACCAGTGAGGAAAGTGGTTCCACTAATACCGCATCATTTTGTGTGAGCTGTTTACTGCCAAAAATCACTAGAGAGGATGATCTTGAGGTGTTTTTGACCACATTTGAAAGGACTGCTGAAAGGTAAAATTGGCCTAAGGAGCAGTGGGCTGGACTGGTGGCCCCACTATTATCTCTTGAATCGCAGAAAGCTTATTATGACCTAGAGCCTGACCAAGCAAAAGACTTGTTGTGTTAAAGATTTTGTGCTAAAACAATGCAGCACTAGATGGATGTCCTAAATGTGAAATATGTGAATACAAAATATGTAAATCAATACATAAATTATAAACAGCAGCGAATACCAACCACTAAAAATTAACTGATATAGAAAAAATCAGCCATAATAATGATAAAGGTGAAAAATCACAGTAAAGTCCCAAAATTAATGATGTTCAAGTGCAATAATGATAAAAGTGAAAAATCACATTAATAAAAAAGAGGTTAAAGTGAAAATAACAATAAAGTCCCAAAATTAATGATGTTCAAGTGCAAGTTCCTGGATCTGTATTCCACCACAGGTGCTGCCCGCCACCTAGTGTTAAAGTAATGGAGGCTTACCAGATAGCCTGCGACCGCCCTTATTCAGGGGGTCAAAACAGGCTCAGTGGAAATGTATAGACCTCTGGAAGTGTCCCGCAGGGAGCTCCGTGGAAGTTCCTCAAACCTCCCTCCTGGGAGGTTAATCAACGACACCCAGGAACCATTCAAAAGGTGCGATCCCAGGAGCGTTCCTATATGTGGCAATCGAGGATTCGCTTCCGATGGACTCCAGTAAGGGTAAGTATAGATGCCAAAAAAGAGAAAAACTCCAGTAGTGTAGAGAGACTAGATGGGTTTTTATTAAAATTAGACGATACAGAGTCACTGTAAAATTCCTGGCAGGAATAACAGAAAAAAACTCTCCACCGCCGTTTAAAATGAAATTGTGCATGCGCAATGCGTGCTGACGTTGTGACCCTACGGCCGTTTCGTCACAACTGACGTCATCAGGGGTATGCAACCACGCACGCGCATGCGCCTTAAATAGCCAAACGGCTCACTGAGATGCGCCGCCGTTGGCTAGCTAAAAACACAAATAAAATCATTGATTGGACAATATTAAACATGAGGAACCACACATGAAGCCCGGGTCTATCTATTAGCATAGATGGTACGTTTCCTAATAATTAGAAACAATTAAGGCAACATACCATAGGAACCAAACGGCATCAATAGGAACAGTGCCATCTAGTGGATGATTAAAGGAAGATACCCTGGATATAATGCATATAGAATAAATATATGCCAAAAATTACTAAAGGTAAAGAATTAAATAAAAAATATATATATAACAATTGGCATATAAAATAAAATATATATATATATATATATATATATATATATATATATATATATATATATATATATAACAATTGGCATATAGAATAATTGGGAGCTAACCAAACTAGTAAAGGTTTAGACATTAAGGGAATATTGTGCAATTAATGTATATATACCCGAATGTGGCTCCCCTAAAGAGAACCCGAGGGTTGTCAGACAATAAGAGTCCAAGGACTCTGTCATTTTTAATGACCGGCCAATGTTTTTTGATAATTCTTTTAATGGCCCAATGCTGACTGGAATAAGTTGTAAGGAAGGCTAGTCCGAAGTCCTCTCTATTCTCGACTTGAGGGGGTTTCTCACCCAATAGGTCACTACGGTCTCTATTACCCACCTCCACAATCAGGGATTCCAGTGTTGCATTGTCATAACCTTTATTTAGAAATCTGGATTTCAGAGTTGAAGCCTCCCTATAAAATTCATTTAGGTCGGAAAAGTTTCGCCTTAGGCGACCCATCATCAGTGGCATAGATTCAATCACTTCACGTGTGGGGAAATATGTTGATTTTTTCCTACAACCACTGGTGATGGGTACACCCTCTTTTCTGAAGGACACTAAACATGTCCTCAATCTACTGAGTGGAATTGAGTGGAAGGCTACTTACACTTTAGTGACGGCGGATGTCGCATCACTTTATTTATCAACCCTATCCACTTTCAGATTCAATAAGGCTATCTCCGGAGTTTGAGGGATCTGGGCGGTGGATATTTTGCGGATCACTGAGAATACTTTGTTCCACAAGCCCCTTATCCGTGGACATGTCCACCATATATGGAGCAGAGTCCCAATGTGGTTACAACCACGGAAGCACAGCGGGGAAGCATCAGGATATATCTTAGCCAAAAGATAGGGTACCCTATACCATCTCATTATCACCTTAATGCTGCCCTCCATGAGGGAGACATTAAGGATTCCCTTAAATGAGCGATGAAAGCAATAGAACCATTGATCACTTTCCCATGAGATATCAAGGTCTTTTTCCCAGGACAAGGCGTATGGAGGCTTGGACACAGCAGAGGCGAGTGAAGCATATATGATGGAGATCCCCCCTCTCTGATCCACTGCACCCGCACACCATGATTCATAGTTAGTTATTGAAGGGGGCTCCGGTTTGTTTGGCCAGATAGAATGAAGGAAATGTTGGATCTGCATAAAACGAAAGCGTTCAGCAGGGGGCATTTCGAGCTTACTTGTACAGAGGGCTAAAGAGAGTGGGCCTGTGGAGGAGAAGTAGTTCCCTATTCTGAGTAATCCTTTATTCAGCCACCAACTAAACGCTAAAATGTTCATTCCCGGCGGGAAGTCAGGGTTATGAAAAATATGTGTTAGGGGTTTAAGGGGAGAATTTAGGGAGGGATTTTTATAGAGTCGGTCGCATAAAGCAAGAGAGTGTGATAGTGTGGGGGCTAGAATGGGTGGTCTCAATTTGGAGGGAGACCAAAGTAAGAAGTCAATCGTGTGGTGAGGGACTGCATGGCGTTCCATTGATACCCAATCAGGTTTCTGGCCCTTTGAATAAACTATAGATATCTGGGCTAGCTGGGCAGCCTGATAATACCACCAAATGTTGGGGAGAGCTAGACCCCCTTGTGATTTGGAGCGGAATAGAATGTGTTGTGCACAACGACTTCCCCTTGATCCCCATATGAATTTTATGATTTTGGATTGAAGTGGTTGAACTTGTGATTTTTGGATAGGGATGGGCAAGGATCTAAATAGGTAAAGAATGCGGGGTAGAAGGGTCATTTTGACTGCATTAATACGGCCAAGCCAAGATAAGTTGTGATTGTCCCATTTGGATAGGTCTAAAATCAATTTACGGAAGGTGGTAGGGAAGTTAGATGAGTAGAGAGAGGCTATATTTGCTGTGAGGTTGACCCCTAGGTATGGCAGTGCGACTTCGTTCCAGGAAAACGGGAAGTGGTTTTGAAGGCTACTTAGAACATTAGGAGGAACCGAGATGTTCAGGGCGGAAGATTTGGTAGCGTTAACTCTTAAGTCAGAAATCTCCCCAAACTTATCTAGCAAAGCAAAGATATTAGGAGTAGAGACTAGGGGGGAAGTTACAAAGAGTAACAAATCGTCGGCAAAGAGGGCGCATTTGTGCTCCCTTTTACCACACATCACCCCTTTGATGTCAGGGTGAGTTCTGATTGCGATAGCCAGGGATTCCATGGCTATGGCGAACAGAAGGGGGGAGAGTTGGGCAACCCTGTCTGGTACCCCTTTCTATTGTAAAAGGTTCAGAATAGTAGCCCTGCAATCTGACCTGTGCTGTAGGGCCGGAGTACAGGGCTCTAAGGATGTACATGAAACGTTGACCAAAACCCCAGCGTTCTAATACATGGAATAAGTAGGGCCAGGTGACTGTGTCAAAAGCCTTTTGCAAATCGATGGAAAGCAAATAGCCGTGTTGCGGGGGGCCTCCGTCCCATTGAGATTTAAGAAGAGAGATAATGTTAATTGCTCTTCGGATCTGGTCAGGTCCTTGTCTCCCCGGGATAAAGCCCACTTGGTCCTTGTTGATATAAGCTGCTATGCAGGAAGCTAGCCGGTTGGAAAGAACTTTAGTTAATATTTTGAGATCATTGTTGATTAAGGAAATAGGATGATAATTGGAGACCTTAGTTGTGTCTTTGCCAGGTTTTGGAATGACCGAGATGAAGGCCAGATTGAGGGCTTTATCCAGGGGAGAACCAGACCTGAGAGAGTTAAAGAATTTGACCAAATACGGAGTTAAGGTCGGACTGAATTTTTTGTAATAGCCCGCGGAAAAGCCGTCAGGTCCCGGGGCCGAGTTTTGTTTCAGATGTTTAATTACCCCAAGTACTTCTACTTCCGATAAGGGATCGTCCATAAGGTCAGAGTGCTCAGACGATAATTTGGGAAGGGGTAAGCTAGTCAGGAAGTCCGGGGTAGAATGGTCAGATGTTGTTTGTTCCTGTTTATATAAAGATGTATAAAACTTGTGGAATGTTTCCATTATATTTTTAGGGTTTTGGGAAAGTTCACCGGAAAGAGTGCAAATTTTGGGGAAAGCAGCCGATCGAGGTTTTGGAGACAATTTGGTGGCTAATTTAGTTCCTATTTTGTCAGTCTGGTGGTAAAAGCGTGCGCCTGACCACCGGAGCTGTTTCTCAACCTCAGAGGTGAGGGCTAGGTTTAAAGAAGTCCGCGCATTTTCCAACGCCTCTAGAGAATCCTTAGTGGGGTTCTTCTTATGGGCTCTAGACAGGGATTGATATCGTAACTTAAGGTTGTTAGTGTCGGCCGTGCGTTCCTTTTTAAGGTTGGAGGAGATTTGGATAATCTTCCCTCTGAGAACTGCCTTATGGGCCGCCCACAGCGTGTCCGGAGACACTTCTCCCGTGTCATTAAGACGAAAGTATTCTTGAATCTCTTTAGCTATAATCGTGCATTGTATTGGGTCGCTGAGGAGCCCTTCATTAAGTTGCCATATGAATTTATTTCCCGGGTTAGGAGATTGTTGCAGATATAGGAGAACCAGGGAGTGGTCCGAAATGGGGGAGTCTCTAATAACTGCTTTGTGAGCCCGGGGATGTTATGTGATTGTATGAAAATATGGTCGATTCTAGAATAGAGGTGATGAGGGGCAGAGTAATGGGTAAAGTCTTTGGACCTAGGGTTCATTTCTCTCCATATGTCCACCAGTCCTAGAGAATGCAGAGTGGATGCTATTTTAGTACTATGTTTTGGGGGTTTTCTGGAGTGAGAAGGCTCTGACTCCGATTTGTCGAGGGAAGTATCGAAAGGAAGGTTCGTGTCTCCTCCCATTATTATTTTTCCCTCGAGTTTTGGGCCTAGAGTGGACAACATTGTAGAGAAAAAGGAAGCCTGGCCTTTATTTGGGGCGTAGTAAGAGATAAATGAATATATTAAACCCTCAATCGTCCCTTTTACCAATAGAAACCTGCCTACCTGGTCTTTAATAATTTCGGAAGGGGAGAATTTCAGGTGTTTTGAAAAACAGATGGCTACCCCTTTAGACTTATTTTCGGCATTGGAAAGAAAAAACTGGGTGTAGTTACCATTTAAAAAGGAGGGGTTGTATGAGGCTGGGAAGTGAGTTTCTTGCAATAGGAGAACTGCGATTTTTTGTGATTTGTAGTGATTAAATAATTTGCGTCGTTTGACAGGAGAGTTCATGCCTTGTACATTATGCGTGGCTATACAAATTTGGGGAGGAGGAACTTGTGAGTTAGGGAGCATGGATCAGAGGGGGGGATGTGCTCATCATACAACAAGAGCCTACCTGAGACCTCAAAATTTGTGCTCGTGTCCAAGTCTCCGCCGCCCGAAGGTCCTGGAATCTGGGATGTAGCGACATGGTTAGGCCCCTGAGAGACTCCGATGGTAGGTGAGGTGGGGAGGGGAAAATGTGGGGGGGGATCAACCCTGAGAGAGAGAAATAGGTCATGTCAAAAACAATGTAAAACAGATGATATAAACGATCTGACATATTAAGTGTAACTAAATAATAATCTAAGAACCCAGTCAGGGGGGAGGGCAGTCAGCCACCCCCTAAAAAGGTTTTCCCAAAAAATGGGTACCCCGTAACAGGGGTTGTGAAGGTGTTTCTGAGTGGGGGAAAATACCACTCAGGAACTCGTGGAGGCGAAGTGCAGCCACTCCGGCCAAACCGCCATATAAAAAACAAAAAGTAGAACCGTAAGAACAAAAATTGTAGGAGACCTGAGAGAAGTGAAGCAACAAAAAAAAGAAGAATAAAGCAAACGTCTCAGTGTCCCAACAGGGTCTGGCTAAAAACCAGGCATGAGAGAACGGGGGCTTGGGGTGTCAGCGTCCCATAGCCTAAAGGATGCTCCAGGGAGATCTGGAGAGGAGAAGGCACTGTTGATTGCAGACTTTCCGTTAAGGGGGGCGTCCATCTTTGGATCTCTTGGCTTGTTGTTTATGCCATAAGGGTTGGATGGGGCTCGAGGGTGATGGTCTCTTCGCAGACTGTGGTGTTCTGGAATCCATGGCAGTAGGTGATGTTGGTGAGTGAGATATTAGGCCCAGTTGCAGCAGCAGGCGTTCCCCATCTCCGAAATTTGAGAAGCTGTAAGACTTGTTTAGGTAGGCAAAGTTGAGGCGAAAGGGGAACGACCATCTGTAGGTGATCGATTTTTGCGATAGGATGCTCAGTAGAGGCTTTAATGATCTCCGTCTCTGAATCGTGAAGGGGGAAAGGTCCGCAAAAATTTGAATCGAGTGTCCCTGGAAGGAAAGATTTTCAGATTCTCTCGCTCTGTGACAACTTCTTCTTTGACTCTGAAAAAATGGGGTTTAACCACAATATCTCTGGGTAGGCCATCTTGGCGTGGTGGTTGCAATGCCCTATGTGCCCGGTCTAGTTCCAGCCTATAGTCTGGTATATCCGGGATTAAATGTTTGATAAAAGAACGGATGATTTTCTCCGTGTCCTTAAAGGATTCTGGAAGGCCTCTTAGTCTGAAGTTATATCTTCGAGACCTGTTCTCGAGGTCATCGAGTTTTGAGTATGCCATATCCAGTTGGTCATGTAATTCTTGAATCCTGTCAGTGTTCTGGTTGGCAACTGCAGCAATTTGATCAGTCTTTGATTCGATTGCTTCAATGCGTGCACCCAGCTGTTGCAAATCCGCCTGTATAGTCGTGGTAATTTGTGAGGCATTGTGTGCCAAACCCCTTGTAAGCATATTGGAGAAAGTGTTCATTAGGGCTGCAAAGTCAGTGGGGATGGGGGCAGAGAGATCATCCTGAGGGCTGGGTGGGGGGCAGCTCTCCTCCATCTGGGATAGGGGGGGAGACTCCATAGGGTTGCAGTCTAAGGAGTTCATTTGGGATCCTGTAAATAGCCCATCCTGGGGATTACTCACAGTTTGCGGTTTCATCATGGAGCTGGGAGAAGGCAGGGGAGGAAAGTCTTCCAAGGATGCCTCCAGATTCCCTGATGGGCCTCGTGTGGCGCCGGCCGCCGCCATTTTTGTGGAGGCCACAGTCCGCGGGCCGGAGTATAGAAATCGGGATAGGTCCCGTCTTGCCGAGCCCCCGGTCATGCGAGGGGGTCCCTCCGGACTTCAGGGAGTGAGGAGGGGGTCCGATGGTCCGGTTCCGCCGCTATTTGTAGCTGTGGCAGGTTTAGTAGGCTGGAGTGGAGCGGAGCTCTCAGAACGAGCGACCGTTCATGGGGCTTCCGCGCATGCGCCTCCGTCGCATCACTTTACATGTCAATCTCTCATAGATTGGGGCATGAAGCGGTGCAAGATTTTCTCTATCGAGACTTCAGTTTCCCCACCACGCAATGCAATTTCGTGATGGAGCTACTGGACTTCTCGATGAAGCATAATCATTTTTGGCATGGGGGTGTGCATTACTTGCAAGTAAAGGGAGTGGCCATGGGTGCCAAATTCGCTCCTAGCATGGCCAACCTCTTCATTGCTAAGTGGGAGGAAGAGGTGGTGCTGCGCAACAGTCCATCTCAGCTTATTATGTGGAGAAGATTCATAGACGACGTCCTGTTTATATGGGACGGCGATCTAGAGTCTGTGGCCACTTACCTATCTCTCCTTAATGATAATGATAGGGGGATAGGGCTTACCTTTGAGGCCAGCCCTACCCAAATTCATTTTTCTGCACCTATCTATTATTATTGTTAATGGTATGATTACCACTGCCACTTCTTTTAAAACAACCGACAGGAATAGTTTTATTCCGGTAGACTCCTGCCATCGCCGTTCCTGGTTATCGGCTGTTCCGAAGGGCCAATTTTTACGCCTAAGGCGAAAATTTTCCGACCTAAATGAATTTTATAAGGAAGCTTCAACTCTGAAATCCAGATTTCTAAATAAAGGTTATGACAATGCAACACTGGAATCCCTGATTGTGGAGGTGGGTAATAGAGACCGTAGTGACCTATTGGGTGAGAAACCCCCTCGAGAATAGAGAGGACTTCAGACTAGCCTTCCTTACAACTTATTCCAGTCAGCATTGGGCCATTAAAAGAATTATTAAAAAACATTGGCCGGTCATTAAAAATGACCGAGTCCTTGGACCCTTATTGTCTGACAACCCTCGGGTTCTCTTTAGGGGAGCCACTAATTTCAGGCATATATTGGCACCCAATGTCCCAGACCCACCTACACGCCCAACCTTTTTTGGTGACTTAAAAGGTTTTTCTCCCTGCAGAAGGTGTGGTGTCTGCAAGGTAAAGGCATTACAAGATAGGAGATTGACCAAGTTTACATCGAGTGGCACAGGTGCCACATATTCCATTAAGTCGCTTATCACATGTACCACAAAGTGTGTAGTGTACCTTTTTAAGGTGCCCTTGTGGGTTGGAATATGTGGGACGAACTATTAGGATGTTGCATGTTAGGTTGGGTGAGCACATCACTAATATAAAACAAGGTTTTTATAAGCACAGTGTCTCTAGACACTATGATCTTGTGCACAATAGGGACCCTAAGGGCACTATTTTTATAGGAATTGAAAAATATGTTCCCCACTGGCGTGGCAGTAATGGCAAGAGAGCCATTTCTACATCCAAAACGAACTGGATCTACAAACTCGGCTCTCATGCCCCCAGTGGTTTGAACATAGAGTGGGACATCAACTGTTTTATTAATAAAAGTTGATGTCCCTTCTCGATTAAGGCACACCTTGTTCATTTTCTTTGGTGAATGGTTTTAATATATTGGTTTTTGCCATTCCGCAACCATTCATATTTTCTTTTGCACAATACATTAGGGATTTATACCCCTATGTATATTATATTTTAGCATATATATATATATATATATATATATATATATATATATATATATATATATATATTTTTTTTTTTTTTTTAATTTTATATGCCAATTGTTATATATATTTTTTTTATTTAATTTTTTACCTTTAGTAATTTTTGGCATATATTTATTCTATAAGAATTATATCCAAGGTATCTTCCTTTAATCATCCACTAGATGGCACTGTTCCTATTGGTGCCGTTTGGTTCCTATGGAATATTGCCTTAATTGTTTCTAATTATTAGGAAACGTACCATCTATGCTAATAAATAGACCCGGGCTTCATGTGTAGTTCCTCATGTTTAATATTGTCCAATCAATGATTTTATTTGTGTTTTTAGCTAGCCAATGGCGGCGCATCTCAGCGAGCCATTTGGCTATTTAAGGCGCGTGCGTGGTTGCGTACCCCTGATGAAGTCAGTTGTGACGAAACGGCCATAGGGTCACAACATCAGCACGCATCGCGCATGCGCAATTTCATTTTAAACGGCGGTGGAGAGTTTTTTTCTGTTATCCCTGCCAGGAATTTTACAGTGACTCTGTATTGTCTAATTTTAATAAAAACCCATCTAGTCTCCCTACACTACTGGAGTTTTTCTCTTTTTTGGCATCTATACTTACCCTTACTGGAGTCCATCGGAAGCGAATCCTCGATTGCCACATATAGGAACGCTCCTGGGATCGCACCTTTCGAATTGTTCCTGGGTGTTGTTGATTAACCTCCCAGGAGGGAGGAACTTCCACGGAGCTCCCTGCGGGACACTTCCAGAGGTCTATACATCTCCACTGAGCCTGTTTTGACCCCCCTGAATAAGGGCGGTCGCAGGCTATCTGGTAAGCCTCCATTACTAGGTGGCGGGCAGCACCTGTGGTGGAATACAGATCCAGGAACTTGCACTTGAACATCATTAATTTTGGGACTTTATTGTTATTTTCACTTTAACCTCTTTTTTATTAATGTGATTTTTCACTTTTATCATTATTGCACTTGAACATCATTAATTTTGGGACTTTACTGTTATTTACACTTTAATCTTTTTTTACTAATGTGATTTTTTTATCATTATTATGGCTGATTTATTCTATATCAGTTAATTTTTAGTGGTTGGTATTCGCTGCTGTTTATAATTTATGTATTGATTTACATATTTTATATTCACATATTTCACATTAAGGACATCTATCCAGCGCTGAATTGTTTCTTTTTATATTTACGTTTTGTGCCCTCATATCGGGGTTATAGTGTTCAGCAGCAGGATTTCTTTCACAGGCTTTTTTATCATTCACTTTATTATTCATATATTGGTTTTGCACCTAGCGCAATTCTTTCTTTTTATTTTTTGTCAGCGTGTCCATAACTGGACTTTCCGCCTTGGAAAACCCCCCGGGTCTCAAATGTATGATCTCTTTCACCCGAGCAGGAAGTGGCTGCAGTCAGAGGCTTTGACAGCACCAAAGATTGTGGAACGTGTTATTATGGATCGGTTCCTGAGATCTCTTCCTACTGCCATCCAAAAGTGGGTAAGCCATGGAGACCCAGAAATGACCGACAAGCTTGTGGATCTGGTTGAGAGGTACTTAGCTACAGAGAACCTGACCGCCTCTCCCAGGGACTCACAGACTTTCCACCCTAAGACCAGACCATTCCCAGTGGCAAATGAGATGATACCAAGAAGTGAGGGTGGAGAGAGTGAGAGGGTGGGGAGTTCTACCTAATGTCTGATGAGAGTAGCCTGGGAAGTTAAGGTCGCAAGAGGCAGCTAAAAAAATTATTTGCTACCGCTGCCGGCAAGAGGTACATATTGCAGCAAATTGCCCAGTTGTGGATGAACCGATGCAATGTGACTTTCTAAGGGACAGACATCAGTCGCTGTTTGCGACAGTTGCATGTGCTGCCATTCGGGGAACTGAGAAACGTATTCAAAATGTATATTAATGTTAGAAATGTTGTTGTGTTGCTGGATTCAGCCTGGTGACATCGGTAAAAGCTGAATTAGTTACTAAAGAGGTCTCTGGGAATAACAAGGTGTCAGTTATTTGTGTGCATGGGGACACCCGAGAGTATTCTGTGGTTACAGTGTTTTTTGAGACCCCCAAAGGTAACCTATCTCATCAGGTGGGGTTAGTGTCTCACTTACCACATGATGCCACTGTGGGGAGAGATTTTCCAAAATTCTGAAAACTCTGGGATTGTCCTGACCCCCCCCCCCCCCACACACACACACACACTGTCGCCCCTTTAAACCAGGCAGGCGAATCCCAAAACCATCTGAGAGTGGTAAAAAATCTCCAGAATTCCCCTTGTCGGCATTAACAGGGGAGACTCGAGACACTGGGGAGGAGCCAACATCCTCAGACGAGAACATGCCATCTGTTGAGTTTTCTGATCTAGAGGTTCACAGGGAAAAGTTTGCCACGCAACAGTTATACTGCAGCAGGTTGACTCCCCTGGGTGTACATAGGAAGGCTTTAAGACTAGTAGGGGGCACGCGCATTCCGCACCCACGATTGCTCCTGAGAGAGGCAGAACATAGGCCTGTCAATGCAAACAGACAGATCTCCATTCTGTCAGGGGTGAGGAGACTGATCTGTTGTTCCTACTGCTTAGGAACAGCGATTGGTCTCCTCCCCCAGGCAGTCCCATCCCCCACATTTAGAAACACTCCCTAGGGCAGAAGAAATAGGGAGTCCACGCTAATGGGTGTAATTAGAAGCCTAGGTGGGAAGTATATTCCTAAATTGATAGATTGCTGCCCTCACATACGCTGACTCCACAGGGGGTGGAATGAGCGGAAAAAGTGAAAAAAGAAAAGTGAGTGTGGCGCTGTCCCAAAATTGTAAAAGAAATGTCTGCATATGTACAATTTTATCCAAAGTGTCACGTGTGTATTCCCTTAAGTGAAATATGTATGGCAGTTATTACCACTCCTGTGGGTTAAAGTGATTTAAACATAAGAAGCATAATGAGTGCAATAAATCGCATCCAAGGTGTCTAGTGCTATATTCCCTCAAAAGGAAAAAACAGTATTAAACACTGCTAAGAGCATGAAGTGGTCTATGTCTAAACACTAGAAAACACAAAGTTGCAATAAATACATCACACGTGACATGCAAAAAAATTCTAAAGTGTCTAGTGCTAAATAAATAAATATTAAAATATTGCTCTACAAACGTTGCAAATAACAAAGTGACAAGTGCCCTATAAAGAGGTCACTCTGAAAAGTACTAAACACACGTGCCATGCAAATGGTTCTATGATAATAAGCAGTTCATATGGGTATGTGCCCGGTGCACTATAAGGGGAGTATTATCAGACAGGTAGTAGGTGTATGTTAGAGTACTCCTTATCTTTTTTAATGATAATGCTCCTCTCTTTGATGATAATACTCCCCTTATTGGCTAACAAGTTATTCAAAATACTTTTAGTACTCTAACATACACCTACTACCTGTCTGATATAACTGGTACATGATTTTCTTGCCTCGCTTTTTTACATAATTTTAAAAATTTTTTATTTATTTTTACATATATCTTCATAATAAAATAATTTTAACATTTTTAGCATTTTTTAGCATTTTAAATATAACAATTTGCCTGTCTGTATATCGTATTGCTAGGATATATGTCATGTCATTAATTTTGTAGAACCACAATTTTAATATTTTTAATATGGTTTAGTATATTACTGTTGTCTATATCACTATTGTCTAGGTTTCCTATGTAAGGGCAAACCATTTACTACACACCTATATTCTGTGCGGTAGAATTGTGCACAAATAACGTAATAGTTACTACTGTGACACACATGCAATGGACCCATATATTAGTAAGGTGTCACCAGGAAATCAGCGCTGTATCAGGCCGTTACACGGGGATTTAATCACTTCATTGGGGCTGCGGGCTTCGGTCTGCATTGTCCCAGGGAAAATGAAAATGGCCGCCGACACACAAAAACATGGCCGCTGGCATGGGGCTGCGGGCTTCGGTCTGCACTGTCCCAGGGAAAATGGCCGCCGACACTCAAAAACATGGCCGCTGGAACACAAACACACACCAAATATGGCCGCTGGAACACAGGTGCACTACGGACCGCACAGCATATAAGTATAGGGGAGACGAAGCAGGGACCACGCTCCCGTAGAAATCCGTGTGACGAAACGTACGTAGGGCGTGGCCTTTGACTGAACGCCTTGCTGACATCTCCCTGCAAAGCTGACGCTTAGGAACATCTTTGTTAGCATTGTACACCGCTCATTTTTTCCATTACAATGTGAGTACCCTTTTTATCTGACCTAATAAATAGTGGTTTTAAACGGTTTCACACTATGGAATCCTTTCTTCTTATGTCCTTATGATATCATCCTGGTCCTGGTCTTGCCAAGTACTGCTGCACAGTGGCACATACTGTGACTACTCGTTACCCCTGCAGGGCATATACAGCTGGTGAGTCTCTGCACAATCACAACGCGAGACACCAGCACTGGATTAACACCTGTTGTGTGCTTTGAGGAATCCCACAACGGACGCCTTTTTTCACTTATAGTGCACCGGGCACATACCCATATGAACTGTTTATTATCATAGAACCATTTGCATGGCACGTGTGTTTAATACTTTTCAGAGTGACCTCTTTATAGGGCACTTGTCACTTTGTTATTTGCAACGTTTGTAGAGCAATATTTTAATATTTATTTATTTAGCACTAGACATTTTAGAATTTTTTTGCATGTCACGTGTGATGTATTTATTGCAACTTTGTGTTTTCTAGTGTTTAGACATAGACCACTTCATGCTCTTAGCAGTGTTTAATACTGTTTTTTCCTTTTGAGGGAATATAGCACTAGACACCTTGGATGCGATTTATTGCACTCATTATGCTTCTTATGTTTAAATCACCAGTCACTTTAACCCACAGGAGTGGTAATAACTGCCATACATATTTCACTTAAGGGAATACACACGTGACACTTTGGATAAAATTGTACATATGCAGACATTTCTTTTACAATTTTGGGACAGCGCCACACTCACACACTTTTCTTTTTTCACTCCCTAGGACACACATTTAACCCCGTGATGGCCCCCTAGTGTTAACCCCTTCCCTGCCAGTGACAGTTATTATACAGTAATCAGTGGCTTTTTAGCACTGATCGCTGTATAAATGTCAATGTCCCAAAAAAGTGTCAAACGTGTCTGATCTGTCTGCCGCAATGTTGTATTCCTGATAAAAATCATTGATCACTGCCATTACTAGTAAAAAAAAAAATGTATAATAAAAATGCCATAAATCTATCCCCTATTTTGTAGCTGCTATAACTTTTGCCCAAACCAATCAAAATACACTTTTTTTTTTTAATTTCGGGGATATTTATTATAGCAAAAAGTAACAAAAAAAGCACCATAAGAAAGTTCTATTTGTGGGGAAAAAAAGGAGGTCAATTTTGTTTGGGTACAGCGTCTCACGACCGCACAATTGTCAGTTAAAGCGACGCAGAAAATGGCCTGGTCATTAAAGGGGCAAATCTCCCGGGGCTGAAGTGGTTAAAGAGGGTGGTGGATAGAGATGGAAAGGATTGGAACTGTCTAATACCCTACTTGATATTTGCCATCAGGGAGGTACCACAATCCTCTACAGGTTTTTCATCCTTTGAGTTACTCTATGGGAGACACCCAAGAGGGCTGTTGGACATTGCCAAGGAAACTTAGGAAAGTTAGAGTTCTCCACACAGGAGTGTGATTGAGCATGTCACCCAGATGCAAGATAGAATTGCTCGAGTAATGCCAATCGTAAAAGAACATTTGGTCACGTAGGGTAGCATTGAAGTGCTTCTACAGGCAGAACACAAAACTCCTGTAGAAGCAACGTTTTTTAAGTCAGTGTGCGTGGAGCGTAAAAGAGTTTGTGCTCTGCAACAAAGAGGTTTTTTCTGAGATGCCAGGCCAAACATCTGGGTTAGAGCATGGCATTATCACTCCGTCAAGTGAAAGGGTAAAACTAAAACCCTATCAAATACCGGAGGCCCGACAAGAGGCAATAAGTGGGGAAGTACAAAGAATGCTTGAATTGGGTGTGATAGAGGAGTCCCAGAGTGGCTGGTCCAGTCCAATCGTGTTATTGCCCAAACCAGATGGGAGCTGGCGATTTTGTAACAAATTTCGACAGTTGAATAAAGTTACAAAATTTGACACCTACCTCATGCCCCATATAGATGAATTGATCGGCTGGGAGCAGCCCGGTACATGACAACACTCCATCTGACAAGTGGGTATTGGCAGATTCCCCTAGCTGAGTAGGCAAAGGAGAAAACGGCATTTGTAAAACCAGATGGGGCATTTCAGTATAGATGAATGCCGTTTGGGCTACAGAATGCGCTCTGGCCACCTTCGAGCAGAAAATGGATATGATTCTGTGGCCCCATCAGAAGTATGCCGCAGCTTACCTGGACGATGTGATTATCAATACCACAGATTGGGCCTCACATCTGCCAAAAGTGCATGCAGTCTTAGACTTTACATTAGACATGTGCACTGTCAATAAATTTGTTTTGTTTCGTTCCGTTCAGTTTTGTATTAGCCGTTAATTCGTATTTCGTAATTCGTGTTCCGCAAATTCAGTTTGGATTCGTGCGAAATATGAATTTTCGTTAACTTTTCGTAACAATTACGAATGTTCATTATGATGAATTTAAAAACCAAAAAATACCTTTCTCAATATGGCAGTCGTCTGACACATTATACTCATTATGAGGGGCTCCCACCATCCCTGTGCTGTGCTGACTTCCTGGGTTTGTACCCCTGCTGTGCTCATTATGAGGGGCTCCCACCATCCCTGTGCTGTGCTGACTTCTTGGGTTTGTACCCCTGCTGTGTTCATTATGAGGGGGCTCCTACCATCTCTGTGCTGTGCTGACTTCCTGGGATTGTACCCCTGCTGTGCTCATTATGAGGGGGCTCCCACCATCCCTGTGCTGTGATGACTTCCTGGGTTTGCACCCCTGCTGTGCTCATTATGAGGGGCTCCCACCATCCCTGTGCTGTGCTCATTATGAGGGGCTCCCACCATCCCTGTGCTGTGCTCATTATGAGGGGCTCCCACCATCTCTGTGCTGTGCTGTCTTCCTCCTGGGGCTGTACCCCTGATGTGCACATTATGAGGGGCTCCCACCACCCCTGTGCTCATTATGAGGGGCTCCCACCATCCCTGTGCTGTGCTGACTTCCTCCTGGGGCTGTACCCCTGCTGTGCTCATTATGAGGGGCTCCCACCATCCCTGTGCTGTGATAACTTCCTGGGTTTGTACCCTTGCTGTGCTCATTATGAGGGGCTCCCACCATCCCTATGCTGTGCTGACTTCCTGGGTTTGTACCCCTGCTGTGCTCATTATGAGGGGCTTCCACCATCCCTGTGCTGTCCTGACTTCCTGGGGCTGTACCCCTGCTGTGCTCATTATGAGGGGCTCCCACCATCCCTGTGCTGTGATGACTTCCTGGGTTTGTACCCCTGCTGTGCTCATTATGAGGGGCTCCCACCATTCCTGTGCTGTGCTGACTTCCTGGGTTTGTACCCCTGCTGTGCTCATTATGAGGGGCTCCCACCATCCCTGTGCTGTGCTCATTATGAGGGCTCCCACCATCCCTGTGCTGTGCTGACTTCCTCCTGGGGCTGTACCCCTGCTGTGCTCATTATGAGGGGCTCCCATCATCCCTGTGCTGTGCTGACTTCCTCCTGGGGCTGTACCCCTGCTGTGCTCATTATGAGGGGATCCCACCATCCCTGCGCTGTGCTTATTTCCTGGGTTTTCAACCTCATCTTAACGAATAATCGTAATCATTATGACAATAATAAAACGATATTAACAAACATTCTTATTTTGTCCGATTCTGAATCTCCCATCGACTACCAGTACCAGTCTCCCTCTCCCATATTAAAAAAGGTAATTTTCCCAACCCTCACTCAGCAGCAGAAGAAAACCTCTGATTGGTCAACAAAACACCAGTCAGTTTCCGTTGTAACGTAATTTGGATTCAAAAATCTTTAACAAAATTTCGTATTTCGTATTAAATTCGGAAGCATAGAAATTCGTATTTCGGATGCTTCCAAATGAACAAATTTTTGGAAATTCGTACGAAACGAACCACACATGTTTACTCTATATGGAAAGCTGGGTTTTACGGCCAATCCAAAGAAGTGAGGTGTACCATTGGACAGGAAGAGGCCAGATATCTTGGGTACACTATTGGGAGGGGAATGATAAAACCCCAAGTCAACAAATTTGAAACCATACGGAGTTGCCTGCATCCCAACAGCAAGAAGCAGGTACAAGCATTTCTAGGAATTGCTGGCTATTATCAGCGATTCATTCCCCATTTTGCTTCTCAGGCTGTGCCCTAACCAACCTGACAAAAGGGAAAGAGTCTGTCATGGTTAAATGGACCCCGGAGGATAAAGCAGCATTCCAGTCTTTAAAAAAAGCCCTGTCACCCAGTGCTGTGCTCACTTGACTTCTCTAAGGACTTTGTTGTACAGACTGATGCATCAGATGTTGGGTTAGGAGCGGTGTTGTCCCAAGTTTGGAAGGGGTAAGAGCATCCGGCCATTTATCTCAGCAGAAAATTGAAGTCTCACAAGGTGAATTATATCAATATTGAAAAGGAGTGTTTAGCTGTGAAGTAGACTTTAGATTCCCTTAAGTACTATCTGCTAGGTAGACATTTTGACTTGGTCACTGATCACGCTCCGTTAAAGTGGATGGCTCAAAATAAGGAGACCAATAGAAGGGTAAATAGGTGGTTCCTGGCCCTACGAGAATTCCACTTTACTGTAAAGCATTGCCCAGGGGTTTTGATGGGAAATGTAGATGCTTTATCCTGGGTTCATGCATGCCCAACTACAGGTGTTCCAATGCCAAGGTTAAAACAAGAGGTGGGGGTATGTGACTGCAGGCAGGGAAAATCGCCTCAAAATGGAAAAAATGGTGTAATCAGAGCACAAAAATATATTATATATATGATACATTTCTTTATCTTTAAATGTCAGATCTGCTGCAGTTTTAACCCCCCCCCCCCAGTGCTGTGGGGTAGATAGTATTGTAATAAAAAGTGTAGCTGTGCTGACCCTAAAGTGATTGATATATATATATATATATATATATATATATATACACCTTACCACATGAACAATTTTTATCTGTGATTCATGAAAAACTATTATGTTATACTATTATAAATTAATTAATCAAAACTCAGAATAATAACTACAATAAAATGAAATGACTAATGCACAAATTCACATTCGTGTTTGTAAAACTTTTCACCAATTCGTGAAGCACCACCACCTTCTAAAATGGACACTCACCAGAAGCAGGGAAAAATTGCGCCTTTGGTTTATGCTGGGTTAACCACTCCACTCTTATGGGTATATCTGGGGTTCCCCAAATTGGTTGCCACTGGTTAAAAAGCAGACATCCATCATTGTGCAACCTTTTTAAAAATGTATTAAATCAATAGAGTAAAAATATAGTATGTACACTCACAAGTCCGGGGCCTTAAAACCGGCACTGGAGTCTGTCAGAAACCATGAACCAGACTGAGACAGAAGTACAGTAAAATCACACTTGTTCATTAATAAAAATAAAAAGGTAATTAGAGTAAGCGTAGTCAAAGCATAGCCAGAGTCCAGTAACTGGATCGGGTAGTCAGCCAAGCTAGAGTTTAGTAACCAGATCGGGTAATCGACCAAGCCAGAGTTCAGTAACCAGATCGGGTAATCAGCCAGGCCAGAAGAAGGGATTCAAGAAGAGGAACAGCAAGCAGGATAAGGAGCAAGAAGGGATGTCAGCAAATCCAGTCTTTAAACAGGAACGTAGGAGATGGTTTCTTGTGATGTGACCAAGGCGAAGGCAGGAATGAAGTGAGCTGGAGATCTTTAAGTAGGCGGGACTGACTAGCAGATCCACAGCTAGTTAACTGTGGAGAGAGATGAGAGCTGGCAATTAGCCGACAGCTGAGCGGCCAGCTCAGAGAAGGAAGGGCTGAGCCAGCCCTGACAGTACCCCCCTCCTCAATGACCCCTCCCCCTCGGAGGACCACCGGGCTTGAGGGGAAAACATCTATGGAAATCATGGAGGAGGGCAGAAGCATGTACGTCCGAGGATGAGACCCAGGAGTGTTCCTCCGGACCTTACCCCTTCCATTGCACCAGATACTGTATGCAACCACAGAACCTACGGGAGTCAACAATGGATTGTACCTCATACTCCTCATGTTTCTCAACCTGTATAGGGTGAGGACGTGGCACTGAGGTGGTAAAGCGGTTGCAGACCAACAATTTCAATAAGGAGACATGGAACACATTTAAGATGCGCATACTAGAAGGAAGGTCCAACGCGTAAGCCACTGGGTCAATCCTGCGAAGCATACGGAAAGGCCCAATAAACCGAGGTGTGAACTTCAGTGAGGGAACACAAAGTCGGAGGTCGCGAGATGACAGCCAGACCCTGTCCCCAACCTGGTAGGAAGGCGCAGGCAGGCGTCTGCGGTCAGCATGGAGTCTGTACCTATCATTAGCATGACAAAAATCCTCCTGGACTTGTGCCCAAGTAGAACGAAGACCACAGAGATGCTCCTCTAGCGCAGGAATACGCTACGGAACAAATGAGTCAGGCAACATGGAAGGTTGGAAACCATAATTCGCCATAAATGGAGACAATCGGGAAGCAGAATTCAAGGCACTGTTGTGAGCAAACTCTGCCCATGGTAATAGGTCTGACCAGTTGTTGTGATGGTCAGAAATATAGCAACATAGGAATTGCTCCAAGGACTGATTGGCTCATTCTGTGGCCCCATTAGACTGCGGGTGATATGCAGAGGAGAAAGCAAGCTGAATTCCTAGCTGTGCACAAAAGGCTCGCCAGAACCGGGACACAAACTGACTACCCCTGTCCGAGACAATCACATTGGGTAGCACATGTAAGCAAAAGATCTCCCAAGCAAAAATGGAAGCCAGTTCCTTAGAAATGGGCAACTTCTTAAGTGCAATACAATGACACATCTTTGAGAACCGGTCATCCACCATAAGGATAACTGTGTTGCCTTGGGAGTTGGGCAACTCCACAATGAAATCCATAGACAGGGCCTCTCTCCATTGGGTATGGGTTGTAGGATGCCCACTGGAAGGTGTAGTGGAGTCTAATGCCCCGTACACACGGCCGGATTTTCCGATGGAAAATGTCCGATCGGAGCGTGTTGTTGGAAATTCCAACCGTGTGTGGGCTCCATCGGACATTTTCCATCGGATTTTCCGACACACAAAGTTGGAGAGCAGGAGATAAAATTTTCCGACAACAAAATCCGTTGTTGGAAATTCCGATCGTGTGTACACAAATCCGATGGACAAAGTGCCAAGCATGCTCAGAATAAATAAAGAGATGAAAGCTATTGGCCACTGCCCTGTTTATAGTCCCGATGTACGTGTTTTACGTCACCGCGTTTAGAACGATCAGATTTTCCGACAACTTTGTGTGACCGTGTGTATGCAAGACAAGTTTGAGCCAACATCCATCGGAAAAAATCCTAGGATTTTGTTGTCGGAATGTCCGAACAAAGTCCGACCGTGTGTACGCCCTATTACTCTGAGCACACACTGAACAGGCAGCTATGAAGGCAGTTACATCAGCACGTAGACTAGACTAGGCCACCAGAATTGTTGGAAAATGGCCCAAACGAGTTGATTCTTACCAGGATGGCCAGCTGCCTTGGCAGAATGGTAAGTCTGGAGCTCAGCAGTACAGAGACACTCTGGGACAAAACAGCGGTCAGAAGGTCTCAGGAGCATAAAAAACAAACAAAGGCGCCTCTAAGTGCGGAAGAAAAGCAAGTTTAATGCCCTAACTGGGTTCAAAAACACTTACAGGATGGAAGGTGTAATCAGGCACATCATGAGTATGGCTGCATTGGAAGGGGTCACGGTGGGAGAACGCCTTCAGGGAGATGGATGTAGTTGTCACTAACAGCAGCGGGGTGAAACACAGGAAGCCGCTGTCAAGCCGGCGTCGTCAGCAGGAGAGACAGCGTACCCGGAAGTGATGTCATCCACTGAGCGGCTCCGTAACCAGCCTGGATCGCAAACACACAGCCAGAAGGGGGATGTGATGTCATCAAAGAGGGATGCGTTTTGGAACCGTCAATCGTTCCTTTATCAACCTGTAGCTATAGTGATGACTAGGAGTGATATATATACTAGCAGTGGGTTGGCCGGGGGCGGGGGCAGCAATACACATCTTGCCACTATTCAACACCTCTTGCCACTATTCAACCCTCTGAGCCAACTGCGGTCCCTTTTTTAGTATTCGACCCTCCCCGGGCAAAACCACAAAAAAGAAAACACGTAGAAGAGGATGTCGAGGTAGAGGAGGCAAGCTCCAGCCCAGACCCCAGCAAAAAGAGAGTACTGTTAAAATCTTCAACCTCTCCACTCATGTCCTAACCAAAGATGAAATCTCCTTACTTAGCCGAGGCCTAAATTTTGCTCCATCCGCTGCACCTAATCCCTTTCTTCTCTTCAAGAACTTGAACAAATTTGTTCGCCTCCTTACTCTAAAGAGATTTTTTAACATCCAATCCACTAAACACCGGTTACACACTAACCCTAATAAACCTGTTGTGTCACACAACAATACTGATGTCAATATAGAAAGTGATCCTCTCTCCATTTTGGAAGAACTATATAGTCATCCCCTTACTCAATCTCCTCCTCCAGCAGATTCTGAGATTGATTACTCACTATACACACAACATTTAATAACCTCTCCACCTATCCAAAATACCACGTTTAAACCCACTTCGGTCTTTTACCCCACCCAGTCCAAAGGTTCATGTATTGATGCTTTTTACCGCATTGTCCATGCAGAAATACAGGAACTCTGTAATAATAACAAAAATAATAAAAAAGTTATTTCCAATCTCACTCACTGTGAAAAAAGAGCCCTTGATACACTTACCAACAATTTGGATCTGGTTATTAAGAGTGCCGACAAAGGAGGAGGTATAGTGATACAAAATAGAGCTGACAATGTCTCCGAAGCCACTCGACTGTTATCTGATACTAATACATATATCAGACTTAACAAAGACCCATTACCTCCATTTACCCTTGAAGCTTCCTCTTTTGTCAAGAGAGCACTGAATGACAACATCATCACTCAACAAGAAGCTTCCTTTCTGGTCAAAGAAGTACATTTTACACCCTATTTCTATCATCTGCCCAAGGTGCACAAAGACCTAAAAACACCACCTGGGCGACCGATTGTGGCGTCAATGGATAGCATTAGTAGTGGACTCTCACAATATATAGACCAGTTCCTTCAGCCACTGGCTCAATCCCTCCAGTCTCACATCAGAGATGGCGCCCATCTGCTGGAGATTCTATCTATGTACTCTTGGGAAAACAACTACCACTGGGCCTCCCTAGATGTACAATCTTTATATACATCCATACCCCATGAAGTGGGCCTTAATGCCCTACAGTTTTTTCTTTGTCAAGACCCCATGCTGAATCCGAGACAAGCCTCCTTCATTGTCGAGGCTACTTCTTTTTGCCTCACACATAATTACTTTAAGTTTGAGGATGATTTTTTTCTACAGATACAAGGGACAGCTATGGGGGCGCATTTTGCACCCTCATATGCGAACCTCACCATGGGGCACTGGGAATACCAATATATATGGAATAACAACCCGTTTTTTTCTCACATCGTTTTCTATGGCCGGTATATAGACGATGTGATTATCATATGGGATGGCAGTGGATCAGTCTTCTCTGACTTTGTTACATACTGTAACACTAATAACATGGGCCTTACATTTACCTCTGTCATTGATCAAAATAGACTAGCTTTCCTGGATCTCAAACTTTTCTGGATAGGTAAGGAGATACATGCCAAAAATTACACCAAGCCAACAGCTGGAAATTCGTTCCTTCACTACAACAGCTGCCATCACCCCCTATGGCTAAATAATGTACCCAAGAGTCAGTTCTGCCGGCTAAATAAGAACTGCACCTTGAAGAAGGACTATGATACTGAAGGTGAAATTTTGAAAGAGAAATTTCTCGAAAAGGGTTTTCCTGTTGATCTTATAGAAACAGCCTATCAACAATATAAAAGTATACCTTCCATTGAGAATCCTCGCCCACGTCCTAATACCCAGAAGAGTAATTTACGTTTCATTACTCAATTTCACACTCAACATAAGCAAATGGAAAATATTGTAAAAAAACACTGGCCTCTATTACTGCTAGACGAACATCTTCTTCCTACTCTGCCTAACAGACCTCATTTTGCCTATAGAAAGGCACCCAATATTAAAAGCAAGGTAGCGACCAGTAAACTTAAGGCCATACCCTCGCCTCCGGGTTATCACATACCTACGTTCCTAGCTATCTCTGGGATGTACCAGTGCCGTAAGCCTCTCTGCAAAACCTGTAGTTTTGTGGTACATGGCCAGAAAGACTTCCACGTTAAAGGTAAAACATACCCGATAAAAGGTTTTCATACATGTTCATCTGACCATGTTGTATATTGCCTCACATGTCCCTGCGGTCTATTTTACGTAGGACGCACCATCCGGCCATTACGTAAACGTTTCGGCGAACATAGCCGGTTCATCATAGGTGGATTAGATAACCATAGTGTTCCTAAACACTACCTCCAAGTCCATGATAAGTCCACTGATGGCCTTAGAGCAGTGGTTCTCAACCTGGGGGTCGGGACCCCCTCGGGGGTCAAATGACAATTTGCCAGGGGTCACCAAATCCTGGGCTGTTCCTGAAGCCCACACTACTCTCCCAGCCTGTTCGTGGCCGCCCAGAAGGGCTGTCCCTGGAGCCCGTGGCCGCCCACTCAGCCTCTTTGCAGCCGCCCATTCAGTTCACACATGGCTGGGGGGCAGAGACTAGAGGTCAGCTGACTGGTGAGGAATGAAGTGGGTGGGGCTGAAGGAGACCCTATCTCCTGATTTCGGCATAGGTGTCACTGCTACGAAACACCACACAGTCGGAGACACAGTGAAACCGGAGACACAGTGAGTAAAACAACCTGTGATTAGAGTTGCCATTAAATGTCCCCACTGCAGTTCTCAGATCAGCAGATGACCTTGATCAAGAGCACCTAAGTTGGCTGATCAGAACCCCTGCCAGCATTGCCACTCATCCCATTCCCACCACCAAGGAGTAAGAGAAGGAATAAAAATAAAGAATACATGGAAGGGAGAGGAAAAGAGGGGGAGGAACAAAGAAAAAGGGAGAGAAAGAACAAGAAAGACAACTAGAGAGGGATGGGGGATTGGGGGGGGGGTGGAACAAGAAATTAGGATAGAGACAGATAAAATGGAAAGAAAGGAGAACAAAGAGAGTGGTACATCCTAAAATGTACCATAATGCCGCGTACACAGGAGCGGACTTTACGGCAGACTTTGCCCGGCGGACGGGATTTCGTCAGACAATTTGATCGTGTGTGGGCTCCAGCGGACTTTGTTTGCTCAAAAGTTGGACGGACTTAGATTTGAAATATGTTTTAAATCTATCCGTCGAACTCGAGTCCGGTCGAAAAGTCCGCTCGTCTGTATGCTAGTTCGACGGACAAAAAGCCACGCTAGGGCAGCTATTGGCTACTGGCTATGAACTTCCTTATTTTAGTCCGGTCGTACGTCATCACGTACGAATTCGACAGACTTTGGTGGATTGTGTGTAGGCAAGTCCGTTCATTCAGAATGTCCGTCGTAAAGTCCGACGAAAAGTCCGCCGGGCAAAGTCTGCCGTAAAGTCCGACCGTGTGTACGCGGCATAAGAGGTTTCAATACTGTACCAGTGGAAGGGACTCTAAGGGAGTGATAAATGTTTGTGGGTTAGGGGCGCAAATTACTTGTCTTGCCTTGGGAGATGGCAACCCACGCTACGAAAATAATTTCACTGTTAGGGGTCCCCACAACTTGGGAAATTTTATCAAGGGGTCACGGCACTAGATAGGTTGAGAACTACTGCCTTAGAGTATGGGTTATTGAGGCAATGCCAAAAGATCTTCCCCCAGCTGAACGCTATCGAAGATTATGCCACAGAGAAATGTACTGGATTTTCTTATTAAATGTTTTAGCCCCTGGAGGGTTAAACGAGGATTTTGGAGTTAGCGCCATACTCTGATATCATATTCCCTTTCCATCTTTTTATAGACATTTATCTAGGCCCTTTTTTATCATAATAGCTTTCACTTATGTTTGTTTAATATTTTAATATTATTGGTGATACATATGCCCCTTCTGCTCCAATTTTAATTCCAATATCATACTTATATTGTCATACACATATGCCTGCACGTTCGTGCATGCATGGTTTTTGGCCTTTGATTGTTAGACATCCTGTTTGAGCCCCATTTTTCCAACTTTCAATTGCATTAATCTTATGATCTTCCTTACTTCTCATTTTTTCTATTTATTATTCTCCTCTCTCAGGCTAATAATGCCTCTTCTTTTAAGAATGCTGTTACATGTGTATTTATGTATTTAAATGTGTTCATTGCCACAAATCAAACTTTGTATTGCTGCCCCCGCCCCCGGCCAACCCACTGCTAGTATATATATCACTCCTAGTCATCACTATAGCTACAGGTTGATAAAGGAACGATTGACGGTTCCGAAACGCGTCCCTCTTTGATGACATCACATCCCCCTTCTGGCTGTGTGTTTGCGGTCCAGGCTGGTTACGGAGGCGCTCAGTGGATGACATCACTTCCGGGTACGCCGCCTCTCCCCGCTGACGACGCCGGCTTCACAGCGGCTTCCTGTGTTTCACCCCGCTGCTGTTAGTGACAACTACATCCATCTCCCTGAAGGCGTTCTCCCACCATGACCCCTTCCAATGCAGCCATACTCATGATGTGCCTGATTACACCTTCCATCCTGTAAGTGTTTTTGAACCCAGTTGGGGCATTAAACTTGCTTTTCTTCTGCACTTAGAGGCGCCTTTGTTTGTTTTTTATGTTCCTATAGATCCTGCTTCAGTCTCTTAAAGCTGCAGCCCTTTGTGCTGAAGACACCATTCCACGACTATATTACCATCTTTACCAGCACCCCTTTTTGGACTGCCCATTCATATAGAGACATTGTTTAGATTACGTCAGTTTTGTGCACCCTATATACATTTTTTTTACTTTAAGAAGGTCTCAGGAGGAGCATCGACCTGAGCAGCAAGAATCTTGTCACCCAAAGGAGAAGAAAGGCTGGTGCGAATCGTAGCCAGAATACGATCAGGAGGAATCATAGGTACAGGAACTGACTCCAACTTGGAAGTGGAGGAAAATTGTCGTGACAAGGTGTCAGCCCTTATATTCTTAGTACCGTGTAAGAATGAGACAGCTTAATTGAAACTTGACCAGAAAAGAGCCCATCACGCCCTTCTGGGAAAGAGGCGCTTAGCCTCAGACAAGAATGTGAGATTCTTATGATCAGTAAGAATGAGAACCTGCACAGTGGTACCTTCAAGGAGATGTCTCCATTCTTTCAGGGCTAAAATGATTGCCAACAGCTCTCTGTCAGCAATCTCGTAATTGCACTTGGCAGGTGACAATTTCTTGGAAAAGTAGCCACACGGATGCATGGCGCTCCCAGAGGTAGGACGTTGAGACAGAAGGGCGCCAACACCAGTCTCAGAAGCATCAACCTCAAGGATAAAAGGTAACGTAGGATCAGGATGTGCCAACACAGGAGCATAAACAAAGGCAGCCTTGAGACTTTCAAAGGCCTTAATGGACTCCAGAGACCAACTCTGTGGGTTACCGTTCTTTCTGGTCACATCGGTCAGGGGCTTGACCAGAGACGAGAAGTTACGAATAAACTTCCGATAATAGTTAGCAAAACCCAGGAAACCCTGCAGAGGACGTAACCCCACGGGTCGTGGCCATGTAAGACTGCCGAAAGTTTCTCTGGGTCCATCGAAAAACCAGCAGTGGAAATGACATAGCCCAGGATTTTAACCTGTTCCCGATGGAAATCATACTTCTCCAGTTTACAATAGAGATTGTTCTCTCTTCATTTCTGAAGCACACGACAGACATCTGTGTGGTGGCTCTCCAGGGATTTGGAAAATATATGAGGATATCATCGAGATAAACCATCACACATAACTGTAACAAATCTCGGAGGACATCGTTAATAAATTTCTGGAAAACTGCTGGAGCGTTACAAAGGCCAAAAGGCATTACGAGATACTCATAATGGCCTGTTCTGGTATTAAATGCAGTTTTCCACTCGTCGCCCTCCTTAATCCCCACGAGATTATAAGCCCCTCTCAGATCAAGCTTAGTGAAAACCGTTGCTCCCTTGAGGCGGTCAAATAACTCTGTAATCAATGGGATTGGGTAGGCATTCTTAATCGTGAAATGATTAAGACCCCTATAATCAATACAAGACCTCAGTTCACCGCTCCTCCTCTTCACAAAGAAGAAACCAGCACCAGCAGGAGACGAGAATTTGCAGATGAAACCCCGAGAAAGTGCGTCTGCAACATACTCCGCCATGGCTTTATCCTCCAAGACCGACAAAGGGTAAACTCGGCCATGAGGAGGAGTGGCACCAGGTTGAAGGACAATTGAGCAATCATATGGCCGATGTGGAGGCAAACTACCGGCTTGACCTTTGTCAAAGACATTGCTAAAATCACGGCACTCCTCTGGCAGGGAGGAGAGTGAAGAGGTACACAGGACCTTGGCTACCTTCCGGAAGCATGTTTCACTGCATTGTGGTGACCAGGAGAGAACCTCAGCACGGAGCCAATCAAAAGAGGGATTGTGCCTCTGTAACCAAGGATAACCAATAACCAGAGGAAACTTAGGAGAGGAAATCACTTGGAATTGGATTATCTCATGGTGAAGATCCCCTACGGCCATGGACAACAGAACTGTCTCATGAGTCACATTGGTAGGCTTTAGAGGTCTCCCGTCAAGAGCCTCAATGGCAAGTGGTGTGTCACGCAGCTGCAGTGGAATTGGGTGTTTTGATACAAAGGCAGCATCAATGAACAGGCCTGCAGCCCCAGAGTCGATTAGAGCCTGTATCTCGATAGACGACTTAGCCCAAGAAAGGGTCACCGAAACCAGGGGCTTATCCTTCTGGATAACTGGGGATGACACACCACCTAAAGTCTGTCCATTACAGGACCTCAAGGTTCGGGTGTTCCCAGGATGGGTAGGACAAGACTTCAAAAAGTGACCTGCCTGGCCACAATAAAGGCCTCCTAAAGGCTATCTCATCCGCAGAGAGATGCGTGAAGTCCAAGTGCATGGGTTCATCTTCACTGACCGACTCGGTACCAGGAGGCATGGGAGGTGAGGGAGGCATGGGTGGGACTGCAAAGCTTGGAGGCAAACATACAGGAGGCTTCCCCTAGTGCTCCTTAAAAGAAAGTCTTTCTCTGAGTCTGAGTCAATGAGGATGGCAAACGAGATCAAGCTCTCCAGCTCAGTGGGTATATCTCGAGCTGCTATCTCATCCTTGATGGAATCCAAGAGTCCATGAGAAATAGCAGCCACGAGGGCCTCATTGTTCCAAGCAACCTCTGCTGCCAGAGTACGGAACTCAATGGCGTAGTCAGCAACAGTTCTCGTACTCTGATGGTCATGAGGCACTTGGCAGCAGAAGTGGAGCATGCGGGAACGTCAAATACCCTTTTAAAGGAGGCCACAAACTCAGGGTAACTCAAGACAACAGGTTTTTGCGTCTCCCATAGAGTGTTAGCTCAGGCCAAGGCTCTTTCAGAAAGCAAAGATATCACAAACCCTACTTTGCTTCTGTGGGAAACACCTGGGGCAGCATCTCAAAGTATATCTCAACTTGGTTGAGAAACCCTCTGCATTGAACTGGATCGCCCCCAAATCGCTGGGGAAGCGGGGCAGAACCAGACATACCTCTTATAGAGGTAATACTCAAGGCAGATGCCTGCACAGAGAGTGGCGCAGCAGCAGGGACGGCCTGCAACTCAGGTTGTACCTGAGCAGCCACAGTGGGGGATTCCAGGTGAGCCGTGCAACTCAGGAGCGAAGGTATTGAATTTATTCTTCTCCTCAGTCTTCACGAGTGAATCGGGGGGCTTCAGTAACCAAAACTGCAGTGTTTATCCTCATGACACAACACAGGAAGCACCTCCATGGTTAACAGAGGACAGAATTAAAATTAGACTTGAGAAACTTAACATTAATAAATCACCGGGACCAGATGGCTTGCATCCGAGGGTACTTAGGGAAGTCAGTCAAGTGATTGCCAGACTGTTGTTCCTAATTTTTACAGATAGTCTACTGACTGGAATGGTACCAGCTGATTGGAGAAAAGCCAATGTAGCACCAATATTTAAAAAGGGCCCAAAATACATCCCTGGGAATTACAGACCAGTTAGCCTAGCATCAATAGTATGTAAACTCTTGGAGGGGATGATAAGGGACTATATACAAGATTTTAGTAATAAGAACGGTATCATTAGCAGTAATCAGCATGGATTCATGAAGAATCATTCTTGCCAAACCAATCTATTAACCTTCTATGAGGAGGTGAGTTGCCATCTAGATAAAGGAAGGACCGCAGACGTGGTGTATCTGGATTTTGCAAAAGCATTTGACACAGTTCCCCATAAACGTTTACTGTACAAAATAAGGTCCGTTGGCATGGACCATAGGGTGAGTACATGGATTGAAAACTGGCTACAAGGGCGAGTTCAGAGGGTGGTGATAAATGGGGAGTACTCAGAATGGTCAGGGGTGGGTAGTGGGGTTCCCCAGGGTTCTGTGCTGGAACCAATCCTATTTAATTTGTTCATAAACGATCTGGAGGATGGGATAAATAGTTCAATCTCTGTATTTGCAGATGATACTAAGCTAAGCAGGGCAATAACTTCTCCGCAGGATGTGGAAACCTTGCAAAAAGACCTGACCAAATTAATGGGGTGGGCGACTACATGGCAAATGAGGTTCAATGTAGAAAAATGTAAAATAATGCATTTGGGTGGCAAAAATATGAATGCAATCTATACACTGGGGGGAGAACCTCTGGGGGAATCTAGGATGGAAAAGGACCTGGGGGTCCTAGTAGATGATAGGCTCAGCAATGGCATTCAATGCCAAGCTGCTGCTAACAAAGCAAACAGAACATTGGCATGCATTAAAAGGGGGATCAACTCCAGAGATAAAACAATAATTCTCCCACTCTACAAGGCTCTGGTCCGGCCGCACCTGGAGTATGCTGTCCAGTTCTGGGCACCAGTCCTCAGGAAGGATGTACTGGAAATGGAGCGAGTACAAAGAAGGGCAACAAAGCTAATAAAGGGTCTGGAGGATCTTAGTTATGAGGAAAGGTTGCGAGCACTGAACTTATTCTCTCTGGAGAAGAGACGCTTGAGAGAGGATATGATTTCAATTTACAAATACCGTACTGGTGACCCCACAATAGGGATAAAACTTTTTCGCAGAAGAGAGTTTAACAAGACTCGTGGCCACTCATTAAAATTAGAAGAAAAGAGGTTTAACCTTAAACTACTACGTAGAGGGTTCTTTACTGTAAGAGCGGCAAGGATGTGGAATTCCCTTCCACAGGCGGTGGTCTCAGCGGGGAGCATTGATAGCTTTGAGAAACTATTAGATAAGCACCTGAATGACCGCAACATACAGGGATATATAATGTAATACTGACACATAATCACACACATAGGTTGGACTTGATGGACTTTTTTCAACCTCACCTACTATGTAACTATGTTTGTAACTCCATGTCAAAGGATCGATGCGGTGATCTTGCTCATCCAATCTGGAAAAAATATTACCAACAAGTGGATTGTCTGTATTTTCTGAATTCATGGCCTTCGCCTACTGTCAGAAACCATGAACCAGACTGAGACAGAAGTACAGTAAAATCACACTTGTTTATTAGTAAAAATAAAAAGGTAAATAGAGTAAGCATAGTCAAAGCATAGCCAGAGTCCAGTAACCCGGATCTGGTAGTCAGTCAAGCCAGAGTTCAGTAACCAGATCGGGTAATCGGCCAAGCCAGAGTTTAGTAACCAGATCGGGTAATCAGCCGGGCCAGAAGTCAGGGATCCAAGAAGAGGAAAAGTAGGCGGGACTGACGAGCAGATCCACAACAGCTGGTTAACTGTGGAGAGAGATGAGAGCTGGCAATTAGCAGACAGCTGAGTGGCCAGCTCAGAGAAGGAAGGGCTGAGCCAGCCCTGACACTTTCCAGCAGTGCATTTTTGGCCCTAGCTCGCGCCGTTCCGTCTCCCGAGATTGGCGTGCGGTCCAAGCCTCGATCTGGTATGGGTTAAGGCAGGAAGTGAAGTTGGCATTTACCCAGAAGCCTCTACGCATTTCGCATCCAATCATGCATCATCAGGAAGCTATGGCAGCCATCTTTTTTAGGTATTTATGCCTTTACTGGCGCTTGATTGGCCAATCAATTCGCCAGTTAAACTGGAAGTATGTCACTATCTTGTTTACTATTCGGGTTCTGATTCGGATAAGCAGTTTGTGAAGAGGATTATTAGGACTATTGTTAACACATGATTTTACATTTTAGTAATTTCTTTTTATTGTAGTTCTTAGTATTCTGAGTTTTGATGAATACATGTATTAATAGTTTTCATGAATTACAAATAAAAATTGTTCACGTGGTAAGGTATATATATCACTTTAGGGTCAGCACAGCTACACTTTTTATTACAAAAGTAAAATCACCTGATTGCATCCAGGATGGCAACTATGTGTGTCCTAGATTCAGGCTCTATGAAGATTTATTCCACAGGGGGGAGTGCTGAGAGTCCTTCAGTGGTGAGGTAATGAGCCCAGCTGAAGCAAGTTGGCTCATTAAAGCCTCTACAAAAGTTCCCAGCCTGCTAAGCTAACCCGCTGCCGAGCTAACCCCTCACAATATATATACAGTATATACTGTACAATAATATATATATATATATATATATATATATATATATATATATATATATATATATATATATATATATATATATATATATATTGTTGTCGGCTGGTGTGTAAGGGTCTGTGCAGACTCTTTTCCCCGCTCACTCCCACCCTCTGGGTTGCTGACTCCAGCGGGATTGGAGCGGCTTTATACATGCTTCACCTGTTCAGCCCCCCACCAGTTCAATGGAAACACAGAGTGGCTGTGCAGTGGTGGACTATGCAGCTGTGTGTTTCAACCACCCCCTCACCCCCCCCAGGATCTGTGCAGAGTGGGCAGTGTAAATTTCTGTTTGCTTCCCTGCTCTCCCCCCCACCCTCCTGGCAGTGCAGATTGAATCCACTTAGAGGGTGAGAGAGTAAGAGACCATAGGAACCACAGAATGAACTTGCTGTGTCAGTGCCATGGAACATAGAAGTTGTAGTTTTTAAAGGGGCACTGTACCATGTTTGCTAATGGAGACCAATGGTTGCCAGACTTCAGTTCACACAGATCTCACCTCCTGCAGGAGAAAAGCTTCACCATTTGCCTGACAAATCTACAGATATAGTTAGTTCATGGAAAAGAGTGACCTGCCATCAGGGTCTGTGCCTCACATCTGAGGGGTCGGAGCTAATAAAAAGGAGTTCCACCCATATAAAAGTAAGCAGCTACAAAAAAGTGTAGCTGCTGACTTTTAATAATCAGACACTCACCTGTCTCACGGTCCAGCGATGCGGGCGAATTAAGCCCCGCTCCTCTCGCCCTCCTCTCCTCTGCACCAGCATTGTGAATGTGGGTGCCTGGCTGTGATTGGCCGGGCAATCTTCTGGGACCTGTGATGTGCCCCAGAAGATTGCACAGAGGGAGGGGGAAGAGGTGAACTTCCTTCCAGCTTCGCTGAGCCCCGGGAGGAAGCGGGAGCTGGATGTCCCTAAAAAGAGGGTATCTGCCCCCCCCCCCCCCCAAAATGACATGCCAAATGTGGAATGTCAGAGGGTCACCTTCACTTTAAGCGGAAGTTCCAATTTTGGGTGGAACTCAGCTTTGAAAAGGGGACCCGTTGCTATGCCTGTTCCCCCACACCAGGAAGAGGCACCTGCACTTGAGCCTGCTAGCGCTGCCTTCAGAGATTTAGTTTGAGAGCGAGACAATGAGTTGCTGTATTTTCAGGATCTGAGCTGAGAGATTACAACCTGTGTGAGGATCTTAGACCTGATCACTGGGAACTGCTGATTGCCAAGTCATTGAGTCCAGATTAGCCACCTGTTAGGAAGTGATGAGCTGAACTACATATCCTAAGCTAAATGCCAGTCACACACTGTTAGTCTGAATAGAGACTGTCCAACTTAGCAACCTATTTGTTATCATCCAAACAGATTCTTAAAGAGACAGTTCACCACCTAAAAAAGGGCCCTGCCAGATGCCAGCCAATGTTAACTACCAGGTTCCAGGTACTTTCTACTACTTAAAGGGGTATACTGGAAATGTGTATATCTGCTCTCTGTCTGGGTTATATGCACAAAATCTACACCAGGACCCTTTCAATTCTTCTGAACTGGTTAAGGTTGTTGCCTGGTTGTTGCTTAATTTATTCTTGTTATAATGCCATCTAGTGGGTAATATACTATTTCACCCTTTATAGCACTCTTAAGTCTGTGTAACTATTTGTTTATTAATTTATTCCAAATAATTTGCCTCTAAGCTGTTTTGGGCATTCTTATGCCCCGTACATACGGTCGGACTATGTTCGGACATTCCGACAACAAAATCCATGGATTTTTTCCGACGGATGTTGGCTCAAACTTGTCTTGCATACAAACGGTCACACAAAGTTGTCGGAAAATCCGATCGTTCTGAACGTGGTGACGTAAAACACGTACGTCGGGACTATAAACGGGGCAGTGGCCAATAGCTTTATTCTCTTTATTTATTCTGAGCATGCGTGGCACTTTGTGCATCGGATTTGTGTACACACGATCGGAATTTCCGACAACGGATTTTGTTGTCGGAAAATTTTATATCTTGCTCTCAAACTTTGTGTGTCGGAAAATCCGATGGAAAATGTGTGATAGAGCCTACACGCGGTCGAAATTTCCGACAACAAGGTCCTATCACACATTTTCCGTCGGGAAAATCCAACTGTGTGTACGGGGCATTAGTGATAGCCTTCTAACCCCTAAGTCCGCAAGTGTAAATGGCTTTAGTATATGACCAAGTGTGTTAGCGTGGACCAATCATCACCAGCGGCTCCTGTGGGGGTAGGCACTACATATATATTTCCAAGGGTCAAAAGTTGAGTCCTCCTACTGTTCTTTTAGACACTACATTAAGCCAGACACACCAGGCAATCCCTAATGGCATGTGTCTTTCAGGTGCAGAGTAGTACTGTGAACCCAGACCAGGGTGATGACTTATCCCCAAAGCGGTATCTATGACAGTCTGGACTGACAGGAAGTAAGTTGAATTAAGCTGGCTGTCATTCCACTCTGGTGAGAAGCAGGCCTTCTGCAGGAGACAGCACTAGATCAAATGTGTGTTGCAGAAAAAGTTACTTTTTTTTTCATTCTTAACAGTGCAAGGCTATTTATTTTTTACTATAAACGAATATCTGATTTGAACATGATACCTATAAACAGTGTTCAAACAAGGCTATGTTATAAACTCACAAGGTAATTAGCGTTTAAGGCTACCAGAGTGCAGAAAGTCATGTCTATCAGCACATAAATAGGATAGCACTCATATTGAATTTATGGCATCACGCATAAAGGTCAATGTTATGGTCTCAGATCATATATATTGTGACCTTTTAATACATTTTATTTATAACAACTTATTAAAAATCCCCCTAATTCATAAGCTGTATTTTACAATATATCAAGACAAGAAATATAAATATACACTATCATCCAGGTACCCAACAAGTACAGCATGAACAATTTGCATGCACAAGTACACACATTTACAATATACCCATATGTACCTGGGTAACTATTAAATTTAGACTCAATAACATTATGTTTATGTTGTTAGCGGGGATATAACACAGAGGCCCACATCATTTTCTCCTTTTTCCCCCCTTTTTTACCCTCCCTCTCCCCCCCCCAAAAAAAAATAAAAAATAAAGTTTTCCTTCCATAGTGTTATTGACCATAATATAAAATAATGATATTGGACACAGTATCATGGAAATAATTGCCTTATATTTCACCATGGTGGTGCAATAAATCCACCCACTCCAGGTTTCACAAAAACAAGCTTTCTGTATTTTCACTGATGCTGTAAGCTCCTCCATATGCATTATCTTGTTCACTACTCTAATTCAGTGTTCCACCATTGGCAGAGATCAGGACTTCCAATGTGCCGGTATACAGGCTCTTGCCGAGTTAAGGAGGTGTCTTACCACCAATTGGCAAGATCTACCCATCAAGACAGTGCTTAGATGTAACGAACATGCTGCTGGGTCCTGATCAAGGGAGAGACCAGCAATATCTTTAATCGAAGTACACACCTCTTGCCAATAAGGGAAAATTCTGGGATATGTCCAGAAAATTTTGGAAGAGTGTTCCCCTTTCTTCTCTGCAGAGCCAACAAATGAGACCTATACCATCTAGTCAAAAGCATGTACCCTGCTTCCTTCAGTCTCAAAGACATAGAAATACATTTGGGGCTATGGGGCGCTGATCACAAACAAGGAGAATCCAGATGGCTGCATTCCAACAATCTACTTCATTCAAATATACATACAAACCAAATGACAGATGATGGTGCAGATACAATGGGGGACAAGCAGGTAGACAAGTTCCATACTAAAATCAGTGCTTAATCATTACCTATTTGGGGCATACTTAGCAATGAACACTTTGGTCAGGGGTATGTAACCTACAATACAATGTATGTTCTGCAGGGTCAGGATTATGAAACGTATAACACAGCATATAGAGTGCAAGTTCCAGAAGTTTGAAAAGTATGTCATCGTATATTTAGTGCAGTGGTCAGAACTATGTAACCTACAACTTACAGTATGTTTTGCAGTGCAGAGGAATGCTTTCATTGGGCATAAGTAAGTAAAATATTGGTATTGATATATGACCAGAGATGAGCTTTGGGTTGATGTAGAGTTCAAGCTGAAATCTAGCTGTTCTAAGTTCACCAAACAAATTAATTAAACGGTCAGATTTAGCCTGCTTGGCTGCTCCTTACTTCTGGTTGCTTCCACAGCCAGAAGTCATTCATTTAGTGGGTTAATCACTACCACCACTAAATGAATGACTTACAATTCACATATTAAACAAACCAGAGGCTATCCCTGGTGACCTCATTGACCAAATATAGTCATGGACATATTTGGTCATTGACACCACAGGTTGAAGGAAAGGCAGGTTTCCTCATTGTCAGAATATAATGATTATTGCTGCTGGATATAGCCCGTGGCATTAATTGCATGGAAAAAAACAACAGTAGAGATGGGTTGAATGCTCCCCGGTTTGTGCCAGAACTCTCAAACATCGTAAAAGTTCAGGCCCAAACCACAAACCCTATTAAAGTCTATGGGACCTGAACTTGAAAAATCAAAAGTCCCCATTTTAAAGGCTTATATGCAAGCTATTTGTCATAAAAAGGGTCTGGGAGCCCAGGTACTACCCTGGGGGACATGTACCAATGCAAAAAAACTTTTAAAAAAAGAGGAAATGAGGAAAGGAACTATCTCGAGCATATGGAGGGCATCTACACTTTTACCAGTACCATACTTTATCAAATTTTTGCGAGCACATTTAACTATGTACGTGAGCTTATATAGGGGCAGCACTGAGTCTACTAGTGAGTGCCACTGAGTGATCGCAGGGGCAGACATCAATTTCCAATTCTGTAATAATACCTTCCTGGTGTAGAAGCACAGATAGAATAATAAGAGTCCTGTGTGGGTAGAATGTGTTACCAAATCTGTTATACCTAAAAGAAGCACCTTGGGATCCATTGATACTGAAAGGTCAGTGACTGCATTAATATATAGAATCACCTGCCCCCAAAAACTTTGAATGATCGGGAAATGCCAGATGACATGGTAATATGTTCCTACTGCCTGTTGGCACTTAGGACATATCTCAGATTGTGTAGGATATATTCTGGCTAAGCACTGGGGGGTATAGTAGGCCCTGTGCATAAACATTAGTTGAATAAATCTATCCTTTGCAGATATTACCTTGGGGATATATTGTTGTAAGGCTAAGTCCCATTCTTCTTCTGATATAGAGGGGATGTCTGCCCTCCAGGACTGAAGCAGAGGGATTTTAATGATGCTTAAAATGAAAAAATCCAAAAATTCCTTTAAACAGTGTCTTGGGGGTTCCCTTAGTCTGCCTGTAAAGTGGCACATCTGTACCGTGCACAGAACCTACTGCAGCAAATCTGACATTTATAAAGAACAAAAAGGACATTTAAATTGATTTTCCCTGCAAGCTTTCTTATTCTGGACAAGCTGGAATTTAGACGCTGGGCATGTGAGTGGCAGGGAGTGTGTTTTTTTTGCAGTAGCTGGGGCAGAGAAATTTGCCTGCTATACTCTACAGCTGGTGATGTGCTGCTGGCAGACGTGTTACAGGGATCTATGACACCCTTTGCTATACCATCATCCCTGTCAGTTGTGGCTGCTGGGAGGTCATGAGATGTGAAAGGTGAAGAGTGAGGAGGAGAAAAAATGTGTTCCTTTTGTGTGGTTTTCAGGTGCTCTTGCCAACCTGTGGCAGGTGGGAGGTTAAAGGGGCTGTAAAGGTTTTTTTTTTTAAAATAACAAACATGTTAGACTAACCTCCTCTGTACAAGGGTTTTGCACAAAGTGGCCCCGATCCTCCTCTTCCGCGGCCCCTCAGTGGTGCTCCTGGCTCCTCCCCACATTGAGTGTCCCCTCAGAGACCCCCATTCCAAGGGGATACCTGTGCGGGTGCTCCCGGGTCTTGCTGCTGCATCCATTAACACAGACAGCAGGACTCGTCCCCACCTCCCGGTCCCGTGTCACTGGATTTGATTGACAGCAGTGGGAGCCAATGACTGTGCTGCTTTCAATCTATCCAATAAGGGACCAAAGACAGCGGCTAGGGGGTGCTGTGCTCAGTCCCATCAATGGAACGATTGGGTTCAGGTAAGTAAAAGGGGGACTCTGGGGGCTGCTGCACTACAGAGTTTTTCACCTTAATGCATAGAATGCACTTTTCCAATGGATGACTTGAATACAATAAAAAGGACATAAAAAAAAAAACCATAAGCATATGTGTGTGTTTTTCTGCTGTCGATAAGTCTGCCTGAAATTGGATGTTTGGAGCTGTAAATAAAGACAATTTCTTATTAAGATTTCAAGTCGTTTTTGGTTCTCTACTTTTCCTATTCTGTATATACATATGACCTCGGTGGTATGGATGTGTCATTGCCATCATCCCATATAAGAATTTTTTTGAAATTTTTTGAAACCTCTAAGGGGATTTTTAAGGCAATGAAATATAGATTGAAAATTAAAAAATCAATTTATTGATATAAATCCACATTTAAGAAAGTACAAAATCATTACACTAGTAACACATAAATAAATAGTAACAGTTTAAATTTCTGTAATCAAAATATTATCTGTACAAAATGACAATAATTCATTTTGAAAGAATAGGAAAGGAGGTGATGTATCTCACTACCCATTGGGGTCACCACAGATGACAGCCGTGGCGTGGAGTAGTGGAAATCCAACGCGTTTCAACATACATATTTCATAAGTCTTCTTCAGGGAAATACATCACAGTCTAGGAAACTAAAAATCATAATGTTACAATTAATGATAGTAGATGTGTATATCCTTCACTAGAGTAAGAATATCACAAGTACTCACGTCCTCCCAGAGCATCTCAAAAATTAGTGCGATCACTCATGTCAGGATAGGGGGTCCCACACCTCAGGGTGTTGATATTGTCCTATAGCTCTACAAGACGACTGGATACTAAAAAGATCCCCGTATTAGGCGTTTTGCAGCATCAAATAGCTGTCTGAAAAAATAGGGCAAATTGAATAATAGATATCCATGGAACAGCCGTGAAAGAAAAAAGGGGGGGGAGGGAGAGGAATGTAGGTGGTGGGGGGGGAAAGAAAAGAAAAAAAAAAGGAAAAAAAGAAAAGAAAAAAAGGAAGAGGAAAAAAAAAAGAAAAAAAAAAGAAAAAGGAGAGAGAGAAGGAGAGAGAGAAAGAAAGATGGAGAGGGGGGCATGGCTTGGACGAGCTAGGAGATGGCTGCCTGAAAGAACAGCTCCCGCCGTTGCATTCGATTTATCAGCCCTACCGGAGGTAATTATCGCTATTCTCGTCAGAGAAACGATGGGAACGGCCTCCCGACACACCTCTACCTCACGGTCCCACTCGCCCCGCAAAACAACGGGAAACCAGAGCCAAAACATACCTGAAATGTTCAGGACGCAGAGGAACAATATGGCGTCCTCCCGTCATGACTCCTCACAGGCTCCGGCAACACAGCTGACAGGACAGTCACAAACTTCCCAATTGCCTCTCCCTCTGACCTCGGGATTGCAGGGCCATCCACAACCACCATCCCTCAACATAAATGATCTGAGGGCGATTGCCACTGACATAAAGGACACCCTATCCGCCGCCATTGCGGAATTGAGAGTGGAAATTCACACTCTAAATGACCGGGTTCTGGAAGTGGAAAAGACCACAGCGAAACATGACATGGTCCTCTGCAAAGCGACCCGAAGAATAGACACACATACTATGCAGCTGAGAGAGGCTCAACGCCGCATCGAGGACCTCGATAACCGCGGCCGCCGGCACAACCTCCGAGTAAGAGGATTGCCAGAATCCATTGAGGCTGAACACTTGACCCCTGCTGTGACAGAATTATTCAATAACCTACTGGGAAGACCACCTCAAACATGCATAGAGCTAGAAAGAATTCACAGAGCATTGCGCCCAAAAGGCAGAGAGACTGATCCACCCAGAGACATCATATGCTGTATTGTGGACTACAAGATAAAGGAAGAGATCCTGAGACAGGCAAGGGTTAAACAACCACTACAATACAATGGCGCACATCTGCAGATTTTTCAGGATCTATCTGGTATCACACTGCAGCAACGCAGGGATCTGAAACCACTCCTGGATGTGCTACGGGCCCATGGAATTGTCTATCGTTGGAAGTTCCCCTTCTGTCTGGCGGCTACCCATCTTGGACGTACAGCATTCCTAAAAGTGCCTGAAGACCTGCACCACTTTTGTGACACTCTGGGCATACCTTTAGTTGATGTGCCGAACTGGTATGCGGACTTCCACCATCATGCCACAGGACGACACCCTTCACAGGAAGAGCAGATGGAGGCACAGGATTTGCGCCACCAAAGAAGGAGATCTCCTTCCAGCACCAGATCGCATGCAGGCCATCAAGGCTTTCAACACCGTCACAATGCCCTGGAGTCCCCACACTCTCGGAGAGCCCGTCGGGATTACTGACACTGACTTTCATCACAGCGGCTACCGAGCTTTCAGCTCTCCAGCTCGGAGACGACAGTCATCAACACGGAATCTCATAGTTGGATCAGTTAGGTATTCCTGACACTGTTGAGTTTAATCAGTTTCTGCATTCGGTTAACTTATTACCTTCTGTGTAAAGCTTCTGATTCTTACTAGCTCTGCAAAATGTCCCTCAGACAACAATTATTACACCCGATCTATCCTCTATAATTACCCCTCACTGACACACGCTTGGTTAATGAGTTTACTAACAAGTAGATCGGACGAACACTATATGACACTCTAATACCTGCAATCATACTAGGCACAACTTTAATAACTATAACACAAACCCACACTACAGGATCGCAATGCTGAATACAATAGTGGACTCAAGTGGGAATCTCCCGATTGCTATCACATACACGCTAATGCATACTAAACACAGCATGAGTTAAGACAACCGACTAATGTATTTACCATACGATAACAAATATCACTCTTTAGTGTTTCAGATTGCTGTATTCACAAAACATACGTAGCTCTATGTGGAAAGGTGGTTCACTTTGTAGGTTATGGGCGGAATCTAGTTCAGTGGTTCTCCCATCGCAACAAAGACCGCACGTCTGTGCACAGACCAGACATTAATAATGAGCAACTGTTTAACAATGCATCTTCTTACCGCCAATCGCCTGATCACCTAACTACCCCACCTCTTCAGTGTGCCAGATGCCAACACATCTCACGAAAGACGAACTACTTAATATAGTGCCCACCCACCCCCCTGAATCTGCCGCCTTATATCACATATTCTTACATAGTTAAACCGCTCCCTAACGACATACGATCTGCCAAGACTGGCTGGCAGATGCTGTGCATATAATACCGCCTATTCTATTGGGCCAGCTGACACCTACAAGGGGCTCACCTTTTCATATCTGCTTATTACTACTTGTTCACTAATTCGCTTATAGAAGTGGTGAACGTTTAGTAACTTAACAGTTTACAGACAGAGGAGACAGCTGTTAGAGGATGAGTTGTGCCGAATTGTGAAGGGTCACAGTTAGCTATGGAGCACGAGCTCAAGTTTTCAAGTGCCTATGCCGAGGTTCCTAACAATGATATTTTCATTTTCACCTGTTTAAATGTTCTTGTTTTCTCTCTTTTTCAACTGTTCCCACCGAATAGATGGATATCCAAGTTTTAAAGCGATATGATGTTAATTTAACTGTCATTGAACACATTCTTCCATGTGGAATAGGAAACTACAAGCTGCCCTCTTAACATAACGCCCTGCTTACCGAATACTGAAACCTTATGTCCAGTTAAGTTTCACGAATGCAACACCTATGATAGCTGTCTAAGTTCCTGCAGCTGAGGGATCCTTTCCCTCCTCCACTTTTTAAGGGAACAATTTTGGTGAATATTAGTACATCAGGGACTACTATATTCTAACCTATAAGTCAAAACCCTTGCTCAAAATCCCTCCTTGCATAAAACTAACTAGAATGCAACGGCGGAGTACCACTGTTATCCATAACTCACAGTATTTCCGTGGTCCGGTACATTCCAACCCCCACACAGTGCAGAGAGAAGGTCCAGACTGGTTTCTGGACAGTTTCACACCAATAGTGCACTGTAATTTCCTGACCTTTCCTGTTATAGCTAAGGTCAGTTAAATACCCTCATCCCCTCCCCGATACACCCACCCTAGACTATCTAGACACTCAGCTTCACTACAGGCTTTACATCTCATCCGGAGGAATCACAGTATCTCAATCTCACAAACTAGTCGGAATCCCACACCACCACCTGACATGGCAGATATCGGCCCTGACGTACACAAAGCATCAGTACCTACTACACCACTGAATGATCTCCAGATAAAAATTGTCTCAATAAATATCAGAGGTCTGAATATTCCCGAAAAAAGGTCTCAACTTTTATACACACTGCACAAAAATAAAACACAAATTGCATTTATCCAGGAAACTCACTTTCGCGTTGACAAATTACCCAAACTAGGGAATTACAGGTACCCTATAGTATACCATGCCTCCAATGCGTCCTCCAAAAGAAAGGGGGTTGCTATACTGATTTTGAAAAACTGCCCTTTGCACATTACAGATACCAAGCAAGATCCCAAGGGTAGATACCTATTTCTTAAAGGAACACTAAATAACAAGCCCATTACTCTTGCGAATATATATGCTCCCAACAAAGGACAGGTCACCTTCTTTAGAGAAACCCTACAGCTGCTTACAGAATTCTTTTCTGGCATCCTTGTACTGGGTGGTGACTTTAATGTAGCATTGAACCCCCAAAAATATTCCTCCACTGGAACAACGTCCCTGCCATACAGAGCTCTGAGAGCGATCAAAAAACAACTACAGGAATTGACCTTGCATGATACATGGCGCACACTTCACCCAAATGATAGGGACTTTACATTCTTTTCACCACCCCACAACAAGTATTCCAGAATTGTTAACTTTTTTATTTCCCAGAATGACATATCTTACATCAAACGTGCGACCATAGACCCCATGACACTCTCTGATCACAACCCAATTTCACTGACATTACAAATCCCGCTGTCACGTCCCTTAAATTCGATATGGCGTCTAGACAACTCCCTACTAACAGACCTAGATTCTTCAACCAAAATTAACACCCGACTCGTCCAATATTTTAAAGAAAACTCCATTGGTGATCCTAGCCCACACATCGTATGGGCTGCTCACAAATGTGTTATAAGAGGGGAACTCATTTCCATAGCAGCATCCAAAAATAAACAACGTAAAGCGCATATAAACTCTTTAACCTCTAAAATCCATAAATTAGAAAGGATTCACAAAGCATCCCTAGCCTCTAATTCACTGACAGAACTCCTGCAGGCAAGGGAGGAACTGAGGGAAGAAATTAATAAATCCTTACGGCGCAAATACATCTTTACTCAAAAACTATACTATGAATGTGGCAATAAGTCGGGGAAATTAATGGCAAAAGCTTTACAACGCAGAAAAGCAGCCTTGACCATTCACAAGATTACAGACCCTAGTGGGAAGTCCTTTACATCCCCAGAGGACATTGCCACACAGTTTGTGAATTATTTCACTAAACTCTACAACCTACCACAGACAGACATGACAGACCCCTCGCAAAATAGACAGGAGGCAATATCTACCTTTCTGGCACAATACGGTATACCGCTCATACCCCCAGAGGAATCCAGGACCCTTGAGTGCCCCATTAGCATTGAAGAAATGACAACAGCGTTAACACAACTCAACGTAGGTAAGAGTCCTGGCCCTGATGGGCTTACGGTCGGGTACTACAAAACATTCCAGGAGACTCTTATCCCCCATTTTACTAAAGCATTCAACACATTCTCTGCCTCCCCACAGAATAATAAAGACTTACTAGAAGCACATATCACCCTAATTCCGAAACCCGGCAAAGACGATACACTTGTGACCAACTACAGACCCATATCTCTCCTGAATGTGGATCTAAAACTATATGCTAAAATTCTTGCCAATCGATTACTTCCTTTTATCCCCGACCTTGTCTCCCTTGACCAAGTTGGTTTTGTCCCTGGTAGGGAAGCCAGGGATAACACCATAAAAGCCCTACATATTCATCACTTTCTTTCGTCGTCCTCTCATCCCAAACGACAGGGATTCTTCTTATCGCTCGATGCGGAGAAGGCGTTCGACAGAGTGGCCTGGGACTACATGTCAGCGACGTTACAGGCATTGGGACTTCCTCCGAAATTCCACCAAATGATAATGGTCTTATACTCATATCCTACAGCCAGAATAAGAATTAATGGATGCCTGTCGGACGCCTTCTCCGTGTCGAATGGTACACGTCAAGGATGCCCGTTGTCACCTCTTATTTT